>CP136060.1:572540604-573181700 GCA_032464435.1 Aegilops umbellulata | reverse complement strand
CTCATGGTCTATGGCGACTCGGATTTGGTGGTTAATCAAGTGATGTAGGAGTGGGACGACAGAAGTCCAGCCATGACTGGTTATTGCAATGAAGTGAGAAAGCTGGAGAAGAAATTCGAGGGGTTAGAACTTCATCACATACCCCGACTGAAAAATCAAGAGGCTGATGATTTGGCGAAAATAGGTTCCAAGAGAGAAGCCATTCCCAGCAATGTGTTTTTGGAACACATCCACACACCATCAGTTCAAGAGGATCCCTTCACTTAAGAAGCCCTGCAGCCAAAGAGTACCATGGATCCGACTGAAGTTGAAGTTCCAGCTGTGGTCGACCTGATCATGGAAGTTTTGGTCATCACTCCCGATTGGACGGTATCGTACATCGCGTACATCCAAAGGAAAGAACTCCCAGAGGACGAAGAAGAGGCTCGACAGATCGTCCGTCGATCCAAGGCCTTTACAGTCATAAAGGGACAGTTGGATAGAGAAAGCGCGACTGGAGTCAGTCAGAAGTATATAACACCAGAAGAAGGTCAGATAATCCTTGATGATATCCACTCGGGGACCTGTGGTCATCATGCGTCCTCTCCGACCATTGTGGCTAATGCATACAGAGCGGGATTCTACTGGCCAAGGGAAAATGAAATGGCGAAAGAGATAGTCGACAAATGTGAACGATGCCAGTTTTACTCCAGTATGTCGCACAAACCCGCGTCAGCCCTGAAGACCATTCCACTCGTCTGGCCCTTCGCTGTTTGGGGACTGGACATGGTTGGACCACTGAGAATGGGTAGGAGCGGTTTCACTCATGTGCTAGTAGCAGTCGACAAGTTCACCAAATGGATTGAAGCTAAGCCTATCAAGAATCTTGATGCTTGCACTGCTATCAGTTTCATCAGAGAGTTGATATTCAGATATGGAGTTCCGCATTGCATCATCACTGACAATGGGTCAAACTTCGATTCTGACAAGTTCAAAACTTTTTGCGCCTTTCAAGGCACATGAGTCGACTACGCTTTAGTCGCTCACCCCCAGTCGAATGGACAAGCGGAAAGAGCAAACGGCTTAATTCTCAAAGGACTGAAACCCCGACTGATGCGCGATCTCAAGCACGCAGCGGGTGCATGGGTCGACGAGCTTCCATCAGTTCTTTGGGGATTGAGGACAACCCCGAACCGATCGACTGGAAGAACCCCATTCTTCCTGGTCTACGGAGCTGAAGCAGTTTTGCGAGTGACCTGCTTCACAACGCACCCCGAGTCGAGCTCTACTCTGAAGATGAAGCAGAACAAGCCCGGCAGGAGGCAGTCGACCTCCTGGAAGAAGAAAGAGAAATGACCATGATCCGATCGACCATCTATCAGCAAGACTTGCGTCGATTCCATGCCAGAAATGTGAAGAGTCGAGCCTTCCAAGAAGGAGACTTGGTCCTCCGAGTGGATCAACAGAAACCACACAAACTCGCTCCTACTTGGGAAGGTCCCTTCATCGTCACCAGAGTCCTCCACAATGGAGCATACCACCTTTATAATGTCGATCGCCAGATTGATGAGCCACGAGCGTGGAATGCGGAGCTGCTCCGCCCCTTTTATACTTTAATTCTCACTCGGATGAGATGTAATAAGAAAAACTTCTGTAGTTTATTTATCAAAGACAAGAGCGTTATAATTTTCCCAGTGATTGTTATTGCTTTTGTTTGCGTGAGAAATCCCCTAGTGGGTGGCTTAGCTGCGAATCCGTTTCGCCTAAGTTTGTAAAGAAAAATCCTACCGAGTGGTGAGCAAGTCTCTCACTCGGAGGCTTAGCTGCGAACCTGTTTCGCCTAAGTGTTTGAAAATCCTACCGAGTAGTGAGCCAGCATCCCACTCGGGGGCTTAGCTGCAGTCCACTACTCTCCTAAGTGTTTGAAAATCCTACCGAGTGGAGAGCGACCCTCCCACTCGGGGGCTTAGCTGTAGTCCAGTACTCGCCTAAGTGTTTGAAAATCCTACCGAGTGGTGATCCAGCCTCCCACTCAGGGGCTTAGCTGCAGTCCAGTACTCGCCTAAGTATTATAATATCCTACCGAGTGGAGAGCGACCCTCCCACTCGGGGGCTTAGCCGCAGTCCAGTACTCGCCTAAGTTTGAAGAATCCTACCGAGTGGAGAGCGACCCTCCCACTCGGGGGCTTAGCTGCAGTCCAGTACTCGCCTAAGTGTTTGAAAATCCTACCGAGTGGTGAGCCAGCCTCCCACTCGCAGGCTTAGCTGCAGTCCAGTACTCGCCTAAGTGTTTGAAAATCCTACCGAGTGGAGAGCGACCCTCCCACTCGGGGGCTTAGCTGCAGTCCAGTACTCGCCTAAGTTTGAAAAATCCTACCGAGTGGAGAGCGACCCTCCCACTCGAGGGCTTAGCTGCAGTCCAGTACTCGCCTAAGTGTTTGAAAATCCTACCGAGTGGAGAGCGACCCTCCCACTCGGGGGCTTAGCTGCAGTCCAGTACTCGCCTAAGTTTGAAAAATCCTACCGAGTGGAGAGCGACCCTCCCACTCGGGGGCTTAGCTGCAGTCCAGTACTCGCCTAAGTTTGAAAAATCCTACCGAGTGGAGAACGACCCTCCCACTCGGGGGCTTACCTGCAGTCCAGTACTCGCCTAAGTAAGAAACACATCCTGATCCGCAAGGACGACGAGGTGTGGGTCGACTACTACCTTCTCCTTCAGAGCTTCGCCACAAGTACAAGGTACGCTCCATCCCGACCTGCAAGGACGACGAGGTGCAGGTCGACTGCTACCTTCTCCTTTCGGAGCTACGCGACAAATACAAAAGTTGTCTCGAGTGAAGAACAAGTTCCACTCGACAGAGAATTCATGAAGATATTCAATGATAACCAAGTTCAGATAAATCCTAAAGGTCCCAGACCGCAGATCAAAGTACTCGAGCATTCAGCCCGAAGGAGTTTAACGGTTCAAAATCCACTCGGCATTCCAAGGCAAATTTAAGGTGAAGCATAGAAGTTTTACTCCTCAGGCAGAGGACTGGAGGGTGCGACAAACTGGTCCAAGTCAATTCCGTCAGCAATCCGAGTGGCAGCAGCAATGAAGGTCTCCATGAAAGACTAAAAGTTGTGCTTCCTGGTATTGGCAACTTGGATAGCAGCCAGCTTTTCCTCTCGCGCCTCCTTGCAGTGAACACGGACCAAGGACAGAGCGACGTCAGCGCCGCACCTAGCATAAGATTTCTTCCATTCCTGCACTCGACCTGGAACTTCATTCAGTCGAGTCATCAGAGACTCGAGGTCATTTTGAAGCATCGTTCCAGGCCAGAGCGCCGTGTCGATCCGCGACGCCGCAACCTTCAGTCGAGCAAGGTAGTCAACCACACCAGCAACACGAGACTCCAGTCGGAGCACGTTCATAGCAGCCTCATCCTTCACCGAAGAATTAATGGGGTCCAAGCTCGTCTCCACTCGACTGGTCTCCTCCTCGAAGTTCTGGCAAAATTCTGTAAGCATAATTCAAAGATAAGTCAGTGGCTTTACATTGATGACAACAGGTCAGTCAGGTAGGAGAGATTACCTTCAATCATGACGAATAACTTCTTGGCGAGCCCTCCAAGATAAGCCTCCAGATCGTTCCTCTTCCCTGCCAGTTCACTTGCCTTGTCACTCAGAGCTATCTTATCATTCTTCAGACGGCTGGCCTCTTGGTTGGCCGCGTCGAGAGCAGCTTTCAGTTTGGAGTTCTCCTCTTCAAGGTTGCCGACTGAAGCCAGTTTTTCTTCCGCAAGCTTCGTTTTGTCCAAAGCCGCCTTCTGCGCTTCGGCAAGGTCACGGTCCTTCTTCTTCAGAGCCTCCTCCATTTTATCTGCGAAATGACAGTGTGATCAACATCAAGAATGGGCAAAAAAGAAAGGACAGTCGTCAAATCCTCACCAACCATACCTTTTGCTTCGTCTCTCGCCTTCTGCAAGTTCTCTTGGGCAAGCTTCAAGTCAAGGTTGAGCTGGATCTGTTTGTTTTCCAATTCAGTATAGCGAGCCACAAGCTCGCAGGATTTCTGCGAAGAATCAGTCGACAGATATCAAAGGTGGGTTGCTTCCGAGCAACTAAGAGAAAAATCGTGACGTTTCTAAGACTACAGCCAAATCAAAAATATTCGACAGTAGTCTCGGGGACTACACCCAGTGGGTGCACTCAGCGTGCCCCCACTGGTTCGACCGAAAAAGACCAAGAGGTTATGATCTCATCATGATCTACAAAAAAAACCAGGGGGGTTCTTCAGACCTTAGTCGACTGCCCGCAATCGACCATGGTCTCCGGGACTACACCCAGTGGGTGCACTCAGCGTGGCCCCACTAGTTCCAAGATTCCATTCGACATGGCTTGACCAGACCGAGTGAAGAAGTTCGTGTGAAGCAACACAATATAAAGACTACAGTCGACTGCCAGCAGTCCACCATAGTCTCGGGGACTACACCCAGTGGGTGCACTCAGCGTGCCCCCACTAGTCCAAAAAGTTCAATCGACACACCCAGTGGGTGTACAGATACAAAGATCTTCGGAAAAGAGAGTCTTCATATAGCATATCCTAACAGAACAAGCGATGATCAACTAACCTGGACATTGCTTTGAAGGGCCGAACTAGCATCATAGGCCGCTTGGCTGGCTTCCCGGACCACCTTCACCTGCTCCATCATGATCCCCGCCTGGCGTATAGCCTCCTTAGCAGCACCCACTTGATCCTCGGGGACTTGGTTTGTGGCAAAAAGGGAGGGCGGATTAGCAGTCGACGTTGAAGGCCGAACACTCGTCAGAGGCACAGCGAAGGACACAGAAGTTCGAGTGGTATTACCACCCTCCTGAACTACTGCCTCAGGCGCGGATGCGGTTTGTGGGGTCTTGCCAGTTGACGCCTTCCTATTCTTCCTCGCCCTCAGCAGCACTTCGTCATCATCATCAGGGAGATCAATGACATGAGGAGGATCTATAAGAAAAATCCAAAGTTAAAGATGAAAATCCAATCGACCAGAGGAGACCGTCAATCGACTAAGAGTGAAACATCAGAAACTATACCAAGGTTGGAGGTAACAGCGTCTTCCATTTCCTGGTCATCGTTCTTAGCAGAGATCTCGGAGGTAGCACCACTGCAGATTTCAGAAACCAGTCGGTTCAGTCAATGAGTCGACCAAGAGTCCGTCCATGTTCAACAAAAAAAAGCAAGTTCTGCTGTTAGCCGGAAATTGTGGGAATGGTCATCTTCATCTTGGGCAGGGCCTTCGGCGGCTTTGACGGCGTTGCTCGTGGATGCTTTGGAGCCTTTTCAGTCGGCGTTGTGGAAGACGTCCGAGGGCGTTTTGACGACTGCCCAACATGCACAGTCGCCTTACCACGTTCGCGTGCAGGGTCGTGTGTGAGCTTGGATCACCTTTCCGTGCGGGGAGGATCAACTTCTTCCTCCTCCTCTCCATTGGAGTCGTCTTCATCATCCTCCTCCCCTTCACCGTTAGATTGCCACTCCTCCCACTTTCGCCTCCGCTCGCCTCCCCCTCCTCGGCCTGCTCTTGCGCACCGTTGGGCATCGAGTACATATCAATAATGGCCTGGAAGACAACAAACAAGACAAAAGTCAATCAACTGATTCTAAGCGAACAGAATGAAGGAAGCAAGGTTACAGTCAGAGATGCAGAATCGGACCTGGTCTACTTCGTATGTTTGGTCGAGTGGAGGAATCCTCCTGGCTCCTCGAGGGTTGTCCTTGTTCCCTGTGATACTCGACAACCACCCTTCCAACATCTCGTCGTCGACCTCCTCCGGATGAATCCGAGTGGTGTCATCGAGGCCCGAATACATCCACATCGGATGGTCACGAGCTTGGAGCGGTTGGATGCGCCTCCAGAGGAAGACCTCTAATAAATCCATGCCAGTCACCCCGTCGCGGACAAGCTGAACCACTCGACTGACCAGCACTTTGACTTGCGCCTTTTCTTCTGGCGTCACTCTCAGAGAGGAAGGTTTTTCTGCTCGGTTCAGGGAGAAAGGGGGTAGGCCCGTCGCCTGTCCTGGAGTCGCCTGGTCTTTGCTGTAGAACCAGGTCGACTGCCACCCACGGACTGACTCGGGAAAAGTCATAGCTGGAAAATAACTTTTGCCTCTCATTTGGATCCCAAGACCCCCGCACATCTGAATCACTTGCGTCTTTTTGTCACTAGACTTGGCTTTCTTAACCGACTGAGAACGACAAGTGAAAATGTGCTTGAAGAGGCCCCAATGGGGACGACAACCCAAGAAATTCTCGCACAAAGATACAAAGGCAGCAAGATACACGATGGAATTTGGAGTAAAGTGATGGAGCTGCGCTCCGAGAAAGTTCAAGAAACTCCGGAAGAAAGAATGAGGAGGCAGAGAAAATCCGCGATCGATGTGGGTGGTGAGGAGGACACACTCACCCTCGCGAGGCTGAGGTTCGATCTCGTTCCCCGGGAGACGCGCAGATCCATGGGGAATGAATCCCCCATCGATCAGATCATCGATGTCATCTTGCCGAATCGCCGAGGGCATCCAATCACCATGGATCTAGTCCTTCGGCAGAGCGGACCTCAAAGAAGATCCGCCCCGACCGGACTTCCTCGCCTTCGCCTGCGCCGTCGCTTTCTTCGCACGCTCCAGGGCTGTCGTCTTCTCCTTCACCATCGCAGCGGACGAAGCTCGTACAGGCCGGCAGCGCTCAGACGAGAGCAGAGATGGCGGAAGAATTCGAGAGAGAAGGGGAAAAGTGAAGGCGCACTGTTCAGAAGCCCTGGGCCGGCAGCTTATATGGGGTCGCTTCCGAGTGACTGACCTATAGGCCCAGGCGATCCTGTCAAATCCCGCAATAGTCGCGCACACGATACATGGAGAAAAAGGTGGCGCGGAGATCGAGGAGGCTCCATTCTATCCCATCCGATTACTGCGGCCTCCCCCGTCCCGCGCGCTTCCCGAAATTCGAATCCCGCGAAATCCGCGGGCAGCAGAACGACTCGTCAGATGGAGGATCTCCTCCACGCAAACACTCGGGAATCTACAAGTAAAGGAATTCACTCGACTAAAGCAAATTAAGAATGGATCAAGGCGATCGAAAATAAGTTGGTGACGTCACCCATGTTCATTGATCCGAAACAAGATGTACTCATGGCACGAAGAATGGGTCGGAAGAATTCTCAACTCCTTCCCCACTCAAACCTCGATCCATTCGGTGGCTAATGATGAAGCCATGTACCTAGGGTAGGGTCATGGACCTGTCCTAACTGCCCTACCCCAGGACATCCCTAGAAGAAATCACCTTTCAATCGACTTGGAGGTGTTCCACTCGACAGACTCGAAGACACTCGACCGAGAAGTAATCACTCGGCCAAGATCCAACCACTCGACGGCTAGGAGACCTAAAGCCACTCCGCACGCTAACGGTCGGTCATTGAGTAGCTTTTATGGTCATCATAGCACTTTATTAGAGGCGTTACCAGTAACGCCCAACCTTAATGTACTTTAAACCCTGCATAACTGAGGGCCGGAGGGGTCTGGCGAACTCTATATAAGCCACCCCCTCCTCAGTGTAAAGGGTTCGCACCCCTGTAATTCATACACACATAATCCAGTCGACCGCCTCCGGGCTCCGAGACGTAGGGCTATTACTTCTTCCGAGAATGGCCTGAACTCGTAAACCTCGTGTGCTTACAACTACTCCATAGCTAGGATCTTGCCTCTCCATACCTACCCCCCTACATTACTGTCAGACTTAGAAGCACGACAGCCACATCATCTTATGTCCATCGTACTGCCTGATTGCATGAAGCATACACATCCCAGACTCATCACTGCAAAAAAGGGCAAGACAACATTTGAATCTTCGTCAGATCCCCAGAAGTAAAACTTATGAGATATACAGGTGTGAGGTAAAAATGTCCATTTACCTAGTGAAAACATCGCGCGTTATTTGCCAGGCCCCTTATCTGAAGATCAACAATAGCCCATCTTCAGTTAACTGCATGTTATCGCTTCAGCTGCTGATTCAAACTCCACCGTCCGGTTCACATCTAACGATGCTGGCCTCCACTTACAGCTTCGCGCCAGAGGCAGCTGCTGAGAGACGTTGATCTTCCATCAGACGGCAGCCGTCGTGTCAAGGGTCCCTGTTGATGGTCCAGCAACTTCACGAGCTCTCTTTTTACCTTTCAGTTTACCTTCTGTTTTCTAATGGCTATAAACCCAGGATTTGGAGATCGGTAGAGGCATCTAGAATTGTAATAGGGTTAAACCCCAGCTGCCGTGATCCGGCTGGCTCAACCTGTTCCTCTTTGGGTTCTACAAAGCCTAAGCAAAGTTCCTCAACTTCCTTCCTGCTCTTGATGCTTATCTGAATTTGAGTGTAGTTGGGTCATCATCTAGTTCAGGCTTAACATTAGCTTGGGGAACCTGCCCTTCCATCTGTCAGCTGGACAATGCCATTTCGGAGAGAACTCACCGTAGGCAGTTGAATAATGCCGACTAAATCTGTGAGACAGCCTCCTTGTGGATCATATGCCGCTGAACTCCTCCGGGAACTTGAGTGCACAACTACTCAAGAACATGAATCTCCTACTTCAGCATATCCCACATGTATGCAGCACACCCATGATCTGGAATGACAGGAACAAAGAAAATGCAAAAATAAAACTTGTATCAGTCTTTGATCATGGGAAAATAAACTATGTACTGAAGGCAACAACACCAGCTCACACCATCTGGTATCCTGTGATATCATGACGTGTGTGCAAGTTTAAGTTGTACGGGCTTGCCTCCGACTCCTGTGTCGCTCCCGAGCAAGCAACCGGGGAGTAACGTAGCGCCGCCGCCAGCAGCCCCCCCGCCAGCACCTCTACTTCACCGCCGGCAGGAGCCGCGACGGCGTCGGCCTCGCCACCCTAAGGGTGGTAAGGTTCCCGGCTGTGCGGTCTCGTCTCGCGGCGGCGCGTCTCCTGCTCGGGAGCCATCAGCCTACTTCATGATGCTTGTCTGGAGGCGGCGTAGCGCAGGGCTGCTCTGCTTCGGTGACGGCGGATCCGGGCGACACGGCCTCACCTCCATGGGGCAGTGGTGGATCCTGACCCATCGCCTCCCACCTCCGCCATTGCCATAGCTCTGAGTTGCTCACCTCGTGCGGCGGCTGAAGAGATTTTTTTTATTGAGTGTCGGAGAGGTGGGAGGTGGGCGGTGGAAGTGGACCCACGAAGTCATGGATGCTTATGAGTTACGAAAACGCCATTTGTGTGACGGGCCGCATGGTCACCAAACGTTATACACCGTCAGCCGCGGCACCGTATGCTACAGTTTGACTATGATCGCATTCAACATACGAACCAACGCGCCCTTGTCCCATTGGTACATATAGCGAGAGCAGGGGAGCTCGTGAGCTCTATCACCGCTCTCCCATATACGGATGCTATTTTGCAAGGATTAAAGACCATGGATGCACTAGTGCAGAACCGGGCAATAGCACCAGTTCGTAAGGCCCTTTAGTGCCGGTTTAGGAACCGGCACTAAAGTGTGGGCACTAAAGGCCCCCCGCCTTTAGTACCGGTTCAGCACGAACCGGTGCTAAAGGGAAACCACGTGGCACGAGCCAGCTCCGGGCGCCGGGAGCCCTTTAGTACCGGTTGGTAACACCAACCGGTACTAAATGTTTGTGGGTTTTTGTTTTATTTTGTATTTTTCAATTAAATTTGTGTTATCAATTTAATTTAGGATTGTTTTACGTTATGAGTTGTAGTCGTCATCATCATCATCATCATCATCGCATATTAATAAATAAATAACTCTAGCTAGCTAAAAATCATCATAGTCGTCTAATTACCACTATTTAATCATCATAGTCATTACCGCTAGCTATCTAATCATCATCAACGCTGGCTAGCTTAAATAGGAAACATTCACTTTGTAACAGAAGCAAAGATATCATCAAGTTCAACATAATCATCATCAACATCGAAGTTCAGGACACGGACATGAGACAAGTACTAATTAAGAGCATGAACTAGTAGCTACTCCTGCTACTCCCTCTCAGGTAGAATAGCATAGAACATGTATAGCTCTCCTGATTCATCATACTGGAGCATGCAGATGAATCTGTCTCCTAATCTTGGGTTGCGCTTCTCCTTGCTGCACCCTAGTACTTCTCTGTGATCGTTAACAATTTTGCTCCAATCTTTCACTATTAAGCATTCTTCGCTTTCCAAAAATCCTGAATGCACTCGTGTGCAATGTAGGAAATCTTGGTCGTAAGCTAACCATTGACATGCGACCTTTTGTCTCGATCCACTGAGGCACAACTGTCATCGGAAGTCCCTGTTGAAGAACATCGTATAGTAATTAATATACTAAGCAATGAAAGTTTAGCTTCAAAAATAATGTATGCAAAAGATGCACTAATTAAGGACAAATATTTAAAATCTTACCATCTTTCGATTATAGATGTGACCGTAGTTCAATACGATCACCATTGGTCGCACGTTTTGAGTACTAACATTTCTAAGTTCAGGAAAAAAATTGTCTTGACAGTATTAAGATCCTCAAGCCATTAAACATAATGACTTATCTCTTCGCAGTTTAGTTGAGCCCCGGGGCAGTAGTAGGTCCTGTCTACCAAGCGCCGGACATGTTTGCTTGAATCGAAATAAGCTGACAATACAAATTAGTTGTCAACTATTTTCGAATAAACTGTATCAAAGACATAAACATATGCATGCATGGTTGAGAAACACTCACCAAATGGTAGAACTGGAGGCGTTTGCACATCGACCCAAATGTCTATATTAGCTTCAATATCATCTTCCGGCCGAATATCAAAGGTGATAACCATATCAGGCTCAAATGCATAAGCCTTTCATAGTGCTTGCCAAGTTTTGCATTCAAAATGGGTGTATGTGTCTCCATTATATAATTTGACGTTGAAAGTATACCCATGCTCCGTCTTCAAGTAAACTCTCTTTACCTCCATATCATCTATAGCACTAAAACCTATCTTATCCAAGGAAAAATTCTTGCATGGCAGGGGATGCGCTAGTAGAATAGTGAAAATTTAAAATTATAAGTTGAAGCAAATGAAGCATATGTTTTGCATTCAAATAATAATTGACAAAATGACTTACTGTATCAACTTCGAATGTCTCATCCAGCTTGATGCTGAAGCGCCTACCATCAACAATGAAATTTTTGTCGCACAGGCCGCGCTGGTCTTCATAGTGTTCGCACATAATGAAATCATTTTCGTCGTCAGATGACATTTCCTATGTTCATATAGGTGAAACATTAAACACCTATATCTAGCCAAATATATATTCATTTAATATTTGACATTAATATATCTAACTATATTCATCTCTAACAATTGACATTACTATATATTTAACTTTTCTATCTAATTCATCTAACATTCGACATTAATCTAACATTTATATATTCTCAAAATATATAAAAAATTAAATAAACAGAAAAACTCATTAATAAACATTATTTTAATTAGATCATCAAATCTCAGATACCTAAATTTTCTTACTAAAAATAAACTAGTTGTATTAATTATTGAACTAGTTCAAATCTCATATACCTAAATAAACTAGTTCGACAATTTTCTAACTAAAAATAAACTAGTTATATTAATTATTCAACTATAGTTCTAATTTCTAGTTCGACAATTTTTCTATCTAGCTAGCTAATTCATCTAACATTCGACATTAATCTAATATTCGATCATCTAATTAACTTTTCTAAAAAACAGAAAATAAGTAAAAAAATGTGTGTGTGTGTGTATATACATATATTATGTGTGTACGTATGTGTGTGTATGCGTGTGTGGTATGTGTGTGTGTGCGGCCCCGTACGCCGCCGCCCCATACGTACAAGCGGGGGCGCCGGCGTACGGGGCGGGGGCGCCGGCATACGTGCCGGCCGGCCGGGTGCGCGCGACGAGACGACGGACGGCGGCGCGGCGGGTACGCGAAAAGAGTGAGATACGTACGTATACGGGACCGCGGCGCGGGACGACTACGGACGGCGGCGCATGGCGTTCGGGGCGGTGGCGGGGACGACGACGACGACGACGGGCGACGGGAGCGGCGCGCGAGAGGTTGGAGACGCGAAGAAGTGGGGAGATGTAACTGAAATTTTAGTAAGTGTTATATATATAGGAGACGCTTTTAGTACCGGTTGGAGCCACCAACCGGTACTAAAGGCCAACTTTGGCCAGGCCAAGAGGCGTAAAGAGCAGGCCTTTAGTACCGGTTGGTGGCTCCAACGGTACTAAAGGGTGGTCTTTAGTACCGGTTGGAGCCACCAACCGGTACTAAAGGCCTTGCGCTGCAACCCCGCAGTGCGCCAAGTTTAGTCCCACCTCGCCGGGCGAAGGGCTGCCGCATTGGTTTATAAGCCCAGCCGCGGCTGCCTCTTTGAACTCCTCTATATAGCAAGCTTGTGGGCCTAATTTCTGCGCGCTGCCCTGTGAGTCTGCAGGGCCATTAGGGCCTGTAATTGCACGCCCGTGGCGTAGCAGGCCCACAGGGCAGCGCCCCAATTTTTTTTATATTTTTTTTCTGCTTTATTTTCTTCTATTTATTTCTTCGTAGTTTTTTGTATAGTTTTTTCTTTTCTGTTATATTTATTTGTGAGTAGTTTTTCATCTAGTTTGCCAAAATTCAACATTTTCAGAGTTCATTTTGTAGTGATTTTCAATTTCACGGTCATTTTGTGAACGATTGAAAAATAGCAAATATAATTTTTTTCTTTTCTGCTTTATTTTTTCTTCTATTTATTTCTGAGTAGTTTTTTCTTTTCTACTATATTTATTTTCTTCTATTTATTTCTGAGTAGTTTTTTATATTTTTTTTTCTGCTATTTTTTTTCCTGCAAAACATGATGGTCAAAGTCTGGAGTTACAACCAAAGTTTAAAAAAAAGAAATGCCGATGTGTAGTGTAATAAGTCCGGAGTTGTAATAAGTTATTAAAAATAAGAAAGAGGCGCAATGCTTCGTTAATTTGCTTCAAGCCTTTCGGAATAGTGTAAACTGCACTGCGCGTAGCTCCATGCAATCTACTATATTCCTGAAGGCTTGAAGCTAAGCAACGTGAGCATTGAGCCTCTTCTTCATCGTCTCTACACTCAGGGCTTATAAACCGCTCTTAATCCCTCTCTCTTGGCGAGGTGGGACTAAAAAACAGCTTACTAAGAAACTGTAGTACTGGTCACCCTTTAGTACCTGTTGGAGCCACCAACCGGTACTAAAGGTGGTGCTATGCCTGCACAAAATTTAGTGTCATTTAGTTCAAAACAAATCATTGAATGCATGAAAAATAGCAAATGAAGACAGAAATGGTTGAAAGTTGATGGCGTCGCTTTGAATGGTGCATACTGAAAGCACAAAACTTCTTGGAGTAGTAATAAGTTTAAAAAAATAAAATACCTTTGTAACAGATGAGTTTAATTTCGTCAGAAACCTGAATACTTCGAAAGAGATTGTCCAGTTTGTAAACGAAGTGCATCCAGTTTTAGACGTAAGCCTCTCTACTTTCTTGCATATGCTATGTGGGTGAAATGATGATACCATGCCAAGTTTCAACTTTTTCAGAGTTCATTTGTAGTGCTTTTCAATTTCCAGGTCATTTAGTTCTTAAAACAAATCATTGAATGCATGAAAAATAGCAAATGAAGGCAGAAATGGTTGAAAGTTGATGGCCTCGCTTTGAATGGTGCATACTGAACGCACAAAAATTCTAGAGTTGTAATAAGTTTAAAAAAATAAAATGTCTTTGTAACAGATGAGTTTAATTTCGTCAGAAACCTGACTACTTCGAAAGAGATTGTTCAGTTTGTAAACGAAGTGTATCCAGTTTTAGCCGTAAGCCTCTCTACTTTCTTGCACATGCTATGTGGATAAAATGATGATACCATGCCAAGTTTCAACTTTTTCAGAGTTCATTTGTAGTGCTTTTCAATTTCCAGGTCATTTAGTTCTCAAAACAAATCATTGAATACATGAAAAATAGCAAATGAAGGCAGAAATGGTTGAAAGTTGATGGCGTCGCTTTGAATGATGCATACTGAATGCACAAAAATTCTGGAGTTGTAATAAGTTTAGAAAAAATGAAATGTCTTTGTAACAGATGAGTTTAATTTCGTTAGAAACCTGAATACTTCGAAAGAGATTGTCCAGTTTGTAAACGAAGTGCATCCAGTTTTTGCCGTAACCCTCTCTACTTTTTTGAACAATCTATGTGGGTGAAATGAGGATACCATGCCAAGTTTCAACTTTTTCAGAGTTCATTTGTAGTGCTTTTCAATTTCCAGGTCATTTAGTTCTCAAAACAAATCATTTAATACATGAAAAATAGGAAATGAAGGCAGAAATGGTTGAAAGTTGATGGCGTCGCTTTGAATGGTGCATACTGAACACAAAAAATATAAGAGCATTTACATCATGATCTTATATTTCTTTACAGTCTAAATTGTCAATATGATCTTATAACATAAAAAATACTTTGATCATCAATGATCTTTGTGTGTACAATCTGAATTGTCAATTTGAGCCATCAACGATTTATAAACCGAAGAATACTCATATTGCGGCCACAAATTCTACACACAGAGTTCAATGAAGACCAAGTGCTTGTGATAGTTTGAGAAATAACATATTTAAGGTGGTAAAAGGCTTGTTAGGGAAGCGAGGTGGGACTAAAAACAGCCTGCCACAACGTCATTAGTACCGGTTCGTGATACGAACCGGCACTAAATGGTGATGGTGGGGCCATAGCCTGACCGCAGGCTGACACAGCCTCTTTAGTACCGGTTCGTGGTACGAACCGGTACTAAAGGTTTGCCACGAACCAGTACTATTGATCGCCGCCACGAACCGGCACAAATATACACATTAGTGCCGGCTCTAATTCAAACCGACACTAATGTGCTATCTGCTTCGGTGACGGCGGATCCGGGCGACACGGCCTCACCTCCGCGGGGCAGTGGTGGATCCTGACCCATCGCCTCCCACCTCCGCCATTGCCATAGCTCTGAGTTGCTCACCTCGTGCGGCGGCTGAAGAGATTTTTTTTATCGAGTGTCGGAGAGGTGGGAGGTGGGCGGTGGAAGTGGACCCACGAAGTCATGGATGCTTATCAGTTACGAAAACGCCGTTTGTGTGACGGGCCGCATGGTCACCAAACGTTATACACCGTCAGCCGCGGCACCGTATGCTACAGTTTGACTATGATCGCATTCAACATACGAACCGACGCGCCCTTGTCCCATCTATCTATTATATAATTAAAACAAGAGTCAAACAAGCCATCACGTTTAACCACATATATTAAATTATCTCAGCCATTAATTTTAAACTATGGATGGCTAAGATTTGAGAATATTACGTTACATACAAATATCGTGTATAGGCATATATTAGGTGTGAAGGCTAGCACGTACATATATTTTGGAAGGAAAGGCTGTCACGTACATATATCTAGGATGGGAAGTGCAGTCCGAATCATGTCCATGACTTGATCTAAAAAGAGAATCATGTAGTAGTAGTACGTGACACATCTAAAAAAATCAACGACACGAGAAGAACACGTACAACACTATCAGTTAAAAAAAGGAGTTTGTATTGGAGACAGCTGCACCTAGGCAGCAAATACTACTATAATTCAAGATAGGCAGGAGTCTGGACATAAATCTTCTAATGATGTCACCATATCACTTCCTTGGGCATATGACTCAAGCACGTACGTGCATCTTTATTTGATTTGACTTGGAGGCGTGCAGGTACATAAGGAAGCTATAAACATGTGTCTTGCCAAAAAAAAAGAGCTATACATGTGCTATATACAGTCAGTATAGTACTACCAGGAGTCAACCCATGATTTTGACCGCTCAAACAAATCATGGAGGCAGAAGTGCCTATTTCCGGCTAGGAACCAAACTCGAAATTGTACACGAACCTACACATGTTTCAAAAAAGTTGTACCTGCACACGTGTATGTATCCGGCTAGGACTAGGATCAAACTAGCTAGCGTCTTCTTTTTTTTGCAAATTGATGGATCATAAACTAGCTAGCGTTAGCAATATACAATGTGTGTACATCTAAAAAAAAGCAATATATAATGTGTAGTCAGTGTAAATAATTGCTCCGTTCGAAGAAATGTACTCCAAGCACGTTACACGCTTTGTCTTTCGTTTAGAAACATTACACGCGTGTTGGTGTCCAGCGGGCGCAAAACTGATTTGCTACATACATTTTCATACTATAAATATTCACCTCCATTAGAAAAAAATATATTCATTTCTATTGATTGCATAATTGGTCCTAATTACACGGACAGTATTTAATGATAAACATAAAAGACATATATTTGTTTGTATTGAGTTTGTTTCAGAATCGACCACAATAGAAGTCCATCCGATCTAGGTGTGCTCTATGGCCCGTGAGCAGAATTTACTGATGTTAGTAATAACAAATTTCAGTTAATAGCGCATGCCATAGAATTAGGAAATAAGTCACATGCACTACATGGTATGTAATGTAAGAAATTGATCTATGCTACTTTAAATTAGGTGGTTAGATAATAGATAATTGAAAAAAATACAAAAGGCAAAAAAAAGGAAATAAGCCACATGCTGACATACAAGCCGATAAAGCATGCTCATATAATCACATTATTGAAAAAAAATTGTCACATCATTTAGGAATATGGAATGCATTTGTTCTAGAGTACATGAAATATTAATTTCTAAGTTTATATTAACACGTAAATTATCAAAATTATATTTTTAGAAAATAAAGAGTACAACATGAATGTACGTGCATACAGACAAACTTCGTCACACACACACACACACAGTCTAATGAATAATATTCATCGGTGTCTTAAGTTATTCCAGAGGTCTCACATCAACAGAAGTGTTCCATCTCCAACAAAGTGAATAATCTACCTTGCTCGGAAATAATGGAAAACCTATAGTTTGATCCAATAGGAGTAGAATCGCCTCTTCTAGCTGCACAACATATGGTATGTTCTCACATATTCTAATATTGTTGTGGCTACATTCATTATTATGTCTTGGTAATTTCAATAATAATACACGGAAAATTATAATGCCTTACAAGGTAAAGCGCATAGATAGTTAGATTAAAATGAGAAGACATGTAAATCCATATAAAGGCATCCGATTGTAAATAAAAAGTAATAATTGCAATACATATACCTCCGGTGATGAGGTAGATAGATGAAGAGAGTGTAAAGATTAGGTAACTCTTAGCAAATTGTTACTTAAAATCAACATGTTATAGAGGGACATTTAACTCTTAGAACAATGTAAATGCCAATAGAGGCATGTTGTGACATACAAAGGCTCTTATTAAAATCCTAATATATTGGATTGGTAGTTTCTATCATATTCCACTAGAGGGGCATTTAACTACAATATTTCTTTATATTCAAAATAAAATATTATAACAACATAAACATAGCCGCAAGTTAAATTAAACAATAATCGACCACACCTGAAATTTATAACCAATAATAAATAATAGGAATTCGTACAAAATATTTAGTAAGACTACCCGCGCAAATGCGCGGTATACAACGCTAGTTGGTACATATAGCGAGAGCAGGGGAGCTCGTGAGCTCTATCGCGGCTCTCCCATATACGGATGCTGTTTTGCAAGGATTAAAGACCATGGATGGTTATGCATGCATGCACAATTAACTGGCGTAGGAACCGCGGAAGTATTGGCTGCAGTAATTAATTGCTTAATGAGCTGCAGTAATTAACCGCTTAATGAGCCTCTTAATGAGCTGTGGTAATTAACCGCTTAATTAGGCGATTGAATTAACAAAGGATTATGAGGCGCTCGTTATGCGCTCGGGATAGTGGGCTACGTGCCTTTTGATGTAGATGATGCATACGAAGAAGATGCAGGTGGCTGGGTAGCGTGCGCTGTCGGCGATGTAAGCGAGGGCCGGCGAGCGCGTCATGGGGCGGCAATCGTGGCACGGGGCCAGCGAGCGCAGCGCCGCAGCGCTGGGCCGGCGAGTGTGTCGCAGGGCGGGCGGGCGCGACGCTGGGCCAGCGAACGCGTCGCGGGGCGGCAAGCGTGCACGGTGCTGGGCGTGGCAGAGCATTTCACCGCTCCGGGAGTCGACGGGGCTGATCTCCTCGCCCCTTCATCCGCACATGCGGCGACCATGCGTGGAATAGCGGCCACGGCGTTTGCATACCAGGCCCAAGACGGTCCTGTTCTTGGCAAAGGCAAGAGGCATCACAAGTAAAATAGGGAATAGATGTAAGAATGGATACAAACCATCTGCATCATGGTTCGATAGACGCCATGCCCCAAGGTGGGCGTCAATTGTCGTGGGAATGATTCTGACAATAAGAGAGGGGTAGGATAAAGGAGTATGATCTATCCAGATGCAAATGGGTGACACATGGTTTTAGCGAGTTCGGGCCTCTCACGATGGAGATAACAACCCTACGTCTCGTGCTCCGGAGAGACTTTGTTTATCTGAGTATGTATCCGGAGATTACAATGTATGTGAGAGCGAGGAGAACGGATCCCCATGCCTGATCTAAGTCCGGAGACTAGAGAGGAAGAAGAGTGAGAGGTGGAAGAAAAAGCCCTTGCCCCCCAAGTCTAGTGGTGGGGGTGGCTTATATAGAGTGCGCCACCCCCCACCTCCTATGTTACAAAGTGGTGCGTTGATGTCATAATGTCAGCCTGCTACTAAGATATGCCTCGAGTGCCTTGTCGACTGTTGGTCTTTGCATATCCGAGTGAGATCAGGTACTCCGAGTGGAATGAGTTCGTCGAGTGGAGTGCTATGCTCCGAGTGGTTGTTGCCGTCTGAGTGACTTGATGGTCATCCGAGTGGATGGTTTGTCGATATGAAATTTATCTGGACCCACCTGATGTGCGGACCCCATGCTTTAATATATTTCGACCCTTCGTTGGCATACCTGTTATGTGTGTCCCCAACAATTAATTTGTTAAATTGTAGTTTCGAAATCTTTACCAAGGTTCTCACTAACATACTAGCTGTTATTCTTCAGAGACTTATAGCTAGTAACCAGTCTGCTTTCCTTAGAAAGTGTGGTTACTGCTCATGAAGTACTCCACTCTGTCCATTATATCAAAAAAGAATGGCTGGTCTTAAAATTAGACTACGAAAAAAATCTTGACTTCCAAGAGCTCCTCAGAAGTAGAGGTTTTGGTGAGACTTGGATCCACTGGATCAAGCAAATTACTCATGGTGGCTCTGTAGGTGTGAAGCTTAATAATTTGGAAAGTGACTTTTTCCTGAATGGTAAAGGCCTTAGACAGGGAGACCCCATCTCCCCACTCCTCTTTAATCTAGTGGCTGATGTTCTCACTAGGATGCTGATCAAGGTACCAAACCATCGCTTGATTGAGGGTTTGTGCCCTGAGGTGTGCCCTGGAGGTATATATCATCTGCCTTCAATATGCAGATGATACTATCTTGTTCCTGGGCAACAACATTGAGCACGCAAAAAACCTCAAGATGGTCCTTAGTTGCTTCGAGCAGGTCTCTGGAATGAGAATCAACTATGGGAAGAGCGAACTCATCCCCATTAACATAGTTGATGGTAGTTTTAGCCTCTTTAAGGAGGTTTTAGGCTGTGTTGGAGGTTCCTTCCCCATCAAGTACCTGGGAATCCCTCTCCATTATGACAAACTGAGAAGGGAGGACATCCAACCCCTGATTGATAAGATAATGAAAAGGATTGCTGGTTGGAGAGGAAAATTGCTCTCCTACAAAGGCAGGCTGGTCCTCATCCAAGCAAGCCTTTCCAGTATCCTTGTTTACCCCCTTTCCTTTTTCAAATTCCCCAAATGGGCCATTGACCTGATCAATTCCCAAATGGCAAATTGCCTGTGGAATGACTTTGATGGGCATAGGAAACTTCATCTTGCTAATTGGAGATCTATGTGCATGAAAAAAGAGTTTGGAGGATTGGGAATACCAAACCTCCAGGACATTAACCTTTGTTTACTAGGCTCTTGTGTTAATAGGTACTATGAGGGAGAGGGTAAACCCTAGAAGAAGATTGTAGATCAGAAGTATGTGAGGGGGAAACCAAATTTATTTGCAGTTGGTCAAAGCTTGAATGTCTCCAGATTCTGGAAAGGCATTAGATCCATAATTCAAGCTCTGAAGTTTGGTTATAGATGGAAAGTGGGTATGGGGACTCAAATCAGATTCTGGGAAGATACCTGGTTTGGTACTTCTCCCCTCGCAGTTCAATTTTGGTTAGTTTATACGGTTTGTAATGAGCAATCTAAAAGCATTAGAGAAGTGTGAGATGGGGAAAATCTCAGGCTTACGTTTATAAGGAACTTTGATGCTAAGCTCCTGGAGCAATGGTATCAGTTAGGGGAGATTGCTAAAGGGATTATCTTTGATGAGGATTCAGACGCTCTCATTTGGCAACTAGAAAACAAGGGTGTCTATTCTACCAGTTCCCTTTACCATGTTATTAATTTCAGAGGAGTGCAACCACTGTTTATTCCTGCTGTATGGAAATTGGCTATACCCCCAAAAATCCATGTCTTCCTTTGGTTGTTTTCTCAGAATAAATTGATGACTAGGGATAACCTTAGGAAAAGGCACATCAACAAACCTCTAGATTGTGTGTTCTGTGCTGAGAATGAAACAAGCCACCATTTGTTTTTTGATTGTGTAGTAGCTAAGAACATTTGGCCTTTCATTGAAGATTTCTTCAAAATTCGGATAGGCGTGAACTTCGAGCCTGTTGCGCACCTCTGGGTTACTAATAAGAAGAATTCGACTTTGAATACTGTTACCTCTGGAGTCCTATGGTGTTTGTGAAAATATATGAACTCTATAATTTTTAACAACACCATTTGGACTTCCATTTCTCAGGTTTGGGGCTTGTTGATCAGAATGCTCAAATTATGGTCCATTCTGTCGCCGGAAGCGGAGAGAGCAAAACTGGAGAGTTTCCTGAGCTCACTGACAAGTTTAGCTCGGCAACCTCTGAGAATCTGAAGTGGCTGATGGAGAAAGATGATGTTGGAGCGTGCTGGAGCAAGCTCAAAATCATGGAGGAGGATGCCAGTTTTCAATCCCCTTCCAAGAAAAGGGAGCCGTTGAGCAAAAGCACCATATGTAACCCTGTGTCGACACTCACGCCATGCTGGTCACCACAAGCTGCCCTGGCGCCACCCTTCAAATTCAGGAAATCTGTAAACCCTGGACATGATGCGATGACTCTTGCAATTTAGTGCGTGGATGTGGGTTGTGGTTTTCATGCTCGATTGTAAGACAAAAACTTATCTATGTTTAGTTTGCTGAGACCCCACAGGTTGTAGTGGTGGTTCTCACCCCCAGCTTTCTGTAATGCCCTTAAATATGCTGAACTTGCTGTAAAGAGACTACTATGTGATTTCATTCAAGTAATGGAATCGGGGAGAGGCCTCCCTATTCTTCTAAAAAAAAACTTGTACAAGCACGTGCGGTTCTGCTGAGCCCGCATCCTTAATAATGTCTTGGTTTTGAGATGTAAATGCTTAAAAGGTCCCAATCGTCCATTTCTTAATTCCTGTAGGGCATTTCAAGTATTGAGTAACAGGATTTAGTACAAAGTCTAACAGTAGTTGTAGGATGATGCTCAGGTGCTTTAGGTTTTCTTTCATCTCTTTATCTTCTCCAGGTACATGTACTGAAAGAGTGCTTTCTTTTTGCAGCATGCTATAATGTAAATAATTACATAGCAGATCTTTAAATCGAGATTCCATTTCTTTGGTAGATTGTTCTACACTTTTAGGATGTCACAGTGCCACAATGTTTTGGGACTGTCAGGCTGCATCTGAACAAATAAAAACTGTCAAGTTGTTGATTTCTATGTTAGTCTGAAGATATGACACTGTTCTTAGTTTCCATTAGCTCGATCCTAACAGGGGCTATGCTGAACCATTACTGCCAAGTTGCTTGATTAACTGGAATATGAATTATGGTGTTTCCATATTACCTGTGCGGTATGACAAGATGTTGTTCAAGAGTGAACTGTCTGACATAGCGTTTCTTCAGATATGATGTTAGGTTGAGGTCGTCTTACATGGAACTGTGCATTTTAGTGCCGGTGATATCCTTGCAACATCAAGTCATCAGTAACCCAGAACGGGTCAGTATGACAACTTCATTATCTGTTGGTTAACTTGTGTGAGATATATGCCATTTTCTTTTTCAAAAAATGTAAGATAAATGTCTGTCTCTTCATACACAGTAGTTTAAATTCCACACCACCTTGTTAGCTTCTTGGAAATGCTCTGAAGAAATTGGGTTGCATTATTGTTTTTCCTTATCCTCATTTTTTGTAGGTCCGTATTATTCAGATCATCATATCTAATTGTTCCACCTTGCTAATATGTTCTAGCTTTCCTAATTTCTGGGCACTGCAACTCGCACATGAACGACAAATGTGGCATCATGTAGTGTCGTAAATCCAGTCCTGCAAAAAGGAGTCGTTCTTGTACCGTATATTTCAATTGAACCTAGCTATTATGAATAAATGATGTGGGACAGTAGCTACATGATGTAGAAAGCCGTTTAGTTTTGAAATGTCCCTGTCAGGAAAGTTCAATCATTACGCTTGTCAAAAACCTTAAGCTGAACCAAAAGTGCAATTCTATACTTGGCTGTTAATCCAAAACCGCAACTAGACTGCAGATTGACCTAAAATAGAGGATGACCCGTTCTCAGGGCCGTCTCCTGGAATTCGGGGGCCCTGTACGAAATGTGACATGGGGCCCAAGAATTTGCAAAAAATAATAATTATATAACTAAACATATTTTCACTTAATTGTATAGCTTCGAATATGTGTTGTTTTGTATAGAATATAGCAATATATCGTATAGTAGTGCCAAAGAGTAATTGTAGTACTAAACAATAAACTTGTTTTCTTTTTTTGTGAATTGTACTCAAACAGTAAACTGACCATGTTGTACGGAAAAGCATTATCCGTCTAGTATTTCTTGAAACAAAATCTTTAAATCTATCGAGCCTATTCTCGCAAAATAAAATCGAATCAGTCTTTCTTGTATCGAAATATGTTAATAGTTTCGAAGAAGAAGAGCACACAAAGAAGAATTAGTACTAAAAAATCAGATTGCGGGTAATGTGTTAATCCCATTAATTTTGATTAAAATTAAGTACATGTGTAATCGAGTAGCACTGCTGTACTAGTAGGGATTGCATTCGATACGATATGAGAACATCTAAAGAACTAGAATTTGTAACCCTATCTAGTATTTCGTTGGTCTATTTTGAGTCCAGGCTTATGGCTTACTAATTACCTCGGAATATATTCAGGGATGACCTGATAAGGCTGCTGCAGCAGCGAAACTGGCAGCGAGGGTCGGCCGTACAGCGGACTTGCGGTGGCTGTCTGCCATCTATCGGCGGCTTGGCAGCAGCAAGGAAGGTCTCCATGAAAGACTAAAAGTTGTGCTTCCTGGTATTGGCAACTTGGATAGCAACCAGCTTTTCCTCTCGCGCCTCCTTGCAGTGAACACGGACCAAGGACAGTGCGACGTCAGCGCCGCACCTAGCAGAAGATTTCTTCCATTCCTGCACTCGACCTAGAAGTTCATTCAGTCGAGTCATCAGAGATTCGAGGTCATTTTGAAGCGTCGTTCCAGGCCAGAGCGTCGTGTCGATCCGCGACGCCGCCACCTTCAGTCGAGCAAGGTAGTCAACCACACCAGCAACATGAGACTCCAGTCGGAGCACGTTCATAGCAGCCTCATCCTTCACCGGAGAATTAATGGGGTCCCAGCTCGTCTCCACTCGACTGGTCTCCTCCTCGAAGTTCTGGCAAAATTCTGTAAGCACAATTCAAAGATAAGTCAGTGGCTTTACATTGATGACAATACGTGAGTCAGGTAGGAGAGATTACCTTCAATCATGACGAATAACTTCTTGGCGAGCCCTCCAAGATAAGCCTCCATATCGTTCCTCTTCCCTGCCAGTTCACTTGCCTTGTCATTCAGAGCTATCTTATCATTCTTCAGACGGTTGGCCTCTTGGTTGGCCGCGTCGAGAGCAACTTTCAGTTTGGAGTTCTCCTCTTCAAGGTTGCCGACTGAAGCCAGTTTTTGTTCCGCAAGCTTCGTTTTGTCCAAAGCCGCCTTCTGCGTTTCGGCAAGGTCACGGTCCTTCTTCTTCAGAGCCTCCTCCATTTTATCTGCGAAATGACAGTGAGATGAACATCAAGAATGGGCAGAAAAGAAAGGACGGTCGTCAAATTCTCACCAGCCATACCTTTTGCTTCGTCTCTCGCCTTCTGCAAGTTCTCTTGGGCATGCTTCAAGTCAAGGTTGAGCTGGATCTGTTTGTTTTCCAATTCAGTATAGCGAGCCACAAGCTCGCAGGATTTCTGCGAAGAATCAGTTGACAATATCAAAGGTGGGTTGCATCCGAGCAACTAAGAGAAAAATCGTGACGTTTCTAAGACTACAGCCGAATAAAAAATATTTGACAGTAGTCTCGGGGACTACACCCAGTGGGTGCACTCAGCGTGCCCCCACTGGTTCGACCGAAAGAGACCAAGAGGTTATGACCTCATCATGATCTACAAAAAAAACCGGGGGGGTTCATCAGACCTTAGTCGACTGCCCGCGACTACACCCAGTGGGTGCACTCAGCGTGCCCCCACTAGTTCCAAGATTCCATTCGACATGGCTTGACCAGACCGAGTGAAGAAGTTCGTGTGAAGCAACACAATATAAAGACTACAGTCGACTGCCAGCAGTCCACCATTGTCTCGGGGACTACACCCAGTGGGTGCACTCAGCGTGCCCCCACTAGTCCAAAAAGTTCAATCGACACACCTAGTGGGTGTACAGATACAAAGATCTTCGGAAAAGAGAGTCTTCAGATAGCATATCTTAATAGAACAAGCAATGATCAACTAACCTGGACATTGATTTGAAGGACTGAACTAGCATCATAGGCCGCTTGGCTGGCTTCCCAGACCACCTTCACCTGCTCCATCAAGATCCCCGCCTGGCGTATAGCCTCCTTAGCAGCACCCACTTGATCCTCGGGGACTTGGTTTGTGGCAAAAAGGGAGGGCGGATCAGCAGTCGACGATGAAGGCCGAACACTCGTCAGAGGCACAGCGAAGGACACAGAAGTTCGAGTGGTATTACCACCCTCCTGAACTACTGCCTCAGGCGCGGATGCGGTTTGTGGGGTCTTGCCAGTTGACGCCTTCCTATTCTTCCTCGCCCTCAGCAGCACTTCGTCATCATCATCAGGGAGATCAATGACATGAGGAGGATCTATAAGAAAAATCCAAAGTTAAAGATGAAAATCCAATCGACCAGAGGAGACCATCAATCGACTAAGAGTGAAGCATCAGAAACTATACCAAGGTTGGAGGTAACAGCGTCTTCCATTTCCTGGTCATCGTTCTTAGCAGAGATCTCGGAGGTAGCAGCACTGCAGATTTCAGAAACCAGTCGGTTCAGTCAATGAGTCGACCAAGAGTCCGTCCATCTTCAACAAAAAAAAGCAAGTTCTGCTGTTATCCGGAAATGGTGGGAATGGTCATCTTCATCTTGGGCAGGGCCTTCGGCGGCTTTGACGGCGTTGCTCGTGGATGCTTTGGAGCTTTTTCAGTCGGCGCTGGGGAAGACGTCCGAGGGCGTTTTGACGACTGCCCAACATGCACAGTCGCCTTACCACGTTCGCGCGCAGGGTCGTGTGTGAGCTTGGATCACCTTTCCGTGCGGGGAGGATCGACTTCTTCCTCCTCCTCTCCATTGGAGTGGTCTTCATCATCCTCCTCCCCTTCACCGTCAGATTGCCACTCCTCCCACTTTCGCCTCCGCTCGCCTCCCCCTCCTCGGCCTGCTGTTGCGCACCGTTGGGCATCGAGTACATATCAGTAATGGCCTGGAAGACAACAAACAAGACAAAAGTCAATCAACTGATGCTAAGCGAACAGAATGAAGGAAGCAAGGTTACAGTCAGAGATGCAGAATCAGACCTGGTCTACTTCGTATGTTTGGTCGAGTGGAGGAATCCTCCTGGCTCCTCGAGGGTTGTCCTTGTTCCCTGTGATACTCGACAACCACCCTTCCAACATCTCGTCGTCGACCTCCTCCGGATGAATCCGAGTGGTGTCATCGAGGCCCGAATACATCCACATCGGATGGTCACGAGCTTGGAGCGGTTGGATGCGCCTCCAGAGGAAGACCTCTAATAAATCCATACCAGTCACCCCGTCGCGGACAAGCTGAACCACTCGACTGACCAGCATTTTGACTTGCGCCTTTTCTTCTGGCGTCAATCTCAGAGAGGAAGGTTTTTCTACTCGGTTCAGGGAGAAAGGGGGAAGGCCCGTCGCCTGTCCTGGAGTCGCCTGGTCTTTGCAGTAGAACCAGGTCGACTGCCACCCGCGGACTGACTCGGGAAAAGTCATAGCTGGAAAAGAACTTTTGCCTCTCATTTGGATCCCAAGACCCCCGCACATCTGAATCACTTGCGTCTTTTTGTCACTCGACTTGGCTTTCTTAACCAACTGAGAACGACAAGTGAAAATGTGCTTGAAGAGGCCCCAATGGGGACGACAACCCAAGAAATTCTCGCACAAAGATACAAAGGCAGCAAGATACACAATGGAATTTGGAATAAAGTGATCGAGCTGCGCTCCGAAAAAGTTCAAGAAACTCCAGAAGAAAGAATGAGGAGGCAGAGAAAATCCGCGATCGATGTGGGTGGTGAGGTGGACACACTCACCCTCGCGAGGCTGAGGTTCGGTCTCGTTCCCCGGGAGACGCGCAGATCCATGGGGAATGAATCCCCCATCGATCAGATCATCGATGTCATCTTGCCGAATCGCCGAGGGCATCCAATCACCCTGGATCTAGTCCTTCGGCAGAGCGGACCTCGAAGAAGATCCGCCCCGACCGGACTTCCTCGCCTTTGCCTGCGCGTCGCTTTCTTCGCACGCTCCAGGGCTGTCGTCTTCTCCTTCACCATCGCAGCGGACGAAGCTCGAACAGGCCGGCAGCGCTCAGAGAGAACAGAGATGGCGGAAGAATTCGAGAGGGAAGGGGAAAAGTGAAGGCGCGCTGTTCAGAAGCCCTAGGCCGGCAGCTTATATGGGGTCGCTTCCGAGTGACTGACCTATAGGCCCAGGCAATCCTGTCAAATCCCGCAACAGTCGCGCACGCGATACGTGGCGAAAAAGGTGGCGCGGAGATCGAGGACGCTCCACTCTATCCCATCTGATTACTGCGGCCTCCCCCGTCCCGCGCGCTTCCCGAAATTCGAATCCCGCGAAATCCACGCAACCACTCGGGAATGTACAAGTAAAGGAATTCACTCTACTAAAGCAAACTAAGAATCGATCAAGGCGACTGAAAAGAAGTTGGTGACGTCACCCATGTTCATTGATCTAAAACAAGATGTACTCATGGCACGAAGAATGGGTCAGAAGAATTCTCAACTCCTTCCCCACTCAAACCTCGATCCATTCGGGGGCTAATGATGAAGCCATGTACCTAGGGTAGGGTCATGGACCTGTCCTAACTGCCCTACCCCAGGACATCCCGAGAAGAAATCACCTTTCAATCGACTTGGACGTGTTCCACTCGACAGACTCGAAGACACTCGACCAAGAAGTAATCACTCGACCAAGATCCAACCACTCGACGGCCAGGAGACCTGAAGCCACTCCGCATGCTAACGGTCGGTCATTGAGTAGCTTTTATGGTCATCATAGCACTTTATTAGAGGCGTTACCAGTAACGCCCAACCTTAATGTACTTTAAACCCTGCATAACTGAGGGCCGGAGGGGTCTGGCGAACTCTATATAAGCCACCCCCTCCTCAGTGTAAAGGGTTCGCACCCCTGTAATTCATACACACATAATCCAGTCGACCGCCTCCGGGCTCCGAGACGTAGGGCTATTACTTCTTCCGAGAAGGGCCTAAACTCATAAACGTCGTGTGCTTACAACTACTCCATAGCTAGGATCTTGCCTCTCCATACCTACCCCCCTACATTACTGTCAGACTTAGAAGAACGACAGCCACATCATCTTATGTCCATCGTACTGCCTGATTGCATGAAGCATACACATCCCAGACTCATCACTTCAAAAAAGGGCAAGACAACATTTGAATCTTCGTCAGATCTCCAGAAGTAAAACTTATGAGATATACAGGTGTGAGATAAAAATGTCCATTTACCTAGTGAAAACATCGCGCGTTATTTGTCAGGCCCCTTATCTGAAGATCAACAATACCCCATCTTCAGTTAACTGCAGGTCATCGCTTCAGCTGCTGATTCAAACTCCACCGTCCGGTTCACATCCAACGACACTGGCCTCCACTTACAGCTTCGCACCAGAGGCAGCTGCTGAGAGACGTTGATCTTCCATCAGACGGCAGCCGTCGTGTCAAGGGTCCCTGTTGATGGTCCAACAACTTCACCTGCTCTCTTTTTACCTTTCAGTTTACCTTCTGTTTTCGAATGGCTATAAACCCAGGATTTGGAGATCGGTAGAGGCATCTAGAATTGTAATAGGGTTAAACCCCAGCTGCCGTGATCCAGCTGGCTCAACCTATTCCTCTTTGGGTGCTACAAACCCTAAGCAAAGTTCCTCAACTTCCTTCCTGCTCTTGATGCTTATCTGTATTTGAGTGTAGTTGGGTCATCATCTAGTTCAGGCTTAACATTAGCTTGGGGAACCTGCCCTTCCATCTATCAGCTGGACAATGCCATTTCGGAGAGAACTCACCGTAGGCAGCTGAATAATGCCGACTGAATCTGTGAGACAGCCTCCTTGTGGATCATATGCCGCTGCACTCCTCCGGGAACTTGAGTGCACAACGACTCAAGAACATGAATCTCCTTCTTCAGCATATCCCACATGTATGCAGCACACCCATGATCTGGAATGACAAGAACAAAAAAATTCAAAAATAAACCTTGTATCAGTCTTTCATCATGGGAAAATAAACTATGTACTGAAGGCAACAACACCAGCTCATACCATCTGGTATCCTGTGATATCATGACGTGTGTGCAAGTTTAAGTTGTACGGGCTTGCCTCCGACTCCCGTGTCACTCCCGAGCAAGCGACCGGGGAGTAACGTAGCGCCGCCGCCCGCAGCCCCCCCCCCCCGCCAGCACCTCTACTTCGCCGCCGGCAGGAGCCGCGACGGCGTCGGCCTCGCCACCCTAAGGGTGGTAAGGTTCCCGGCTGTGCGGTCTCGTCTCGCGGCGGCGCGTCTCCTGCTCGGGAGCTGTCGTGGGTTTGTCACGGCAGATGTCCTAGCGAAAGGACTTAGTCGTGGAGCCATCGCAACGGGTTAACTCGAAGGGGTTAAAGTGGACACAGGGACACAGAGAGTTTATACTAGTTCGGCCCCTTGGATGAAGGTAAAAGCCTACGTCTAATTTGTGATGGAATTGATGAAGTCTCGATGACTAGGGAGCAAATACGCTTCGCCTAGGCCTCGAGTTGTGGTTGTCTCCCCCTGAACCTCTATCGGGTCGTCCCCTTATATACACGGGTGACGCCTGTCGGTTCACAGAGTCCCAATCTCCGGTTCATACTCGTACCTGGGTTGGTCTCTCCTTATTCCTAACTTATAGTACAAGTATATACAAGCCGGTTTACGGCTACAGATATTAAACCGACTACGGCCTTGGGCCTTTACAAGCTTCTTGGGCTTTAACATTCTTGAACTATTGATGAAGTTAACCCGGCCCAGGTAGGCCGGTTTACGCCCAGTAGTAATATCCCCAACATTAGGCCCCAGATTGATTTGAATGAGTTCATGTCAATCCTTAGCAGAAATCTTCATTTTCAGCATCTTCTCATAATCGCTGAACTGCCATGTCATCATCCTCTCTGGTTACCGTAAACCAGAATGACGTCATTATGAAGTGACACTTTCTTATTTAATAGATCCGCGATAATCAAGGCGTCAGCTCCGCTTCGTGGCTCCTTGATTATCGCGCCTGACACATATCCCTTTCCTTATAAATAGGACCGAGGGGTCATTCCCTCTTGTGCGCCCATCTGCTTCGTCTTCCCCAAGCCGTCCTGCTACGGAGCTCCGCCGCCGTCGTCAACTCCTGCGTCGACCTAGGCCGCTGCATCACCCTGAACGTTCCAGAGCCCCGCGGCGAACTCCCGCCGTTCATAGCTCCAGTAAGTCTTCTACCTTTTCAGCTCAGATCCGTTTTTAGGGTTCGCTGTGTTCTTAGTGTTCTTCATCCGCCCGAGCTCGAATGAGATGTATCTTCAGATGATTCCGTAAACCTTTGCTCCGTACAGCGGTAGTTTTTAGTGTCTACTTTTACTGTGATATACCTGGACCGTAGATCTAATCCATGGCTTTGCCTCACTGATCTTGCACCATTCCTTTTAGGTCTTGAATATCTATCCCTTTTACGAACACGTCCCAGATCCAATGTTATCGAGGAATTTTGTGAAACCTGTTTCTCACACTTGTTCATCTGTAATCCCAACTGCTTCATTATTTAGACCCGGCGGTTTAACTTTGTAGAAGAGAATCACCGAATCAGCATATACCATTAGTCCCCTTATTGAACCACCAGGCTTTGCCACCTTGCATAACTCCGGTTTAGATAGGATTGCCTTTGGTTTAAATAGATATGCCTCCGGTTTAATAAACATATTCTTGAACCGGAACCACTTGTCTTGTAGATTTCCTCATGGCCAAGCAAATATATGAGTGCAACTGGGTTCCTTCTCGTGTTACGGAAACACAGCTGAACAACTTAGTTCTAACCGGCACTTTAAGCCATAAAAGCAGCATCCACTGGAGTGTCCCAGGCACAGAATGTCCTCCCACCCCTGAAGAAGGAGAGGTTGTTGTTTTTGCGGATCACCTGGCCCGGGGCTTTAGTCCACCTCGTTCAAAGTTTTATCGGGATGTCTTAGCCAACTTTCAACTGCGCCCACAAGATACCGGCCCCAATTCTGTTACCAATATATGCCACTTCCAAGTGCTTTGCGAAGTGTTCTTCCAAGAGGAACCCACAGTTGAACTATTCCGAGACTGCTTTCACTTGAACCGTCGTACAGAGTTTACTGATGGCCCCAATATGGAACTGGGTGGCATGGCGATTCAAAAAAGGAAAGAAGTCACTTATCCCCATGCGAAACTGCACAGTCATCCCTAGGAGTGGAATAATTCCTGGTTCTATTGCAAAGGCACCTCCCCTCCTGAAGAGAATCCCTTGCCTGGTTTCCGTCCGGAACGGCTTAGCAATACTCACCCTTTTCCTCAGAGGTTGACTGGAAAAGAGAGGAGTAAGTATGCTCCCCAGCTATCCTAGCTTAGAGCTTTCGTGGCGAACGGTTTGGCAGGAGTTGATATTGCCCGTTGTTGGATATCCTGGAGTATACTGCCCCTCAGCCAACGCTCCGGTTTGATGTGTGAATATACGGGCAGTGTTGATGACCCGCTGCGGCATGTAAACAACCAGCTTACTGATGAAGAAGTCACAGAAGCTGTGAAGAAAATTTTGAACGAACCGGAGCACGTCTGCGCTCGTACCGGCCTGCTTCCTTTTCGTGCCACCAACAAACCGCTAGCCGTAAGTCTGCATTTTTCCTTTGTACTAGCTTTGTTACTATCGTGCTTGCTTATTACTGATGCCGATATCTGTTTGATGCAGGGCAATGATCCATTTTGGAGCAAGAAAATTCCACAAGAGAAAGCAGATAAACCGGACAAACCAACCCGGCCTAAGACAAGGGTCGTTAAGAAGTCTGCTCACAAAAGGAGAACCACCGCCTCCTCTGATCCTCCCATTGATGATGATGTGGGTAATCCGGACCTTGAGGCAGAACTTGATTCCCTCGGTTTACTTTTTATACACCTTATTGATGATGATATTTGTCAGGATGATGCTGAAGCTAGCCATGCTGACGATGTAGAGGTAATTGTTCTTTCCTCTGATTCAAGCCTTCCGCCTTCACGTAAAATCCGTCAGGCAAACCGCAAAGTTAAATTTTCTCATCCTCTTGCTTATTTGGATCCCAACTTTCTTATGAAGACCCATCAGCATGAGGTGCGCCACACAACTCGACGCAGCGGTCAGGTAGTTACCTCCGCCGGTTTACCGAACAATCCGGTTCGGAGACGTCGTTCAGAGGTCTCTAATTTGCTTGTCAATATTCGTCCTAAAGCGGGCTGTTTTCGTCAACTGCTTAATCCGTTTGACTCCGATTATCAGGTCACCTCGCACTCATCTTCTGGCGAGTCAACTGGCACCCAGCTGCCTCCACTTAAAACCGTGCTTGGGTAAGCTTGCCCTTATCATAACGTTGTTGATTTTTGTAGCTTTCAATATGTACTGTCTTTGATTTTGCTGCTTCTTTTAGGGCCAAACCGAGGCCAAGTAAGAAAGCTCGCCTGGATAAGGCAGCTGAGGAAGACGCTGCTCCTGAACCGGATGCTACCCCAAACATTGAAGCGGTCATCCATGAAGATGTGGTTAATGACCCACTAGTACGGGATGAAGTTGTTACTGCTGAAGAAGGTTTTGTTAACACCTCCGGTCCTGCTGACCAGCCAGCCAGTCCCATCCGGATTGAGAAAACCACCAGTCCCTCCAAACCTGCCGATAAACCGACTGCGCCAGTTCAAACCGGCGAGTCTAAGGATGATGAAGTCATAATCACTGGCATTGGTCGTTCTGAACCGGGGAATCCCGTCGCTTTAGCCAAGCATACTGCCAAAGAAGAATTTTCTGCCATGAGCAAAGGCAAATGGGATGTTGATCTGGCAACATACACTGCTCTCAGCGCCCAAGATATGCATTCTGGTTATTTAAACCGGCTATATACTAGCCGTGATTATGAAGCAAATCTGGTAAAGATGATGAAGGAAAAATTTGAGGTAATCCCCATGTACTTGTTCTTGTTTATCACCACTGTAGCCCCCAAGGGCCGGTCCAACTTTAGTATAATTGAATCGGGTCTTGTCATAAAACTCAATGTTCCAAAGTTCACTGATGTAGCCCCCAAGGGTCGGTTCAACTTAATATAGTTGAAACCAAAACTATAATCTTCATACAGTAGCATCCGAAATATCATCAGAGCAAATGGCCATTAGCCCCCAAGTGCCAAGTTGAATACTTGTATTGAGCTTGGGACTTTGATAATTAATTGATAGCTGTAAATCAAATAGGCATTAGCCCCCAAGTACAAAGTGCATAACTTGTTATGTGGTTGGTACTTCATTTGTTAAACCGTATAACTGTCGGACTGCAGGGTGAATTGAAGGTCAAAGAGAACCAAGTCGCCGACCTTCAAGAGAACTTGAAGTCCCAACAAGCTGAAACCTCCAAGGCCAAGGAGGAGTTAACCAGCGCTTTAGGCACCATGCAGCAGCTGAAGGAGGGCTTCAAGAAGGAACGGGCTGACTGGGCCACAGAAAAGGCCGCTTTAACCAAGAAGATTGAAGATGCGGAGGCTGCCCTTAAACCGGTAACTAATGAATTAACCAGCGTAAAGCGACAAGTGCACGCAATGACTGCCGCCATCTTTGGTAAGCTTCTTGTGACTTGTATAATAATCGTGATCCTCTTATAAACAGCCCGGTTTGTAAACTGCTGATCATGTTACAGGCACTCGCATTAACCACTTGGGGTCGGATGTGCGGATGAAACTGAAAGCCGCCTACACTTTAATCGAGCAGCTGTACACTGGAGCGCAGCGGATTATCTCAACTGCGTCACACAATAATCAAGCACCCACTTTGATCCAAGATACGCTGAAGAGACTGTCAATGCTCAGTGCTCGGATTGATGAGCTAAAACAGTCTGCTGCTCGAACCGGAGCCATCAATGCCTTAATCCGGGTGTCGGTGTCAAAACCGGCGGATCTCGGGTAGGGGGTCCCGAACTGTGCGTCAAGGTCGGATGGTAACAGGAGACAAGGGACACTTTGTTTTACCCGGGTTCGGGCCCTCTCGGTGGAGGTAAAACCCTACTCCTGCTAGATTAATATTGATGATATGGGTAGTACAAGAGTAGATCTACCACGAGATCAAGGAGGCTAAACCCTAGAAGCTAGCCTATGGTTTGATTGTGTATGAAGATGATTCTGTCCTACGGACTACAACCCTCCGGTTTATATAGACACCGGATAGGGTTAGGGTTACACAGAGTTGGTTACATTGGTAAGAGGTCTTGAATATCCGCACGCCTAGCTTGCCTTCTACGCCAAGGAAAGAACATTCCGGACACGGGACAGAGTCTTCAATCTTGTATCTTCATAGTCCTGGAGTCCGGCGGGAGATGTAGTCCGGCTATCCGAACACCCCCTAATCCAGGACTCCCTCAGTAGCCCCTGAACCTGGCTTCAATGACGACGAGTCCGGCGCGCAAATTGTCTTCGGCATTGCAAGGCGGGTTCCTCCTCCAAGTTCTTCAAGAAGATGAATGACACCAAAAAAGTGTTCGGCTCTGCAAAACAAGTTTCCACGTATTGCCATATAGAGAGTAATGTTAACACAAATCAAATCTGCTGACGTATCCCGTTGTGCATCATAACACTGCGGCCAAGCCTTCTGTACGGAATATTTTTACTGTTATACCGCTACACGTTTAACGAGGCGGTTTCCTTGGCACGTCTTATCGAAGAAGAGATCGTGCGCCCCTTTCAACGGGATTCTCATTGACATGGACGTGGGTAACTCAACCGCGCCATTTACCACGGCGTTTGAGAGGAAAGTGAGTTTTATTAGGCAAGTGGGGACGCATAACCGCATCCGCCCATATAAGGGGATAAGGATCCACCTTTTTTACTTACGCCTTCTTCCTCCTCTGCCTATCCATCCCTTGCGCTCTCGAGCTCCAGCGCCCAAGCTCGCACTTCCCACCTCGGCCTACTCCAGCAATGTCCGGAGCGGGTGGCAAGTGGATGGCCTCCTCCGTCACGGAGGATCAAGTAAAAAAGATAAGGAAAGCCGGATACCTGTCCAAGGACATCCCACATCGGCTTCCTGAGGAAGGGCAGCTTATTCCTACCCCAAAGCCCCATGAGAGGGTAGTCTTTCTTCCCCACTTCCTCCGCGGACTGGGTTTTCCACTTCACCCATTCGTCCGGGGTCTCATGTTCTACTACGGGCTGGATTTCCACGATCTGGCCCCGAACTTTATCCTCAACATCTCGGCGTTTATCGTCGTGTGCGAGGCCTTTCTCCGCATCCGCCCCCACTTCGGCCTCTGGCTCCAGACCTTCAACGTCAAGCCCAAGGTGGTGTCCGGCACCCAGGCGGAGTGCGGAGGTGCTATGGCCGGCAAAATGGCCAACGCACTCTGGTTCGATGGCTCCTTTGTGGAGTCCTTAAAGGGGTCGCAGGCAGGGTGGTTTTACATCACCGAGCCACGCGACTCGAATTGGTTCGCGGCCCCTGAGTTCCGATCCGGACCCCCCACGCGGCTCACGTCCTGGAAAGAGACGGGTCTATCGTGGGGCAACGAAGAAGAAGTGACCGGACTGCAAACTTGCATCCGGTCCCTGATGAACAAGCCCATCCGGCATCTCAGAATCATCCAGGTCATGCTCGTTCGCCGGATTCTCCCGTGCCAAGAACGGGAGTTCACTCTGTGGGAATTCGACCCGGCGCAGCACCAAACCCTCAATAGGCTCTTCGACACGACGTATGAAGACGTCTGGAAGGTGCTAACCAAAGGCGCCGAGTGCCCCACATCCGCTTCCGAGGACCGCGGATACAGCTCGCAGCGCAACGCTGGCGAGGTGGGCTATTTATACCTTTCACAGGTTCGTTAAGCTTTTCTACATAGATTAAATCTATGTGGGATCTAAAAACTCCCATTGCCTTTGACAGGCGTGGCTGAAGATAGCCGGACTAATCAACTGTCCGGCTCCTCTGCCCGAAGACTCAGCCCCAGCTCTCCTAGAGAAGCTGCTAGCTCCGGCGCCCTATGTGGTGCCGGAGAACAAGGTCAAGAAGAAGAAGACCACCGGGACACGAAAGAGTGCCCGCAATGTGGTGGTGTCGAGCTCGTCATCTGGCGAGTCTGCGACGCCCTCCTCTCGTGAAAACGAGGAGGAGGAAGAAGAAATCCCTCCCCCTCCAACGGGGGAAGGAAAGAAGAGGAAGGTCGTCCCAGCAGGGGCGGCTACGGGATCCAAAAAGAGGAAGACCCCCACGCCGTACTACTCCCCCGACCCCTACGAGGACGAGGAGGAGCGGCCGGGAAGGACCAAGCGGCCGGGAAGGACCAAGTATCCGGATACCAGAGTAACTCATGACATCCTTTCATTTGCACAGCTTTCCCTTATGTTGAATGCAATCGTGCAGGCCGCCCCGGGCCGAACTCGACGATTCGTCGAGTGGTTCCCTGGATTCATCGGACGTGAACTCTGTTTCGCCCGCTGTCTCCCCCCGCCAGGTAGACGACGCCGAAGTGGCGTCCCACCGAACTCCTGGGCAGAAGGAGGTGGTCCTGGAGGAGCCGCAAGGCAACCTCCCAGACTCCAAGAGTGGAGGGGACAAGTCCCCCCAGGGCACCAAGTCCGGCTTTGTGCCGGACACCGCGCCGGACTCGACAGTTCCGGCCCGCGGTAGGCGAACTCCTTCCAAGAGGAGCAAGCCGTCTGAGCCGGCGACCTCTGCCCAACCAGAGGCGCCGGACAACTTGCTGGAGGCGCTTGAAGGCGCCACCATCGCTGAGGAGCACCGTACTGTTATGAGTACGGTGGTCCGGAGGGTTCAGTCCGCCAAAAGCGGATTGAACGAAGCTTGCGCTAGCCTTCTAACAGGCTTTCAGGTAAGTAATCAATATGCTAAATTCGTTGCCGCATAGACAGTAGCCCCTGATGCTCTGTTCGGTGTTCGGAAAGAAAAGCCGGATAGAGGATCTAATAATTATCGCAGGAGTCTAACAAAAAAGTCAAATATGCGTATGCAGGCTTCGCTCCTGTCCACCGCCGCATTAACTGCGCAGGTGGATGTCCTTAAGAAGGACCTTGAGCGGTCCGAGCGAGAGCTCGGTCTTGCCCGAGGGCAGCTTGAGGAGAAGGAAGGTAAAAAACCGTTAATAATAAAAATTTGCCTATGGGGAGGCTTGATTGCAGAAAATAACAGGTATATACTGCCTAATGTAGGGGCCGCGACAGAGGTGGCCACCCTGAGGCAGGCGCTTACTGAGGCCGAAAAGAAGACGGCCGAGGAGCGCATCGAACGAGAAAAGCTTGTGGTCCAATGCGGCGAGGTGCAGCAGAAGCTGCAAGACCTCGTGGAAAAACATAAGGGTTTGGAGCTTGACGCAAAAACGCAAGCCACCGAACTCACCTCTGCCGTTGAGGCCACCAAAATTGCCAAGGCCAAAGCCCAGAAGGCCCTCCAAGAGTTGGAGGATGTAAAAAAGATAGCAGCGGGTAAGGCATTCTTAATGCAAAGTAGGAATATAAAAATAAAATACCTGTTTCTTACCCGAATCCGGAGTTCTCCTGGGGCATTTGTCGATCTTCCCCGCAGCGCATCCGACGCCGCCGCGTTCTACCGAGCTGAACAGGGCAGCTCGACGGAGAGTGTGTTCTGGTCTCAGTATTCTGAGGCCGGACACCCTGTGCCCTTGAGTGATCAGCTGATGCAGCTGGTCGAGCTCCACAAGGCGGCCGAACAGGCTATGAAGGGCCTTCTAGTTCGGCTGTGGCCTGGAGAGGCCCTGCCTGGGAGCTACTTTGGGCTAGTGCGGCGGCTGGTGGAGGCCTGTCCACGGCTTGAGGTCATCAAGCCCTCTGCCTGCATCGAGGGCGCCCGGAGGGCCCTCGCCCGTGTGAGGGTACACTGGGGTAAGCTGAACGGAGAGAAGCTGGTGAAGGACGGGCCGCCGCCAGGGAAGGAACATCGCAAGCCCGAGAACTACTATGAAGAAGTTCTTGGCGGAGCCCGCCTTATTGCGGATGAATGTGCTGAAGATGTAATATTTCCATGAACTCATTCATTTGTATCCTGTGCGCTGAAAACTTGTTCATATGCGCTTTAAGCAATGCTTTGAATTTAAAATATTAATTTCTGTGCGGCCGTTTATCAGTAATTGAGAGATGGCGAGTCGTCAGCTTTCTCCTCCCATGCAACTAGTGCTGGGGTGTTCGGGATAAACCTGAGGGCTCTTGTTCCCATAGTTGGGTCCTTCGAGGGAGGCCCTCAGCACAACGAACCAGGCAATCGGACTATAATGCTTGAACACTCTCACTTAGCCATAGAACTTTATAATTTTAAATTTCGGCGAAGCCCTAGTTCGGAAGGCCGAATTCGGGGCGCTATCCACACCTTTATCCGGATTTAACCAGCTCTCCGCTCAAAGCGGCATAAGCCTTTAAGGACTCAAAAAACCTCTCGAACAGCGACCGGTCTCACGCCCTATCATGACAGTCTGTTTTAGCTTTCTCCACTGAGGTGCTCACCCACATGACCTGGGGAACAATCGCAGCGGTTCTCCTAGTGCTACCTTAGCCGATAGTGCGGAACGTAAGGCATCAAAACATAGGAGCCGGGCAAACCCAACATATAACCAAAATCATGACACGGAGCTGATGCATATAGTGCTATAAGTTCGGGGTGCCGCACTTGTGGAAGTGTACGGACTTCTCACGTCCAGATAAAAGGGTAATGAAGCCCCTGGCGTGGTTTGCCGTACCATGGTGTACGGGTGCGATCATGTTATGGGATAAATATATATATATTCAAAGAAGGTGATGCAGAAAATAGACACAAGGCTATGCATTGTTTATAAAGAGGCTATTCGAAGCCGGACGATACAAGTAGTGCGATAAGCAAAGAAACTGGACTATTTAACATGTCCTGGCCAGGCGCAGGCCGCGGAAATTTGGAAACAAATATATCGCTCGAAATAGAGACCACCTGAGAGTTCCGTAGTGCGGCGTAGCTTTGTCTGCTCTCCTAGGCCTTGTATCGTCTGTGCGGCAACAAGGCCGAACAGGTCATCCGGAATGTGGAGTCCTGAAAGTAAAAAAAAAGAAAAAGAAAAAATCCGGCAGCCCCTAGTACGTTTAAGGCCGTATTGTAGGCATGCCGTTAAAATGCCTCCTTCCCCTATGCCCATGGAATTTTAAGGGCATAACTGTGTACTCGAGGTACTAGCTTCGCCATGCTGCGGTGGCTGGGGTCGGGGCCGTATTGCTACGCATGCTCCGAACATGCCAAGTGGTCTTGCTGCAGGTTACTCCGGGTGCGCTTTGCATTGTCCGGCGTTTTAGCGGCCGGACTGGAGAGTTGCCTTGAGAGGCTACTTTGTACTTCCGCCGCGAGGGGCGCCGTGTGCTGCTCCGTTGTGATGGAGCGTTCGGTGTTTCCGCTGACCGTAATTACTCCTCGAGGGCCTGGCATCTTGAGCTTGAGATATGCGTAGTGCGGAACCGCATTGAATTTAGCAAATGCAGTTCGTCCGAGCAGGGTGTGATAACCACTGCGGAACGGGACTATATCAAAGATTAACTCTTCGCTTCGGAAATTATCCGGAGATTCGAAGACCACATCAAGTGTTATCGAGCCTGTGCAATTGGCCTCGACACCTGGGATGACGCCTTTAAAGGTCGTCCTTGTGGGCTTGATCCTTGATGGCTCTATGCCCATTTTCCGCGCTGTATCCTAGTAAAGCAGGTTCAGGCTACTACCGCCGTCCATGAGGACTCTTGTAAGATGAAATCCGTCGATGATTGGATCGAGGACCAATGCGGCAAAGCCGCCGTGACGGATACTAGTGGGGTGGTCCCTTCGATCGAAAGTGATCGGGCAAGAAGACCAAGGATTGAACTTTGGGACGACTGGCTCCATCGCGTACACGTCCCGTAGCACACGCTTCCTTTCCTTCTTAGGAATATGGGTCGCGTATATCATGCTCACCATCCGCACTTGCGGGGGAAACCCCTTCTGTCCTTTGTTGTTCGGCGGCCTGGGCTCCTGCTCGTCATCGCTGTCCAGCCCCTTGTTTTTATGTTCGGCTCTTAACTTGCCTGCCTGCTTGAACACCCAACAATCTCTGTTGGTGTGATTGGCTGGCGTTTCGGGGGTGCCATGAATCTGGCACGAGTGGTCGAGTATTCGGTCCAAACTGGATGGGCCCTGGTTATTCTTTTTGGATGGCTGTTTCCGCTGACCGGATTTATAGCCTCTGAATCCGGCATTTACTGCCGTATCCTCATTGCTGTCGCTGCTAACGCGGCGCTTTTGATTGTTTCGGCGTGACCTGCCATTTTTGTCCTTGGTATCCGGATTACCGGTCTTCTTTGATAAGTTGTTGCTACGAGCTAGCCAGCTGTCTTCGCCCGCGCAAAACCGGGTCATGAGTGTCGTGAGGGCTGCCATGGTTTTTGGCTTTTCCTGTCCTAGGTGCCGGGCAAGCCATTCGTCGCGGATATTATGCTTGAAGGACGCTAGGGCCTCTGCGTCCGGACAGTCGACTATCTGATTTTTCTTTGTTAGGAACCGTGTCTAGAATTGCCTGGCCGATTCGTCTGGCTGCTGAATTATGTGGCTTAGGTCATCAGCGTCCGGTGGTCGCACATAAGTGCCCTGGAAGTTGTCAAGGAATGCGGCTTCCAGGTCTTCCCAAGAACCAATTGAATTTGCTGGCAAGCTGTTAAGCCAATGCCGAGCTGGTCCCTTAAGCTTGAGTGGGAGATATTTGATGGCGTGCAGGTCGTCGCCACGTGACATATGGATGTGAAGGAGATAATCCTCGATCCAAACTGCCGGACCTGTCGTACCATCGTATTACTCGATGTTGATGGGTTTGAAACCCTCTCGTATTTGATGATCCATTACTTCGTCTGTGAAACATAACGGGTGTGCGGCGCCCCTGTACTGGGCTACGTCACGACGCAGCTCGGAAGAGCTGTGCTTGTTGAGTTCGGCCCGGCCGGAGTTATTGTGTCCGGACTGAAATCATCACGTGTTGGGCGTCCGCGCGATCCATAGATCGATCTTGTCCGCCTTGCTTTGTCCTCCAGTATGTCTCGCAAGTCTGGCTCGTTTCCTTGTGCCCTAGCCGAACGGCCCCGGGGCATGTTTGGCTTGAAATTTCGACGGGCCTCTATGTCGCGGCCGCGAGGTGGCCGGTCTGCCATGTCATTTGCTTCCTCCTCTGATTGGGGGAGCGGCCTGCGCTTAGGGTAATTTTTGGAGTGGCGCCCGAGTTCGTACTCTTCGGCCGCAAGGACGTCTTTCCATCTGTTAGCTAGCAAATCTTGATCAGCCCTAAGCTGGTGCTGCTTTTTCTTTAGGCTGTTGGCCGTGGCAATAAGCCTGCGTTGAAAACGCGCTTGTTCGGCAGGGTCTGATGGTATGATGAATTCATTGTCGTCGAGGCTTGCCTCGTCTTCGGAGGGAGGCATGTAGTTATCGTCCTCAACCTCTTGTTCTGCCGCTTCCTTATGAAGGCCGGCTTCTCCATCTTCCCGTGCTGAGTCTTGTTGTGGTTGGTGTTCTTCGGCGGTATTCGGGGTAGAATTATCCCCCGTGCCAGAATCACCGTTCTTGCTTTGGCGGGATGTAGAGCGGTGCCGCTGACGCCGGCGTTTGGGAGGCTTTCTCGAGGTGCCATCCACCGCTGTTCCATCGCCATCTCCGTCTTTCGGAGCGTCCACCATGTATATGTCATATGACGAGGTGGCGGTCCAGCGCCCTTCAGGTGCTGGTTGTTGTTCGTCTCCTCCTTCGTCGTCCATACCGTCGAAGTCTTCGGAGTCGAAGTCGAGCATGTCGGTTAAATCGTCGACAGTGGCTATTAAGTGGGTGGTGGGTGGGTTTTGAATTTCTTCATCGTCCGTATCCCAACCTCGCAGACCATAATCCGGTCTGGGCTCTCCTGATAAAGAGAGAGACTTGAGAGAATTCAGGATGTCACCAAAAGGTGAGCACTGAAAGATGTCCGCGGCGGTGAACTCCATTATAGGCGCCCAATCAGATTCGATCGGCGGGGGCTTGGAAAGCCCGGAGTTCGGAGAATAATCCGGCTCCTTGGAGTCATGGGCAACGCGGAGTGCGGGACTGGCGTTCGGCTCGATCGCCTTTAACGTCGCTGCCCCTGAGGTGACGTCCAACCGTTCTTCCTCGACGAGCGCAGCGGGCTCCGAATCAAGGATCGGGGCCGGAGCGTATGCGGCCTGCAGGACACTGTTCGGGAGCAGAGCTATATCATGCCCTTCTCGACAGTGCGGCACGCTTGGCTGTGGCTCGAATCCGTCGAAGATCAAGTCTCCGAGGATATCCGCCGTGTAGTTTAAGCTTCCAAACCTGACTTGATTGCCAGGGGTGTAGCTTTCGATCTGCTCTAGATGGCCAAGCGAGTTGGCTCGCAGAGCGAAGCCACCGAAGACGAAGATCTGTCCGGGGAGAAAAGTCCCACCCTGGACCTCATCGCCGTTGATGATCAAAGGAGCCATCGAACCTGAAGGTGACGACACAGAGGAACTCTCAATGAAAGCACCAGTGTCGGTGTCAAAACCGGCGGATCTCGGGTAGGGGGTCCCGAACTGTGCGTCAAGGTCGGATGGTAACAGGAGACAAGGGACACTTTGTTTTACCCAGGTTCGGGCCCTCTCGGTGGAGGTAAAACCCTACTCCTGCTAGATTAATATTGATGATATGGGTAGTACAAGAGTAGATATACCACGAGATCAAGGAGGCTAAACCCTAGAAGCTAGCCTATGGTTTGATTGTGTATGAAGATGATTCTATCCTACGGACTACAACCCTCCGGTTTATATAGACACCGGATAGGGTGAGGGTTACACAGAGTCGGTTACATTGGTAAGAGGTCTTGAATATCCGCACGCCTAGCTTGCCTTCTACGCCAAGGAAAGAACCTTCCGGACACGGGACGGAGTCTTCAATCTTGTATCTTCATAGTCCTGGTGTCCGGCGGGAGATGTAGTCCGGCTATCCGAACACCCCCTAATCCAGGACTCCCTCACTGGGCCAAAGCATGGGTGCCCGATTTTGATCCTCTTGAAGCGGCTCAAGGCTATCCCAGCTTGAAGGAGGATGGCTCAGAATTCAGCGAAGAGGATTTAAGAGAGATAAACCGGGCCGTGCGCCCTCTGGCCTGCCAATTGGTAGAGGAAGCCAATTTGTCGCATTATCTAGCTCAGTATAATGACCAGAACAAACGAGTGGCTGCGCCAATCCCTGAAGCGGAAAACCTGATTCCTCCAATCTGTAAGCATACTTACGCCCCTGATATTGAACCGTCTTCACTAATCCATGAAGAGGTTGTCTTTCAAGCATTAATGGGAATCGACTGGACCACCGTTGACTTCCAGTCGCTGGGTAGAGACGAGGAAGCTGAAGCGGCGCAGGATGATCCAGAACAATCAAACCGGGGTGGCAAGCAGGCGTGAACCGAAGGCAGCTTTAACTAGCTTCCTTGTTATATCTTGTCAAGAAAACAATGATCTTATTCGGGCACCATGCTGCCTTGTAATAGGATAGACAATGCTTTTTGCTTCTTGAGATGCCTTCGTGCATCTGTGCTGATACCTTTATTTGGAAGGTCAATATTGCCAACTTATATCTCCTGCAATCATAAAATCTTAAACTACCAGGGCGGTTGTACCGCCATCCGGTTTATGAATCTTTATGTAGATACGCAAGGAGACTTGCAAATATGATCAAATTTTGTGATACGAAATACCTGCCATTATTGGGCATGAAGTAGGCGTTTAGCCAATCTTTAAACGGGGGTTTGATAACCCTAAACCGTCATGGGAGAAAACAGCTCCTGTATATATAACGCCGTCTTACTGTGTAAACCGTGCTTTGATCATAATAGCCTTTTGTTACTCCAAAAAAAAGGATGTGAACAGAAAAAGGCAAACCGGGCAAATAATCTCCGGTTTTAAAAATGGACCGTGTTCCGCCAATTTGGCTGTTTGAACCGGTACAAAACACTGTCGGTTTAAAAAACGCAACCAAGATAAAATAGGAACTCCTCAAGAAAGGCTATTGAAGCAAAAGCAATGATAAAACTTTTTGCAAAAAGAGAGGCTTTATTGAACCGATCAGATGGTGTTACCATGGTCAGACGCAACCAAGCTCCCCAAAGGTGTAGCTATGGTGCCAGTCGGCCAGGTCCCCAAATGACTCGTGGCATTACGCCGGCCAAGTGGCATGGCAATGGTTCGGGTTCGACCAAGCCCCCAAGTGACTCTAAGGCCTGTAGGCCGACCAAGAGGCGTGACCGGTTCAGACTTGACCATGTCCCCAAGTGATCTGGTGGCTTTCGCCGATTAAGAGGTGTTGCATCGGTTCAGACACGATCAAGCCCCCAAGTGATCTGGTGGCTTTCAACAAAAAGGTATTGCATCGGTTCAGACATGACCGAGCCCCCAAGTGATATTGATAATTTTTGCAAGCGGTAAACCGGAGGCCGTCTTAAAATAGAACAACTCCATGTAACCACACATGATATAAAAGAACAGATACCCCACTTTAGCTGAGGATCCGGTTTATTATAATATATACACTGTCATAACATGTACATAAGCAGAGCCAATGGCTCAAGTATAGTAAGGCCGAAGATGAGCTATGTTCCACGGCCGGCTGGTCTCCTCTTCTGACTTACGTGAGTCCTTATGCTCTCGAATATCAATCAGATAGTATGACCCGTTATGCAAATTCTTGCTGACGACAAAAGGTCCCTCCCAAGGTGGGGATAATTTATGCATATCGGTTTGATCTTGAATGAGTCGAAGCACCAAATCTCCTTCTTGAAAGGTTCTGGTCCTGACCCGACGACTGTGATAGCGACGAAGATCCTGTTGGTAAATCGCCGAGCGGGCAGCCGCAATGTCTCGCTCTTCATCCAACCGGTCCAAAGCGTCCTGTCGAGCCGTCTCGTTGTCCGCTTCAACATAAGCCGCAACACGGGGTGAATCATGACGGATATCACTAGGGAGAACCGCCTCTGCCCCATAAACCATGAAGAACGGCGTGTATCCTTTTGATCTGTTGGGCGTGGTATTGATGCTCCATAACACAGAGGGCAATTCTTCGACCCAACAACCCGGCGTCCTCTGCAAGGGAACCATAAGCCGGGGTTTGATGCCTCTCAAGATCTCCTGATTAGCTCTTTTTGCTTGACCATTGGACTGCGGGTGCACCACTGATGAAACGTCAAGGCGGATGTGCTCTCATTCGCAGAACTCTTTCATGGCACCCTTAGATAAATTGGTACCATTATATGTGATGATACTGTGTGGAAAGCCAAACCGGAAAATCACCTTTTTGATGAACTGAACCGCAGTGGCTGCATCACACTTGCTAACGGGCTCTGCCTCCACCCACTTTGTAAATTTATCAACCGCCACCAGGAGGTGGGTCTTCTTGTCTTTGGACCTTTTGAAAGGCCCAACCATATCCAGACCCCAGGTTGCAAACGGCCAAGTAATTGGAATCATCCTCAATTCTTGAGCCGGAACATGAGCGCGTCTTGAGAATTTTTGGCAACCATCACATCGCCTGACCAGATCCTCCGCATCAGCATGGGCAGTCAGCCAAAAGAAACCGTGGCGAAACGCCTTAGCCACCAAAGACTTTGAACCGGCGTGGTGACCACAATCCCCTTCATGGATCTTGCGCAAAATTTCACAGCCTTTCTCAGGAGACACACAGTGTTGAAATGCTCCTGATACACTGCAATGATGCAACTCGCCATTGACGATTGTCATGGACTTGGACCGCCGAATGATTTGTCTGGCCAGAGTCTCATCCTCTGGCAACTCGCCCCGGTTCATGTACGCCAGGTAAGGAAGCGTCCAATCCGGGATGACGTTAGCGCTGCCACCAACTGAGCTTCCGGATCAGGAACCGCCAAATCCTCTTCACCAGGTAGTTGAACCGATGGGTTGTACAACACATCGAGGAAAACATTAGGCGGCACCGGTTTACGCTGTGAACCCAGCCGGCTTAAAGCGTCCGCCGCCTCGTTCTTCCGACGGTCCACGTGGTCCACCTGATAACCCTTGAAGTGACCTGCAACCACGTCAACCTCACGACGATATGCAACCATGAGTGGGTCTTTAGAATCCCAAGTACCAGACACCTGATGAGCCACCAAATCCGAGTCACCGAAGCACTTAACCCGGCTTAAGTTCATCTCTTTAGCCATCCGGAGACCATGGAGCAAGGCTTCGTACTCAGCTGCATTGTTAGTACAAGGGAACATTAAACAGAGAACATAACAGAACTTGTCACCTCGTGGGGAAGTTAATATGACTCCAGCCCCCGAGCCCTCCAATTGCCGTGATCCATCAAAATGAATGGTCCAATACGTGTGATCCGGCTTCTCTTCAGGGACTTGCAACTCCGTCCAATCATTGATGAAATCAACAAGTGCCTGGGACTTCACCGCCGTGCGAGGCACATACTTTAAACCGTGCGGCCCCAGCTCTATAGCCCACTTGGCAATCCGACCCATTGCTTCTCGGTTCTGGATGATATCACCCAAGGGGGAAGAGCTGACCACTGTGATAGGATGCCCTTGGAAATACTTCTTGAACTTCCGGCTTGCCATGAAAACCCCATATACCAGCTTTTGCCAATGTGGGTATCTTTGCTTGGATTCAATAAGCACTTCGCTGATATAATAAACCGGACGCTGAACCGGGTACTCTTTGCCAGCCTCCTTCCGCTCTACCACAATAGCTACACTAACCGCGTGAGCATTAGCTGCAACATACAGCAGCAATGGTTCCCTATCAATGGGAGCGGCGAGCACGGGCGGATTGGCCAATTGCCGCTTTAAGTCCTCCAACGCCTGATCAGCGGCAGAGCTCCAGACGAACTGATCTGTTTTCTTCAACTTCTGATACAACAGGATCGCTTTCTCCCCCAGGCGGCTGATAAACCGACTTAGTGCAGCAATCCGACCTGCTAGTCGTTGAACGTCATTAATACACTTTGGTTTAGCCAGAGAGGTGATAGCCGTGATCTTCTCCGGATTAGCCTCAATTCCCCTGTTGGACACCAGAAAACCCAACAACTTGCCAGCTGGTACACCAAAGACACATTTGGCCGGATTGAGCATCATCTTGTACGTCCTTAGGTTATCAAAGGTCTCCTTCAAATCATCGACCAAAGTCTCCTTCTTCCTTGACTTAACCACAATATCATCCACATAAGCATGCACATTACGGCCAATCTGTTTGTGGAGACAATTTTGCACACATCGTTGATAAGTTGCCTGGGCACTTTTGAGCCCGAAGGGCATAGACACGTAGCAGAAGGCTCCAAAGGGAGTTATGAACGCCGTCTTCTCCTGGTCCTTAACTGCCATTTTAATCTGATGATAGCCGGAGTATGCATCCAAGAAACATAAACGCTCACAACCCGCCGTAGCATCAATGATTTGATCAATACAGGGGAGGGCAAAAGGATCCGCAGGGCAGGCTTTATTAAGATCAGTATAATCCACACACATGCGCCAGGTGCCATTTTTCTTAAGGACCAGCACCGGATTAGCAAGCCACTCAGGGTGGAAAACTTCAATGATGAAACCAGCTGCTAAGAGCCTGGCCACTTCTTCTCCAATAGCCTTTCTCCTCTCCTCGTTGAACCGGCGGAGGAACTGTTTCACCGGTTTGTATTTAGGATCCACATTAAGGGTGTGCTCAGCGAGTCGCCTCGGTACACCTGGCATGTCAGAAGGCTTCCATGCAAAGATGTCCCAATTCTCACGGATGAACTCGATGACCGCGCCTTCCTATTTCGGATCCAGATTGGTACTGATGCTGAACTGCTTGGACGAATCGCCAGGCACGAAGTCAACAAGCTTGGTCTCAGCTGCCGATGTAAACTTCAGGGTCGGATCATGCTCTGTAGTAGGCTTCTTTAATGGAGTCATATCTGTCGGATCAACATTGTCTTTATAATACTTGAGCTCCTCGGTAGCACAAACCGATTCTGCGTACGCTGTGTCTCCTTCCTCGCACTCCAAAGCGATCTTGCGGCTTCCGTGAACCGTGATGGTCCCCTTATGACCCGGCATCTTGAGCTGCAGATACACATAGCAGGGTCGTGCCATGAACTTGGCATAGGCCGGTCGACCAAACAGGGCGTGATATGGGCTTTGGATTTTCACCACCTCGAACGTCAGTGTCTCTGATCGGGAATCGTGATCATCTCCAAAGGCCACTTCCAAAGCTATCTTCCCAACGGAGTATGCTGACTTACCAGGTACCACACCATGAAAAACCGTATTCGAAGGTCGGAGATATTTATCTGTTAGCCCCATCCGATGGAACGTCTCATAGTATAAGATGTTAATGCTGCTACCTCCATCCATGAGCACCTTGGTGAACTTATAACCTCCCACCTGAGGCGCCACCACTAGAGCCAGCTGACCCGGATTGTCAACCCGGGGAGGGTGATCCTCTCTACTCCATGCGATTGGCTGCTCTGACCAGCGCAGATAGCATGGCACGGCCGGTTCAACAGAATTAACTGCTAGCTTCTGGACCTTTCAGTCTCGCTTGTCCAAGCTAGTGGTGAACACGTGATATTGCCCACTATTTAGCTGCTTTGGATTGCTCTGGTAACCCGACTGCTGCCGTTGCTGATTGTAACCACCCTGGTTATTTTGATTGTGCTGATTGCTATGTCCGCCCGGATTACCATTAAACCCTGAACCGGAATTTCCTCCACCGTGATTCGGCCCGGGTCCAGAACCGCCACCAGAGCTGGGGTCATACCGGAAAGCATTGGAGCTCTTGAACTCTTGCATGATATAACAATCCTTCCAAAGGTGGTTTGCTGGTTCCTCCCTTGTCCCATGCTTTGGACAGGGCTGATTCAACAGATAGTTTAAACGCTCTGGATTGGGGCTGGGCCCTCCACTGCAGTTTTTGCCCTTACTTCACCGGCCCCTGTCCTGCACATTAGTATTGGCCACAAAATCCATGTTGCCGTCCGCTTTACGCTTGCCGCCACCACCGTTTCCTGCCGAGTGATGCTGCTGACCTTTGGGGTTGCCGTTCTTTCTTCCCTTCCCTGTCTTTTCATCGTCAGACTCGGGATCCTTGGTACTACCAAAATCAGCGTACTTCACCAAAGAGGTCATAAGAGTTCCCATGTCAGTACAATCGCACTTCATTCGCCCTAACTTCAGCTTCAAGGGTCCAAACCGGCAATTGCCTTCCAGGGTTATAACCGCGATGTCTGCATTGATGCGGTCTGATGAATGCAGAATTTTTGAGACCCTGCGCACCCAATGAGTCGTTGACTCTCCTTCCTCCTGGACACAAGCTGCTAAATCCACTACCGACATGGGCTGCTTACATGTGTCTTTGAAATTACTGATGAACCGGGCTTGCAACTGGGCCCATGAACCGATAGAGTTGGGCGGCAGGCTCTTTAACCAAGTACAGGCTGTCCCTTCAAGCATCATGGTGAAATACTTTGCACACGCCGCCTCGTCCACGTCAAGCATCTCCATGGCCATCTCATAACTGTCCACCCACGACTCTGGGGGTTGATCCGCCGTATAGTTCGGTACCTTGCGCGGGCCCTTGAAATCCTTAGGCAAGCGCACATTGCGCAGAGCAGGGACAAGGCAAGGCACTCCCAAAGCGCTAGAAGTGAGTCCCGGTACAACCGAAGTGGTGGGACGAACCGGCGTAAACTGACGGGTCTGATGCTGTGCTGCTAACTCGGCTTCCCTGCGCGCTCGGGCCCGGTCTACTACCTCCTGGGCATCGGGGGCCGGATTGTTGCCGCGGGGCGCTCCACGCCGTGCATTACTTGACTCAGCTGGCTCCTCCATATCTGCTATTACTCCGGTTTGGACGTGGGGTAGAATGATTCCGCTCATGGCTGTACGAATATGCTTCCTGTTGGACCAACGCCATCCTGAGGAGCTCCTTGACCCGGCGTGTCTCTATCGCCTGCAATGAATCTCCCTCGACCGGAATAGCCTCTAACCGTGCCGCCGCTGCAACAAGGTTATCCAGCGGATTGGAATAGTGATCCGGAGGTGTGGCCACAACCCGCGGCTCTTCAGCGTTATGTCGGGGCAGATCTATTACACGGGGCTGAACCGTCCCGGGCGCCTCTGCCCGGTTTACCACTGGTTGATTACTGGTCCCCGCTCCAGGGGTATTGAAAAGATCCCTTCCTTCAAAAACCGAGGGCAAACGAGATTGGTACTTCCTCCTCATGACTTCTTGTGAAGTGTTCTGGTCCAGCATGTGTTTATAGGCTTGTGCGTCCAAAGCGGCCCGCTCCGCAGTCATCCTGACCTCTTCAGCTGCCAGATCCGCTTTGGCCTGGGTAATCTGCTCTCTCACCTTTGCGATCTCTGCACTATGAGCATCCTGATCCGTCGGATTAGCCTCTACCATGAGCGCAGTCAATGCGTCGAACAGATCGGATAACACTTGAGCCGGCTGGCGCGCAGAGCCTTCTGCTCCGGCAGCCGTTGCCGCTGCTGAACCGGAAACCATTGCTGCGGCCGTCGAGGAGTGAGGCGCTGCTTGTGTACCGGCCATGAATATACCAACCCGGCTAGGCAGATCGGAGGGGTCCGGAATACTGTCGCCATCGGAACAGCTCCTAATCCGGCCGTCTTGTACTTGATACAAGGACTCTGTTTCTCCGGTCGATGACCCGTCGCCAGAATAAACGACGGTTTCGCCACCAGATCCTGATCCGTCCTCATAGTTTCCTCCATGGATGACTCCCACGAAGGCACGCTTCACTGCTGGCTTAACCCAGGCAGGTCGCGCACGCTGAGCTGTCTCGATGAGGTCGGTGCAGGTGTCCAGCTCAGGGCCCGGTTCACCGATTTTGCCAATGAAGACGTGTATGCCACCGAAGGGGACCCGGTACCCGTACTCAATTGAGCCAGCCTCGGGGCCCCAGCCTGCGTCGTCGATGTAGATCTTGCCGCGACGACTCTTGGTCATCCGTCCCATGGCGTATCCCTCAAGTCCTCCAAAGCGGCCCTCCAAGAACTTGAAACCATCACGCGATAGCCCCACGGTGGGCGCCAACTGTCGTGGGTTTGTCACGGCAGATATCCTAGCGAAAGGACTTAGTCGTGGAGCCATCGCAACGGGTTAACTCGAAGGGGTTAAAGTGGACACAGGGACACAGAGAGTTTATACTAGTTCGGCCCCTTGGATGAAGGTAAAAGCCTACGTCTAGTTTGTGATGGAATTGATGAAGTCTCGATGACTAGGGAGCAAATACGCTTCGCCTAAGCCTCGAGTTGTGGTTGTCTCCCCCTGAACCGCTATTAGGTCATCCCCTTATATACACGGGTGACGCCCGTCGGTTCACGGAGTCCCAATATCCGGTTCATACTCGTACCCAGGTTGGTCTCTCCTTATTCCTAACTTACAGTACAAGTTTATACAAGCCGGTTTACGGCTACAGATATTAAACCGACTACGGCCTTGGGCCTTTACAAGCTTCTTGGGCTTTAACATTCTTGAACTACTGATGAAGTTAACCAGGCCCGGGTAGGCCGGTTTACGCCCAGTAGTAATATCCCCAACAGGAGCCATCACCCTACTTCATGATGCTTGTCTGGAGGCGGCGTAGCGCAGGGCTGCTCTGCTTCGATGACGGCGGATCCGAGCGACACGGCCTCACCTCCGCGGGGCAGTGGTGGATCCTGACCCATCGCCTCCCACCTCCGCCATTGCCATAGCTCTGAGTTGCTCACCTCGTGCGGCGGCTGAAGATATTTTTTTTATTGAGTGTCGGAGAGGTGGGAGGTGGGCGGTGGAAGTGGACCCACGAAGTCATGGATGCTTATCAGTTACGAAAATGCCGTTTGTGTGACGGGCCGCATGGTCACCAAACGTTATACACCGTCAGCCGCGGCACCGTATGCTATAGTTTGACTATGATCGCATTCAACATACGAACCGACGCTCCCTTGTCCTATTGGTACATATCGCGAGAGAAGGGGAGCTCGTGAGCTCTATCGCCGCTCTCCCATATACGGATGCTATTTTGCAAGGATTAAAGACCATGGATGCACTAGTGCAGAACAGGGCAATAGCACCGGTTCGTAAGGCCCTTTAGTGCCGGTTTAGGAACCGGCACTAAAGTGTGGGCACTAAAGGCCCCCCGCCTTTAGTACCGGTTTAGCACGAACCGGTGCTAAAGGGAAACCACGTGGCACGAGCCAGCTCCGGGGGCCGGGAGCCCTTTAGTACCGGTTGGTAACACCAACCGGTACTAAATGTTTGTGGGTTTTTGTTTTATTTTGTATTTTTCAATTAAATTTGTGTTATCAATTTAATTTAGGATTGTTTTACGTTATAATGAGTTGTAGTCGTCATCATCATCATCGCATATTAATAAATAAATAAACTCTAGCTAGCTAAAAATCATCATAGTCGTCTAATTACCACTATTTAATCATCATAGTCATTACCGCTAGCTATCTAATCATCACCAACGCTGGCTAGCTTAAAGAGGAAACGTTCACTTTGTAACAGAAGCAAAGATATCATCAAGTTCAACATAATCATCACCAACATCGAAGTTCAGGACACGGACATGAGACAAGTACTAATCAAGAGCATGAACTAGTAGCTACTCCAGCTGCTCCCTCTCAGGTAGAATAGCATAGAACATGTATAGCTCTGCTGATTCATCATACTAGAGCATGCAGATGAATCTGTCTCCTAATCTTGGGTTGCGCTTCTCCTTGCTGCCCCCTAGTACTTCTCTGCGATCGTTAACAGTTTTGCTCCAATCTTTCACTATTAAGCATTCTTCGCTTTCAGAAATCCTGAATGCACTCATGTGCAATGTAGGAAATCTTGGTCGTAAGCTAACCATTGACATGCGACCTTTTGTCTCGATCCACTGAGGCACAACTGTCATCGGAAGTCCCTGTTGAAGAACATCGTATAATAATTAATATACTAGCAATGAAAGTTTAGCTTCAAAAATAATGTATGCAAAAGATGCACTAATTAAGGACAAATATTTAAAATCTTACCATCTTTCGATTATAGATGTGACCGTAGTTCAATACGATCACCATTGGTCGCACGTTTTGAGTACTAACATTTCTAAGTTCAGAAAAAAAAAATTGTCTTGACAGTATTAAGATCCTCAAGCCATTAAACATAATGACTTATCTCCTCGCAGTTTAGCTGAGCCCCGGGGCAGTAGTAGGTCCTGTCTACCAAGCGCCGGACATGTTTGCTTGAACCGAAATAAGCTGACAATACAAATTAGTTGTCAACTATTTCTGAATAAACTCTATCAAAGACATAAACATATGCATGCATGGTTGAGAAAAACTCACCAAATGGTAGAACTGGAGGCGTTTGCACATCGACCCAAATGTCTATATTACCTTCAATATCATCTTCCGGACGAATATCAAAGGTGATAACCATATCAGGGTCAAATGCATAAGCCTTGCATAGTGCTTGCCAAGTTTTGCATTCAAAATGGGTGTATGTGTCTCCATTATATAATTTGACGTTGAAAGTATACCCATGCTCCGTCTTCAAGTAAACTCTCTTTACCTCCATATCATCTATAGCACTAAAGCCTATCTTATGCAAGACAAAAATTCTTGCATGGCAGGGGATGCGCTAGTAGAATAGTGAAAAATTTAAAATTATAAGTTGAAGCAAATGAAGCATATGTTTTGCATTCAAATAATAATTGACAAAGTGACTTACTATATCAACTTCGAATGTCTCATCCAGCTTGATGCTGAAGCGTCTACCATCAACAAGGAAATTTTTGCCGCACAGGCCGCGCTGGTCTTCACAGTGTTCGCATATAATGAAATCTATTTCGTCGTCAGATAACATTTCTTATGTTCATATAGGTGAAACATTAAACACCTATATCTAGCCAAATATATATTCATCCAACATTTGACATTAATATATCTAACTATATTCATCTCTAACAATTGACATTACTATATATTTAACTTTTCTATCTAAATCATCTAACATTCGACATTAATCTAACATTTATATAAACTCAAAATATATAAAAAATTAATTAAACAGAAAAACTCATTAATAAATAATATTTTAATTAGATCATCAAATCTCAGATACCTAAATTTTCTTACCAAAAACAAACTAGTTGTATTAATTATTGAACTAGTTCAAATCTCATATACCTAAATAAACTAGTTCGACAATTTTCTAACTAAAAATAAACTAGTTATATTAATTATTCAACTATAGTTCTAATCTCTAGTTCGACAATTTTTCTATCTAGCTAGCTAATTCATCTAACATTCGACATTAATCTAACATTCGATCATCTAATTAACTTTTCGAAAAAACAGAAAATAAGTAAAAAAATGTGTGTGTGTGTGTGTGTATGTGTGTGTGTATATATACGTATATTATGTGTGTACGTATGTGTGTGTGTGTGTGCGTGTGTACGTATGTGTGTGTGTGTGCGGCCCCGTACGCCGCCGCCCCGTACGTACGAGCGGGGGCGCCGGCGTACGGGGCGGGGGCGCCGGCGTACGGGCCGGCCGGCCGGGTGCGCGCGACGAGACGACGGACGGCAGCGCGGCGGGTACGCGAGGAGAGCAAGATACGTACGTATGCGGGACCGCGGCACGGGACGACGACGGACGGCGGCGCGCGGCGTTCGTGGCGGCGGCGGGGATGACGACGACGACGACGGGCGACGGGCGGCGACGACGGGAGCGGCGCGCGAGAGGTTGGAGACGCGAAGATGTGGGGAGATGTAACTGAAATTTTCGTAAGTGTTGTATATATAGGAGAGGCCTTTAGTACCGGTTGGAGCCACCAACCGGTACTAAAGGCCAACTTTGGCCAGGCCAAGAGGCGGGAAGAGCAGGCCTTTAGTACCGGTTGGTGGCTCCAACGGTACTAAAGGATGGTCTTTAGTACCGGTTGGAGCCACCAACCGGTACTAAAGGCCTTGCGCTGCCACCCCGCAGTGCACAACGTTTAGTCCCACCTCGCCGGGTGAAGGGCAGCCGCACTGGTTTATAAGCCCAGTCGCGGCTGCCTCTTTGGACTCCTCTATATAGCAGGTGTGTGGGCCTAATTTCTGCGCGCTGCCCTATGAGTCTGCTGGGCCTTTAGGGCCTGTAATTGCACGCCCGTGGCGTAGCAGGCCCACAGGGCAGCGCCCCAATTTTTTATACATTTTTTTCTTTTCTGCTTTATTTTTTTCTATTTTTTTCTTCGTAGTTTTGTGTATAGTTTTTTCTTTTCTGTTATATTTATTTGTGAGTAGTTTTTCATCTAGTTTGCCAAAATTCAATATTTTCAGAGTTCATTTTGTTGTGATTTTCAATTTCACGGTCATTTTGTGAATGATTGAAAAATAGCAAATATAATATTTTTTCTTTTCTGCTTTACTTTTTCTTCTATTTATTTTTGATTAGTTTTTTCTTTTCTGCTATATTTATTTTCTTCTATTTATTTCTGAGTAGTTTTTTATATATTTTTTTTTGCTATTTTTTTTCCTGCAAAACATGATGGTCAAAGTCTGGAGTTACAACCAAAGTTTAAAAAAAAATGCCGACGTGTAGTGTAATAAGTCCGGAGTTGTAATAAGTTATTAAAAATAAGAAAGAGGCGCAATGCTTCGTTAATTTGCTTCAAGCCTTTCGGAATAGTGTAAACTGCACTGCGCATAGCTCCGTGCAATCTACCATATTCCTGAAGGCTTGAAGCTAAGCAACGTGAGCATTGAGCCCCTTCTTCATCGTCTCTGCACTCAGGGCTTATAAACCGCTCCTAGTCCCTCTCTCTTGGCGAGGTGGGACTAAAAAACAGCTTACTAAGAAACTGTAGTACTGGTCACCCTTTACTACCGGTTGGAGCCACCAACCGGTACTAAAGGTGGTGCTATGCCTGCACAAAATTTAGTGTCATTTAGTTCAAAACAAATCATTGAATGCATGAAAAATAGCAAATGAAGGCAGAAATGGTTGAAAGTTGATGGCGTCGCTTTGAATGGTGCATACTGAATGCACAAAAATTCTTGGAGTTGTAATAGGTTTAAAAAAAATGAAATTCCTTTGTAACAGATGAGTTTAATTTTGTCAGAAACCTGAATATTTCGAAAGAGATTGTCCAGTTTGTAAACGAGGTGCATCCAGTTTTAGCCGTAAGCCTCTCTACTTTCTTGCACATGCTATGTGGGTGAAATGATGATACCATGCCAAGTTTCAACTTTTTCAGAGTTCATTTGTAGTGCTTTTCAATTTCCAGGTCATTTAGTTCTCAAAACAAATCATTGAATGCATGAAAAATAGCAAATGAAGGCAGAAATGGTTGAAAGTTGATGGCGTCACTTTGAATGGTGCATACTGAACGCACAAAAATTCTGGAGTTGTAATAAGTTTTAAAAAATAAAATGCCTTTGTAACAGATGAGTTTAATTTTGTCAGAAACCTGACTACTTCGAAAGAGATTGTTCAGTTTGTAAACGAAGTGCATCCAGTTTTAGCCGTAAGCCTCTTTACTTTCTTGCACATGCTATGTAGGTGAAATGATGATACCATGCCAAGTTTCAACTTTTTCAGAGTTCATTTGTAATGCTTTTCAATTTCCAGGTCATTTAGTTCTGAAAACAAATCATTAAATGCATGAAAAATAGCAAATGAAGGCAGAAATGGTTGAAAGTTGATGGCGTCGCTTTGAATGATGCATACAGAATGCACAAAAATTCTGGAGTTATAATAAGTTTTAGAAAATAAAATGCATTTGTAACAGATGAGTTTAATTTCGTCAGAAACCTGAATACTTCGAAAGAGATTGTCCAGTTTGTAAATGAAGTGCATCCAGTTTTTGCCGTAACCCTCTCTACTTTTTTTAACAATCTATGTGGGTGAAATGATGATATCATGCCAAGTTTCAACTTTTTCAGAGTTCATTTGTAGTGCTTTTCAATTTCTAGGTCATTTAGTTCTCAAAACAAATCATTGAATGCATGGAAAATAGCAAATGAAGGCAGAAATGGTTGAAAGTTGATGGCGTCGCTTTGAATGGTGCATACTGAACGTAAAAAATATAAGAGCATTTACATCATGATCTTATATTTCTTTACAGTCTAAATTTGCCATATGATCTTATAACATAAAAAATACTTTGATCATCAATGATCTTTGTGTGTATAATCTGAATTGTCACTATGAGTCATCAACGATTTATAAACCGATGAAGACTCATATTGCGGACACAAATTCTACACATAGAGTTCAATGAAGACCAAGTGCTTGTGATAGTTTGAGAAATAACATATTTAAGGTGGTAAAAGGCTTGTTAGGGGAGCGAGGTGGGACTAAAAACAGCCTGCCACAACGTCATTAGTACCGGTTCGTGGTACGAACCGGCACTAAATGGTGATGGTGGGGCCATAGCCTGACCGGAGGCTGGCACAACCTCTTTAGTACCGGTTCGTGGTACGAACCGGTACTAAAGGTTCGCCACGAACCAGTACTATTGATCGCCGCCACGAACCGGCACTAATATACACATTAGTGCCGGCTCTAATTCAAACCGACACTAATGTGCTATTTGCTTCGGTGACGGCGGATCCGGGCGACACGGCCTCACCTCCGCGGGGCAGTGGTGGATCCTGACCCATCGCCTCCCACCTCCGCCATTGCCATAGCTCTGAGTTGCTCACCTCGTGCGGCGGCTGAAGAGATTTTTTTTATTGAGTGTCGGAGAGGTGGGAGGTGGGCGGTGGAAGTGAACCCACGAAGTCCTGGATCCTTATCAGTGAAGAAAACGCTGTTTGTGTGACGGGCCGCATGGTCATCAAACGTTATATACCGTCAGCCGCGGCACCGTATGCTACAGTTTGACTATGATCGTATTCAACATACGATCCGACGCGCTCTTGTCCCATTGGTACATATAGCGAGAGCAGGGGAGCTCGTGAGCTCACGGATGCTATTTTGCAAGGATTAAAGACCATGGAAGGTTATGCATGCATGCACAATTAACTGGCGTAGGAACCGCGGAAGTATTGGCTGCAGTAATTAATTGCTTAATGAGCTGCAGTAATTAACCGCTTAATGAGCCTCTTAATGAGCTGTGGTAATTAACCGCTTAATTAGGCGATTGAATTAACAAAGGATTATGAGGCGCTCGTTATGCGCTCGGGATAGTGGGCTACGTACCTTTTGATGTAGATGATAGATACGAAGAAGATGCAGGTGGCTGGGTAGCGTGCGCTGTCGGCGATGTAAGCGAGGGCCGGCGAGCGCGTCATGGGGGGGCAATCGTGGCACGGGGCCAGCGAGCGCAGCGCCGCAGCGCTGGGCCGGCGAGCGTGTCGCAGGGCGGGCGGGCGCGGCGCTGGGCCAGCGAGCGCGTCGCGGGGCGGCAAGCGTGCACGGTGCTGGGCGTGGTAGAGCATTTCACCGCTCCGGGAGTCGACGGGGCTGATCTCCTCGCCCCTTCATCCGCACATGCGGCGACCATGCATGGAATAGCGGCCACGGCGTTCGCATACCAGGCCGAAGACGGTCCTGTTCTTGGCAAAGGCAAGAGGCATCACAAGTAAAATAGGGAATAGATGTAAGAATGGATACAAACCATCTGCATCATGGTTCGATAGACGCCATGCCCCAAGGTGGGCATCAACTGTCGTGGGAATGATTCCGGCAATAAGAGAGGGGTAGGATAAAGGAGTATGATCTATCCAGATGCAAATGGGTGACACATGGTTTTAGCGAGTTCGGGCCTCACACGATGGAGATAACAACCCTACGTCTCGTGCTCCGGAGAGACTTTGTTTATCTGAGTATGTATCCGGAGATTACAATGTATGTGAGAGCGAGGAGAACGGATCCCCATGCCTGATCTAAGTCCGGAGACTAGAGAGGAAGATGAGAGAGAGAGGTGGAAGAAAAAGCCCTTGCCCCCAAGTCTAGTGGTGGGGGTGGCTTATATAGAGTGCGCCACCCCCCACCTCCTATGTTACAAAGTGGGGCGTTGATGTCATAATGTCAGCCTGCTACTAAGATATGCCTCGATTGCCTTGTCGACTGTTGGTCTTTGCATATCCGTGTGAGATCAGGTACTCCGAGTGGAATGAGTTCGTCAAGTGGAGTGCTATGCTCCGAGTGGTTGTTGCCGTCTAAGTGACTTGATGGTCATCCGAGTGGATGGTTTGTCGATATGAAATTTATCTGGACCCACCTGATGTGCGGACCCCATGCTTTAATATATTTCGACCCTTCGTTGGCGTACCTGTTATGTGTGTCCCCAACAATTAGTTTGTTAAATTGTAGTTTCAAAATCTTTACCAAGGTTCTCACTAACAGACTAGCTGTTATTCTTCAGAGACTTATAGCTAGTAACCAGTCTGCTTTCCTTAAAGGGAGGTACATTTTAGAAAGTGTGGTTACTGCTCATGAAGTACTCCACTCTGTCCATTATATCAAAAAAGAATGGCTGGTCTTAAAATTAGACTACGAAAAAATCTTGACTTCCAAGAGCTCCTCAGAAGTAGAGGTTTTGGTGAGACTTGGATCCACTGGATCAAGCAAATTACTCATGGTGGCTCTGTAGGTGTGAAGCTTAATAATTTGGAAAGTGACTTTTTCTTGAATGGTAAAGTCCTTAGACACGGAGACCCCATCTCCCCACTCCTCTTTAATCTAGTGGTTGATGTTCTCACTAGGATGCTGATCAAGGTAGCAAACCATTGCTTGATTGAGGGTTTGTGCCCTGAGGTGTGCCCTGGAGGTATATATCATCTGCCTTCAATATGCAGATGATACTATCTTGTTCCTGGGCAACAACATTGATCACGCAAAAAACCTCAAGATGGTCCTTAGTTGCTTCGAGCAGGTCTCTGGAATGAGAATCAACTATGGGAAGAGCGAACTCATCCCCATTAACATAGATGATGGTAGTTTTAGCCTCTTTAAGGAGGTTTTAGGCTGTGTTGGAGGTTCCTTCCCCATCAAGTACCTGGTAATCCCTCTCCATTATGACAAACAGAGAAGGGAGGACATCCAACCCCTGATTGATAAGATAATGAAAAGGATTGCTGGTAGGAGAGGAAAATTGCTCTCCTACAAAGGCAGGCTGGTCCTCATCCAAGCAAGCCTTTCCAGTATCCTTGTTTACCCCCTTTCCTTTTTCAAATTCCCCAAATGGGCCATTGACCTGATCAATTCCCAAATGGCAAACTGCCTGTGGAATGACTTTGATGGGCATAGGAAACTTCATCTTGCTAATTGGAGATCTATGTGCATGAAAAAAGAGTTTGGAGGATTGGGAATACCAAACCTCCAGGACATTAACCCTTGTTTACTAGGCTCTTGTGTTAATAGGTACTATGAGGGAGAGGGTAAACCCTGGAAGAAGATTGTAGATCAGAAGTATGTGAGGGGGAAACCAAATTTAATTGCAGTTGGTCAAAGCTTGAATGTCTCCAGATTCTGGAAAGGCATTAGATCCATAATTCAAGCTCTGAAGTTTGGTTATAGATGGAAAGTGGGTATGGGGACTCAAATCAGATTCTGGGAAGATACCTGGTTTGGTACTTCTCCCCTGGCAGTTCAATTTTGGTCAGTTTATACGGTTTGTAATGAGCAATCTAAATGCATTAGAGAAGTGTGAGATGGGGAAAATCTCAGGTTTACGTTTAGAAGGAACTTTGATGCAAAGCTCATGGAGCAATGGTATCAGTTAGTGGAGATTGCTAAAGGGATTATCTTTGATGAGGATTCAGACGCTCTCATTTGGCAACTAGAAAATAAGGGTGTCTATTCTACCAGTTCCCTTTACCTTGTTATTAATTTCAGAGGAGTGCAGCCGCTGTTTATTCCTGCTGTATGGAAATTGGCTATACCCCCAAAAATCCATGTCTTCCTTTGGTTGTTTTCTCAGAATAAATTGATGACTAGGGATAACCTTAGGAAAAGGCACATCATCAAACCTCTAGATTGTGTGTTCTGTGCTGAGAATGAAACAAGCCACCATTTTTTTAATTGTGTAGTAGCTAAGAACATTTGGCCTTTCATTGAAGATTTCTTCAAAATTCGGATAGGCGTGAACTTCGAGTCTGTTGCGCGCCTCTGGGTTACTAATAAGAAGAATTCAACTTTGAATACTGTTACCTTTGTAGTCCTATGGTGTTTGTGAAAATATAAGAACTATTTTTAACAACAACATTTGGACTTCCATTTCTCAGGTTTGGGGCTTGTTGATCAGAATGCTCAAATTCTGGTCCATTCTGTCGCCGGAAGCGGAGAGAGCAAAACTGGAGAGTTTCCTGAGCTCACTGACAAGTTTAGCTCGGCAACCTCTGAGAATCCGAAGTGGCTGATGGAGAAAGATGATGTTGGAGCGCGCTGGAGCAAGCTCAAAATCATGGAGGAGGATGCCAGTTTTCAATCCCCTTCCAAGAAAAGGGAGCCGTTGAGCAAAAGCACCATATGTAGCCCTGTGCCGACACTCACGCCATGCTGGTCACCACAAGCTGCCCTATCGCCACCCTTCAAATTCAGGAAATCTGTAAACTCTGGACAGGATGCGATGACTCTTGCAATTTAGTGCGTGGATGTGGGCTGTGGTTTTCATGCTGGATTGTAAGACAAAAACTTATCTATGTTTAGTTTGTTGAGACCCCACAGGTTGTTGTGGTGGTTCTCACCCCCCCAGCTGTCTGTAATGCCCTTAAATATGTTGAACTTGCTGTAAAGAGACTACTATGTGATTTCATTCAAGTAATGGAATCGGGGAGAGGCCTCCCTATTCTTCTAAAAAAAAATTGTACAAGCACGTGTGGTTCTGCTGAGCCCGCATCCTTAATAATGTCTTGGTTTTGAGATGTAAATTCTTAAAAGGTCCCAATCGTCCATTTCTTAATTCCTGTAGGACATTTCAAGTATTGAGTAACAGGATTTAGTACAAAGTCTAACAGTAGTTGTAGGATGATGCTCAGGTGCTTTAGGTTTTCTTTCATCTCTTTATCTTCTCCAGGTACATGTACTGAAAGAGTGCTTTCTTTTTGCAGCATGCTATAATGTAAATAATTACATAGCAGATCTTTAAATCGAGATTCCATTTCTTTGGTAGATTGTTCTACATTTTTAGGATGTCACAGTGCCACAATGTTTTGGGACTGTCAGGCTGCATCTGAACAAATAAAAACTGTCAAGTTGTTGATTTCTATGTTAGTCTAAAGATATGACACTGTTCTTTGTTTCCATTAGCTTGATCCTAACAGGGGCTCTGCTGAACCATTACTGCCAAGTTGCTTGATTAACTGGAATATGAATTATGGTGTTTCCATATTACATGTGCGGTATGACAAGATGTTCTTCAAGAGTGAATAGTCTGACATAGCGTTTCTTCTGATATGATGTTAGGTTGAGGTCGTCTTACATGGAACTGTGCATTTTAGTGCCGGTGATATCCTTGCAACATCAAGTCATCAGTAACCCAGAACGGGTCAGTATGACAACTTCATTATCTGTTGGTTAACTTGTAACGATCGTGTGATATATATGCCATTTTCTTTTTCAAAAAATGTGAGATAAATGTCTGTCTCTTCATACACAGTAGTTTAAATTCCACACCACCTTGTTAGCTTCTTGGAAATGCTCTGAAGAAATTGGGTTGCCATATTGTTTTTCCTTATCCTCATTTTTTGTAGGTCCGTATTATTCAGATCATCATATCTAATTGTTCCACCTTGCTAATATGTTCTAGCTTTCCTAATTTCTGGGCACTGCAACTCGCACATGAACGACAAATGTGGCACCATGTAGTGTCGTAAATCCAGTCCTGCAAAAAGGAGTCGTTCTTGTACCGTATATTTCAATTGAACCTAGCTATTATGAACAAATGATGTGGGACAGTAGCTACATGATGTAGAAAGCCGTTTAGTTTTGAAATGTCCCTGTCAGGAAAGTTCAATCATTACGCTTGTCAAAAACCTTAAGCTGAACCAAAAGTGCAATTCTATACTTGGCTGTTAATCCAAAACCGCAACTGGACTGCAGATTGACCTAAAACAGAGGATGACCCGTTCTCAGGGCCGTCTCCTGGAATTCGGGGGCCCTGTACGAAATGTGACATGGGGCCCAAGAATTTGCAAAAAATAATAATTATATAACTAAACATATTTTCACTTAATTGTATAGCTTCGAATATGTGTTGTTTTGTATAGAATATAGCAATATATCGTATAGTAGTGCCAAAGAGTAATTGTAGTACTAAACAATAAACTTGTTTTCTTTTTTTGTGAATTGTACTGAAACAGTAAACTGACCATGTTGTACGGAAAAGCATTATCCGTCTAGTATTTCTTGAAACAAAATCTTTAAATCCATCGAGTCTATTCTCGCAAAATAAAATCGAATCAGTCTTTCTTGTATCGAAATATGTTAGTAGTGTCGAAGAAGAAGAGCACACAAAGAAGAATTAGTACTAAAAAATCAGATTGCGGGTAATGTGTTAATCCCATTAATTTTGATTAAAATTAAGTACATGTGTAATCGAGTAGCACTACTGTACTAGTAGGGATTGCATTCGATACGATATGAGAACATCGAAAGAACTAGAATTTGTAACCCTATCTAGTATTTCCTCGATCTATTTTGAGTCCAGGCTTATGGCTTACTAATTACATTGGAATATATTCAGGGATGACCTGATAAGGCTGCTGCAGCAGGGAAACTGGCAGCGAGTGTCGGCCGTACAGCGGACTTGCGGTGGCTGTCTTCCATCTATCGGCGGCTTGGCAGCAGCAATGAAGGTCTCCATGAAAGACTAAAAGTTGTGCTTCCTGGTATTGGCAAGTTGGATAGCAGCCAGCTTTTCCACTCGCGCCTCCTTGCAGTGAACACGGACCAAGGACAGAGCGACGTCAGCGCCGCACCTAGCAGAAGATTTCTTCCATTCCTGCACTCGACCTGGAACTTCATTCAGTCGAGTCATCAGAGACTCGAGGTCATTTTGAAGCGTCGTTCCAGGCCAGAGCGCCGTGTCGATCCGCGACGCCGCAACCTTCAGTCGAGCAAGGTAGTCAAACACACCAACAACACGAGACTCTAGTCGGAGCACGTTTATAGCAGCCTCATCCTTCACCGGAGAATTAATGGGGTCCAAGCTCGTCTCCACTCGACTGGTCTCCTCCTCGAAGTTTTGGCAAAATTCTGTAAGCACAATTCAAAGATAAGTCAGTGGCTTTACATTGATGACAACAGGTCAGTCAGGTAGGAGAGATTACCTTCAATCATGACGAATAACTTCTTGGCGAGCCCCCCAAGATAAGCGTCCCGATCGTTCCTCTTCCCTGCCAGTTCACTTGCCTTGTCATTCAGAGCTATCTTATCATTCTTCAGACGGCTGGCCTCTTGGTTGGCCGCGTCGAGAGCAGCTTTCAGTTTGGAGTTCTCCTCTTCAAGGTTGGCGACTGAAGCCAGTTTTTCCTTCCGCAAGCTTCGTTTTGTCCAAAGACGCCTTCTGCGCTTCGGCAAGGTCACGGTCCTTCTTCTTCAGAGCCTCCTCCATTTTATCTGCGAAATGACAGTGAGATCAATATCAAGAATGGGCAGAAAAGGAAGGACAGTCGTCAAATTCTCACCATCCATACCTTTTGCTTCGTCTCTCGCCTTCTGCAAGTTCTCTTGGGCAAGCTTCAAGTCAAGGTTGAGCTGGATCTGTTTGTTTTCCAATTCAGTATAGCGAGCCACAAGCTCGCAGGATTTCTGCGAAGAATCAGTCGACAGATATCAAAGGTGGGTTGCTTCCGAGTAACTAAGAGAAAAATCGTGACGTTTCTAAGACTACAGCCAAATCAAAAATATTCGACAGTAGTCTCGGGGACTACACCGAGTGGGTGCACTCAGCGTGCCCCCACTGGTTCGACCGAAAGAGACCAAGAGGTTATGATCTCATCATGATCTACAAAAAACCCGGGGGGGTTCTTCAGACCTTAGTCGACCGCCCGCAGTCGACCATGGTCTCCGCGACTACACCAAGTGGGTGCACTCAGCGTGCCCCCACTAGTTCCAAGATTCCATTCGAAATGGCTTGACCAGACCGAGTGAACAAGTTCGTGTGAAGCAACACAATATAAAGACTACAGTCGACTGCCAGCAGTCCACCATAGTCTCGGGGACTACACCCAGTGGGTGCACTCAGCGTGCCCCCACTAGTCCAAAAAGTTCAATCGACACACCCAGTGGGTGTACAGATACAAAGATCTTCGGAAAAGAGAGTCTTCAGATAGCATATCCTAACAGAACAAGCGATGATCAACTAACCTGGACATTGCTTTGAAGGGCTGAACTAGCATCATAGGCCGCTTGGCTGGCTTCCCGGACCACCTTCACCTGCTCCATCATGATCCCCGCCTGGCGTATAGCGTCCTTAGCAGCACCCACTTGATCCTCGGGGACTTGGTTTGTGGCAAAAAGGGAGGGCGGATCAGCAGTCGACGATGAAGGCCGAACACTCGTCAGAGGCACAGCGAAGGACACAGAAGTCCGAGTGGTATTACCACAGAGTCCGTCCATGTTCAACAAAAAAAAGCAAGTTCTGCTGTTACCCGAAAATGGTGGGAATGGTCATCTTCATCTTGGGCAGGGCCTTCGGCGGCTTTGACGGCATTGCTCGTGGATGCTTTGGAGATTTTTCAGTCGGCGCTGGGGAAGACGTCCGAGGGCGTTTTGACGACTGTCCAACATGCACAGTCGCCTTACCACGTTCGCGCGCAGGGTCGTGTGTGAGCTTGGATCACCTTTCCGTGCGGGGAGGATCGACTTCTTCCTCCTCCTCTCCATTGGAGTCGTCTTCATCATCCTCCTCCCCTTCACCATCAGATTGCCACTCCTCCCACTTTCGCCTCCGCTCGCCTCCCCCTCCTTGGCCTGCTCTTGCGCACCGTTGGGCATCGAGTACATATCAGTAATGGCCTGGAAGACAACAAACAAGACAAAAGTCAATCATATGATGCTAAGCGAACAGAATGAAGGAAGCAAGGTTACAGTCAGAGATGCAGAATCGGACCTGGTCTACTTCGTATGTTTGGTCGAGTGGAGGAATCCTCCTGGCTCCTCGAGGGTTGTCCTTGTTCCCTGTGATACTCGACAACCACCCTTCCAACATCTCGTCGTCGACCTCCTCCGGATGAATCCGAGTGGTGTCATCGAGGCCCGAATACATCCACATCGGATGGTCACGAGCTTGGAGCGGTAGGATGCGCCTCCAGAGGAAGACCTCTAATAAATCCATGCCAGTCACCCCGTCGTGGACAAGCTGAACCACTCGACTGACCAGCACTTTGACTTGCGCCTTTTCTTCTGGCATCACTCTCAGAGAGGAATGTTTTTCTGCTCGGTTCAGGGAGAAAGGGGGAAGGCCCGTCGCCTGTCCTGGAGTCGCCTGGTCTTTGCAGTAGAACTAGGTCGATTGCCACCCGCGGACTGACTCGGGAAAAGTCATAGCTGGAAAAGAACGTTTGCCTCTCATTTGGATCCCAAGAACCCCGCACATCTGAATTACTTGCGTCTTTTTGTCACTCGACTTGGCTTTCTTAACCGACTGAGAACGACAAGTGAAAATGTGCTTGAAGAGGCCTCAATGGGGACTACAACCCAAGAAATTCTCGCACAAAGATACAAAGGCAGCAAGATACACGATGGAATTTGGAGTAAAGTGATGGAGCTGCACTCCGAGAAAGTTCAAGAAACTCCGGAAGAAAGAATGAGGAGGCAGAGAAAATCCGCGATCGATGTGGGTGGTGACGAGGACACACTCACCCTCGCGAGGCTGAGGTTCGATCTCGTTCCCCAGGAGACGCGCAGATCCATGGGGAATGAATCCCCCATCAATCAGATCATCGATGTCATCTTGCCGAATCGCCGAGGGCATCCAATCACCCTGGATCCAGTCCTTCGGCAGAGCGGACCTCGAAGAAGATCCGCCCCGACCGGACTTCCTAGCCTTCGCCTGCGCCGTCGCTTTCTTCGCACGCTCCAGGGCTGTCGTCTTCTCCTTCACCATCGCAGCGGACGAAGCTCGAACAGGCCGGCAGCGCTCAGACGAGAACAGAGATGGCGGAAGAATTCAAGAGGGAAGGGGAAAAGTGAAGGCGCACTGTTCAGAAGCCCTGGGCCGGCAGCTTATATGGGGTCGCTTCCGAGTGACTGACCTATAGGCCCAGGCGATCCTGTCAAATCCCGCAACAGTCGCGCACGCGATACTTGGCGAAAAAGGTGGCGCGGAGATCGAGGAGGCTCCATTCTATCCCATCCGATTACTGCGGCCTCCCCCGTCCCGCGCGCTTCCCGAAATTCGAATCCCGCGAAATCCGTGGGCAGCAGAACGACTCGTCAGATGGAGGATCTCCTCCACGCAACCACTCGGAAATCTACAAGTAAAGGAATTCACTCGACTAAAGCAAACTAAGAATGGATCAAGGCGACTAAAAAGAAGTTGGTGACGTCACCCATGTTCATTGATCCGAAACAAGATGTACTCATGGCACGAAGAATGGGTCGGAAGAATTCTCAACTCCTTCCCCACTCAAACCTCGATCCATTCGGGGGCTAATGATGAAGCCATGTACCTAGGGTAGGGTCATGGACCTGTCCTAACTGCCCTACCCCAGGACATCCCTAGAAGAAATCACCTTTCAATCGACTTGGAGGTGTTCCACTCGACAGACTCGAAGACACTCGACCAAGATCCAACCACTCGACGGCCAGGAAACCTAAAGCCACTCCGCACGCTAACGGTCGGTCATTGAGTAGCTTTTATGGTCATCATAGCACTTTATTAGAGGCGTTACCAGTAACGCCCAACCTTAATGTACTTTAAACCCTGCATAACTGAGGGCCGGAGGGGTCTGGCGAACTCTATATAAGCCACCCCCTCCTCAGTGTAAAGGGTTTGCACCCCTGTAATTCATACACACATAATCCAGTCGACCGCCTCCGGGCTCCGAGACGTAGGGCTATTACTTCTTCCGAGAAGGGCCTGAACTCGTAAACCTCATGTGCTTACAACTACTCCATAGCTAGGATCTTGCCTCTCCATACCTACCCCCTACATTACTGTCAGACTTAGAAGCACGACAGCCACATCATCTTATGTCCATCGTACTACCTGATTGCATGAAGCATACACATCCCAGACTCATCACTGCAAAAAAGGGCAAGACAACATTTGAATCTTCGTCAGATCTCCAGAAGTAAAACTTATGAGATATACAGGTGTGAGATAAAAATGTCCATTTACCTAGTGAAAACGTCGTGCGTTATTTGTCAGGCCCCTTATCTAAAGATCAACAATAGCCCATCTTCAGTTAACTGCAGGTTATCGCTTCAGCTGCTGATTCAAACTCCACCGTCCGGTTCACATCCAACGATGCTAGCCTCCACTTACAGCTTCGCACCAGCGGCAGCTGCTGAGAGACGTTGATCTTCCATCAGACGGCAGCCGTCGTGTCAAGGGTCCCTGTTGATGGTCCAGCAACTTCACCTGCTCTCTTTTTACCTTTCAGTTTACCTTCTGTTTTCTAATGGCTATAAACCCAGGATTTGGAGATCGGTAGAGGCATCTAGAATTGTAATAGGGTTAAACCCCAGCTGCCGTGATCCGGCTGGCTCAACCTGTTCCTCTTTGGGTGCTACAAACCCTAAGCAAAGTTCCTGAACTTCCTTCCTGCTCTTGATGCTTATCTGAATTTGAGTGTAGTTGGGTCATCATCTAGTTCAGGCTTAACATTAGCTTGGGGAACCTGCCCTTCCATCTATCAGCTGGACAATGCCATTTCGGAGAGAACTCACCGTAGGCAGCTGAATAATGTCGACTGAATCTGTGAGACAACCTCCTTGTGGATCATATGCCGCTGCACTCCTCCGGGAACTTGAGTGCACAACGACTCAAGAACATGAATCTCCTTCTTCAGCATATCCCACATGTATGCAGCACACCCATGATCTGGAATGATAGGAACAAAAAAATGCAAAAATAAACCTTGTATCAGTCTTTCATCATGGGAAAATAAACTATGTACTGAAGGCAACAACACCAGCTCATACCATCTGGTATCCTGTGATATCATGACGTGTTTGCAAGTTTAAGTTGTACGGGCTTGCCTCCGACTCCCGTGTCGCTCCCGAGCAAGCGACCGGGGAGTAACGTAGCACCGCCGCCAGCAGCCCCCGCCGCCAGCACCTCTACTTCGCCGCCGGCAGGAGCCACGACAGCGTCGGCCTCGCCACCCTAAGGGTGGTAAGGTTCTCGGCTGTGCGGTCTCGTCTCGCGGCGGCGCGTCTCCTGCTCGGGAGCCATCAGCCTACTTCATGATGCTTGTCTGGAGGCGGCGTAGCGCAGGGCTGCTCTGCTTCGGTGAAGGCGGGATCCGGGCGACACGGCCTCACCTCCGCGGGGCAGTGGTGGATCCTGACCCATCACCTCCCACCTCCACCATTGCCATAGGTCTGAGTTGCTCACCTCGTGCGGCGGCTGAAGAGATTTTTTTTAATGAGTGTCGGAGAGGTGGAGGTGGGCGGTGGAAGTGGATCCACGAAGTCATGGATGCTTATCAGTTACGAAAACACCGTTTGTGTGACGGGCCGCATGGTCACCAAACATTATACACCGTCAGCCGCGGCACCGTATGCTACAGTTTGACTATGATCACATTCAACATACGAACCGACGCGCCCTTGTCCCATTGGTACATATAGCGAGAGCAGGGGAGCTCGTGAGCTCTATCGCCGCTCTCCCATATACGGATGCTATTTTGCAAGGATTAAAGACCATGGATGCACTAGTGCAGAACCGGGCAATAGCACCAGTTCTTAAGGCCCTTTAGTGCCGGTTTAGGAACCGACACTAAAGTGTGGGCACCAAAGGCCCCCCGCCTTTAGTACCGGTTCAGCACGAACCGGTGCTAAAGGGAAACCACGTGGCACGAGCCAGCTCCCGGGGCCGGGAGCCCTTTAGTACCGGTTGGTAACACCAACCGGTACTAAATGTTTGTGGGTTTTTGTTTTATTTTGTATTTATCAATTAAATTTGTGTTATCAATTTAATTTAGGATTGTTTTACGTTATAATGAGTTGTAGTCGTCATCATCATCATCATCATCGCATATTAATAAATAAATAAACTCTAGCTAGCTAAAAATCATCATAGTCGTCTAATTACCACTATTTAGTCATCATAGTCATTACCGCTAGCTATCTAATCATCACCAACACTGGCTAGCTTAAGGAGGAAACATTCACTTTGTAACAGAAGCAAAGATATCATCAAGTTCAACATAATCATCACCAACATCGAAGTTCAGGACATGGACATGAGACAAGTACTAATTAAGAGCATGAACTAGTAGCTACTCCAACTGCTCCCTCTCAGGTAGAATAGCATAGAACATGTATATCTCTCCTGATTCATCATACTGGAGCATGCAGATGAATCTGTCTCCTAATCTTGGGTTGCGCTTCTCCTTGCTGCCCCCTAGTACTTCTCTGCGATCGTTAACAATTTTGCTCCAATCTTTCACTATTAAGCATTCTTCGCTTTCAGAAATCCTGAATGCACTCATGTTCAATGTAGGAAATCTTGGTCGTAAGCTAACCATTGACATACGACCTTTTGTCTCGATCCACTGAGGCACAACTGTCATCGGAAGTCCCTGTTGAAGAACATCTTATAGTAATTAATATACTAAGCAATGAAAGTTTAGCTTCAAAAATAATGTATGCAAAAGATGCACTAATTAAGGACAAATATTTAAAATCTTACCATCTTTCGATTATAGATGTGACCGTAGTTCAATACGATCAACATTGGTCGCACGTTTTGAGTACTAACATTTCTAAGTTCAGATTTTTTTTTGTCTTGACAGTATTAAGATCCTCAAGCCATGAAACATAATGACTTATCTTCTCGCAGTTTAGTTGAGCCCCGGGGCAGTAGTAGGTCATGTCTACCAAGCGCCGGACATGTTTGCTTGAACCGAAATAAGCTGGCAATACAAATTAGTTGTCAACTATTTTAGAATAAACTGTATGAAAGACATAAACATATGCATGCATGGTTGACAAAAACTCACCAAATGGTAGAACTGGAGGCGTTTGCACATTGACCCAAATGTCTATATTACCTTCAATATCATCTTCCGGACGAATATCAAAGGTGATAACCATATCAGGCTCAAATGCATAAGCCTTGCATAGTGCTTGCCAAGTTTTGCATTCAAAATGGGTGTATGTGTCTCCATTATATAATTTGACGTTGAAAGTATACCCATGCTCCGTCTTCAAATAAACTCTCTTTACCTCCATATCATCTATAGCACTAAAACCTATCTTATCCAAGACAAAAATTCTTGCATGGCAGGGGATGCGCTAGTAGAAAAGTGAAAATTTAAAATTATAAGTTGAAGCAAATGAAGCATATGTTTTGCATTCAAATAATAATTGACAAAGTGACTTACTGTATCAACTTCGAATGTCTCATCCAGCTTGATGCTGAAGCGCCTACCATCAACAAGGAAATTTTTGTCGCACAGGCCGCGCTGGTCTTCACAGTGTTCGCACATAATGAAATCTTTTTCGTCGTCAGATGACATTTCTTATGTTCATATAGGTGAAACATTAAACACCTATATCTAGCCAAATATATATTCATCTAACATTTGACATTAATATACCTAACTATATTCATCTCTAACAATTGACATTACTATATATTTAACTTTTCTATCTAATTCATCTAACATTCGACATTAATCTAACATTTATATAAACTCAAAATATATAAAAAATTAAATAAACAGAAAAACTCTTTGATAAATAATATTTTAATTAGATCATCAAATCTCAGATACCTAAATTTTCTTACTAAAAATAAACTAGTTGTATTAATTATTGAACTAGTTCAAATCTCATATACCTAAATAAACTACTTCGACAATTTTCTAACTAAAAATAAACTAGTTATATTAATTATTCAACTATAGTTCTAATCTCTAATTTGACAATTTTTCTATTTAGCTAGCTAATTCATCTAACATTCGACATTAATCTAACATTCGATCATCTAATTAACTTTTCTAAAAAACGGAAAATAAGTAAAAAAAATGTGTGTGTGTGTGTGTGTGTATGTGTGTGTGTGTATATATATATATACGTATATTATGTGTGTACGTATGTGTGTGTATGCGTGTGTGGTATGTGTGTGTGTGTGCGGCCCCGTACGACGCCGCCCCGTATGTACGAGCAGGGGCGCCGGCGTACGGGCCGCCCCGTATATACGAGCAGGGGCGCCGGCGTACGGGGCGGGGGCGGCGGCGTACGGGGCGGGGGCGCCGGCGTACGGGCCGGCCGGCCGGGTGCGCGCGACGAGACGACGGACGGCGGCGTGGCGGGTACGCGAGGAGAGCGAGATACGTACGTATACGGGACCGTGGCGCGGGACGACGACGGACGGCGGCGCGCGGCGTTCGGGGCGGCGGCGGGGACGACGACGACGACGACGGGCGACGGGCGGCGACGACGGGAGCGGCGCGCGAGAGGTTGGAGACGCGAAGAAGTGGGGAGATGTAACTGAAATTTTCGTAAGTGTTGTATATATAGGAGAGGCCTTTAGTACCGGTTGGAGCCACCAACCGGTACTAAAGGCCAACTTTGGCCAGGCCGAGAGGCGGGAAGAGCAGGCCTTTAGTACCGGTTGATGGCTCCAACGGTACTAAAGGGTGGTCTTTAGTACCGGTTGGAGCCACCAACCGGTACTAAAGGCATTGCGCTGCCACCCCACAGTGCGCAAAGTTTAGTCCCACCTCGCCGGGCGAAGGGCAGCCGCACTAGTTTATAAGCCCAGCTGCGGCTGCCTCTTTGAACTCCTCTATATAGCAGGCTTGTGGGCTAATTTCTGCGCGCTGCCCTGTGAGTCTGCTGGGCCTTTAGGGCCTGTAATTGCACGCCCGTGGCGTAGCAGGCTCACAGGACAGCGCCCCAATTTTTTTTATATTTTTTTCTTTTCTGCTTTATTTTCTTCTATTTATTTCTTCATAGTTTTTTGTATAGTTTTTCTTTTGTGTTATATTTATTTGTGAGTAGTTTTTCATCTAGTTTGCCAAAATTCAACATTTTCAGAGTTCATTTTGTAGTGATTTTCAATTTCACGGTCATTTTGTGAACGATTGAAAAATAGCAAATATAACTTTTTTCTTTTCTGCTTTAGTTTTTCTTCTATTTATTTCTGAGTAGTTGTTCTTTTCTGCTATATTTATTTTCTTCTATTTATTTCTGAGTAGTTTTTTTATATAATTTTTTTCTTTTCTGCTATTTTTTCTTTTCTGCAAAACTTGATGGTCAAAGTCTGGAGTTATAACCAAAGTTTTAGAAAAAGAAATGCCGACGTGTGGTGTAATAAGTCCGAAGTTGTAATAAGTTATTAAAAATAAAAAAGAGGCGCAATGCTTCGTTAATTTGCTTCAAGCCTTTCGGAATAGTGTAAATTGCACTATACGTAGCTCCATGCAATCTACCATATTCCTGAAGGCTTAAAGCTAAGCAACGTGAGCATTGAGCCTCTTCTTCATCGTCTCTGCACTCAGGGCTTATAAACCGCTCCTAGTCCATCTCTCTTGGCGAGGTGGGACAAAAAAATAGCTTACCAAAAAACTGTAGTACTGGTCACCCTTTAGTACCGGTTGGAGCCACCAACCGGTACTAAAGGTGGTGCTATGCCTGCACAAAATTTAGTGTCATTTAGTTCAAAACAAATCATTGAATGCATGAAAAATAGCAAATGAAGGCAAAAATGGTTGAAAGTTGATGGCATCGCTTTGAATGGTGCATACTGAATGCACAAAAATTCTTGGAGTTGTAATAAGTTTAAAAAATGAAATGCCTTTGTAACAGATGAGTTTAATTTCGTCAGAAACCTGAATATTTCGAAAGAGATTGTCCAGTTTGTAAACGAAGTGCATCCAGTTTTAGCCGTAAGCCTCTCTACTTTGTTGCACATGCTATGTGGGTGAAATGATGATACCATGCCAAGTTTCAACTTTTTCAGAGTTCATTTGTAGTGCTTTTCAATTTCCAGGTCATTTAGTTCTCAAAACAAATCATTGAATGCATGAAAAATAGCAAATGAAGGCAGAAATGGTTGAAAGTTGATGGCGTCGCTTTGAATGGTGCATACTGAACGCACAAAAATTCTGGATTTGTAATAAGTTTAAAAAAATAAAATGCCTTTGTAACAGATGAGTTTAATTTCGTCAGAAACCTGACTACTTCGAAAGACATTGTTCAGTTTGTAAACGAAGTGCATCCAGTTTTAGCCGTAAGCCTCTCTACTTTCTTGCACATGCTATGTGGGTGAAATGATGATACCATGCCAAGTTTCAACTTTTTCAGAGTTCATTTGTAGTGCTTTTCAATTTCCAGGTCATTTAGTTCTCAAAACAAATCATTGAATGCATGAAAAATAGCAAATGAAGGCAGAAATGGTTGAAAGTTGATGGCGTCGCTTTGAATGATGCATACTGAATGCACAAAAATTCTGGAGTTGTAATAAGTTTAAAAAAATGAAATGCCTTTGTAACAGATGAGTTTAATTTTGTCAGAAACCTGAATACTTCGAAAGAGATTGTCCTGTTCGTAAACGAAGTGCATCCAGTTTTGCCGTAACCCTATCTACTTTTTTAAACAATCTATGTGGGTGAAATGATGATACCATGCCAAGTTTCAACTTTTTTAGAGTTAATTTGTAATGCTTTTCAATTTCCAGGTCATTTAGTTCTCAAAACAAATCATTGAATGCATGAAAAATAGCAAATGAAGGCAGAAATGGTTGAAAGTTGATGGCGTCGCTTTGAATGGTGCATACTGAACGCAAAAAATATAAGAGCATTTACATTCATGATCTTATATTTCTTTACAGTCTAAATTGTTAATATGATCTTATAACATAAAAAATACTTTGATCATCAATGATCTTTGTGTGTACAATCTGAATTGTCAATATGAGTCATCAACGATTTATAAACCGATGAAGACTCATATTGCGGCCACAAATTCTACACACAGAGTTCAATGAAGACCAAATGCTTGTGATAGTTTGAGAAATAACATATTTAAGGTGGTAAAAGGCTTGTTAGGGGAGCGAGGTGGGAGTAAAAACAGCCTGCCACAACGTCATTAGTACCGGTTCATGGTACGAACCGGCACTAAATGGTGATGGTGGGGCCATAGCCTGACCGCAGGCTGACACAGCCTCTTTAGTACCGGCTCGTGGTACGAACCAGTACTAAAGGTTCGCCACGAACCAGTACTATTGATCGCCGCCACGAACCGGCACTAATATACACATTAGTGTCGGCTCTAATTCAAACCGACACTAATGTGTTATTTGCTTCGGTGACGGCGGATCCGGGCGACACGGCTTCACCTCCGCGGGGCAGTGGTGGATCCTAACCCATCGCCTCCCACCTCCGCCATTGCCATAGCTCTGAGTTGCTCACCTCATGCGGCGGCTGAAGAGATTTTTTTATTGAGTGTTGGAGAGGTGGGAGGTGGGCGGTGGAAGTGGACCCACGAAGTCATGGATGCTTATCAGTTACGAAAACGCCATTTGTGTGACGGGCCGCTTGGTCACCAAATGTTATACACCGTCAGCCGCGGCACCGTATGCTACAGTTTGACTATGATCGTATTCAACATACGAATCGACGCGCCCTTGTACCATTGGTACATATAGCGAGAGCAGGGGAGCTCGTGAGATCTATCGCCGCTCTCCCATATACGGATGCTATTTTGCAAGGATTAAAGACCATGGATGGTTATGCATGCACGGTGAGTGTGTCGCAGGGCGGGCGGGCGTGGCGCTGGGCCAGCGAGCGCGTCGCGGGGCGGCAAGCGTGCACGGTGCTGGGCGTGGCAGAGAATTTCACCGCTCCAGGAGTCGACGGGGCTGATCTCCTCGCCCCTTCATCCGCACATGCGGCGACCATGCGTGGAATAGCGGCCACGGCGTTCGCATACCAGGCCGAAGACGGTCCTGTTCTTGGCAAAGGCAAGAGGCATCACAAGTAAAATAGGGAATAGATGTAAGAATGGATACAAACCATCTGCATCATGGTTCGATAGACGCCATGCCCGAAGGTGGGCGTCAACTGTCATGGGAATGATTTCGACAATAAGAGAGGGGTAGGATAAAGGAGTATGATCTATCCAGATGCAAATGGGTGACACGTGGTTTTAGCGAGTTTGGGCCTCTCACGATGGAGATAACAACCCTATGTCTCGTGCTCCGGAGAGACTTTGTTTATCTGAGTATGTATCCGAAGATTACAATTATGTGAGGGCGAGGAGAACGGATCCCCATGCCTGATCTAAGTCCGGAGACTAGAGAGGAAGAAGAGAGAGAGGTGGAAGAAAAAGCCCTTGCCCCCTAAGTCTAGTGGAGGGGGTGGCTTATATAGAGTGCGCCACCCCCCACCTCCTATATTACAAAGTGGGGCGTTGATGTCATAATGTCAGCCTGCTACTAAGATATGCCTCGAGTGCCTTGTCGACCGTTGGTCTTTGCATATCCGAGTGAGATAAGGTACTCCGAGTGGAATGAGTTCGTCGAGTGGAGTGCTATGCTCCGAGTGGTTGTTGCCGTCTGAGTGACTTGATGGTCATCCGAGTGGATTGTTTGTCGATATGAAATTTATCTGGACCCACCTGATGTGTGGACCCCATGCTTTAATATATTTTGACCCTTCGTTGGCGTACCTGTTATGTGTGTCCCCAACAATTAGTTTGTTAAATTGTAGTTTCAAAATCTTACCAAGGTTCTCACTAACAGACTAGCTGTTATTCTTCAGAGACTTATAGCTAGTAACCAGTCTGCTTTCCTTAAAGGGAGGTACATTTTAGAAAGTGTGGTTACTGCTCATGAAGTACTCCACTCTGTCCATTATATCAAAAAAGAATGGCTGGTCTTAAAATTAGACTACGAAAAAAATCTTGACTTCCAAGAGCTCCTCGGAAATAGAGGTTTTGGTGAGACTTGGATCCACTCGATCAAGCAAATTACTCATGGTGGCTCTGTAGGTGTGAAGCTTAATAATTTGGAAAGTGACTTTTTCCTGAATGGTAAAGGCCTTAGACAGGAAGACCCCATCTCTCCACTCCTCTTTAATCTAGTGGTTGATGCTCTCACTAGGATGCTGATCAAGGTAGCAAACCATCGCTTGATTGAGGGTTTGTGCCCTGAGGTGTGCCCTGGAGGTATATATCATCTGCCTTCAATATGCAGATGATACTATCTTGTTCCTGGGCAACAACATTGAGCACGCAAAAAACCCCAAGATGGTCCTTAGTTGCTTCGAGCAGGTCTCTGGAATGAGAATCAACTATGGGAAGAGCGAACTCATCCCCATTAACATAGATGATGGTAGTTTTAGCCTCTTTAAGGAGGTTTTAGGCTGTGTTGGAGGTTCCTTCCTCATAGAGTACCTGGGAATCCCTCTCCATTATGACAAATTGAGAAGGGAGGACATCCAACCCCTGATTGATAAGATAATGAAAAGGATTGCTGATTGGAGAGGAAAATTGCTCTCCTACAAAGGCAGGCTGGTCCTCATCCAAGCAAGCCTTTCCAGTATCCTTGTTTACCCCCTTTCCTCTTTCAAATTCCCCAAATGGGCCATTGACCTGATCAATTCCCAAATGGCAAACTGCCTGTGGAATGACTTTGATGGGCATAGGAAACTTCATCTTGCTAATTGGAGATCTATGTGCATGAAAAAAGAGATTGGAGGATTGGGAATACCAAACCTCCAGGACATTAACCTTTGTTTACTAGGCTCTTGTGTTAATAGGTACTATGAGGGAGAGGGTAAACCCTGGAAGAAGATTGTAGATCAGAAGTATGTGAGGGGGGAACCAAATTTATTTGCAGTTGGTCAAAGCTTGAATGTCTCCAGATTCTGGAAAGGCATTAGATCCATAATTCAAGCTTTGAAGTTTGGTTATAGATGGAAAGTGGGTATGGGGACTCAAATCAGATTCTGGGAAGATACCTGGTTTGGTACTTCTCCCCTGGCAGTTCAATTTCGGTCAGTTTATACGGTTTGTAATTTGCAATCTAAAAGCATTAGAGAAGTGTGAGATGGGGAAAATCTCAGGCTTACGTTTAGAAGGAACTTTGATGCTAAGCTCATGGAGCAATGGTATCAGTTAGTGGAGATTGCTAAAGGGATTATCTTTGATGAGGATTCAGACACTCTCATTTGGCAACTAGAAAATAAGGGTGTCTATTCTACCAGTTCCCTTTACCATGTTATTAATTTCAGAGGAGTGCAGCCGTTGTTTATTCCTGCTGTATGGAAATTGGCTATACCCCCAAAAATCCATGTCTTCCTTTGGTTGTTTTCTCAGAATAAATTGATGACTAGGGATAACCTTAGGAAAAGGCACATCATCAAACCTCTAGATTGTGTGTTCTGTGCTGAGAATGAAACAATCCACCATTTGTTTTTTGATTGTGTAGTAGCTAAGAACATTTGGCCTTTCATTGAAGATTTCTTCAAAATTCGGATAGGCGTGAACTTCGAGTCTGTTGCGCGCCTCTGGGTTACTAATAAGAAGAATTCGACTGTGAATACTGTTACCTCTGCAGTCCTATGGTGTTTGTGAAAATATATGAACTCTATAATTTTTAACAACACCATTTGGACTTCCATTTCTCAGGTTTGGGGCTTGTTGATCAGAATGTTCAAATTCTGGTCCATTCTGTCGCCGGAAGCGGAGAGAGCAAAACTGGAGAGTTTCCTGAGCTCACTGACAAGTTTAGCTCGGCAACCTCTGAGAATCCGAAGTGGCTGATGGAGAAAGATGATGTTGGAGCGCGCTGGAGCAAGCTCAAAATCATGGAGGAGGATGCCAGTTTTCAATCCCCTTCCAAGAAAAGGGAGCCGTTGAGCAAAAGCACCATATGTAGCCCTGTGTCGACACTCACGCCATGCTGGTCACCACAAGCTGCCCTGGCGCCACCCTTCAAATTCAGGAAATCTGTAAACCCTGGACAGGATGCGATGACTCTTGCAATTTAGTGCGTGGATGTGGGCTGTGGTTTTCATGCTCGATTGTAAGACAAAAACTTATCTATGTTTAGTTTGCTGAGACCCCACAGGTTGTTGTGGTGGTTCTCACCCCCCCCCCCCCCAGCTGTCTGTAATGCCCTTAAATATGTTGAACTTGCTGTAAAGAGACTACTATGTGATTTCATTCAAGTAATGGAATCCGGGAGAGGCCTCCCTATTCTTCTAAAAAAAACTTGTACAAGCACGTGCGGTTCTGCTGAGCCCGCATCCTTAATAATGTCTTGGTTTTGAGATGTAAATGCTTAAAAGGTCCCAATCGTCCATTTCTTAATTCCTGTAGGACATTTCAAGTATTGAGTAACAGGATTTAGTACAAAGTCTAACAGTAGTTGTAGGATGATGCTCAGGTGCTTTAGGTTTTCTTTCATCTCTTTATCTTCTCCAGGTACATGTACTGAAAGAGTGCTTTCTTTTTGCAGCATGCTATAATGTAAATAATTACATAGCAGATCTTTAAATCGAGATTCCATTTCTTTGGTAGATTGTTCTACATTTTTAGGATGTCACAGTGCCACAATGTTTTGGGACTGTCAGGCTGCATCTGAACAAATAAAAACTGTCAAGTTGTTGATTTCTATGTTAGTCTGAAGATATGACACTGTTCTTTGTTTCCACTAGCTCGATCCTAACAGGGGCTCTGCTGAACCATTACTGCCAAGTTGCTTGATTAACTGGAATATGAATTATGGTGTTTCCATATTACCTGTGCGGTATGACAAGATGTTGTTCAAGAGTGAACTGTCTGACATAGCGTTTCTTCTGATATGATGTTAGGTTGAGGTCGTCTTACATGGAACTGTGCATTTTAGTGCCGGTGATATCCTTGCAACATCAAGTCATCAGTAACCCAGAACAGGTCAGTATGACAACTTCATTATCTGTTGGTTAACTTGTAACGATCGTTTGAGATATATGCCATTTTCTTTTTCAAAAAATGTGAGATAAATGTCTGTCTCTTCATACACAGTAGTTTAAATTCCACACCACCTTGTTAGCTTCTTGGAAATGCTCTGAAGAAATTGGGTTGCCATATTGTTTTTCCTTATCCTCATTTTTTGTAGGTCCGTATTATTCAGATCATCATATCTAATTGTTCCACCTTGCTAATATGTTCTAGCTTTCCTAATTTCTGGGCACTGCAACACGCACATGAACGACAAATGTGGCATCATGTAGTGTCGTAAATCCAGTCCTGCAAAAAGGAGTCGTTCTTGTTCCGTATATTTCAAGATGATCGGGCGATGAGGGTGCTTTGAGTTGCAATGAGATCGACAGTGCTGTTTGGCAGCCGGCGATGCTGCATGGTGCGCGGGAGATGGCCTCTTGCGGGCCTCCAAGATGATCGGGCGATGACGCGATAAGCACAGCCGAGGATTTCCCGAACATGTTAATTGGGTGACTAGCGAGGAGACAGATCCTTGCGTTAGGATAATCCGGATGATGCCTAGCGTTGGCCATATTATTTGGAAAACCTTGAGAATCGGGCGACCAATCAAGCCTCGCGCCGGCCACCTCCCGCAATCGACATGTCACATATGGGCCCCACCCACATATGTGTCTCCAGAGTTGTCTCCCGTCTCCAGAATCTGCCGCATGCTGGAGCCGGCCAGTAGGGATGTTGCATCCGCGAGCGCACAGCGCTCGAACCGACAGGTATACCTGGCCATTGGGCCTACTTTTCAAGCCCAAGCCCGGCCCATCTGGTAAAAAGTCCTTAGGGCTTAGGACCGTGGGCCGGGCCTCTTTCTTAAAATGCCAATATGCCAAACCCAAGCCCGTCTAGGCCCTACTGATGGCCTCAAAACTCAGGCTCAAGCCAGGCCCACGGGCAAGCCCATCGGGCCTAGGCCCTGGATTTTAGGGCCAGGCCTGGGTGGGCCGACAGGGCCAGGCCGGAGATGGCCAGGACTACCGGCAGGTGACGATGTTGCGACCACAGGGCTAGCTAGTTGAGGGCCCTTTTTCCTGTGCTTGTGGGGAAGACGATGACGTGTAAAGGAGATCAAACGGCCGCCGTGCCTCACATCAAACGGCTGGCGAGTCGACTGAGGACCGATCGACCGACTCCCGGTACTAGCCTTATTTGTTCTCTGAAATTTAATTTTAGCTATATTATTTTGACTACAGAATTAGGTGGGACCAGTCAGGGGGATTAGCCGTGGCGTGCTGCTCAAGAAATCGATCAAATTCAGCTTTTTATTGGTTGCCGTAGTAGCTATAGCTAGCCTCTGAGAGAATCTACCCAGCCAGCTTCAAACCAGGTCGCTCCTCGTCTTCGATCACGTTAGGTTATCGATCAAACAGATGGGGGAGGGGGAGAAGGCCATGATTAGAGTATTGTCCGTCACTGCCGTTGGATTGGCCTGTACAACGTTGAGGCTGTACGAGGAAGAGCTCAGGTCCCTCTTCACCTCCAGGCCGGCCTTCCTCAAGACCTTGGACCCCGCCGGGGCTGATCCGGTCATCGGCCGCGATGACGAGATCGACCGCGTCATTTGCATCCTCTGTGGCCGGACCAAGAACTGCGCCGCGCTTGTCGGCGCGGCCGGCGTCGGCAAGACGGCCATCGTCGAGGGCCTCGCCCAGCGCATCGCAGCTGGGGGGGTCCCCGCCGCGCTCGCCGGGGCCCGCGTGGCGGAGCTCGACGTCGGGGCGATGGTGGCGGGGACTCAGTGGCGCGGCATGTTCGAGCAGCGCTTGAAGGATGCCATCAAGAAGGCCGAGGATTCCGCCGGCAAGCTCATCCTCTTCATAGACGAGATGCACATGATTGTTGGTGCTGGCGACCGAGACGGCACCGGGGACGCTGCTAACATCCTCAAGCCGGCGTTGGCCCGTGGCCGCATCCGTTGCATAGGCGCTACCACATCCGAAGAGTACCGCAGATACATCCAGAAGGATGCGGCGCTCGATCGGCGGTTCCAAAGGGTTGATGTCGAGGAGCCGAGCGTGCCGGCGACCGTTGCCATCCTGCAGGGGTTGAAGCACCGGTACCAAGACCACCATGGACTGACAATTCGCGACGATGCTCTTGCTGCTGCTGCGCAGCTTGCTGGCCGCTATATTACCGGTAAGTTCGTCATATGGTTGAGAGCTAATTCAGTTTACTTTCGTAGGTTTGTGCATCTTGAAGAAATTGTGGATTTTACTCTTGTCAGGTCGCCAGTTTCCTGATAAAGCAATTGATTTGATGGACGAGGCATGCACTACCGTGAAGCTGCATAAGCAAAAAGAAGTTCAAAATAATAAGGAAACTAACACAACAAATGCACCGGAGGAGATAACCGTTGGTCCATGCCATATTGCCCAGGTAAATTAACATTCCATGCTAATCGTATCAGTGTGAGCAGTTTTCATTTGTTTCCATGTGATGTTCATGTGCCATGTTCTATTGTTATATGAAGGTTGTGAGCCGATGGACTAAAATTCCAGTCACCACACTTGGTCGAGAGGAAGAGAAGTTGAGCCACCTAGCGGACAGATTGCATGAGAGGATTGTTGGACAGTTTGAAGCGGTTAACTTGGTTGCCCAAGAAGTACTACGTTCTAGGGCCGGCTTTGATCAATCTGGCCAACCAATTGGCTCTTTCCTCTTTTTGGGCCCGGCTGGTGTTGGAAAGACAGAGCTTGCGAAAGCACTTGCCGAGAAATTGTTTGACAATGAGAAGGCATTAGTCCGCTTTGACATGTCTGAATATGCTGACAGTGGTTCTGTGTCACGTCTCATTGGAGGACCTCGAAGGTTTAGCTTCTACACACTTTGGACTTGTATTTCTTTCTGAAATTCCTACTCATGTCTGACTTTTTCATTTGACTTCGTGAAGCTATGAAGAAGACGGACAACTCACCGAGAAAGTCAGGAGCCAACCGTATAGCGTTGTTCTTTTTGACGACGCGGATAAGGCACATCCCTCGATATTCAAGGTTCTCATTCAACTCCTTGATGATGGCATGCTGGTTGATGGGAAAGGACGCAGCGTAAATTTTAAGAACACTATCATCATCATGAGCTCAACTCTAGGAGCAGAGAACCTGTCAGCTAGAATGGATAGAGAAAACATAGAAACTGCACGAGATCTTCTCATGAAACAGGTATGTGTATCCCAAACTGTCCCTTGTAAAGTCCCGGTGCGCACCCTGCTGATAGACAAATTTACTTGTTGACGATGCAGGTCGAGAAACGCTTTAAGCCTGAATTTCTCAACAAACTGAGTGAAATTGTCATGTTTGAGCCGCTTTCACACGATGAACTGAGGAAGATCACGAGAATCCAGATGAAGAGGGTCATTGATACGGCAGCTTATAAGGGCATCTCTCTGCTTGTAACAGATGCCGCATTGGATGTCATTTGGTCAGGAGCACACGACACGGTAAGTGCATGTTATTTTTACCGAACCAAATCATACTTATTTGGGTAGTTATTTGTACATATCCTGCTTACTATGCATACATGTACTATGTATTGCAGGTGTATGGCGCAAGGCCTATTAAAAGGTGGATGAAGAAAAATGTGACAAGAGTTCTTGTGGACATGCTGGTCAATGGAGAAGCATGTCAAGGGTCGACCATCTCTATCGATGCCGCTGACGATAATAAGGGGCTGAAATACCAGGTACAGAAGTAGCATGCCGGAGGTGGCAGATCTACGTGGCCAGCAATGAGTTTTGCGTTCTATATCTGTATCTGTAACAAAACGGTTTGTGGGTAATTAATCTTGCTTGGTGGGACTTGTACTTCACGATGTGCCCACCGAGGGAAGGGAAAACCTATGACTGACTGCTACTGAGTTTAGATCTTCTTTATGAAAACTAAGCCTCGGCTTGAGCTGACTCTGATTTTCTACGTTGAAACCTTTCTCCCTCTCAGCCAGCGCACCCTCCTCAGCCGGAGCCACCGATGCTCCCCCAATCTGGCGTCCGCCTTGTCAAAGGTGCGCATCGGCCATCTCTCTGACAATCAGCCATTGGGCCTCGCTCGGGGAGGTGGCGAGCTTCAATTAGCCTGTTTGAATTTGAGATGCCATTGTAATACGATCGGTACATCGCTTACCTGGGAGCTTGTGCCCAATCAATGTCGACCGGTGGGAACGGCAACATCGAGCTTGGACGTCGCGGAGATAGGGCCCGACGAGGGTGTGAAAGCTCGATGGCGTCGAGCTGTGGCTGCTAGAGGTCAATGGCCTCGAGAGCCACACTACCATGCCAAACTCGGCATAAAAGGGCATACATCTGACAACTTGAAAACTAAGCCTCGGCTTGAGCTGACTTTGTGACCCATTTTCTCTCTCCAGTAGCCGCGCCCTCCTCAGCCCCGAGCCCCCGACGCTTCCCCGATTTGGCGGCCGCCATGTCAATGGTATGCATCGGCGGCACATTGTAATTGTGCCATCTCTCTGAAACTCGCTCGGGGAGGTGGCGGACTTGAATAAGACTTTGAGATGTTGGTGTAATAGTTGGAAGAAGAAGAACAGTCAATACATTGCTTACCTCAGAGCTCATGCTCAATCAATGTCGACCGATGTGCATGGTGGCAGCGAGCTTAGCGAGGTTGTGGAGAGAGGACCCGATGAGGGGGGTGGAAGCTCGACGGCACCGACCCAAGGCTTTGAGAGGTCCATGGCCTCGAGCGCCTATTCAGGTCTCCCATTTGTTCTTTGATTTTGCTCCTTAAATGGAAAAATGTTACAAAGATTGCCCACTAGCATTGATGGATCATGTCCCTTGGATCACTAGAATGGATGGTCCACATTCCTTAAGAAGGCAAAATTACTCGGCTAATTGGATAAAACCAGATGAAAACTCCATTCAAGGGCATGAGGCTGTCCTCTCGTGGAAACTAGCGAAAACTACATTTAGCATATACCGATTCTTTTCCTTAGCAAAAAACATAGGGTTTCTTTGTCCTTTGTCAGTGCGCGTACGTCAAGAGTTTCCTCAGTCGACTGTGAGATTCTCCCCGTTTGTTCCGTCCATGGAGCTTGGGCTGCTGAAGGAAGATATGGCAGAAAGTCTAGTGGAACAAGCAAGAACTGTGTTGATGATCTACTGGGCCGATTCCATCTGCACGAGGAGAACAATAATGACGTTGTGTGGGAAGATGAAGTCATGGAAGTCCCGCAACAGGCCAAGTGGCTGTCAATCATGATAGTGCACACGACACGAGGGGTTTAGCCTAGTGCGTTGTTCTTCAACATAAGATTGGCTTGGAATCATGTATAAGACGTAATTTGGAGAAGCATTGAAGATAACCTCTTTACGATTAAATCCAAGTGTTTAGGGGACGGGAACAAAGCTATGTTCATGGGTCCCTGGCTCTTTAAAACCAAGCTCTATTGATTGAAGAGTATGACGGATTTTCGGAATCCTAGATCGATAGTCCTTGACAAGATATTTGTCTGGGCGCAAGTGCATATGTTGCTGGATAATTTCATCCATGAAAAGAACATATGTGGCATATGTAGAACATATGTTGTCGTCTGGTTTCGTAGGAGAGTTTTGCCTTCGTGTAAAGATGAATGTTAACAAAATAATCAGTAGGTTTGTGTACATTACAAATGGAGGGGAGAAGGAGTGGTACCAGGTTAAGTATGAGAAATTGCCAATCTTCTATGGTGATTGTGAATTGATGGGACACTGGCACCAGGAATGTGGTGATGGAATTCATGATGAATCAAAACTTGAATAGGGTGACTTTATTTTAGCCGATGGAGGACGAAGTAGAGGTCCCGGCAGGGGCAGTGGTCATAGTTTTGGAGGAGTTTGGAGGAGGTAGGGGATCTAATGATGGCTTCTAGGAGGATGTAGATGCACTAGTCATGAAGGATATGGCGTGGGCGTGGTCAGATGTGAGATTGCACCTAGGTGTTTTAACATTGTATTTCAGGGGGTGGCAGTGGTGTACCTGAAAGATCAGAACCCGGATGCAAGAACAAACCTTTATGTTAGCCATGACGTTAGGATGCATGAGGAAGAGGCACTAAAGTTGTTAGATATACGATAGGCAATATAAACGGCGAAGATCAAATCCACACAGAGGACACAAGGATTTTAACGTGGAACCCCCCCCCCCCCGCCCCCCCAATGAGAAGGGTAAAAACCACAGCGTAGCCAGTGAAACTTCACTATATCGGGAGACATTACAAACACGGGGGATTTACAACGATGATCTTATCACATGTGGCGTCTTACAAAGGATACACACACACACACTGATCTGCTATGGCCGAAGCCTCCTGACAACAGGCCTCCGCTCCGCTCCGTCAGAAGTTAGCCCTATCTGAATTTGGATTACAACTTAACAAACACCGCCATTGTTGCCTCCTTGGCTGAGGAAACTGCAAGGGTTGGTGCCAAGGAAAGAAGGATGGGTGCGGAGGAGGCCTTGGCCGAGATAGAGGTCGAGATTACTGAGGAGCTGGTTGTCGTGGCCGAGGAGAAAGTCAAGTATGCCATGTTGATTTCCTCTGATAATTGCGATGATGCCAAGTTGCCAACGACCCCAATTATACATTGAGGATCCCCATAGGGTAGAGAGGGAGGTAGTCGATAGCAAATGTGATTGAACCGTGCACTATCGAGGAGATCAGGAGGTACTACGCTCAGTTCGAGTTGAAGGCACGGGAGAATTAGTTTCTTCCATGTATTTGTCGATTTATGTTCGATTACATAGTTTTATGTTATGTTTGTTTCGCTAAAATAAGTTCACCCAGTCATGCGGTCATGTTTGGTAATATGTGTTTGGAGTTTATGCTATGTTGTATCTGAATATTTCACATTGTGTTCAAAATTAAGTTCACCCACAAAAGGGAATAAATTAAGTTCATACATGTACTATTAAAGGTGAACTAGCGGGGTGACCCGCGCATTTGCGCGGCTAGTTTTGTGACATTCTACCTCATGTCTCTTAAATTTTGAAAGGACTTCCGAATACAATTTCAACCATTAACATTCATATTGGAATACTTGTAAAGAAGAATAAATGGTAGTATTGCCAGAAAAACTCTATGAAATATTGCATCAGTTTTGTTTACTTAACCAATCCAAATATATTTGTAGACATCTAATGTAGTGCAATTTTGACTGTGCGCATTCACGCCTCCCATGATTTGGTCTTTTTTAGATTAATGTTGTGTATTTTTATGTAGTGAATCCGAGGTATTTATTTCTTCTCCACCAACTAATTTCCCCATCTCAATTTGTTATTTGTAGTCAGAGAAGTATGTCTTAAGAAAAATGATTATTTTTCCTAAAAATATTTTTGTTAGATCTACTACACTGTATTCCTTAAGTGTATTGCATTTTTCATGAGGTCTTGGTGTGTGAGAACTCAAGACACCAAGGTCGAGAACTCACCATGCAAAACTATCTGTTCTTTTGCTACTGTGCACCGTGAGTTTTATGTTAGTTACAAACCAGGAAGGGAAAACCTGATACGGTGCTTCTTTACATCTGCCAGGGTATTTGCTTCCCACAACCAAACCTAATAGTGATAATATGTGAGCCTTGTAATGTTATCTTTCTCTACCCGACCCATCATTCAGGTTAGCATGGTTATGCTATGTCAGATGCTTCCAGGCGTACTTATTTTCTTATCTATAGTATTCAAGGTGCGTTACTACGTACATGCTTGTAAGAGTGGCTTAAATATCCAAACCACTGTAATCAATAACGGAGATAATTTAGCCTATGTGGAGGATACGACATATGTTTACATTTGGAGCCTGTTCTTCATCACTATATTACGGTTTATACATCTCATATTTCAGAAAATTATCGAGGCAAAAAAATGACGGTTCAAGGAAAATTACTATACTTCGATATAACTATTACATTCAATATTAGGGTGATGGCAAGAATTTTGGTGTGCAACAATGAACAAACAATGGCATTGAGGTATGTATCTTGTCACGTAAAACCATATATTGAATTTTCCATCTACCATTCCTTCAAAAAATATATTTGTTGAGAGCTTTCAATAATAATTGGTGAGAATTTCCAGCAAGGATATGTGTCTGAATGTTGATGGCTCATACCTAAATGGCATGCATTCATATGCTCCAAGCAAGCTCTCATCACGTTAATATGTATGGGAATATAAATAACAATGTGTATTCATTAAAATTGCTACAACATCTTATCTAACATAGACCCCATATCTTATTTACCATATGCTAGCTCGCTCATGGTACACTTAGGTGATCCAGTAGTTATTCTTATTAGATACCCCCTCTGTCCCACAATATAAGAACGTTTTTCAAGCTAACATAGCTTGAAAAACATTCTTATATTATAGGACGGAGAGAGTATTTTTCATACCTTGTTGCACGCATATACCCTCAGAATGTCTCCATGCTAGTGCCCGCCGTTCATGCAAATCTGAGCTCATCTTTGTCATGATCATATTAGGTTGACCAACTTTAGGAACGATGCATGCTCGACACTATATATTGCGAGTTATGAGACAGCTAGCTATGTGTCCAGTAGGCTAGACTTTGTACGTATTCTTGTAGCTTTTTTGTAATACGTATATATTCTTGACTAACCGGGACTCCAAAAAACCAAATCGTTTCCGATGTACCGCACCGCACATGGTGCGTGTTGCAACACTATGCAAATTGCTCCTTGCTCCTCGTGACTCATGAGTCGTCACTGCTGTGGCTCAGCACCAATCACATATGAGAAGGTGACTGCCGGCGCAGCGTCACGGCAGATGCTTTCCATCTCGGCCTGTGTTTTCCGCCTTCCAACTTCCAAGATCTATCTCCGCCCGCATGACCTGAACCACTCCCAGTTGAGACACAACAGCTGCAGCAGGTACTCGCGATGCCCGTGCGCCGCCTGCTGCTCCTCTAGCACACCATGCACCGTTGTGGTCCGGCACTGCAGCCAGCTCGCTCCGTAGCAGCTTCATGGCGGATGATCCTTCCTTACTTACCCACGGCCTCCTGCGAGCATGATTGTTCTCATCCTTTTCTTCTTCTTCTTCTTCTTCTTCTTCTTGAGTTAATCTTTCCTGAACGCTGTTTGTAGTATATATTGCTGAGTTTCTAGAAGCGGTAGCTGTTCGAGCTTGTGGTGTTCGCAATCCCAACATAGCCGGTGGCGCTGCAGACAGCCGGAGCTTCTTGCCTTCTGCCTCTTCGGCAGTGAAGATAACAAAGAGTTTGCGGGATGCGGTCTCGTCAGCATGCGAGACTCGTTCGACAGCGGCGAAGTCGTGTTGAGTCGAACGAAGCCTCAAGGGGAGACGGTCCACTGCAAGGTTATGGCTACAATGTCGGCCTCGCCCTTGCCGGAGATCTTGCACGTATGGGTTTGGATGATGTCCTTTTTCCATAGGCCATGCTCCCGTCTGTCTCAGCGGCATCTTGTCCGGGATGCCATGATGTTCTTCCTCAGTCATATGGAGATGGATCTCTTTGGATGTGTCGCTGCCGGCGCCGGCGGGATGCCATGATGTTCTTCCTTGGTCATATGGAGATGGATATCTTAAAAGGTGTTGCCATGGGCGCCGGCAGCCTAATCGGCTCCGATGCGTGATCTGCTTTTTTAGGGGTATACAACTTGATCTGCAGTGTACACGTTATTGGTGGACTCATTTAATATTGCCCAATCCATGTTCGGCTAATTGTTTGGGTTTGCTGGCTCAGATCGTGGTGCTGTCCCGTATATGTATTGGACTCTGAGAGTCCGTTAACTTAAAGAAAACTTAGTTCCCATCATCGTGCAGCACATGCCGATCGAAACTCCTCTATTCTTTTCAACTTTTTTTTTACTTGGTTCTTTCCAACTCTTTATACATGCATGTTGTACGTGTCGGTCCAACATATATATGTTTATAACTTTGGGCGTGTAACGTAATATCTTTACATCTCAACCGTAAGTATTATTGATCAACGATGTATATTATTTTAGCATATGTGAATTAACGTGATGGCTTATTTTACTTCTGTTTTAATTATATAATAGAAGATGTGTACGTAGTCATTCATTGACACAGCCTCCCATCCATCGAAGGAACAACCCGCCGATTTTTTCTTACGTAATTCACTCTTCCACTAGTTTTTACCGATTCTTTCTATCCCGAGACAGCCATCCGACGCCGCACGAACCGCTCCCCTCCTCACCTGCATCTCTTGGTGCTCGATTTCCCCTCACGCAAGGTTTCTTGGGATCAGAGCTGGCCAAACGGGCCGTGCCTAGCATGCCAGCCCGCGAGCACGCTAGCACGACACATGACGGGCCAGGCCCAGCACGGGCTAATCAGGCCGTGCTAGTCACGCGGTGCACCGTGCTTAGGCCACAAGGTTGAGCATATGGAATTAAACAGCCCAATAGGCCGAAAAAATAGCCTAGCAGGCCAAACAACATGTGGGCCTATCGTGCCTGGTGGGCCGACGGGCTAGCCAGATTTGCCGAGGGGCCGTGCCTCGGCTGCTAGGGGCAGCACGTGGGCCAACAAAACATGGACCATTTACTAATCGTGACCCAGTGGGCAGTGCCATGCTATGCATGATTAGCACGTGTCGGGTTGTGTTGTGTCGTGCTGGCCCGTTTGGCCAGCTCTCCTCCTGATAGAGGTTGTGTGCTGCCGCTCAATTCCCCATCCCCTTTCCCCTTCCTCTGGGACTACCCTTGGTTGGCCCTTCTTCCTCCATGGATGGCGAGCGACCCCCATGGCGACCCATGCCTACTCTGCAGCAGCGTGGAGGACCAGGCCCTTTTGATCCAATCCGATGGTGAGGACCCCCCTTCGCTGCTTGCATATCGGAGTCATTCCCCAATGCCAGGTATTCATTCATGTCCATCACTCCACCACCAACAAGGAGGACGCTGCTGCATCACCGCTCCTCTGATCTCAATGCCTTAGCTGCCACCCATCCTACGATCAACCTCCGCTTGACAGAAGAGAAAGTCCACACACAGCACCCCTCTCTCCTCCCTTTGAAACCCTAGAGTTCTGGCGAACCATGGCAACATGTACCTGCGACGATCCAGATGAGGGCCCCAAGGCACTCACCCGCGAGCACTGGAGGAGACGATGCCCTAGGAGGGAGGAGGCAACCATGGCTACAAGTAGCAGGACCACCAGTTGCCGGCCGCTGTGGTCGAGGCTTCGTTCGAGCTATGTTCCTCTCCTCTTTCCTTCCTCCAATTTTCACGAGAAATGCACACCCATGAGAAAACTAGGTCAGTGGTTTTAGTCTTTAATATGGATGCCCTTTATCATGATCTTTTTACTATCCCGATTAGCGGTTTGGTTTTGTTTTGAAATTTGACAAGTAAATGGACCTTTCTTTTTTAGGGATAAGCAAATTAACTCCTAGTATACCATTATAATTAGGTAGACTGTCAAATGCTATGTTGCTTCTTCAAGGAAGACATTCATTTCGTTGCATTTGTACTTTCAAGCTCCGTCCAAGCACCAGCGCGCCCGAGCTCCCTCCAGAGCGACTTGCGCCACACCACCCTGAGCGGAAAGGACCCCGCCGCCGCCGAGCCACATGGGTTTTGCTCGGCGAGTCCTACCGACAGCAGCGAGGTGGTGGGCGATGACCGGGTGTGGCTCTGGCGGCAGCTAGGGTTCGCTCCTGGCCACCTGCGGGAGCGACCGAGGAGTGAGTCATTCTGTGAATTCTGATGTGGTTTTCATCAATACATAATCATGAAACTCGGAGCCTCGACGCCCACTCATCCCTCTGCTTGGGCTACTTGGGAAACCTAGCGCGTCGCCGGTATGCTCCCCTGCAGCACCTCCTTGATGGTGGAGCTGGCCATAAAAGGGATGGTGTTGCTTTGTCCTGGACAGCATGGAAGCTGTACGAGAGAGACATGAAGCCCTCCTCCACGGGGACGGGCACCCTCAAGACCTTGCCCGCCGGCGCGTCTGATCCTGTCATCGGCCGCGACGACGAGATTGACCGCATCATCTGCATCCTCTGCCGCCGGACCAAGAACTGCGCAGCGCTCGTCGGACCGGCCGGTGTCGGCAAGACGGCCATCGTCGAAGGCCTGGCCCAGCGCATCGCTGCTGGGACGGTTCCCGACGTGCTCGCCGGGGCCCGCGTGGTGGAGCTCGATGTCGGGGCGATGGTCGCGGGGACCCAGTGGCGCGGCATGTTCGAGCAGCGCTTGAAGAATGCCATCAAGCAGGCGGAGCATGCGGCCGGAAAGATGATCCTCTTCATAGACGAGATGCACATGATTGTTCGTGCTGGTGACGAGGGAGGCACTGTGGACGCTGCCAACATCCTCAAGCCGGCCCTGGCCCGTGGTCGCATCCGTTGCATAGGTGCTACCACATCGAAAGAGTACCGGAGATACATAGAAAGGGATGCGGCGCTGGAGCGACGGTTCCAAAGGGTTGACGTCGATGAGCCGAGCGTCCAGGTGACCGTTGACATCCTGCAGGGGTTGAAGCAGCGGTACCAAGACCACCATGGCCTGATAATTCAGGACGACGCTCTTGTTTCTGCTGCCCAGCTCGCTGACCGTTATATTACAGGTATGTTCGTCATGTGATTCAGAACTAGTTCGATTTACTTCCCTATAGGTTTCTGCATATTGAAGAGATCGTGGATTTTTATTGTTGCCAGGCCGCCAGTTTCCTGATAAAGCAATTGACCTGATGGACGAGGCATGCACTGCTGTGAAGTTGCATCAACCAAAAAAAGTGAAAAATAAGAAAACTAGCACTATAAATGCGGTCGAGGAGATAACCGTTGGTCCATGTCATATTGCACAGGTAAATTATCATTCTTTGCAAATCGTATCCATGTGAGTAAGTTTCATTTGGTTCTGTGTGATGTTCATGACATGTTCTACTGTTATATGAAGGTTGTGGGCCGATGGACTAAAATTCCGATCACTGCACTTGGCCGAGAGGAGGAGAAGTTCAGCCACCTAGTAGACAGATTGCATGAGAGAGTCGTTGGACAATATGAAGCGGTTAATTTGGTTGCGAAAGAAGTTCTACGTCCCAGGGTCGGCTTTGACAAATCTGGCCAACCAATTGGTGCGTTCCTCTTTTTGGGCCCGATTGGTGTTGGAAAGACAGAGCTTGCAAAAGCACTCGCCGAGAAGCTTTTTGACAATGAGAAGACGTTAGTCCGCTTTGACATGTCGGAATATGCTGATAGTGGATCTGTGTCGCATCTCGTTGGAGGACCTGGAAGGTTTAATTTGTACACTCTTTGCACTTGTATTTCTTTCCGAAACTTCCTTCTCGTGCCTCACTTTTCCATTTGACTTTCTGCAGCTACGAGGAAGATGGACAACTTACCGAGAAGGTCAGGAGCCAACCATATAGTGTTGTTCTTTTTGACGAGGTGGATAAGGCACATCCCTCAATTTTCAAGGTTCTCATTCAACTCCTCGATGATGGCACGTTGATTGATGGAAAGGGTCGGAACATATATTTCAAGGACACTATCATAGTCATGAGCTCTAATCTTGGAGCAGAGAACCTATCAGCTGGAACGGCTGGAGAAAACATAGCAACTGCACGGGATCATGAAACAGGTATGTGTATCCCAAACTGTCCCTTGTAAAGTACCAGTGGGCACCCTGCAGACCAGCATATTTACCAGTGGGATCTTCTCATGAAACAGGTTGAGAAACGCTTTAAGCCTGAATTTATCAACAAACTGAGTGAGACTGTCATATTTGAGCCACTTTCTCATGACGAACTGAGGGAGATCGTGAAAATCCAGATGAAGAGTGTTGTTGCTATGGCAGCTAAGAAAGGCATCTCTCTGTTTGCAACAGATGCCGCCTTGGACGTCATTTGGTCAGAATCTCACGATACGGTAAGTACATGCTATTTTTACCAAACCAAATCATACAAATTTGCTTAGTCGTTTGTATGTCCCGCTTACGATGCATATACATGGACTATGTATTGTAGGTGTATGGCGCAAGGCATATTAAGAGGTGGATGAAGAAGAATGTGACGAGAGTTCTTGTGGACATGCTGGTCAATGGAGAAGCGTGTCAAGGCTCAGTCATCTGCATCAATGCCACTGACGACAAGAAGGGGTTGAATTACCAAGTACTGAAGTAGCAGGAGGTGGCAGACTGAGGACAGCTAGAGCTTGCCCTTTGCATAGGCAACTGACCGAATTAATATGTGTGTTTTTAGTGATTCACCAAGCCCTTGTTTTATGTGCTATTCATTACCTGTAGCAAAATGGTATGTCAATAGTGTTAAAAAACATTTTACATTATGAAACGGCGGGTTTGTCGGTAACTACCGTTTTCTCTTGCTTGGTGGGATTTATTACTTCCGTGATTGAGGAAAACCTCTGAGCGACTGCTAGTGACTTAAAATCTTTTATGAAAACTAAGCTTCGCCTGAGCTGACTATGATTTTCGTCTACTACGTCAAAGCCTTTTACCCTCGCGAGCAGCCTCACACTCCTCAGCCCTGAGCCCGCGACGCTCCTCGGATCTTAAACAAAAGCCCAAACATTTTTATATTTTTTAGAAAAGGAGGATATATCCCCGGTCTCTGCATCTAGATGATGCATGCAGCCATCTATCTATCTATCTATCTATCTATCTATCTATCTATCTATCTATCTATCTATCTATCTATACCTCTATACCTATACTAATTACAGACTCTCAAGAAATTGCCACGTTAATCAGAATTTATGAGCCGTTTATTTTGGTGGGACCGAATTATTACGGTGTAGATCAATCCAAGTAATCCTATGTCATACCTTCAAAGCCTTAAATTCGATTAATGCTGCAAAACAAATAGATACAGCCCAATCTCTTAAAAACAAAAAAAATCTCATCTCTTTCCTCCCGTACAAGAAAAAATCCCATGTCTTTCCTCCCGTAAAGAAAATCCCATCTATTTCCTTTACTATTCCAGCGTCCCTTCCAATCTCTCGATTCTCTCTCTCTCTCTCGCTCCCCCAATGGAAACCCCTCCCTTCGTCTCTCTCCATTCTCTCTTTCCCTCCGTGGAAACCAGTCCTTTCCTCCCTCCATTATCTCTCTCAACATCAGCATCAAAGAGCCCCCAGTCGGTTGTTAATCATCGCCCCTGGTTCGTGTATCTCCTGCCAATCTGCACTCCAATGTTTGTCCTGATCACATCGATCCCATGGCCTCCATATGAAAAATAATGTCAATTGCCTCGGCTGGGAGGGAATACGCATATGCCTCCTGATAAATAAGTCCAGGTGCTCACCGACCTCAGCCTAGGCCACATGTGTTCAAGGACATTGATATCTACCTGCACCGACCAACACTGTAAGCTGTAAGTACGATGACCTAGGATTTTGGTTTTACAGGTCTTACATGTATTTTCTTTTGTTATAGATCTGGTGAGGATGAGCATCACAATGATGGTACATACCTGAGGCTACATATATGCTCAACACAGCTGCATATTAGATTCCGTCAATAATGTAATTAGATGATGAGACCCTGTAATCTTTCTATTTCTTCTGTATTGTGTTATTTTTTTCCGTCTGTTCTTCCAATCTTTCTAAAGATGGCAGGTTTAATTGGTTCCCTGTTTGACCAGATATACTATATAGGAATCTTTTGGATTCTCTACAAACTTGATCTGCTTAATCAGAACGATATTTTCTTGCATACCAATTTTGGATCCATAAGGGCATCAACATCGCCTAGCTGTTCCTAAAGAAACTTGCTGGCACCGACTCCATGTCGCATGGCTGCATCTGCATGCTAGCTAGCCGAGATTTGCTCTTCAGCCATGCCCATGATATCAACCAGAAATCTCAGTACATGTGTCACATAGGCTTGAAGATCGGATAAAAGCAGTGCTCATCTTTTAGGTTCTCCAAAATGACTGATAAGTTGGATCGGGAGGTGTTGGAATGCTGACCCTGGTCTTTGGTAATTTATTTTCGTTGCCTTCATTGATGATGATAATTATGTATGTATCTGACCTATATTTCTCTCCTTAACAGCCCAGTCTGTCTTGAATATTTTTTGCTGATGGCTGGAGATACGGGTATCAAGATGGTTCAGTGTCTCGAAGTAATACCAGAAAGTCAACAACGAAAAAACAACTCCAACAGTAAAAAGAAGTTCTTCTAAATAAGTAGTAAAAAGTAGATAATCGCGTATTAAAGGATCCTCATAAATTCTTCTACCGTCCCTTTTGTATTATTTTTTTCTTCCATATATACTGTTATATATGCAGATCTCAGACCAAGCTTAAAAAGGAGTATCCAAATCGAGGTGAAGGATTGGGGGTGGCTGCTATTCTGATTGCAGCTAACCTGGGGGCATACATATGTGTTCACTAGACCAAGGAGAGGATCATGTTGTAAAAAACCAGCACCCTGGCCGCAAGAGGGAAATTGTGAAGACCACAATCAACTAGGCTGATTGGCGAGGCAATTTCTGAAAGAAAAAAGACCTACTAATTGGGATTAAGATTGTATTTAATGGGCAACGGCATGGACTGGCACCATGACGAAGATATCTATATCCCTAATGAGGTTAAGTTGCTTCTATCGCCCTCATGCATCTGATCGCAGCTAGCACCCAGACTGCATTGGAGAGATATCAAATCGAATAGTGAAGAGCAGATAGCCAATAATACGATGTTCGCCCATGTATAGGTGTTTCACTGAACACTTTGTATGCATGTGTAATTTTTGCTCTTTATGCCGGGAGATGGAATAGAAAAGAGACGTAGAAGAAGATGGAATATCAAAGGGAGGATGTTGTCTAGAAGATGAGCATCAGGTATTTTTGGGTTGGCGGTTGTTGTCTACCGTGGCCAGTAGGTTTCGCTTTGAGACGTAGAAGAAGATGGAATATCAAAGGGAGGATGCTGTCTAAAAGATGAGCATCAGGTATTTTTGGGTTGGCGGTTGTTGTCTACCGTGACCAGTAGGTTTCGCTTTCATATATGTGGGTCGTAAGTAATCATAGTTTCCCATCTAATTTTCTAACTGTGCCATGCAAGTTGTAGTCCTTTGAGATTTCCTATTCAAACTTTTCTGTTCACTGAGATTTCTCATCCGCCTTACATGAATTTCTATATGCGAAAGACCTGAACTCTAGGATTTAAAGATTTAGATATTTATGTTTCATCTTCAGAATAGAGAACTGCATGCAGTACATTAATGATATTAAAAAAATACATTTTGTTAGAACTGCATCATGGCGAGGTACAGTGATGATTAGGGGTTCTTCAAATAATAAAAATAGTGATGGGCAACAAGTGGGAATTAACCTGCTTTCAAAACAGGCCATGTATCCTGTGTAAGTATAACATGGATGCCATGAAGAACTGTGTTCATATATAGGAAGTAGAATTATCTGTTAACACAACAATACTGTGTTAGGTAGGATACAGATAAGATAAGAAAATGTGTATGTTATTCTTAAATACATGCAATGAAACTTAAGTTAGTAGTTTTAGTTTAAAAAAAGTTAATTCAGGAGAATATATGTCTCAGTATCCACTGGCAAAAGAAGTTTGCTACCAGCGTACAACTATATACTGCTACTTTTTATTGTGTTTTTGTTCAGATGATATACAAACTGATGAGACAGTTTTGTATAAAAGAGACTGATAGTTGCATAATTTATTCTATAATGATCTAGAGAACTTGATGGTTAGTGAACATTAGATTTATGCTGGCCACATTTTTGTCATATGATGCGAAGTGTTCTGTCAATAAGGTTATTATTAGATCGTGCAATATACTTTATATGCAGTGCCATCACTCAGTAGACTCCCACATTATTAAGGTTCCTCATTAAGGTTCTGATAAGGTTTACTGTTTGTTAATTAGTACTGCAACAGTAACTTTGTAAGAGCTATGGTTTTCAATATCTTAGCCAGCAATAGAAACAAAAAGAAAAGTATTTATATTACTTGATATCTTCAAATTGTATGTGAAACGACTAATGTTGGGTGTTTTATGTAATGTAGATCATATCGATCATTCTTGGTACTACTTTGGTAGTATTTTATGGCATAGTACTATGCCATTATCATTTGTTTTGGAGTATGTTTTAAATGATATTGTTACTTTAAACAAGTCAGTTTATATAAAAGATATTATATACTAGCCCGTGCGAATGCACGGGTTGGCGGCTAGTATTATTAATTACTCACAAAGACCATACAAGGTGATACATCAATAAGCCTGAAGCCACCATCTTGGCAACGCGTTTGCTACACCTATCCCCTTTGATGAAGGCGTGCCGAATGTCCGGGCCTAATACCGAACAGACATCGCACCAAAGCCTAACATCTAAAGCCGGGAGTCCCATCCAAACCACTACTTGGATTGGGCCCCACACCGGTCTGACACACTCCCAGTGAGCACCGCACGCTGCAAGGGCCGTCACCTCCATCTTCTCTCGGTCCATCCTCAGAGCAGAACTGATGCACCGACCTCGCCATACTTCTCTGCCATCAACGCCACCATAGCGCCAGACAGCCTCCTCCTCCTGCGCGAGTCCATCTCCAATAAGCGCCCATCACTGAACCTCCGCGGCGCCATGCCTCCGGGATCCGCCATCGGCCTTGCAGTAGAAGTAACACCGCTCTTCCTCTTGTCCCCTCCAGTCAGCTCGTGCTCCAAAACGATGCCCCAAGGAGGGACAACGACATCGAAGGTGCCATCATCGTTTGATCCGGTAGACCCAGATGTAGGGTTTCCCCCGGAGTATCACGAGTGGGGCGCCATGACCTACAACAACGATGCCTCAAGAAGGGAACGACATAATAGACGCCACCATCATTCGCCATGACCGTAGTCGGCGTGATTTTCACCGGAAATCCTGGCCCCCCGATCTCGCAGCTGACTGAAACCGAACGGAGCTTCACCGTGAAGACCAAAGCTGCCGTCAGCACGCCGGCAGGGAGCCTCCAGCCGTCCCTCACCGGTCCTCCACGCGCCACCGGTTGCCATGCCGGGGCGGATCAGGATCGGACGCAGATCCGCGGCTTCCGTCGCCCATCTCCAGGCATAGACTCCACCGAGGGGAAGAGCACCATGTCAGCCATGGATCTGGCCGTCGCCGCATAGGCAAGGGACGCCGCCCTACCTGCAGCTCGCGGATCCAACAATAATAAATGCTATTATTTATCTCCATATTCATAATTATGTTTATGTTCCATGCTATAACTGCTATGGTTCTCGAGTCTGCAATAACACGAGGCTTGGAGGAAGACTCATATGCACGTGTGGAATAATAAACAGAAAAATGTATTCCTAGTATCGCCTCTAAGACGAGCTCAAGTGTTGCATGATGGTTCTGTTTTCCTGATCATGGGCATGACATTGCCGGCAATTTTGAGGGCACCATGTTAGGAGAACACTTGTGTTGAATCGACCTGATTGATGTTATGCTATGAGATACATTCATCATAAGTTTATGGTTAATAACACAGATATAGTTAATGTTTGAATAATTCCTTAGACCATGAGAGTATCGAGTTTCTTCATACTTGCTTCATGAACTTTGGGGTTTGTTAAACGTTATCCGTAAATGGGTGGCTATTATGGCGACTTAAGGGTTCATGGAAAAGTGTGTCAAGTAACTTGATGGCTCAAGATTGGGATTTGCACCTCCGATGATTGAGAGATATTCTCGGCCCCTCTCGGTGTTACGATATCCATCATCGTCTGGCCAGACACTGTGATTTGATCACAGGGATGCCGGAACACGGAAACGAGAAAAGAGAGCAAAACCGGTAATGAGGTAACTAGCATAGTGGACAAGTTGTTGATCCATGGGGATGCAAGTAAATCTCACCTCAGGTGTTTGAAATATATTGTGAAGCAACAGGAATAACACACGTCAACTGGAGGTTCACTAGAATATTTATTCGTGGGTATATGGGTCAATATGGGTGTCCACGGCTCCGATGTTGATCATTGATCGGAAAAAGTTCCGGTCATGTCTATACTTCATAGAACCTATAGGGTCACACCCTTAAGGGTCATCTATCTGCTGAATACTAGATAGAGAGTCTGAGAGAAATTCACCGAAAAAGTTTTGGAGTCAACGGAGAAGTCCTGATGAGAGAACACCGGAATAGTTTTGGTAAAACCAAAAAGTTATTTCGGGGTATACCATTAAGTCAAAATGGTTATGGCACATGCCTGATAATTCTTGGAGGGTGCCAGTTTTATTCTGGAAACTTCTGGGAATTTTTCGGGATAAAAACTGGAAATGTTCTGAAGCAGCCGGAATCGCCGTAGTAGCATTTCACTGAAGAAAAAACATTGTTCCAGAATTGTTTCGGAAAGCATTCAAATTTGTTTTAGCGGGTACTGGAATTGTTCTAGGCACACAGAAATAATTTGGGATTTAACGGACGTAGAAAAATGTCTTCATGAATAGTGAAAGTTATTTTTGGGTTACTTTATGGAAAGTCACCTTTTAGGGATTTCCCCGAAAGGCTTCTAGAAGAACTTGGGGATCAAGGAACCCCCTTTGGGGGGTGGGGCATGAAGGTGGGATGTTCAAGGGTGCAGCTCCTCCATGGGGCTCCACTTGTCATCCCTTTATGCCCTGTATGTGTGACATTAAATGTGGGCATTTTGGGTTTTTCATGTGCCCCCTACCCCTTGGGTTTTCCTATAAATAGAGGTGGAGAGGCACTCTCCACACTCACTCTTTCTCACATACAAGTGCCATGCAATGATCTGGCTTCTCTCAAACTCCCAGCGAAATAGTTTCGTAGAGCCGAAAGGCTGTCTGGGTTCCAGTGGGAACTAGTTCTGGACGGCGAAGCCCTGCAGGATAGATGACACTGTATGTGTTCAACTCTGTAGAGAGATCCTGAAGGTCTATCTTAGTTCGAGAGTGCCTCTTGAAGGGTTGTCCGTGTGACCGTCCGAGATTCGAAGGTCCTCCCGAAGGGCTGTTCGAGTGACCGTCCGAGTTTCAAAGGTCCTCCCGAAGGGCTATCCCCGACATCGTCCGAGGGGCAGACGAGGGTATACATCCTCGCGGTTGGGATGTTGGGAATCCTAGCGTCGGGGATCTACACCGCTGATCATCATCTACTCTACTTCCATTGCGCTACGAGTCGGTAACGAAAAGATCAAAACTTGTATGTAGTCTTCATAGTGGTCCTGGGCTGGTGCGTAGGTTGGAAATTTTTTGTTTTCTGTCGCGTTACCCAACAGTTGATTCTTTCAAAAATTATATGAGTTGATCCCCGCCATAAAAATTCGGTCCCACAAGATTAACGACTCATAATTTCTAACCTAAAGTTATTTTTTCAAAGGTTATATGAGTCGATCTCCACCGTAATAATTCGGTCCCACGAGATTAACGGGTCGTAATTTCTAATTAACGTGGTAGTTTCTAGGGAGTCCCAAATTAGTATAGGTATAGACAGGTATATAGATAGATATACTAAGCTACTTCCAAACGAAGAAAGGATTAAGACAAGGTAACGCAATATCGCCCATGCTATTCAATATAGTGGCGGATATGTTAGCTATCATGATTGAACGCGCCAAGGTTGATGGCCAAATTGATGGACCAGTGAATCATCTTGTAGATGGTGGTCTCTCTATCATTCAATAGGCTGAAGATATGATTCTCTTCATGGATCATGACCTAGAGAAGGCGAGAAATCTAAAATTAATTTTATCAGCTTTTGAGCAACTCTCGGCTCTTAAGATAAACTTCTATAAAAGTGAGTTGTTATGTTTTGGCGAGGCTCAAGACGAGGCCCACATGTACGCTGACCTGTTCGGGTGTGGGTTAGGCCAGTTTCCAATCACATATTTGGGGATACCGATACACTATCGGAGACTCACAAATGCTGAATGAAAACATGTCGATGAGAGACTACAAAAAAGATTAAGTTGTTGGAAAGGTAAACTGCTGTCTCTGGGTGGAAGATTGGTCCTCATAAACTCAGTACTAAGGAATATGGTACTATATATGATTTCCTTTTTCCAACTACCGAAAGGAGTATTACATAAACCGATCAAGATTCTTTTGGCAAGGTGATACAGAAGAAAACAAATATCGACTGGCTAAACGGAGTGTGGTTTGCCTTTCCAAAGACCAAAGCGGGTTGGGCATTCATGACCTTGAGGTTAAGAATATTGCCCTACTTGGAAAATGGTTGTTTAAGTTATTGACGGAAGATAGGGCTTGGCAAACCCTCCTAAAGAGAAAGTATGGGGGCTCAAAGGCGGTATCCCAGGTATACTGGAAGCCTGGGGACTCTCACTTTTGGGCGGGTCTAATGACTACGAAGAAATATTTCTTCCGCTATGGATCCTTCTCGATTAAGGATGGCTCGGAGATTAGATTCTGGGAGGATAAGTTGTTAGGCGATGCTACACTCCAGGAACAATATCCAGCTCTGTACAATATTGTACGTCACAAGTGTGATACTATCGCCACGGTTTTGGAATCATTTCCGCCAAATTGGACGTTCAGAAGAGACTTACTTGGAACCCGAATACAATCGTTGAACACCCTAGTGCAGCGGTTGTCCACGGTGCAAATGTCACAAGGACCGATGTATTTCGTTAGTAACCACATGGGAGTGGAAAATTCTCAGTAGAGTCTAAGAATAAAATCTTTGCGTGGTATCTTCGTCGCAGAGTCATTCTTACTAAAGAGAAGTACGCAATGTGTTTTCTATCAGCATGATGAGACGATAAAATACTTGTTCTTCCAATGTAAATTGGCTCGTTCTATATGGTGAGTCATCCAAATAGCTTCTGCCTTATATCCTCCTTGTAGTGTTGCCAATATTTTTGGCAACTGGTTACGTGGGATAGATCACAAGTTTAGGATTCTTCTCAGGGTGAGAGCGCTTGCCGTTGTATGGTCACTTTGGCTATGTAGAAATGATAAGGTTTTTAATAGTAAAAGTACTTCTCTTATGCAGGTTATCTACAGATGTATCGGGATGCTTCATTTATGGTCATCTCTACAACGTATGGAGAGTCGAGACCTATTTACGGAGGTGTGTACATGATTGGAGGCTACGACGAGGGATACTTGTACCCAACATGGACGGCAACATGATCTCAGGATTGCCCCCCCCCCCCTCCAGTTAGGCGTCATACATACTTTACTTGTATTTCACCCTTTTTTATAATGTTTGTCAGTGTGGATTTCGTTTGGCTGTGTGCATCCGAGTTATGCAAAGGCCGGGTGTAGTGCTTAAACCTTTTAAGTAATAAAGTGCCCCTTATCGAAAAAGCACATTGATTGATTCCATTGGGCGGATGTGTACGCATGTACACTGATCGATTTTTGAGGTAAAACAATATTGTTTCTCCATGTTATCTGCTATTGCTGGAATTATTAATCTCAAGCTCCTCTCGGTGTTCCGTCGAAATTCTGAATATTATCAAATGTTTAATAGTGGTATTATGCAATCGTTGTTGTCTGGGCTTTGGTTTTGTTGCAACCTTTGGACTCATGCACCCCTGCAGTTAACACTGTTTTGGGAGAGATCCATCATTGGTAATGATGAAAAGCGACAAGTGACGGGAAGGCTTGGTTTGGTTTGGAATTTTATGATGCTAGATATCAACTTACTTTCGTTGCCTAAGCAATCTGTTTTGATTCTGTATTTGTATGATGCACAGGGCCACATGTTGCAGTCCTATATATTCTCAGTTCGTGCCTTCAGTTATTGTATTTTTCTTCTTGAAAGCCCTCAAATATTGTTTTCAAGGTAAATGTAACGGAATCATTACATGTCTGAACTCAAATTTCAGCATGAACTCAGTTTAATATGATGGAACACAAGCTTCCAATTTTTCTACTTCAAAAGGTACAATTTAAATTTGTAATATGCATAGAGAAAATGGCATTTTTCATCGCATCACTGAACAAAAGAATATCTGTGTCACATTATTTTCAAATTTCCATTATTGAATATAACTTGCTAAAACTGAGCTCTTATGTGCTCAGTGTAAGACACAAAAATATCAAGAATAAACTTGACTGCACTTATAAAATGTAAGGATGGAAGCCTAGACTCACACATAAATATACCCCCTGCAGGGTCTCAAACAAATACACATGTCTGTAGTTGATATATAGGTCCTCAAGTGCAATTTGACCAAGTGGTAAAACGTCGGATCAAAGTCTTCGTTAGAAATAGAGGTTTTGGTATACTATTACTGATTTGTGATTTCTGAGAGGAAAGGAGCTTCCGATCTACTAGTAAATGTTTTTGTACTATTATCTAGTTCTATTTGTACTAGTACTTGACTCGCTGCTGATTTTGCCGGAAATTACGTCGAAAGTTTTGGCTACGCAAACACCGCTAGAAGCAAACCTCGTTTGCTTTTTCCATTCCTTCTTATATGCTCTGAGATACTATTCGGAACTCGGTTGTGTTCAACCAGCCGTCTAAACTCGGTTGTTTCGTTTTTCCAATTGCTGGTTCGAATTATTTTGACGAAAGTGTTTGTTTGATTTCTTTTCGGCTGATCAGTCGATTTGGGGACGGGCGGTGGCTGGAGGGGTGTACTATACTAGTCGTTTTTGCTATGTGTAGCTGATCTTTGTTCGTTTTTCCCTCTGTGTGGCAGAAACATGTCTGGGATTGACAAGGAGTTCCTGAATATCATCGTGGCCGGCAGCAAGGCCGTTAGCGAGCCGGTCTTGCCGCTGGCCAATGAGGTCGCGACAGAGGCCACCAAGGATTTGGCGCGAAACACCACCAAGAAAGGGATTCTTCACGCTCTCAACAAGTGGATAGAAGGGATACGAGGCATCCTCAACCTGAAGGCCACGACTCAGCCGCCGCCAGCTCCATCTCCCGAGGTAATCCGCACCATATCTGCTCCTAAGGTCGATAATCTATCCTTATCTGGCGGATAATGCTAGCTTGTGTAGTGGGCATCGCTAGTTGTAAACTAGTTATGATTCGTGAGATCTCACTGTCATAGTACTACTAGTAGTATATTATATTGCTTGTTTAATTTGTCCACTTCTCGCGATTTGGCAGAATTATGCATCTTGAATCTATTGCTGATAGGGACGCGAACTTAAATTGTTTACTCCGACATATGTACCCTTCCCTTCGATTTTTTTGTCTGCTTCCTTAATTTTTCCAAGAAGCAACTCCGGATTTTTATTTTGCGGCCACTGACAATAAATCAAATTAGAAACTTTTCTTGTACGAGTCATTTCGTGCCTAGATCTAATATGTTCTAATGGCCAGTGCCGGAGTCAAACAAATTTTGGTGTACACATCTCCATAAAATTTTCAAGGCATCAATTTCAGTTTCAATTATTACTCCGAATCCTATTGATCTATACATATTTTATACAAAATTTTATACTTAATATACGACTTTTTAAGTAGTATAACTTTTCCTTACTTATTTGACATACTTAACAACAACATAAACTTAAACTTTAGTTGTATTATTTATTTATTATATATTTGTAATATATAAATTGAAAAAAATACTTATGTCTTGTGCTTAATTCAATTCCTACTTTGTAATTCCTTTTTATACTTATGTAACTTATGTTATTTATACAACTATATGTTAGATATCTAACATATGGTCTAACAAATATTGTAATAGTGTGGTTGTACTATATTATTTGGAAAATAATATCTGTAGAAAATTCTAGATTAAAAATTAAATCATATGTGTAGGAGTGCTTGAGATATACTCGTCTTTTGAAGCACATATTTACAAATTTAACCATTTAATTATATCTCATATATCACTAAGCCCCCTAGTGAAGAAGCTCCCTAGTTTAATTGAGAATTTTGATTTGAATTGAGTCGCCTGATTTTGACTGTGCTATCCCTAGTCAACACATCTCCCGTACCCGTCCAACCCGCTATCGACCTCCCGCGCCGCCCGCTCATGCCAACGCGCTCCTGCTATCCGCTTTGCCTTGTGCCGGATGCTACCCAGTATCCACTAAGCCGGCCAACGTGAGGTCTACGCCTCAACCCGGTCCTCGAATCCTCCCGTCCGGTGTCGGATGCTCCACTCCAACGTCATGCTGATCCCTAAACTCACTCCCTCATTTCTCTAGGTGTCCCGATTCTTCTGCCTGACCGCCTCATCTGTGTGCGAACTCAAATGCTCCTAGTCCATCTCGTGAGCTTGGCATCAACGCCAACTTCCACATGGAAAGCTCTTTCCGGACAACACGCAGCCGCTCCATCTCTCGCAGGTTCGTCTGTTTCCATTTTTTCTTAGATCAACTGGGGGGTTAGCTATGGATGGGGTTCGAAGGTGAGCTGCCGCTCCAGCGAACAGGAGGCGCGACCACAGACCAGGGCACGGGGTGGGTCGATGGTGCCCAATGAATAGGAGGCGCAACCGCCAGAGCTTGGGGCGACAGATCTGAGAGAGGTGTGCATGGGATGGGGAGGTGGTGATCGGGATCGGGGATTCTCCAGTGCCATGACCTCATGCGTGCTTGTCGAGTAGCTATGGCTGTTGTGGTGTCTGCGTGCTTGTCGGCGGCCTATGGCTGTTGTGTGTGCGTGCTTGCCAGCCCGGATCGGTTGTTGGTGCCTGATGTGTCTGCTATTGTGTCTGTTTTTTAGCTTGCAGCCAACTATGGCATTTGTGTGTGCACTTTTTGTAGCTTGCCATTTATGAAAATTGTGGCTATTGTTGTGATGTAAAAACATAGTATTTACTTTGATAATCTAAAGCTGGCATTCACAACTGTGCCGCGTGATAGGATAATTGATGGCAAGAAAGCCAATAATCACTTGGATTATCCTGTGACATGCTTCCATATCTCTGGTGTGGGTGATGCCCTATCCCATAGATGATGTGAAAGTTGCACTAATCTTTGCACAAAGTGGCTAAACAAAGTTATTAAACCAGAGTGCTATGGCCGACATGGAAGTGACGGTAAGAACTTCTATTTGTTTGTTACCACACAATGGTGTCTGATGCCATAATTAGTCAAGATGTTTTCATCTGTTCTTGCTTGCATTATTATTACATTATGTACAAAAAAGTCAATGATGGGTAGTTTATATCTGCCAAGAGAAAGGAGAAATAGGCCGATAAGTATCAGAAAAAGGAAACCACCTGCTAAAGCCATTGGATGCCATTATTGCAAATATACAACTTAGAAATTCCAATAAAACAAGAGGAGACAACCCTCTCCAAATGCGAATGGATCGACATTTAAACTACATGAATTGGGCTTTGGTGCAATGATTGCAAACGACATACCGAACTTCAGACATTTCACATTGTTCCATTCTTGACAACTATCGCTCCAAAGTCAGGTAATGGTGGAGCCTGCTGAAGACTGACAAAGCAACTTCCGCTTGGATGTACTTCCTTCAGTATGCAGTGTATCATTATGAGTAAACTAACTTGGTGAGTTCACAAGTGTTTCTATTTTCTTTCTATCTACATGACGCAATAGTTTTTTCACCTAATAAGCTCCAATTACTTCCATGAACCTGCTATAATGCTGCAGAGCCTAATAGCACAACTTTTATAATGTTGGCTCTCTCTTAGCGATGTGGCATTAATGATTTGAAACAAAGAACAACCTTTTAGATGGCTATGGTATGATAGAAGCCTATCAGTTTGTTCGTTCAGGTGATAATTTCTTCAGAACTGCATTATCTGCTGAAATGGAGAAGCTAGTCCCTCCTATCCGAATTAATTGATGGAACCTCTATACAATATTGATTCATATTGTATAGAGGCTGCGTCAATTAAATCGGATCGTATGGAGTACAAGCTTTTTCCCATGACGTGACGAGCTGTCTAAATTAGAGGCAGACTCTATAAGTATGTGTCCATTTTTTATTTACATTTTTTATCTATCGATTTTATAATTAACAATATTTACAAGTTTCAATAAGGTCTGCGGGAATGTTCGTGCGAAAAACGGAGGTCCATGGGAATGAACAGTATATACACACAAGAAATGGAAACATTATGTAGTGAGGGTGCTTAGTTAAATTGCGTTTTGTGATGTTCTAATCTGAGACTGTCATGATGGTCGTCAAGATTTGGACTGAAAGGAATGCAATCCGTACGTAGCATGATGCATTCTATACCAATAATCCACCTTCAGAACTGAGTTCGAGCCGTGATAAACAAAAGTCGCCTCCAAAGGAGGCCTCATCTGGCGAACAGAAAAAAAATTCAGATCCTGGGAAGCAAGCTAATGATCAGACCCATGAACCGATATGGAGGCAGAAATTACGATTCTGTGAAGAACTTTTTGTAACCATTCCTTTGACAGCTAGCATAAGAAAGCCATGTTGAGCAAACATAATTTATGTTCAGCTATGCTACTATATGATGAATCGTCATCTGCATTGATCGCCCACAACCACAACCATTCTCCAATCCCATTTGACGTCTTACCTTATTGTGAATGATGGTGCTACCTAATTTTGCTCCAGTATTTTGATCTGTGCTTACTATATTATCAAAAACAGACAAGAGTAAAACTGCGGGGGTTCTATATATTTATATTTGTAATATGAAAAAGCAAAGATTGAGCTATTTTCACTCACTGTAGTGGTCTTCTATACAGCTGTGACGTTTGACTCTGAATGTTTTTATGTTGCACAATTGAGTGCAATACTTTTTCTTTCTTTTCTGGGAAGATTACATGCAATTGCTTGATAAACATTGCAGGTCATTAATTATCCATGCCTATATTGTTAAGCAACATTTCTCAAATCTAATTCAGCAAACATAAATAGTTGTTATCATGCAATACTAGTGAGCAGCCATGGAAGACGGCGCAAGCTGTTTACCGTATTTAGTATCGGTTGACAATGTATCATAAAGAAAACCACAATAAAAACAAAACACATCATAATTTCATGGCACAGCAAGGCGCGCCCTTTGCTTCTAGTATTTATTAAACGATATGGTTTAACGGTGTACCTATGTACTCCATTTTTTTTTGATAAACAATGGGCGTACATTTGTACACCCAGTAATCTCTAGCTCCCTCCATGCCGATGGCTGCTTCAATTTTGTTTTTTGAAGGAACGGTGTTTGTTCGACGTGTTTCAGGGTTGGACTAGTCGGTGAGACTTAGGTATTTTGTTTGGGGGCGGTGGCTGCAATGAATAGTTTGCGCTTGACATAATCTATGTGTTTAGCTCAGGGATTCTTCGTTGTTTGCCAAACCACGGCCTGAAATTTTTTTGTCATGTCAACCGGGCTGTAGATGAACCCTTCGCGGATGTGCGTGTGAAGAATTGATTGATGCTCCATTGTATATTCAATTACTAGCAAACATGCCCGTGTATTGCAGTTAATATGCCCTAGCCCAATAAACATGTGACTCAAGACCCCCATTGGTTCACACCCTATATTTTAACATGGCACACTAATATAATAGCATAAACAGTGGATATGCAACATTATTAAGGCTTAACATCCCAATTCAGCTTGCATGCCCTGGAGCCTAAATTTTAAATTATTTATAGTTTAATAGTGCCAAAATAATACTTACAAATACAAAAACCACACATTAAAACATCACATTTTAACAGACCGCAAGGAGTAACTAACACATACATCACCAACTTATTTAAAAGAAGAGGCTGCAGACTTCTTTCCATCTAAACAGCATCACAAGAGAAAGGAAAAAATCAAAAGAAGAAATGTGGGAAATGATCTTGATGGAAATCTCAATAGAGGTGAATCAATTTTGCTATCTGTGCGCCATGCAATTTATTGTTGCTCTAACGCCTACTTCATATAAACACTTCTTGACAAGAACATGATGAAAAATGAATTCAAACCCAACATATATATTTAACTAGTAAAATGCCCATGCGTTGCCACGGGCTTTTGAAATATTTTGCTGGAGCTATGTAAATATAAAGCATGTTAAATTTCACATGTAAAGAATAGATATCACGGGCCCAATCGAGTAACAATTTAAATCCACTTCACTTGCAATGTAAATTGATAGCAAAAGGCAATTTGACCACGGATACATATTGAATGATTATCCAACTAAACACTTGTTAGAAATTAAGATCTACTACTTGATGCACTTAGAAATCTTGCACAATATCAGAAATTTTGTTTTTATCTTCACTGGCATGATATTCGAGCAAGTATAATAAAAACATCTTCCTGAACTCGTACCCATTATGCACAATTAATATATGCAGTTAGCACAAATACTTAACGTCAAAGTGATTAAAATGTCTGAAGTAATTCTTTACCATTCCACCAGAGCATAAACAAATAAATAATAGCCAGAAAAATCTCGGCAATTTCCTAAATTAATATTATTTTGAATATAGTGATAATAGAAGTAAAATGTATTCGTATGGCCACAATGCATGGAAATTTGAAGGTAGTGCCTTTGCGATTAACTAAAAAGAAATGTGTGTTTTAGTCGAGCTCGATTGTCGCTGGTCTTCCTCCAAATGTTTGTCTTTTTCTTCACCCATCGATCCAACCACCTCCATTATGCCACAAGAGAGATCAGCTACATCCAAGCACCACAAACCGCCCCTATGTGCCTGGTCGACATGCCAGGTCACTAAACAGTCAGAAAAACCAACGCGGACCAATGACTCATAACAACCCTGGGTTGTCCCGTACCCATCTTATCTAACCAAAAAATGGGGCGGATATAGCAAGGCCGCGTCCGCCACATCAGCCTGGCCCACGCTAGCCCGTGTCGACCTCCAGTTTGTCCCCACTAATATCCCCACCCGGAGCAAACCCTAACTCCACTTCACTTTCGATCCGCACTCCGTCGATACCCCTCCACTCCTTATCCATTCCTCTCCCCCTCTCTGTCCCAATGTCGACGCCGACGGCGCCAGAGGTGACACATCCGACAAAGAGGATGACTGGGAGGCCTTCGTTCATGAGGCGGAGGGGGACAAGGAGGAGTGGCCCTCCACATCGCGCTATAGCGGTCGCGGGTTGACACGGGAGCAGCTCCGGCTCAGCTCCGCCCCTTGTCGCTCGCCATTGCAGCGCCGATGTTGGTGTGGGCCCGTCCCATACATGCGAACATACTGATCTGATGACCCCCGCAGCCCCTAGTTGAACCCGCCAACCCCTGCCTTGCTTCTTGTCCACTCAGCATCCAAACTCTTCCTGATAAACGTTTATCTTGTTAATCATCGATGGTTTTAATTAGAGAGCTAAAGATGAAAAGTTGACGCACTGATCTTTCCTCAAGAATTCTTGAACAAGTATCAAGCATTTAGAACTGTAAATGTATGTTATTCTATAGCAATGCCCAAATTGTCCTTCGAAACATTCGGAATAACAAAATAAATAAAGAGCGCAGTTGCAAACACAGACTTCAAATTCAGGAGAAGATGGTCTCTACCACTTGTAGACAACCTCATGAATCATAAATAAGGACCAATAGCTCTATGTACAAAACTACTTTAAACCAGATGTAAAAAGCATTGAACATAAGAATTGGAATATATTGTGTGACAAGAGAATGTATCATGTTATATATAGTTTTAAAGGCGATTCAATTGTTTGAGTGGTATTTATAAGTGAATCACATCATTGGCAAATGGACAAAAATATATCACATATTCGAATATACTGCCAGCTGAAGCATATATTCGGTTCACCCAAATAAATTCGGTGGTGAATAGTGAGTGGCGCTTGAAACAAAAACTTTTAATCACACCTAGGACCGATAATCCTCTAAATGTGCACAAACAACTTTTGTGCTAATAACATCAAGATCAGCACAAAGAGATATGAAGCAGAAGGATCAGGGAAATGACCTTATTTAAAGAAGAAATATTCATTGGCCTTGATGGCAATCTTGATGGCTGCTTGTTTGGTCTCTCTGCACACCAAAATAAAAAAATCCAAGGAGATCAAGAACTCCAACAATTAGTATCTAATAGTTGCAAAAGTTTCTAAAGGAAAATTGGAATTTTGTAAAAAAAAATGCCATATCTTGCTCAACGAAGCTCCAGAATGAAATATCTTTTCTGCACATCTTGCTAACAAAAAGTTCCCCAAAACTTAATGAAGAAACAGTAAGGATATTTCTTAATGAAAAACCTAATGCATCTAATACAACACATAGTAACGGGAGCAGTCATATTAAATTGAAAAAGACATACATACGAGTTTTAGGTTCTTCTGTCTATATTCAGCCAACAACAAAATTACACATATGTTCCCACGGGTTATTATAACCTAATGAATCTAACTCAAGACATATGAGTCTATGTTACTCTTTGTTTTGTTAGAAACCATATAAATTCCATTGTTAGACGGAAATTTGGAACGTAAAAAGTAACATATTCCATGGGGCGCAACACAAGTGTGATACGTGGCCAACCGAGACTAAAAATTGATCAACTGATGTACTTGGAAATAATCATTGTGGACAAGTCAATTCAATTTTTCTTGAAGCGCAAATTCAAAGTCATAAGATTAGATGTTTCTGTCTTTAGGGCATGTAAAGGTTAAAACACGGTGAAGAATTCTCGCTTTAAACAAATATCATTGAACTTTTGCTAACCTATTCCCGACAACAATATGCAAGACCTGAAAAATAAAACATACTAAGAGTAATGTTTCCAGTCATTAAATACTTAGTAAATCCTCAACTGCCATCTTACAATCCAACAGAACATAGTAGCATCACATCCCTTTCTATTTCACAGTCCTCGTATCATTCTAGTTCTAGATATAGGCTTATGTCATTGTGTCAGATTTCCCTAGATGGATCACACGAGTAAGCTTAGCTATTTCCAATATCACCAATCCAACATATAAAAAGTGTATCAAGTTACATAGTATAAAAAAAATTGGGTCTTCTCAAACTTGCTATATCGACCAAAAATTACCAATTTGCCTGCTGTTAAGGAAGTAGAATAAGTGTCACTGGTCCCAGTAGTATATTGTATACTCTACGTTGTCAGTGCTAGCACGACCAACATGATCACAGTGGCAAACCCCTCTGAGCTTGTCGTTACCACCAGTCCACGGCAACGGCCCATCTCAATACTTAGTTCACCGAGTTGTGTCATTAACCATTACTTAATTCATGAAAATAGCAACAATATTATGACCTGGATATAGTAAATTAGCAGGCTAACATAATACAAAGGTAACATGAGATTACGTCAGCAATATATTAATTATGTTTTCATCAAAGATCTACATGCTTAAATTTTTGCATTCTGATTAAGAAAAACTAAAGGCTCTTTCTTTAAGTATTGACACCTGATCACATGCCTCAATTTTTTATCTTAAAATTTCCAGCTTGGCATTTGCTTAGTTGTTATGATAATCCTGCTAGTACAACTATGAAAAATAGGAATCACCATGGTGTTCTTATTTGAAAGAAAGAAACACCACCAATCATGAGGCCCTTAAGGAATCATGACATGAGCTGAATCTGATCTGCTACAAGATATTTGTCCTTCCTCATATTTAGATCAAGTGGCAAAACTCCAAACCAAACGATGTACGCATGAAAGAAACACTATTTTTTTTGGCATTTGCTAAATAATCATGGGAGTACATACAAAACAGAAGATGATTTGGGGCTTCAGGGTCCAGTAGTATATATATTGCCTTTTGCTTATGTGTTTGATGTGACGTAGCCGATGAAGAAAAACTTCTATGATTCCAAAGTACGATTTGTCGGGTTTGTTAGGGAGCTTCGCGTGCCTTGCTCATAAATTGAAAACCCCAACGATTGCAATGGGAGATGTCCTCCAAAATATTACAGGAATCGACCTTTGAGAAGCTCGGTAGAAACAAAGGTGAAAAGATGGAGATGTAGTCACTTCATTGTCAGAGTCATTATTAACAAAAAAAAAGATTGGTAACAAAGAGTGGCTATCTATAGTCTCCAAGTCTTGGTCTGATTTACCTGAACAAAGGCTACAGAAAGAATATACCAGCACAACACCTATCTGCAATAGCTTTCTGCGGAGTTTATGAAAATGCATAGCAGAAGGACAAGCAGATTGTCACATACCAAGCAACTTGTCATAACAATTTCCAAGGCAGTTCAAAAATAATTGTGTGGGGTCTCCATTGTGTGGGTAACTAAACCAGGAGGTCTATATTCCAAACTTCTCTACCAAGTTATAAATGAGATATCGGCGGCCTCCCTCGAGGAGGACCGCCAGACGCGATGAACATACTGTTTTGGAACTGCGGGGGGGGGGGGGGGGGGGACCTCCGGACAGTTCATGATGTCTTGGCCCTCTCAAGAGCCAACATCCCCAAACTAGTCTTCCTCTGTGAGACTAGACAGGAATCTGTTAAAGTGGAAAAGCTGCGTTGGAGACTCGGTTTGAAAGGCTTTCATGGTGTGAGTAGCGATGGAAGAAGTGGTGGTTTGGCTCTATTTTGGGATGAGTCGTTGACAGTGACGGTGCTAGATTCTTGCAACCGTTTTATTGATGGCAAGGTAGTAGATGGCGGTTCGGGCGTTTCATGGCGAGGAACTTTTGTCTATGGGGAGCCTCGTGTTGAGAATCGACATCGGATGTGGGAGCAACTATGTGGGCTTAGAGCCAAATCGCGGGAGCCATGGGTGGTGTGCGGAGATTTTAACGAGGCACTTTGGCAGCATGAGCATCTCTCTGGTACGCTGCGGTCTGAATCTCAAATGGTGGCGTTTAGGGATTGCTTGGAAAGGTGCGAGCTGGAGGACCCGGGCTTTTCGGGATTTGCCTTCACCTACAACAATGGTCAGTAGGCGGATCGGAATGTACATGTCCGACTGGACCGTGCATGTGCTGATGAGTCATGGCGGTACTCCTTCCCCTCCACGAAGGTGGTCCATCTAGCTACCCCCTGTTCGGATCACTGCCCCGTCTTGATCCATATGGAGGGTCAGCAAGAAGTGAGACGTCGAGCGTCCACCTTACGCTATGAGATTATGTGGGAACGGGACAATACTTTACCTGACATGCTTGCCAGGGCGTGGAACAAACACAAACAACCTGGCAGGTTGGGCTCAGTGGCTAAGTCCCTGAAGGAGGTGCTTAAGGAACTAAAAGAATGGAGTACAATTAAGTTTGGTAACGTGGTGAAGGAAATTGAGAAGTTGCGATCACAACTTGATGAGTTACAGTTGACGGGCTCAGACTGTGCTGGTATTCGTGCAAAGATGAATGAGTTGGACAAGCTGTTATACAGAGAGGAGATGCTTTGGCTCCAACGTTCTCGTATTGATTGGTTCAAGGAAGGGGAACGGAACACCAAGTTTCTACACAGAAGAGCTGTTTGGCGAGCTCATAGATATCTCATATGCCAGCTGCAGAAGCAAGATGGTACTTGGTGTCATGTTCCGTCAGACATGGAGAGAATGACATGCTCCTACTTCAAGGAGATCTTTACTAAGGACCCAACCCTTTCTCCGGATGTGGTTCTTGACTGTATACTGCCTAAAGACTCTATGGAGATGAATGAGTCACTTTGTAGGCCTTATACTGAGGAGGAAATCTCGGATGCCTTGTTCCAGATCGGGCCTCTCAAAGCCCCGGGCTGTGATGGCCTCCCTGCCAGATTTTACCAGCGTAACTGAGGTTTATTGAAAACGGAGATTGTTGCTGCAGTTCAAGAGTTCTTTGTATCGGGTGTGATGCCTGATGGTGTTAATGACACAGCTATAGTGCTTATTCCTAAAGTTCCCCACCCTTAGGAACTGAAAGATTTCCGACCTATCAGCTTGTGTGATGTGCTATATAAAGTTGTCTCCAAGTGTATGGTGAACAGACTTCGGCCTCTCCTGACAGAACTTATTTCTGAAAATCAGAGCGCTTTCATCCCAGGACGGTTGATCTTTGAAAATTCGATTATTGCTTTCGAATGCATCCACCATATTCAATCTGTACGGAACTCTGGTCCCGGGTTGTGTGCATACAAACTTGATGTGTCGAAGGCCTACGATCGCGTGGACTAGGATTTTTTGGAGAGGGCTTTGGCAAAATGGGGCTTCTCTCCTATTTGGATCTCCCGTGTCATGGCGTGTGTTTCATCTGTAAAGTATTCGGTGAAGTTTAATGGGAAGTGGATTCTTTCTCTCCCTCAAGAGGACTCCCTCAAGGTGACCCGTTATCACCCTTTCTTTTCTTGTTTGTTTCTGATGCTCTATCCTCCTTGATTCATAAGGCTACGCAACAAGATGGCCTCGAAGGGATAAGAATTTGCAGGGGGGCGCCGGAAATCTCCCACCTTCTGTTTGCGGATGATTCCCTACTGTTCTTCCAGGAAACAGAGCAGCAGGCACTGTTAGTGAAAGGTTTGTTGAACACGTTTGCTATGGCGACTGGCCAACTAATTAACCCATCCAAATGTTCCATCCTCTTCTCAAACCAGTGCCCACAAAATGTTGCATTGCAAGTAAAGAATATTCTGGAAGTCACTCAGGAAGCTGTCGAACCCAAATATTTGGGCTTGCCGATCCCCGAAGGTAGGATGCACAAGGGGAAGTTTGAGTCAGTACAGGAACGGCTGAGAAAAGTCCTTGTTGAATGGAGCGAGCAGTACATGTCTTCGGGCAACAAAGAGGTTCTGATTAAGTCGGTAGCTCAAGCCATTCCGACCTATGTCATGATTATTTTCAAAATTCCCTATTCAGTGTGTGATGACCTGACTCGTATGATACGCCAATACTGGTGGGGGGTGGAGAACGGCAAAAGGAAAATGGCCTGGCTGAGCTGGGACAAACTACGGTTACCTAAATCCATGGGAGGCATGGGCTTTCGGGACATGAGGGCTTTTAACCAGACTTTGCTCGCCAAACAGGCCTGGAGGCTCACCGACAAACCAGATAGCTTATGTGCGCGCCTGTTGAAAGCTAAATACTACCCCTCTAGTCAGCTTCTCGATACAGTCTTCCCGATCTCCGGTTCGGAGGTGTGGAAAGGAGTTATGCATGGCCTTGAGCTTATCAAGAAGGGGGTCATATGGTGTGTTGGTAATGGTACAATGATCCGGACGTGGCGAGATCCGTGGATTCCGCGTCCTCAATCCTTCCGACCAATCACTCCTAAACGAAATTTTCGTTTGAACTGGGTTTCTGATTTCCTTGATGACAATGGTGCATGGAGGTATGATTGGTTGAGGGAGGTTTTTTGGGATATGGATATTGTGCACATTCTGAAGATCAGACCCTCGCCGCGCCAACGTGATGATTTTCTGTCTTGGCACCCGGAGAAGAGTGGCCAATTCACTGTAAGAAGTGCTTACAAGCTGGCCACTTATGACCACAATGATACCTTTGCAAATGGTGCATCTAGTACCAACCCAGAGGGGAACCAGTCGAGCTGGAACTATATATGGAAGTCCAAGGTCTCCTAGAAGATGAAGATTACAGCTTGGAGATGTGCGACAGGTACGCTGCTACACAACAGTGTAAATCCTACAGACACCTGTCTACGACGTCCACCTGTCCGTTGTGTGGTGTTGAGGTAGAGGATTCCTTCCATGCATTAGTAACCTGCACCCATGCAAGAATTTTATGGATAAACATGAGACGAAGATGGCCACTGCCTGGGGACGAGGTTATCATCTCCGATGGAAAAGAATGGCTGGTCTCCTTGCTGGCCAGATGCTCTGAAGATGTCCATGATATGCTCATCCTGTTTGTTTGGAGGATTTGGCAGTTGCGTAATGATATGACCCATGGGAAGGCACCCCCCGGTGCCGTCTACCGTCGAGTACCTGGATAGCTACTACAAATAAATCAAGTTAGCGGGCCGCTATTCTACTGAAGATATCCTCAAGGGGAAGATGCCTACTGTGTATATGGCCATGCCGAGGCACACAGTGGAGCGTCCTGCAGCTCCCTGGCCAGCCCCGGCGCAGGGCACCGTGGCGCTCTCGGTTGATGGTTCATTTCTCCAAGAGGATGGCTCTGCTGCTGCGGGGATGTGCTTAGGAATGAAAAAGGGGAGATTCTGATGGCCGCGTATCGATATATCTTTCACTGCAATGATCCACTCAAAGCTGAGCTACATGCAATCATGCAGGGTATGGCCTTGTCCATCTAGCATTCCGATCTTCCAGTGGTCGTGCAATCGGAAGTGGTCGTGCAATCGGACTCCTCGCGTCTAGCTTCACAAATGGTGCGTTGGTTCACTCGCTGTACAGTCATATAGTTCTGGAGATCAAGGATCTGCTTGGTAGTAGGGAGTTTTTTCCACAAAAGATTAGTAGGCTTCAAAATAGAGTTGTTGATCATCTGGCGAAATATAGCCGGTCCGAACGAGCTACGGCTGTGTGGCTTGGTTCGGTTCCACCATGTATTGAGGACATTTGGCCCCTCGACTGTAACTCTATTCCTATGCAATGAAACTCCCTTTACCCCCGCAAAAAAAAAGTATGGATGATCAAATTAAGCACTAACTTATAAAGAAATAAGGGGTGTTCCAAACTAAGATTCATTTCAAAGGAGAGGGTAATCAATCTGCTTTTCAAGTTGGTTGCCAGTTATAATATTTGGCCCAAAATCTACCACTGAGAACACGTACATGACACATACACATAGACTACTGGTCTCCATATGCTCTCTCTTTCTCACTAATAATCTTCAAAATATATAAACACATCGAGCTGATGCTGCACTGAATTGTATGAACATCGGCTACCTCCTCCGAAACCTCATATATATTAAGAAAAGGAAAAAAAAGTATCAAGAACAGTTTCATATGTTTGGCCATCAACCATTACTAACTTCAATATATCTATCTCTGCATATCACAAACTATCACAAATGAATAATAGTATTTTTGTTTAGCTGTTCCACACAGCCGTACCAAAGGCCACGAACCGGGACCAAAGGCCTGGGTATATAAGTAGCACTTGGGAAAATTTGACGAACTCATCGCCAGTTGCCCCCCGGCCCGCCTGTCGTGGATTTGTCACGGCAGATGTCCTTAGTGTCAGGACTTAGTCGCGAGGCCAACGCATCTATGTGGTAGCTTGAGAGGGGTTGAGTGGGACGAGAGACGCAGGGCGGATCAACACGCAAGACAAGGATTTAGACAGCTTCGGGCCCCGGGAAACATCATCCGATAATAACCCTACATGCTGTTTGAGGCTAGGTCTCATTATCATCCCGAGGGAGACGCCGTAAACCGGCTCTTTGTGTCTAGCCCTAGAGATTATTGATTATTCTCTGTAGCTTGTCGCTTCTAACTTGTCCCTCTTTGGGGAGCCCTGCCCCTCCTTATATATGCTGAAGGGGCGGTTTACATGTGGAGTTCTATTGGGATTAGGACTAGTCTATCTCTAATACAAACCGGATACAAGTCCTGGCTTTAACTCCTTGTAAGGCAAATATTCCTTTCCTCTTAAACCGACCCTCAATAGTTGAACCGGCCTTCCTGAACCGCCAGACAGGCCACCTGGTCTTGTCGCTCTTCTGACCCGTCCGTCGGGTTACCAGTGAGTTATAACGTCCCGACGGGTTGCTGGTAAACCGCCAGGTCTGGGCGGGTCACCAGATGAATATCGCCAAGTGCCAGCGGGACCTCAAATAAACCGCCAAGTCCGGCCGGGTTAACTTCCGGCCGGTTTACACCGCGGGGTATATCCCCGACATTAGCCCCCAAGTTTAGCTTGGATTTATCCATGGTAAACTTATGCTGCAAATAAACACCAGAACAAATTTGACAGGTTGTGCTCCGGGTTAAGAATTTTTGTAAACCGCCACCTGATCATCCTTAAGTCCTTGACATTTCCTCCTTCTAGAAAATCCGGGTCAATAATCAGCTTCATACTCAATTTGCTGACATTGGTTTCTCACAGAAAAGTATTATGAAGAATAGTCCACTTGAGTCGGGTTCCAAAGCGCCGGTTTAAGAAATATTGGTCTTGAAATACTCATCTGATATTCAGCCGTTTTGAAGATGATCCCGGTCTTGAAACTTGCCGGTTTAACATTATCAAATGGCCGGGTTATAAAAGCTGATGACCCCGGATTATGATTGTTGCAGACACCGGTTCATGATTGTTGCCAACATCGGTTTATGATTATTGATGACACCGGGTTGCAGCCACAGGGTCATAATGATTGGTGACGCCAGGTCAATCTAACTTGCTCAACAGAGAATTTGAAAATCTTTCTTCGATAATAATATAATACCTGTAGCCCCCAAGTGCCGGGTTGTCATGCTTGCAGCAACCTGGGACTTGTAATTGATTGATGCCCATAAAATTTCAACCAATGTAGCCCCCAAGGGCCGGGTCATTATGTAATTATCAGCAGGGACTTTGTAAGTATAATCTTGTAAACTTTGAACAGCAATGTGTAGCCCCCAAGGTCCGGCTCAGTAAGATAATATTGAGCTGGGACTTTGATATATACTTCTATGAAAATAACATCATATGATGTAACCCCTCATCATGTGTCTTGAATCCACGTCCACAAGGTTAAGAGCCTTGTGCTTTACCAACTGAGCAGTAGACCCTTCAATATAATAGATAAAAAGCTTTGTACCTTGAATAGTTGACAGGAGCAATTGGTAGCCCCCAAGGGCCAGCTCATTACAATGTGATGAGTTGGGTCTTCAATAAGATGAGCAAAAATGACCTTGCATTAGCCCCCAAGTGTTATGGTGCATGCTTGCAGCAACATGAGACTTGCATATTTGATGTAATCTCAATTTTGAATAACGTAGCCCCCAAGTGCCGGGTTGTAAGCCTGCAGCGACTCGGGACTATTCCTTCAATTGTATAAAATGATAACCATTGCGCTAAAGCGACTTTGAAAACCTTAATCATAATATTAATAACCGTAATAAAAATCCAGCCATGTTGGCCATTCAAGATAATATAATCTCGTATGAAAACCTTTATTCATCCAATATCATAATGAAAATTCAGCCAAGTTTGGCTATTTGAATAATATAATCCAATAATTTATAAGCGCATGATTCCAATGGCGCAATCCAAATATATACTGGCGACTTATAGTCCAAAGCCAGACCGGTTTAATAAACACTGGATAATTTATCATCATACTGGCGACTTATTGTCTTAAAGCCAGGCCGGTTTAACAAACACCGGATAATTTATAATCATGCTTTATTCAACCTGTTTCTGCATACAACAAGTTTAAAGTGTCCTGGCGGTTTACCGCCGGACGGGTCATAATGCTCAACATATAACCTGGGTTTATAACCAGGGCTGCACTTAAAAATATGAAATATATCATACCTGTGACATTGAATCACATCGTTGGTTTACCAACTTTTGTAGTAAGAGTGATAACCCCAATCTTGAGTAATGATAACTCCTTCCATATTGCGCCGATTTATGATAAAACCGTACCGGGTTGTGATAAACACCGGATTAACCATATATGTACTGGTGACTTGTAGTCAAAACAGACCGGGCTGATAATCTCCGGATTATAATTTGATCATACACTCAAAACTTGTAGTTGAAAGCCGAGCCGGGTTGATAAACACCGGTTTACTCCATAATAGGATGGTAACAGAAAATTAAACCGGGCAGATAATCTTCGGTCTAAAAATGGACCATGTTCCGCCAATTTAGCTGTTTGAACCGGTACAAAATACTGTCGGTTTAAAAAACGCAAATAAAATAGCAACTTCTCAAGAAAGGCTATTAAAGCAAAAGCAATGGCAACAATTTTTTGCAAAAGAAGAGCTCTACTGAGCTTGGTCAGATGGAATTACCATGGTCAGACGCAACCAAGCCCCCCGAAGGCGTAGCAATGGTGCCAGTCAGCCAGGACCCCAAAATGACGCGTGGCGTTACGCCGGCCAAGTGGCATTGCATTGGTTCGGATTCGACCAAGCCCCCAAGTGACTCAGTGGCCTAGGGCCGATCAAGTGGCATTGCATTGGTTCGGACACGACCAAGCCCCCAAATGACTTATTGGCTGTTTAAAAGCCGATCAGAAGGCATTACCATCATCAAGACATGACCGAGCTCCCATAAGGTGTAACTACGGTTCAAGTCGATTAGGTCCCCAACTGACTTAGTGGCAAATGTGCCAGCCAGAAGGCATTACCGTCGTCAAGACATGACCAAGCTCCCAGGAGGTGTAGCTACGGTTCAAGTCGACTAGGTCCCCAACTGACTTTGTTGCTCTTATGTGAAGCGACCTCAAGGGGTAAACCGGAGGTTGCCCTAAAGCGAATCAACTCCGTGTAACCACGCATGATATAAAGAATAGATACCCCGCTTTACAAAGCGGGAGCTCCCATGTGATAAATAATATGTCAAGCCAATAAGGCCGGATACCCATGTTTGAACCGCGCATCATGGCAGCAGGTCCTCTTCGGTAATTTTTAACTTTTTTGCAAGAGGTAAATTCTTCTTGAACCGGGATCTCGAACCGGATATTGAAAGCTTCAAAGCTGTGGGAGACATCTTTCCCTTGAACCGGATTTTAAACCGGAATCTTCATTTTCAGCCGGAAATTTTCTGACGGCCTTTAAACTCGAACTTGCGAGAAGTTAATTCCTTTTTGAACCGGACATTGTTAAACCGGATCTGAGCGCTTCAGAACTTTGTGGGAGAATAGATTTCTCTTGAACCGGATTGTAAACCGGATATTTGAGAGCTTCAGTGATACTGACTTCCCTTCAGCCAGGTTTCAAACCGGAATCCTTTCTGATGATCCGAAACTTCTTCATTGAGTCGGGATTTTGTAACTGTCATATACTTTCTAAACCGGAAATTTTCTGGCGGCCTCTAAATTTTCATCAACATAACAGTAGCCTCCGGGATCGGGTTATCTTTCCCTCCATCGTCCTCGGGTTCTTATACCGGCTGAAACTGACAAGGCTTGCTGCGCTGCGTCATATCATCGTAGCCCCCAAGTCTCAAGGTGACTCGAGGAGTTGGCTTGAGATTCTCCATATTTGACCGTGATATAAACCGGTATAACTTGTATATCATTGGTGTTGATAACACGATGTGAATACACAGAAGGTTGAGGTGACTGCGGCGGGTTGTAAATGATCCCGTATGAACCGTGTCAGCAACTCGGCCAATGGTTCCTTCCAACTGGTGATTTGAAGTTAACTAAACTATAGCGGCGGTGACTTGTGCGCCTGCCCATTGATCCATCCAGTGCAGACGGCGGTTGATGATAATTTGCCTCCAATTTGAAAGAAAACCGGGCTACCCAAGCTGTGACTTGTTCATACTCAATAAATGGCTCGCGCAGACAGGTGCGGCCCGGTATGTTGATGTAGACCGGACTGCGGGGGATGGCAGCCTGTGCATGCGCTATTGGGTAATTCGCATGGTCCTGACGAGTTGACGCGGACTGGATCGCGATATAAACTGGCACGGGTTATCCAATAGCTCAGCGATTTAATAATCCCTTTTTGCAATAGACAATTTGTCCTGCATTGAAAAACTTGCAAGCCAGAGTAATTGCTCTTTTTAAAGAAAGCAATATGTAATATGAAAATATAGTGGATGGTTTTCACCTGATATGTTAGCTAAAAAATATCCACCGCGGAGTTGATGATCACCATAGTGAAACTGAAATCAATCACGGACGAGTCGTCCATGCGAGCAAACGGATGAATCGGCCGCGGCGTTGTAAACCGGTGCGGACGAGCAAGTCGCCCTCCGTGTTGTAAACCGGCGCGGACGCATGAACCGGCGGCGAGGGCGGACGGGCGAGTCAACCGGCGTGTCGACGTAAACCGGACCGCGATACTCGTGTCTGATATTATTTGTCAGATGAACGTGGATACTAGGATCAAAAACATAATCTGATGTAGCCCTAGCGCCGTAGCCCATGTTCCTTTACCCACTGCCGCGTTGATTTTCACGTGCAGATACGGCAGTCTTCAGCGGGTCAACGTCCAAGGCAAACCTGGCGGGTCAGGGCGCAGTCGCGGCTGCAGTGGAGGCAGCGAGCACGGCGAAGACTAACCCGAGTTCCTGTCTCCGGGTCGTACTAGTTGCTTTGACCAATCTTTTGTTTTTGACTGGGTATATGATGATTGACTTTTCCATGGTTGCCCTCCACGTGTAGAACAGCGGCCACAGCCAATGGATTTTTCTTCTCGGGAACTTGGTCCTATAGTTGCTTGTAATGACAGTAGTAAGGCCGTATCTCAGTAGATCACGTGGTATGGAGTAGCAGCTTTAGCTTGGAACAGCGGCACGAACGGCCGATGACATCAACCCGCGATTGATTGTCTTGAGATGGTTGGACTAGCATTTCCCTCTCGTCTTGATGGTTTAACCTTGTCTTCCCATAAAAAATAACAACAACGAAACGCTTTCGGCTTTACCTGTCATCGCTGCTGTAGAATTTCCTTGGGACTTGTAGCGACGCAGTCGAAATTGTTTTTGACTCAGACTCGGCGGATCTCTGGTGCGTGCAGTGGTCGCATAACACGTAACCCTAAAAAATCGCTTGCTCATAATTTTGTGCATGCTCAAACAGCCGGCTGTTAATTGATGATGTAGATCCCATCGTGCCGGTTCTTCATGAACTTCTTGATCCCTGGGAGAGATCCCTTCAGGAACTCAACACCACCATGCGCAGGCCCCACGGTGGGCGCCAACTGTCGTGGATTTGTCACGGCAGATGTCCTTAGTGTGAGGACTTAGTCGCGAGGCCAACGCATCTATGTGGTAGCTTGAGAGGGGTTGAGTGGGACGAGAGATGCAGGGCGGATCAACACGCAAGACAAGGATTTAGACAGCTTCGGGCCCCGGGAAACATCATCCGGTAATAACCCTACATGCTGTTTGAGGCTAGGTCTCATTATCACCCCGAGGGAGACGCCGTAAACCGGCTCTTTGTGTCTAGCCCTAGAGATTATTGATTGTTCTCTGTAGCTTGTCGCTTCTAACTTGTCCCTCTTTGGGGAGCCCTGCCCCTCCTTATATATGCTGAAGGGGCGGTTTACATGTGGAGTCATATTGGGATTAGGACTAGTCTATCTCTAATACAAACCGGATACAAGTCCTGGCTTTAACTCCTTGTAAGGCAAATATTCCTTTCCTCTTAAACCGGCCCTCAATAGTTGAACCGGCCTTCCTGAACCGCCAGACGGGCCACCTGGTCTTGTCGCTCTTCTGACCCGTCCGTCGGGTTACCAGTGAGTTATAACGTCCCGACGGGTTGCTGGTAAACCGCCAGGTCTGGGCGGGTCACCAGATGAATATCGCCAAGTGCCAGCAGGACCTCAAATAAACCGCCAAGTCCGGCCGGGTTAACTTCCGGCCGGTTTACACCGCGGGGTATATCCCCGACACCGCCCGACGACGCCGAGCTCATCGACGCCGTTCGCTGCCGCGACGCCGCCCGCCGCCCAGACGCCGTCCGCGCGCCGCCCAGACGCCGTCCGCGCGCCGCCCCGACGCCGTCCGCGCGCCCCCGTCCGCGCGCCCCCGTCGTCGCCCCTGCTCCGTCGCCGCCAGGCTGCCCCGAAGCCGCCCGCCGCCCCCGCCGATGCCGTCATCGTCGCCCGCACCCGTCGTCGCCGTCGCCGTCGCCCGCGCCCGTCGTCGCCGTCGCTGCCGGGAAGCACCACGCCGGCTCCCGCGACCCGTTCATCCGCGAGGCCGTTCGTCCGCCGCCGCACCGATTCCGGCCGGCGACCTCGACCCCTCCCCGCGCTGTGAGCCCCTGCCTCCTCCCCTTTTCCTTCTCATTGCCGTCCCCGCACGTCATCCGTAAGCGCGCGCCACCGCCAACCATCATCGTCGTCGCCATGTAATGCTCATGTATATGCTCACTGTATGTATGTATGTATGTATGTATGTATGTTCACCGTATAATGCTCTGTATATGCTATATATATAATGCTCATTTTTGCATTTTTTTGTTACCAAGAAAAAGGTCTATTTTTTGTTGATATGTATGTTCATATGCTCATTAATATTTAAAAAAAATGTTCATGCTCATTTAATAAAATGTTCATATGTAACATTTAAGAAAAAAAAAGTAAATGTATGTATGTTCATATGCAAAGAGTTATTTTTGATGAAATGAGATGAGATGAGATGTGTTTTGTGTTGGAGAAGAAAAGAGGAAGAAGGAAGAAGGAAGAAGAAGGAAAAGAGGGTCGAGGGGGGGGGGTCGATATACCCCCTCCCAGATAACAATTTTTTCCATGTATATATGCAAAAGTTACATTTTTAGAAAAGTTTTATATATCTAGCTAGAAAGAAGGAAGAAGAAGAAAAAGAAGGAGAGGAAAAAGGAAAATAAGAAGAGGAAGAAAGGAGAAGAAGAGGAGAGGAAGAAAGGGAGAAATAAATAAGAAGAGGAAAAAAGAAGAAAAAGAAGAGGAGAAGAAGAAAGGAATAGAGGAGAAGAAGAAAAAAAAAGAATATCTTCTATTTTTTTCTTCTTCCCCTCTATCCTTTCTTCTTCTCCTCTTTTTTTTCTTCTTTTTTTTCTTCGATCTTCTCCTCTATTCCTTTCTTCTTCTCCTCTTTTTATTTCTTCTTCGTTTTCTTATGTTTCATCGGGTTTGTTGTCGTCGATATACCCCTCCCAATAACTTCAACACGAGGGGGGGTCGATATACCCCCTCCCAATAACTTCAACACAAGGGGGGGTCGATATACCCCCTCCCGATAACTTCAACATGTGGGGGGTCGATATACCCTCTTCCCGATATATTATTTTTGAGGCCACCCCAAACCCTTGAAGCGTTGTCGAGGCCCTTACGATAACTTCAACACGTGGGGGGGGGGGTCGATATACCCCCTCCCGATAACTTCAACACGTGGGGGGGGTCGATATACCCCCTCCCCGATAATATTATTTTCCCATGTATGTATGTCGTCGTTGTCGATATACCCCCTCCCGATAGCTTCAACACGTGGGGGGGGTCAATATTACCCCCTCCTTGAAGCATTCTCGAGGCCACCCCAAACCCTTGAAGCGTTGTCGAGGCCACCCGAAACCCTAGAGAAGCAACGTCGAGGCCACTAATTAATATGATTCCTTACTATGATTAGCTAGCTAGTTCTACATTTGCCACTAATATATCCATCTGTCATGTTTGAATAATAATTGCCATGTTGTAAATATTTGTAGAAACTATGGACACCCCCCGAGACGAAGCACAAGAAGCATTGTTGGGGGACATAATCGCACAAGGAAGTGATGCCGTCTGCTCGTTGTTTCTCAACAAGACTGATGGTCTGGAAGGAGAGGGTGAAGAAGCAACTGGCTATGATTATGATGGCTCCGGTGAGCCAATGCTAGTGCAAGAAGGAGACCTGAGGACGGCTCCGGTGACCCAATGACGACAGTGCAAGAAGGAGACCGTGATGACGGCTCCGATGACCGAACCGAGTCCGGCCATGTATATATATATATATATATATATATATATATATATATATATATATATATATATATATATATATATATATATATTAGTTAAGTCTGTGCTGACTAGCTAATTGATGCATTCATTATTTTGGTATGTACACATATTAATTAACTCTCGTCTTTGTTCTTTTTTCTAGCCCTTCGGATCGAGCACAACTTCTGTAAAGAGACGAGGTCCGAAGAAAAAGTTGAGCTCGGATGAAAGGTTTGAGATCATAGAAATCGCGCGCGACAGCCAACTGATTGAACCCATCCGAACAAAGAACGCATTTGTTGCTCAGTGCGGGGTTCTGGTTAGGGACAAGATCCAGATCAGCATCCACCAATGGTTAAAGCCGGCTAAAGAAGACCTTGAGGTGTCTTATGTCAATGATATGCAGAAAAATGATCTTTGGACTGAGCTGAAGTCAAATTTCACCCTACGCCAGAGGATGATCCGGAGAAGCCAGTTAAAGAGCAATTAATCAAGTCTTTTGCTCTTAGGAAGATGGAAGACCTATTCAGGAGGTGGAAGAAACACCTGAATAGGTTTGTCGATAAAAAAGAGACACCAGAATTCAAGGGAAAATATGAGAAGATCAGAGATGACTGGCCCGCATTTGTGGCCCACAAGACATCGGAAAAGAGTAAGAAGATGTCGGCGACAAACAAGCAAAATGCTGTGAAGAAGAAGCATCACCATCGCATGGGGTCAGGTGGCTACCTCGTAGCCCGGCCTAAGTGGGCCAAGGCTGAGAATGATCTGCTTGAAAAAGGGATCGAACCAGAGACAATGAACTGGCCAGACCGTTGCAGGACTTGGTTCTTTGGGGCTGGCGAAACCTTGGACCCTGTATCAGGGAAGTCCATTTGGACAGACGAGCAATTGGAAATACCAGTCAAGAAGCTTCAACACTATATCGATGCAGCGCAACAAGGGACGTTCGTTCCAGATAGAGAGAACGACGAGCTCACAATGGACCTCGGGAATCCCGAGCACCCTGGACGGACACGAGGCACGGCAGGCTCCGTTTCGTGGAAGGCTGGGTTTCTGGACGCAGACGATTACAAATGCCAGGAGAGGAGGAAGAAAGTGCAGCAGACCCAACTGCAGGCGCTGCATGCAAGGGTACAAGCGATAGAGGAACGAGAAGCAAATCGCAGCAAATGAACTGCCGAAGCTTCCCCCGAAGCTACCCCGCCATCTCAGTGGAGAAGCAGCATGGCTTCCACCGAGCTGCTTCAGCCGGAGCATGTCTTGACGGCTCCTGCCAGCTATCCCGTGGATGCTATCACGGAGTCCGAAAATTGCCACCTTATGACGCAATGGATGAATTTCAAGGTCAAGGCGACTGTTGGCTCTGTTTTTCCTACTGAACCCGGCGCAACTTTTCACTGCCGGTCGATTCCAGAAGGATATGCTAGGGTGATGGTGGATGAAATAACGGAGGGATTTGAGGAGCTCCAGCTTGACCACCCTACCGGTGAAGGGGAGACTATGCTGGGTTCGTCTCTGAAGACTCCATGCCTATGGCGGAAGGAGCTCATCAACCTTCCGAACTGGACGCCTCCGCCTCCTCCTCCTCCTCCGGCGAGTCAGGGCACTCCACCTCCTCCACCGCCTCCTCCTCCGGCGAGTCAGGGCACTCCGCCTCCTCCACCGCTGATACGTCTCCAACGTATCTATAATTTTTGATTGCTCCATGCTATATTATCTACTGTTTTAGGCAATATTGGGCTTTATTATCCACTTTTATATTATTTTTGGGACTAACCTATTAACCGGAGGCCCAACCCAGATTTGCGGTTTTATGTCTATTTCAGTGTTTCGAGGAAAAGGAATATCAAATGGAGTCCAAACAGAAAAATCCTTTTTGGAACGTGATTTTCTCACCGGATAAGACCCGGAACATGGAGTGCACGTCAGAAGATACGGGAGCTGCCCACGAGGGTGGGAGGCGCGCCCACCCCCTTCCTCGTGGGGGCCCTGTGGCTCCCCCGGCGTACCTCTTTCACCCATATATACTGTCGTACCCTAAAACTTCTAGAACAGAAGATAGATCAGGAGTTCCGCCGCCGCAAGCCTCTGTATCCACCAAAAACCTAATCGGGACCCTGTTCCGGCACCCTGCCGGAGGGGGGGATCCCTCACCGGTGGCCATCTTCATCATCCCGGCGCTCACCATGACGAGGAGGGAGTAGTTCACCCTCGGGGCTGAGGGTATGTACCAGTAGCTATGTGTTTGACCTCTCTCTCTCGTGTTCCTGATTTGGCACAATCTTGATGTATCGTGAGCTTTGCTATTATAGTTGGATATTATGTTTCTTCTCCCCCTCTTCTCTCTTGTAATGGATTGAGTTTTCCCTTTGAAGTTATCTTGTCGGATTGAGACTTTAAAGATTTGAGAACACTTGATGTATGTCTTGCCGTGCATATCTGTGGTGACAATGGGATATCACGTGCCACTTGATGTATATTTTGGTGACCAACTTGCGGGTTCCGCCCATGAACCTATGCATAGGGGTTGGCACACGTTTTCTTCATGATTTTCCGGTAGAAACTTTGGGCACTCTTTGAGGTTCTATGTGTTGGCTGAATAGATGAATCTGGGATTGTGTGATGCATATCGTATAATCATACCCACGGATACTTGAGGTGACATTGGAGTATCTAGGTGACATTAGGGTTTTGGTTGATTTGTATCTTAAGGTGTTATTCTAGTACGAACTCTAGGGTTGTTTGTGGCACTTATAGGAATAGCCCACCAGATTGATTGGAAAGAATAACTTTGAGGTGGTTTCGTACCCTACCATAATCTCTTCGTTTGTTCTCCGCTATTAGTGTCTTTGGAGTGACTCTTTGTTGCATGTTGAGGGATTGTTATATGATCCAACTATGTTATTATTGTTGAGAGGACTTACACTAGTGAAAGTATGAACCCCATGCCTTGTTTCCTATCATTGCAATACCGTTTACGCTCACTTTTACCGCTTGCTACCTTGCTGTTTTTATATTTTCAGTTCACAAAAACCTATATCTACCATCCATATACCACTTGTATCGCCATCTCTTCGCCGAACTAGTGCACCCATACAATTTACTATTGTATTGGGTGTGTTGGGGACACAAGAGACTCTTTGTTATTTGGTTGCAGGATTGCTTGAGAGAGACCATCTTCATCCTATGCCTCCCACGGATTGATAAACCTTAGGTCATCCACTTGAGGCAAATTTTCTACTGTCCTAAAAACCTGTGCACTTGCAGGCCCAACAACGTCTACAAGGAGAAGGTTACGTAGTAGACATCAAGCTTTTTTCTGGCGCCGTTGCTGGGGAGGCTAGGTAAGTGAAGGTATATCTTTAGATCTTGCAATCGAATCTTTTTGTTTCTTGTTTTAGCACTAGTTAGTTTATAAAAGAAAACTACAAAAAAATGGAATTGAGTCTGCCACATACGCTTCATCTTTTTAATATCTTTCGTGAGTATGATGGAAAAGAAAATTGTGCCAAAGTATTAGAAGAAGAAATCTATAAAATGTTTGGCACTAAATCTTTTAATGATGAGCATGATTGCAATGTTCTTAGTATGAATTCCTTGAATATCCATGATGCTAATGATATGCAAAGCCTCAAGCTTGGGGAAGCTATGTTTGATGAAGATGATATTTTTTTGCCCCCCAAGCTTTGATGAGAAAATTTACTATGATGAAAGCATGCCTCCTATCTATGATGAGTATTGTGATGACACGTATGCTATAAAGAATAATGATAACCATGAAACTTGTCATCTTGATCTTAATTTTCAATCACATGATAGTTGTTTTGTTGAGTTTGCTCCCACTATTATTCATGAGAAGATATTTGCTTATGTGGAGAGTAGTAAAATTTCTATGCTAGTAGATCATGAAAAGAATGTTTTAGGTGCTGGTTATATTGTTGAATTCATTCATGATGCTACTGAAAATTATTATGAGGGAGGAACATATGCTTGTAGGAATTGCAATAATATCAAGTTTCCTATCTATGTGCTTAAAATCTTGAAGTTATGCTTGTTTTACCTTCCTATGCAAGATGATTCTTGTTCCCATAAGTTACTTGCTCACAAAATCCCTATGCATAGGAAGTGGGTTAAAATTAAATGTGCTAGTCATATTCTTCATGATGATCTCTTTACGTTTCAATTCTTATCTTTTATGTGAGCATCATTGAAATCATCATGCCTAGCTAGGGGCGTTAAACGATAGCGCTTGTTGGGAGGCAACCCAATTTTATTTTAGTTTATTGGTTTTTGGTTCTGTTTAGGAATAAATAATCCATCTAGCTTCTGTTTAGATGTGGTTTTATGTTTTAATTAGTGTTTGTGCCAAGTAGAACCTTTGGGAAGACTTGGGTGAAGTATTTATGATCATGCTGTAAAAAACAGAAACTTTAGCGCTCACGAGATTAGCTAGAACGTTTTACTGGAGAGTGCTATCTAGTTGATTCTTTTTGCAGATGATTACTATACAAATTCCACAGGTCCATCAAATTATTTTGGAATTTTTGAAGTCCAGAAGTTTGCGTTAGTTACAGATTACTACAGACTGTTCTGTTTTTGACACATTCTGTTTTTCGTGTGTTGTTCGCTTATTTTGATGAATCTATGGCTAGTAAAATAGTTTATAAACCATATATAAGTTGGAATACAGTAGGTTTAACACCAATATAAATAAATAATGAGTTTATTATAGTACCTTGAAGTGGTGTTTTGTTTTCTTTCGCTAACGGAGCTCACGAGTTTTCTGTTATGTTTTGTGTTGTGAAGTTTTCAAGTTTTGGGTAAAGATTCGATGGACTACGGAATAAGGAGTGGCAAGAGCCTAAGCTTGGGGATGCCCAAGGCACCCCAAGGTAATATTCAAGGATAACCAAGCGTCTAAGCTTGGGGATGCCCCGGATGGCATCCCCTCTTTTGTCTTCGTTCATCGGTAACTTTACTTGGAGCTATATTTTTATTCACCACATGATATGTGTTTTGCTTGGAGTGTCGTTTTATTTTCTTTAGATTGGCTTTCTGTTTGAATAAGATATCAAGATCTGAAATTATTAAATGGGAGAGTCTTCACATAGTTGCATAATTATTCGACTACTCATTGATCTTCACATCTTTCGGAGTAGTTTGTTGTTTGCTCTAGTGCTTCAGTTATATCTTTTAGAGCATGGTGGTAGTTTTATTTTGAAGAAATAGATGAACTCTCATGCTTCACTTATATTATTTTGAGAGTGTTAAATAGCATGGTAATTTTCTTAAAATCCTAATATGCTAAGCATAAAAGATTTGTAAGAATTCTTATGAGTGTGTTGAATACTAAGAGAAGTTTGATGATTGATGATTGTTTTGAGATATGGAGGTAGTGATATTAAAGTTGTGCTAGTTGAGTAGTTGTGAATTTGAGAAATGCTTGAGTTAAAGTTTGCAAGTCATGTGGCATGCACGTATGGTAAACATTATGTAACAAATTTGAAACATGAGGTGTTATTTGATTGTCCTCCTTATGAGTGGCGGTCGGGGACGAGCGATGGTCTTTTCCTACCAATCTATCCCCCAAGGAGCATGCGCGTAGTGCTTTAGTTTTTGATGGCTTGTAGATTTTTTCAATAAGTATGTGAGTTCTTTCTGACTAATGTTGAGTCCATGGATTATACGCACTCTCACCCTTCCATCATTGCTAGCCTCTACGGTACCGTGCATTGCCCTTTCTCACATTGAGAGTTGGTGCAAACTTCGCCGGTGCATCCAAACCCCGTGATATGATACGCTCTTTCACACATAAACCTCCTTATATCTTCCTCAAAAGAGCCACCATACCTACCTATTATGGCATTTCCATAGCCATTCCGAGATATATTGCCATGCAACTTTCCACCATCCAGTTTATCATGACACATTCATCATTGTCATATTGCTTAGCATGATCATGTAGTTGACATCGTATTTGTGGCAAAGCCACCGTTCGTAATTCTTTCATACATGTCACTCTTGATTCATTGCATATCCCAGTACACCGCCGGAGGCATTCATATAGAGTCATACTTTGTTCTAGTATCGAGTTGTAATCATTGAGTTATAAATAAATAGAAGTGTGATGATCATCATTCAATAGAGCATTGTCCCAAAAAAAGAGAAAGGCCAAAGAAAAAAAGGAAGGCCCAAAAAAAGGGGCAATGTTACTATCCTTTTTTTCCACACTTGTGCTTCAAAGTAGCACCATGATATAGCGAGTCTCATATATTGTGCTTCAAAGTAGCACCATGTTCTTCATATAGAGAGTCTCTTGAGTTATCACTTTCATATACTAGTGGGAATTTTTCATTATAGAACTTGGCTTGTATATTCCAACAATGGACCTCCTCAAGTGCCCTAGGTCTTCGTGAGCAAGCAAGTTGGATGCACACCCACTTAGTTTCTTTTGATGAGCTTTCATACATTTATAGCTCTAGTGCATCCGTTGCATGGCAATCCCTACTCCTTGCATTAACATCAATCGATGGGCATCTCCATAGCCCATTGATTAGCCTCGTTGATATGAGACTTTCTCCTTTTTGTCTTCTCCACATAACCCCCATCATCATATTCTATTCCACCCATAGTGCTATATCCATGGCTCGCGCTCATGTATTGCGTGAAGGTTTATGAGTTTGAGATTATTAAAGTATGAAACAATTGCTTGGCTTGTCATCGGGGTTGTGCATGATGAGAGCATTCTTGTGTGACGAAAATGGAGCATGACTAAACTATATGATTTTGTAGGGATGAACTTTCTTTGGCCATGTTATTTTGAGATGACATAATTGCTTTGTTAGTATGCTTGAAGTATTATTACTTTTATGTCAATATGAACTTTTGTCTTGAATCTTTCGGATCTGAATATTTATATCACAAGTAAGAAGAATTACATGGAAATTATGCCAACTAGCATTCCACATCAAAAATTATCTTTTTATCATTTACCTACTCGAGGACGAGCAGGAATTAAGCTTGGGGATGCTTGATACATCTCCAACGTATCTATAATTTTTTATTGCTCCATGCTATATTATCTACTGTTTTAGGCAATATTAGGCTTTATTATCCACTTTTATATTATTTTTGGGACTAACCTATTAACCGGAGGCCCAGCCCAGATTTGCTGTTTTATGCCTATTTCAGTGTTTCGAGGAAAAGGAATATCAAACGGAGTCCAAACAGAAAAATCCTTTTTGGAACGTGATTTTCTCACCGGATAAGACCCAGGGAACTTGGAGTGCACGTCAGAAGATACGGGAGATGCCCACGAGGGTGGGGGCGCGCCCACCCCCCTGGAGCATGCCCCCTGCCTCGTGGGGCCCCCGTGGCTCCCCCGACGTACCTCTTTCACCCATATATACCGTCGTACCCTAAAACTTCCAGAACAGAAGATAGATCGGGAGTTCCGCCGCCGCAAGCCTCTGTATCCACCAAAAACCTAATCGGGACACTATTCCGGCACCCTGCCGGAGGGGGGGATCCCTCAGCGGTGGCCATCTTCATCATCCCGGTGCTCTCCATGATGAGGAGGGAGTAGTTCACCCTCGGGGCTGAGGGTATGTACCAGTAGCTATGTGTTTGACCTCTCTCTCTCTCTCTCTCTCTCTCGTGTTCTTGATTTGGCACGATCTTGATGTATCACGAGCTTTGCTATTATAGTTGGATCTTATGTTTCTTCTCCCCCTCTTCTCTCTTGTAATGGATTGAGTTTTCCCTTTGAAGTTATCTTGTTGGATTGAGTCTTTAAAGATTTGAGAACACTTGATGTATGTCTTGCCGTGTGTATCTGTGGTGACAATGGGATATCACGTGCCACTTGATGTATGTTTTGGTGACCAACTTGCAGGTTCCGCCCATGAACCTATGCATAGGGGTTGGCACACATTTTCGTCGTGATTTTCCGGTAGAAACTTTGGGCACTCTTTGAGGTTCTATGTGTTGGTTGAATAGATGAATCTGAGATTGTGTGATGCATATCGTATAATCATACCCATGGATACTTGAGGTGACATTGGAGTATCTAGGTGACATTAGGGTTTTGGTTGATTTGTATCTTAAGGTGTTATTCTAGTACGAAATCTAGGGCTGTTTGTGGCACTTATAGGAATAGCCCACTAGATTGATTGGAAAGAATAACTTTGATGTGGTTTCGTACCCTACCATAATCTCTTCGTTTGTTCTCCGCTATTAGTGTCTTTGGAGTGACTCTTTTGTGCATGTTGAGGGATAGTTATATGATCCAACTATGTTATTATTGTTGAGAGCACTTACACTAGTGAAAGTATGAACCCTAGGCCTTGTTTCCTATCATTGCAATACCGTTTACGCTCACTTTTACCTCTTGCTACCTTGCTGATTTTATATTTTCAGTTCAGAAGAACCTATATCTACCATCCATATACCACTTGTATCGCCATCTCTTCGCCGAAATAGTGCACCTATACAATTTACTATTGTATTGGGTGTGTTGGGGACACAAGAGACTCTTTGTTATTTGGTTGCAAGGTTGCTTGAGAGAGACCATCTTCATCCTATGCCTCCCACGGGTTGATAAAGCTTAGGTCATCCACTTGAGGGAAATTTGCTACTGTCCTACAAACCTATGCACTTGCAGGCCCAACAACGTCTACAAGGAGAAGGTTACGTAGTAGACATCAACCGCCTCCTCCTCCGGCGAGTGAGGATCAGGGCACTCGGCCGGCTCCTTCTCCGGCGTGTGGCGGCACTCCGCCTCCTTCTCCGCCTGCGCCGGTGCGCCCGAGCAGCCAGCCTCCTCCTTCTCCGCCTCATCAGCAAGGGCGGAAGAGACCCGCCGCCGCTCCGGCTGCTCCGGCGCGTCGTAGTCCTTCTCCTCCGCCTCGTAAGCAAGGAAAGAAGACAGCCGCTCCGTCTGCTCTGCCGGCGTCTAGTAGTACAGCCAGAGGCGGGAGGAAATACAGATCTGGTCCTTCTCTGAAGACTCCAGAGAAGTTACCATACGAGATGACCCCGGAGGAGAACGCGAATATTGCGCGAACCAAAGTGAAGGACTGGTTTCAAGGGTTGAAAGCACAGAGACATCCACTTTTGGAGGAGAAGGTAGATCCGGTGAAAGCGAAGCGCACTCTGGCTGCCCTGAGAAAACCACCCAAGTCTCCGCCGAAAGACAACTATGAGCGCATTATTGGAAAGGCATTTGTCGAAGCGAAGCGGTCGGAAAGTACTGTCAGTGATCAAAGGATGAAAGAACGACGAGTTGGGAAAGAAATTGCCCAGCTCGGCGAACAAGCGAAGCAATTGTGCCCCCAGCTCAAGGTGCCTAGCGACATTGTCGCTAATGATCCGAGGATGGTGCCCGGTTATAGCAATCTTGGAGATTACCTGCCCGACGATGTACATTATGATTTCTTGGAGGTGCAGATACACAGATACGAGTACGGGAAGCCTCTCATCAAAGATGAAAGATCTCTAATGACAAGGATGCGAAGATTCCATGATTGGTACATGAAAACCTGCAGAGAGTCTAGGGGGAGGAATACTTTGTATCTGAGAGTTAAAAAGGAGCATGACCTCGTTGCAATTGAACTGTTGCATGTTCCATTTGAGGAGTTCTTTCAGTTTTTCAATCAACTGGCCCTCGATAAAGCAACGGTCACCTGCTACTGTCTGTAAGTACTACTACTTCTGTCATTAAGTCTCTCTATATAGGTCAGCTCTTTCATTGCATGTATTTATAATTATCCTCACTATATTATGCATATTGAATATCGCCGAATTGAAGAAAAGACAAGTCAGTGATATTGGGTTCATTAATACAAATCTCATAGATGCATATGAGGTTGAATTTCATACCGAAGATACCGAGGCCAACTTGCTACGATCGTTGGTAATGAATGAAAACAAAGGTATAATACTCTTTCCTTACAACTTCAAGTGAGTGTTACTGTCTTGTGCATATTCGGTTTCCCTTATATATTAGACCAGGTTATAGTAATGTAATTGATGAGTTATGCATACGTGCGTAGGTTCCACTATATTCTCCTAGAGATTAAGCTTGAATAGGGAGTAGTAACTGTCTTAGACTCGAAACGAAAAGATCCCCAGGATATGACTCAAATGCTCGAGAAGTAAGTTAAATCGATCATTATCCACCATATCATCAACTTTGTTCATTTCTGATATCAAGTAATTGTTTTCTTTGTCTGGCAGGGTTTATAGAAAATTCACCAAAAAAGCTCCGGGACTGCCGAAGAAGCTGGAATTTAGACACTCGAAAGTAAGTACTATAGTAGCATGTTCCGCGCATCTCCTAGCTAGTTATTCAAGCGCTCGTTTCATCAATACCATTTGACATTCTTGCTTATCAGTTTGATTGACCTCTATTTGTTGTAAAGTGGTTGTGGCAGGAACAAGGGAATGATTTCTGTGGATACTACGTTTGCGAGTCCATCCGCAACACGACCTGTGAGCGGGGCTACTATGACGAACAATATGAAGTGCATAAATAACAATATTCACAATTTTATTTTATTACCATCATTTTTGTTGAGTTCCATTCATTCATATATATATATATATATATATATATATATATATATATATATATATATATATGTATGTATGTATGTATTGACCCCCTTCTTGAAATTAGATGTTTCGGATGCGGGATGAACTCCTAGCACCAGATCGCATACGAGCAATTCAAGAGGAATTGGCGGCATTCTTTCTTGACCACGTGATCGCTGAAGACGGAGAATACTATGTGGACCATGCGTCCATATATTAGGAAATTATATTTGTAAGAGATAATTATTGTATATATGTAGCCGGTAGTGTCGGATAGATATACGAGAACTTGTTCTTCGACCACTCTCTCGGAGAAGGAGAGGTGGTCGATATCACTTCTCTCTGTATGCATATATGTTCATGAAGATCTTCTGTTTCCTTCGTTTGTTTACTAGCTAGCTAGCGTGTCTAGTCCTCTCTATACGTATGTATAGTATGGCGTCGACCAAGCACGGACATAAGAGAGGACACTTCTCTATTAATTAGCTAGCTAACACAATATATAAAACACCTAAATTAACCCCCCAAAACCCCCAACCCCCCCCCCCCTCAAAAAAACAAAAACCCCAGCCACAGAAATGCTGACGCGTGGATGCCTATTGGTCCCGGTTGGTGCCACCAACCAGGACCAAAGGCCCTCCTGCCTGGGCTCGGCGCATAGGCCACGTGGAGGCCCAGCTGTCCCGATTCTGGACTGAACCGGGACTAAAGGGCCAGGTGAGGGAGTCCTGGATTAGGGGGTGTTCGGATAGCCGAACTATACCTTCAGCCGGACTACAGGACTATGAAGATACAAGATTGAAGACTTCGTCCCGTGTCCGGAAGAATCTTTTCTTGGCGTGGAAGGCAAGCTAGGCGTGCGGATATTCAAGATCTCCTACCATTGTAACCGACTCTGTGTAACCCTAACCCTATCCGGTGTCTATATAAACCGGAGGGTTGTAGTCCGTAGAACAACCATCATCATACACAATCATACCATAGGCTAGCTTCTAGGGTTTAGCCTCCTTGATCTCGTGGTAGATCTACTCTTGTACTACCCATATCATCAATATTAATCTAGCAGGAGTAGGGTTTTACCTCCATCGAGAGGGCCCGAACCTGGGTAAAATAAAGTGTCCCTTGTCTCCTGTTACCATCCGACCTTGACGCACAGTTCGGGACCCCCTACCCGAGATCCGCCGGTTTTGACATCGACATTGGTGCTTTCATTGAGAGTTCCTCTGTGTCGTCGCTTTTAGGCCCGATGGCTCCTTTGATCATCAACAATGATGAGGTCCAGGGTGAGACTTTCCTCCCCGGACAAATCTTCGTCTTCGGCGGCTTCGCTCTGCGGGCCAATTCGCTTGGTCGTCTGGAGCAGATCGAAAGCTACGCCCCTGGCCATCAAGTCAGGTTTGGAAGCTTAAACTACACGGCAGATATCCGCGGAGACTTGATCTTCGACGGGTTCGAGTCACAGCCAAGCACGCCGCACTACCTCGAGGGGCAGGATATAGCTCTGCCTCCGAATAGTGCCCTGGAGGCCGCACACGCACCGACCCCGATCCTCGACTCAGAGCCCACTGCGTTCTTTGAGGATGAACGGTTGGACGTCACCTCAGGGGCTGCGATCTTGAAGGCGATCGAGCCGAACGCCAGCCCCGCACTCCGCACGACCCATGACTCCAAGGAGTCGGATTCTTCTCCGAACTCCGGGCCTCCCGTGCCCCTGCCGATCGAATCCGATTGGGCGCCTATAATGGAGTTCACCGTCGCGGACATCTTTCAGTACTCACCTTTCGGTGATATCCTGAATTCTCTCAAGTCTCTCTCTCTATCAGGAGAGCCCAGGCCGGACTATGGTCTGCGAGGTTGGGATTCGGACGAAGAAGAAATTCAAAGCCCATCCACCACCCACTTAATAGCCACTGTCGATGATTTAACCGACATACTTGACTTCGGATTCGAAGACTTCGACGGTATGGACGACGAAGATGGAGACGAACAGGAACCAGCACCTATAGGGCGTTGGACCGCCACCAGACCTAACGATGTGTTCATGGTGGATACCCCTAAAGGAAACGACAACAAGGAAAAAGGGGACGAATAAAGGGATAAACCCTCCGAAAAACAATCAAAGCGGCGACAAAAACGTCGAGCCAAGCCCCGCCTCGATCAAGACCCAGCCATAGAGCAGGATGAGCTGGTAGACGACGAGCATGCCTCAGAGCAACCGTCCGAACAGGGCAACGCGGATAGAGAGGACAGACAGCCCTCCCCCGGCCATAACAGAACTCCGGACGATCTCACGCCGGATAAAACCACGGAGCAGAAGAATCTCCACGAAAGGCTCGTTGCCACAGCACGCAGCCTGAAAAAGCAGAAGCGGAAGCTAAAGACGGCGGAAGATGCACTCAGAATAAGATGGAGCAATGTAATCAAGACCGCAGACAAATACGGCGGCAGCCGCCGCACTAAAAGCTATCCGAAGAGAAAACTACTGCCCGAATTCGACCAAGAGGCCCTAGAGCCCTCGCATTCAAAAAATAAAAAAGCCACACGGTCGGATAGACGACCCCACGGCCACCATAAAATGGCAAGCGGTGCCGCACTCAATGCGGCATGCGACCCAATTAAAGACTCGCATCATGGCCCAGCCAGGTCCATTTACGGGCCAAGAAAGCAAGCTCTCACAAGCAATGCAAAAAAGCCATCATCAGAATCCGGCACACCCAAATACAGGGGCGCCGCACACCCCCTATGTTTCACCGATGAGGTCCTGGAATATGAATTTCCAGAGGGATTCAAACCCGTCAACATAGAGGCATACGATGGAACAACAGACCCCGGAGTCTGGATCGAGGATTATATCCTCCACATACATATGGCTAGAGGAGATGATCTCCACGCCATCAAATATTTACCCCTTAAGCTTAACGGGCCAGCCCGGCACTGGCTTAAAAGCCTTCCCGAAAACACAATTGGAAGTTGGGAAGAGCTCGAGGATGCTTTCCGAGAAAATTTTCAAGGGACCTATGTCCGCCCCCCGGACGCAGACGATCTCAGTCACATAACTCAACAGCCCGGAGAATTAGCTCGGCAGTTCTGGAACAGATTCCTTACTAAAAAGAATCAGATAGTGGATTGTCCGGACGCCGAAGCCTTAGCAGCTTTCAGGCATAATGTCCGAGACGAGTGGCTCGCCAGACACCTCGGCCAGCAAAAGCCAAGAACAATGGCCGCACTCACAAGCCTCATGACCCGCTTTTGTGCAGGAGAGGACAGCTGGTTGGCACGATGCAGCCCCAGCGACCCAAGTACATCCGAAATCAGGGATGGAAACGGAAAACCGCGACGAAATAAGGACCGTCGCCGAACCAAAGAAAAAAGTCCGAAGAGCACGGCAGTCAATGTCGGATTCAAAAGCTCACGGCAAAATCAGACAAAACCACCCCTTTAGGATAATAGGGACGATCCGTCCAGCTTAAACAGAATCCTGGACAGAATATGTCAGATACACGGTACTCCTGGGAAGCCTGCCAATCACACCCATAGAGACTGTTGGGTTTTTAAACAATCCGGAAGGCTTAACGCCGAACACAAGGGGCTCGATACACCAAGCAAAGACGAGGACAAACCCCAGAAGCAGAACACCAGGAAACAAAAGAACTTCCCACAAGAAGTTAAAACAATGAACTCACTTCACGTAACAAAACGTGTGGCACCCATAAAGGTACGCACAATAAAACCTATCCCTCGGGGGTCCCGCCACTGGTTATTAAAACCAATCATTTTTTATCAGCTAGATTATTCTAGAAATATCAAAAACGCAGGCCGGCCTGCCCTGATACTCGATCCAATAATTGACGGATTCCAGTTTACCAATGTCCTTATGGACGGTGGTAGTGGACTAAACCTGATATATCAAGATACAATCCACCGCATGGGCATAAACCCAGCAAGAATCCGCCATAGCAAAACCTCCTTTCAAGGGGTAGCACCGGGCCCGGACACCCATTGTATGGGTTTTCTCCGGCTTGCAGTCATATTTGGCTCTGCCAATAACTTCCGTCGCGACAAGCTGATCTTCCATGTCGTCCCGTTTTCAAGTCGCTATCAAGCACTAATGGGACGCGGAGCTTTCGCTCTCTTTAACGCAATACCGCACTATGCATCTCTCACGCTTAAGATGCCCGGTCCACGAGGCATCATCTCTTTAAAGGGAGCGCACTAAAATACGCCTTCTCCAAACGGAGGATTGCGCGGCCGCTTAAACAGCCGCACAATAAAGTGGCCTCGCCAGCCAAAAGACTTTTTCGATATAAGTCATTAAAGGCCACAGACCCGGACTAAATGAGTTCGGCACAAGTCCATCATCAACGCAGGCTTAAAACGCCATATACCCCCGTACCGGGGGCTATACGCAGAGACAATAAAGCTCAACTTTATATATTTTTTACTCTATATTTTGTTTATTATCTTTTTGTTCCGCACGACCCATTTTCAATTCAGTTCGTCTATTTTACAGATGAACATCGTGCGGCGCCCGTCCAGGACACGGCACAGCGGAGACACAGGCGCAGACGTGCAGTAGGGACCCGTCCTCAGGATTCTTTTTAGATTAAGACCCTGCGTAAACCTTTTTTACTGTCTCTTGCTGCTATACATCCCCTGGTTTTTTTCTACTATAACCAAGGAGGAGGCTGGCGTTTTGGCATGTGGCCACGCCAGAATTTTTGCTCGTACCTGGACACTAGGGGCCCTTTTTTTAAGGGTGTTGTTTCACCCGCACTCATAAAGACCGAACACCTTAGGGAGTGTTCGGCGTCGCGAGTTTTGGCACTATATGCCTCAGCTCCGAATCATGTCTTTGGTCAAATGTTGGGTTGCCCGACTCCAGAGTTCGGCTACCTTACGTTCCGCTCTATCGGCTAAGGTAGCACCAGGAGAACTACTGCGATTGTGCCCCGGTTCGGCCGGGTGAGCACCTCAGTAGAGAAAGCTGAAAACCGACTGTCATGATGTAGCGCGAGAGTGGTCGCCACTCGATGACTTATAGGAATTTATCAGATTCCTCCGCTTTGACGAAGGGCCGTTTCCCGGTCAGGCACGTATGCGCCCCGAATTCGGGCAAGCGCAGTCGCCACTAAGGGGCTACCTAAAGAGTCCCACTGTCAAGATCCTATGGCTAAGTGAAAGTGTTAAAGCATTATAGTCTGGTTGCCTAGCCCGCTGCGCTATCACCTCCTTTGTAGGACCAAGACGTTGGGTTAAGTGTGAAAACGCGTCTTCTGCGCGCACCCCCGCACTATGTGCGTGGGGGCTGAAGCCAACGACTGCAATCTTTCAGAATTTATATATTAAAACGGCCGCACAGGAGGTTTTCTTAATACTTGAAGGCACAAGTCTAAAAAATGCCACTACAATTTATCAAAATACTGTTTTATGATTACATATGCTATCATAATATAGCATCCTTCGAGCACTGCGTCTCTATTACGCGAGCGCCTTCGAGGACTTCCTTAAAATAGTGCTCGGAAGGTATTCGGCTTTTATCCGAATCCCGGGACGCAACAATGGTGGGCTCCATATCTGCCCAGTATGTCTTGACACGGGCAAGAGCCAGCCGAGCGCCCTCTATGCACGCTGACCTCTTCATAGCATCAACACGTGGCACCACGTCCAGAAATTGCTGCACCAAGCTGAAATAACTCTTCGGCTTCGATCTCCCCGGACACAGATGATCCATGACGTACTTCATGGCGAGTCCGCACAACCTATTCAGTTCGGCCCATTGGGCTAGGCGATCGACCACTGCCAGTGGACGCTCTGGATTGATGAATTGTGACCAAAAGAGCTTCTCCACTTCATGATCTCGAAAGTGTTCGGTCGCATCAGCAGCACTAGCCGCCAAATCCAGATAGGTGTCCTCTACACTCCACATCCGGTCTAACGGGGCAAACTTCGGATCACAAAATTTTCTCCGCAGCGAGAAGGGCTTTCCATCCACAATTTGTCCGGCTTGACGCAGCTCTTCCCTTCCCGCTCTCATTATAGAGCGGGCATCCTTGGCGTCAGCAACAGCCTTCTCTAAGCTCGTTTGCCTCGCCCGACCCTCTTCTTCAAGAAGCTTGCAACGGTCAGTAGCACTCTTTAACTTTACGGCCATATCAGCCATCTCCTCCTTGCTTCGGCAATGGGCAGCCTGTTCGACTTTCAGCTCTTCAAGGGCTTTCACGGCAGCCGCATCGCTTTTCCTGGCTTGTTCCTTCGCTCGGGCGAGTTCGGCCCTAAGACCCTCCACGGCGGCCGCACCATCTGCGTCAAGCATACACACGGTAAGATATTGACATAAAGCTCCTCTTACTAACCATCGCCCGATAATTTCAATACCTTGAGCATCATCAAGCCGCTTGTTAACAAGCGCGGTGTCGGCTTCTGCCTCATCAAGTTGTCGCTTCAGTTCGGCAAATTCACGAGTCCGGTTTGACTCTGGACAATCCGCCACCTACATATAAAGGTGCCACTTAAAGGACCTGGGATTAAGATCCTCTGCGCGCCGTCAATTTTAACGACGCACAGAGTCTTAGGGGCTACTATCTACACAGGGCGCACTTTATTTATGCGCAACTAACACAAGTGTACATTATTTAAAACGTACCTCAAGGCCTGCCAGTAAACTTTTGACGGCCTCGTGCAATCCGCTTTCTGCGGATGAAATCTTTTCAATCACCGTGTTCATCAACGCACGATGCTCCTCTAAGACAGAGGATCGCCCCAGCAGAATCTTTAGCTCCTCCGGCCGAACACCAGATGGTGCCGGACTCGTCCCATGGCCTCCCTCAAAGGCCGGACGCGGAGAACCTCGGGGGGCCACATGGCCACCTTCCGCCCCTGTCGGATCCAGAGAAATCCTCCGCGACGACACTTCAGCATCGCCCGCCTTGCTAGGTGATACAGAAGGAGGAGGCGTTCCGCTCTCCATCATCTCCATAAGAAGATCCCCCGAGGACGAGTTCTGCTGAGAAGGGCTGAGGTCCGAACTACAAAGTAAGGTTTCGGTTAAAACCTCTCAGATATAAATCAAGGATTTCTCTTAAAAGAAAAACTCTTCTTCTACTTACGGCTCGCTGGAGAGCTGGTCCCTTTGAGGGTTTAGCTCGGCCGAGGGGCTCCCCGGCGTCGGGCCCTCTGACAAGGATTTTTTCCCCCGCTTCGAGGCTACGGTCTCCGGGTCGTCAGAGGCGGCCCTTTTCTTTCCCTTAGGAGAGGAATTATTGATTCCCCCCTTTGGAATGGCCTCTTTCGAGGAGGCCATGGTTTCCTTGTCCTCCCCCTTATTTCCCTCCAAAGGCACTACCTCCAGCATCCTGACTAGCACGGGATCCAGCCTGGTTTCGGGAAGGGGAGCCGGACACCTGATCAGCTTCGCCTTCGCTATCCACTCCTGCTTAAAAGGAGAAGCGCTGTTAAGAGCAAGTCAATTATGCGGATAGAAGGTCCGGGCACAAGGTCACTTACTTGAGTATCCGGACAATTGCGGCTTAAACCCACATCCTCGGTCAAATCCGGACTCACTTCTTGTGATCCGAAGAACAGTTTATACATCTCCGCGGGCGTCACGCCCATAAAATCCCGGAGAACTCGCGGTCCCTCTAGATTGAACTCCCACAGGCGAAGGGGGCGACGTTGGCCGGGCAGTGTCCGGCGAATCAGCATGACTTGTGTCACCTTGACCAGGTTGAGGTCTCCTTCCAAGAGATCCTTAATGCGGCCCTGCAGCAGAGGTACGTCTTTGGGCAAGCCCCGATCTAACCCTGTGTTGATCCACGACGCTAACCGCGGTGGGGGACCTGAGCGAAAGGCAGTAGGCGCCACCCATGCGGTGCCCCGAGGAGCGGTGATATAGAACCACTCCTGTTGCCATAAGCCAAGCTCCTCTTGACAAGCGCCCTCAGGTCATGGAGCATCGGCATTTCTTTTTATAGCAGCGCCTCTGCACTCTGCGTGGTGCCCCTCGATCATCTTCGGTTCTACTTTGAAGGTCTTGAGCCATAATCCGAAGTGAGGGGTAACACGGAGGAACGCTTCGCACACAACAACGAAATAGGAGATATGGAGGATGGACTCCGGAGCTAAGTCGTGGAATTCCAGCCCATAATAAAACATCAGCCCCCTTACAAAGGGATCCATTGGGAAGCCTAATCCCCGAAGGAAGTGGGATACTACTACAACAACGGCTACACACTCACTCTGATCACGGACTAGTGCAATGCGCGCGCGCGCACACACACACACACACACACACACTCTAGAGACTGGAGTACTACTTGATTTGAAGCTGGTACACTCACGAGTAGAGGAGGAAACTGAAGTGGCTTCATGCCTTGCTTTGACTGGAATGGAGTGCTTACAACCGGAGGGGTGGAGCTCCTTTTATAGCTAACTGAACCGAGTATGCTACACACTAGGTGACGTCAAGTGCATGAGTGACCTCATGGCTTACGTGCTACATTCCTTAGTTACCAAGGATATGGGAGCTCTAGTAATTCTTTTCAGTTTTACTACTGCTGCCGACATGCAGCCATACATGCTCTGATACCAATTGTTAGCCGGAGCTACTGGCCACTACTCTCGCCCTCTACTCTCTTTGCTTGCTGTGCTCAAACACGTTAGTGAAGCACACACTCACTGGTGTAGTGCGCGCGCACACACACACATGAGTATCTAGTAGTAGTACTTGTATTAGCTCTTGGCTTGGAATGGAATGCTTACAACCGGTGGGGTGGAGCTCCTTTTATAGCTAACTGAACCGACTATGCTACACACTAGGTGACGTCAAGTGCATGAGTGACCTCATGGCTTACGTGCTACATTCCTTATTTACTAATGATACAGGAGCACTAGTAATTTCTTTTCAGTTTTACTACTGCTGCCGACATGCAGCCATGCATGCATCTGAGACTAGCTACGTAAATGCTGCTGCTACCGTTATGTGCACCGGAAGACTAAGGTTGACTCAACAGTCGGCACTGTGATTCTTGACGAACTACTCGAGTTATACCTTGGCAACAATTGACGCCACTCAGCCAGTGTACACCAGAGCGTGGACGGCGAGCGTACCACATGGGCCACGAGCCCTCACCATCGCCGCATATAGGAGGAGCAGACACTGACCGTAGCTCGTACGTTGCATCCCAACAGGATGAGCAACCTCGAACAATCACGTCTGCATCTACTTCAGAAGCAGGGCTGATGGGGATGCATGCCCAGGCTGCGACATCCCAAGCGGCAACGTCGATGCGTGCCGTTACTAACATTGGCCATGACCATGCTGCCAACGAAGGCTTGATATGATATGAGACTTGGCCAGGCGGCACACGTGATCGTGCTTGGAGTCGTCGACGAAGCCGGCGGGCTGAAGACAATAGACCTCCTCCGAGAGCATGTTGTGGACGAAGGCGTTCTTGACACCCAGTTGGTGGACGGGCCACCGACGCGAGGCGGCGATGGTGAGGACGATGCGGATGGTGGCCAGATTGACGACGGGCGAGAACATCTCGCCGTATTCGACGCCAGCGCATTGCCGGAAGCCACGGACGACCCACCATGCCTTGTAGCGCTCGAGGGTGCCACCGGCGCACATTTTGTTCTTGAAGATCCACTTGTCGGTGATTATATTGGCGCCGGGCAGACGGGCACCAGGTCCCAGGTCCTATTTCTGACAAGGGCAGTGCACTCCTCGCGCATGGCCGTGAGCCAGTTGGGGTGGCGAACAACCACCAGAACGGAGCTGGGAACCGACGGTATCGTCTACTTGGAGGAAGCCATGGCCGCGTCGTAGTAGTGCGGGTTCGGGCGGAACACGCATGCTTGAGCACGCGTCACCATCTGCCGCGGCGCCATTGTTGTCGAAGCAGGCGCGACGATGGGAGAGGTTGCAGAGCTAGATGCTGGCGAGCCCGCTCAGGAGGAAGAGGCTCCAACACCGCTCGATGAAGATCCAACGCACAAGTTTGAACCGGATGGTGGCGCGCTACTGCAGAGGCACATGAGCCGTCGGATAGCGGTCCAACTCCATCACTTGAAAGACAGCAGGATGCGCCAAGAGTGGAGGAGGCTGCCCCGTCTGATGAAGAGAGGAGCGGCGCGCTTGAAGCACCAACAAGTGCGGGCCGGACGGCGACAGGGCGACGAAGCATGGGGACCTGCAAAACCGATGGGGCGGCTGGCAAGGAGAGAGGGGGTTTGCGGTTAGCTGCAATGGAGCGGGTGAAGGGGAATGATGTCTTGTCGAAGATCACGTGCCGGGAGGTGAGCACTCGTCGGGAAAGTGGATCAAAGCAGCGGTAGCCGCGGTGATCAGAGGGGTAACCGAGAAACATGCATGCGATAGAGCGAACATCGAGCTTGTGTCGGGCAGTGCTTGTGGTGTAGGAGATGAAAGACCTTCTTGGGCTCTGTCATGGGCTGCCCGAGGTTGCATAGTTGACCGGCGTAGGTCTTCAGCTTCGTGCAGTACTGCATGGTCGTCATGTCGCCTTGCATGATGGCGTGGTACTCAGCGTCGATGTAGACCGCCCGTGCAAGCTAGTTGTCCCGAAGCAAAGTGTCGATCACCGTCCAGACAGTGAGAGCCGTGTCCTCATCCTACATCACAGCATCAAGCAGCTCCGGCGAGACAGTGGTGTTAAGCCAATGGACGATGGCATTGTCTGCCATCACCCACTGGGGGTCGTCGGAACGCGGAACCGCCTCGGCGTCGATGTGGTCACGGAGGCCGAACATGCCGATCACCGTGTCAAAGTGGCGGTGCCATTGAGCGTGGTTTCCTGCGAGGAGGTCGAGGGTGACGGGCACATGCCGGCGATGTCGATGAAGGACAGAGGCCGGCAGCAGGGTCGCGGTGGGAACGGTCAGAGGCAGAGGTGCAGGTGCACGGGGTGCAGGGAGAGGAGCAGGTGGTGCAGAGACCATCTGCGGCAGCGGCGGTGCAGAGGCAAGCGGGGCAGCGTCACCGGCGGCAGGTTGAGGAGGAGGATTGGGTTGGTCTTCCATGGCTGCTGCGGAAGCAGGATCAAGGATTTGAGCAAAAGGTTAGGTCAGATCTGGAGCATCTGATACCACGTTAAGGGAGAAGCGAGGTAGGAGACTCAACACACTTGATTCATAAATCGACACCGTCGCGGATGGCTGAACTGCAACCCTTGTCCACTATGCCAACAAGTCCATGAATCAGAGGCCCACCTTCTCTTTCAATGTCGATACACCATTCGGGTTTGGTGCATGATCAAAACTTGGCTTGCGCTCCACGATGTCCAGCCCAATGATTGGATTGATATGGTTTCAGTTAAGGATTGATGGAGTCAGAATGCCACTAAGCAAACTCCATCGAGAAGGCCGCTTGTCTCCCTGATGATGCTTATCTCCTAGGATGTACGAAGACGAAAAAAACTTGCAACCCCCTTGGCCCCAGCGTCGCTCCCGCAGGGGCGACTCGGGCGGCGATAACCTATCATGCCGCCAGCCACCCCTCCCCCCTCTCCTCTCCCTCGCCACCATCGGAGGGGGTCGCCAGAACGCCGCACGTCCACTAGGGAGGGTGGTGGCGAGGATTTGTCTGCCCTGTCTCGTGCAGGGGGCTTTGGAGCCGAGGTGGCGGCCTCGGGTGGTGGAGCGACGGTGACCTCAGCAAGCGGCCGTCGCTAGTGCTGGCCGTCCCCCTTGGCCGCGCGGGTGGCAAGGCGGCGGCGGGTGATGGCTGTGGGGCGTGGTGGCCGCGGGGGCGCCCGTCCCAGATCTGACGCCTCTGCCTCCAACCCTTTTCGGCCCCTGTCAGATCTGGTCTCCGGCTGCCCCAGGCTGCCGGTGCCGCGTTTGTCCTAGGGGTGGGGAAGACGTGGTGCCCGGAGAAATCCAATGCTGGCTCTGCTGGCCACGACGATGGAGATGCCTAAGGGCGCCGTCTCCTTCTTGTAGGCGCCGTCAAGGTTATCCCTTTCCCCCTTTGCCTCGTTCCCCTGCTCGTATACCGGGGTGAAAACCCAAATCCCTTTGGATGAAGGAAATATGCCCTAGAGGCAATAATAAAGTTATTATTTATTTCCTTACATATCATGATAAATGTTTATTATTCATGCTAGAATTGTATTAACCGGAAACATAATACATGTGTGGATACATAGACAAACAGAGTGTCACTAGTATGCCTCTACTTGACTAGCTTGTTAATCAAAGATGGTTAAGTTTCCTGACCATAGACAAAGGAGTTGTTATTTGATTAACAAGGTCACATCATTAGTTGAATGATCTGATTGACATGACCCATTCCATTAGCTTAGCACCCGATCGTTTAGTATGTTGCTATTGCTTTCATTCATGACTTATACATGTTCCTATGACTATGAGATTATGCAACTCCCGTTTACCGTAGGAACACTTTGTGTGCTACCAAACGTCACAACGTAACTGGGTGATTATAAAGGTGCTCTACAGGTGTCTCCGAAAGTATTTGTTGGGTTGGCGTATTTCGAGATTAGGATTTGTCACTCCGAATGTCGGAGAGGTATCTCAGGGCCTTCTCGGTAATACACATCACATAAGCCTTGCAAGCATTGCAACCAATGAGTTAGTTGCGAGATGATGTATTACAGAACGAGTAAAGAGACTTGCCGGTAACGAGATTGAACTAGGTATTGGATACCGATGATCGAATCTCGGGCAAGTAACATACCGATGACAAAGGGAACAACGTATGTTGTTATGCGGTCTGACCGATTAAGATCTTCGTAGAATATGTAGGAACCAATATGGGCATCCAGGTCCCGCTATTGGTTATTGACCGGAGACGAGTCTCGGTCATGTCTACATAGTTCTCGAACCGTAGGGTCCGCACGCTTAAGGTTTCGATGACAGTTATATTATGAGTTTATGCATTCTGATGTACCGAAGTTAGTTCGGAGTCCCAGATGAGATCACGGACATGACGAGGAGTCTTGGAATGGTCGAGACATAAAGATTGATATATTGGATGACTATATTCGGACATCGGAATGGTTCCGAGTGATTTCGGATATTAACGGAAGTACCGGGGGGTTACCGGAACCCCCCGGGGGGTTAATGGGCCCATATGGGCCATAAGGGAAAGGAGGAAGGGGCGGCCAGGGCAGGCCGCGCGCCCCCTCCCCCCTATTCCAAATAGGACAAGGAAGGGGGGCGGCGCCCCCCTTTTTTCCCTCCCCCTCTCTCCTTCCTTCTCCTATAAGGAAAGGGAGAGGAGTCCTACTCCCGGTGGGAGTAGGACTCCTCCCTGGCGCGCCCCTTCAGGCCGGCCGGCCCCTCCCCCTTGCTCCTTTATATACGGGGGCAGGGGGCACCCCAAGACACACAAGTTGATCTTCGTGATCGTTCCTTAGCCGTGTGCGGTGCCCCCCTCCACCATATTCCACCTCGGTCATATCGTTGCAGTGCTTAGGCGAAGCCCTGTGTCGGTAGTACATCAAGATCGTCACCACGCCGTCGTGCTGACGGAACTCCTCCCCGAAGCTTTGCTGGATCGGAGCCCGGGGAACGTCATCGAGCTGAACGTGTGCTAAGAACTCGGAGGTGCCGGAGTAACGGTGCTTGGATCGGTCGGATCGGGAAGACGTACGACTACTTCCTCTACATTGCGTCAACGCTTCCGCTTAGGTCTATGAGGGTACGTAGACAACACTCTCCCCTCTCGTTGCTATGCATCATCATGATCTTGCGTGTGCGTAGGAATTTTTTTGAAATTACTACGTTCCCCAACAGTGGTATCAGAGCCTAGGTTTTATGGTTTGATGTTATTTGCACGAGTAGATCACGAGTGAGTTGTGGACGATACAAGTCATACTGCCTACCAGCATGTCATACTTTGGTTCAGCGGTATTGTTGGATGAGACGACCCGGACCAACCTTACGCGTACGCTTACGCGAGACCGGTTCCCTCGACGTGCTTTGCACATAGATGGCTTGCGGGAGACTGTCTCACCAACTTTAGTTGAACCAAGTGTGGCTACGCCCGGTCCTTGAGAAGGTTAAAACGGAGTCTATTTGACAAACTATCGTTGTGGTTTTGATGCGTAGGTAAGATGAGTTCTTGCTTAAGCCCATAGCAGCCACGTAAAACTTGCAACAAACAAAGTAGAGGACGTCTAACTTGTTTTTGCAGGGCATATTGTGATGTGATATGGTCAAGACATGATGCTATATTTTATTGTATGAGATGATCATGTTTTGTAACCGAGTTATTGGCAACCCGCAGGAGCCGTATGGTTGTCGCTTTATTGTATGCAATGCAATCACCCTGTAATGCTTTACTTTATCACTAAGCGGTAGCGATAGTCGTAGAAGCATGAGATTGGCGAGACGACAACGATGCTACGATGGAGATCAAGGTGTTGCGCCGGTGACGATGGTGATCATGACGGTGTTTCGGAGATGGAGATCACAAGCACAAGATGATGATGGCCATATCATATCACTTATATTGATTGCATGTTATGTTTATCTTTTTTATGCATCTTATCTTGCTTTGATTGACGGTAGCATTATAAGATGATCTCTCACTAAATTATCAAGAAGTGTTCTCCCCGAGTATGCACCGTTGCCAAAGTTCGTCGTGCCCAGACACCACGTGATGATCGGGTGTGATAAGCTCTACGTCCATATACAACGGGTGCAAGCCAGTTTTTGCACACGCAGAATACTCGGGTTATACTTGACGAGCCTAGCATATGCAGATATGGCCTCGGAACACAGAGACCGAAAGGTCGAGCGTGAATCATATAGTAGATATGATCAACATAATGATGTTCACCATTGAGAACTAGTCCATTTCACGTGACGATCGGTTATGGTTTAGTTTGATTTGGATCACGTGATCACTTAGAAGATTAGAGGGATGTCTGTCTAAGTGGGAGTTCTTAAGTAATATGATTAATTGAACTTAAATTTATCATGAACTTAGTCCCTGATGGTATCTTGCTTGTTTATGTTAATTGTAGATAGATGGCTCGTGCTGTTGTTCCGTTGAATTTTAATGCGTTCCTTGAGAAAGCAAAGTTGAAAGATGATGGTAGCAATTACATGGACTGGGTCCGTAACTTGAGGATTATCCTCATTGCTGCACAGAAGAGTTACGTCCTGGATGCACCGCTGGGTGCCAGGCCTGCTGCTGGAGCAACGCCAGATGTTGTGAACGTCTGGCAGAGCAAAGCTGATGACTACTCGATAGTTCAGTGTGCCATGCTTTACGGCTTAGAACCGGGACTTCAACGACGTTTTGAACATCATGGAGCATATGAGATGTTCCAGGAGTTGAAGTTGATATTCCAACAGAATGCCCGGATTGAGAGATATGAAGTCTCCAATAAGTTCTATAGCTGCAAGATGGAGGAGAATAGTTCTGTCAGTGAGCATATACTCAAAATGTCTGGGTATTATAATCACTTGATTCAACTGGGGGTTAATCTTCCGTATGATTGCATCATTGACAGAATTCTCCAATCACTTCCACCAAGCTACAAAGGCTTCGTGATGAACTATAATATGCAAGGGATGGAAAAGACAATGCCCGAGCTCTTCGCAATGCTAAAGGCTGCGGAAGTAGAAATCAAAAAGGAGCATCAAGTGTTGATGGTTAGCAAAACCACTAGTTTCAAGAAAAAGGGCAAAGGGAAGAAGAAGGGGAACTTCAAGAAGAACAGCAAGCAAGTTGCTGCTCAAGAGAAGAAACCCAAGTCTATACCTAAGCCTGAAACTGAGTGCTTCTACTGCAAGCAGACTGGTCACTGGAAGCGGAACTGCCCCAAGTATTTGGCGGACAAGAAGGATGGCAAGGTGAACAAAGGTATATGTGATATACATGTTATTGATGTGTACCTTACTAGAGCTCGCAGTAGTACCTGGGTATTTGATACTGGTTCTGTTGCTAATATTTGCAACTCAAAACAGGGACTACGGATTAAGCGAACACTGGCAAAGGACGAGGTGACGATGCGCGTGGGAAACGGTTCCAAAGTCGATGTGATCGCAGTCGGCACGCTACCTCTACATCTACCTTCGGGATTAGTATTAGACCTAAATAATTGTTATTTGGTGCCTGCGTTGAGCATGAACATTATATCTGGATCTTGTTTAATGCGAGACGGTTATTCATTTAAATCAGAGAATAATGGTTGTTCTATTTATATGAGTAATATCTTTTATGGTCATGCACCCTTGAAGAGTGGTCTATTTTTGATGAATCTCGATAGTAGTGATACACATATTCATAATGTTGAAGCCAAAAGATGCAGAGTTGATAATGATAGTGCAAGTTATTTGTGGCACTGCCGTTTAGGTCATATCGGTACAAAGCGCATGAAGAAACTCCATTCTGATGGGCTTTTGGAACCACTTGATTATGAATCACTTGGTACTTGCGAACCGTGCCTCATGGGCAAGATGACTAAAACACCGTTCTCCGGTACTATGGAGAGAGCAACAGATTTGTTGGAAATCATACATACAGATGTATGTGGTCCGATGAATATTGAGGCTCGTGGCGGATATCGTTATTTTCTCACCTTCACAGATGATTTAAGCAGATATGGGTATATCTACTTAATGAAGCACAAGTCTGAAACATTTGAAAAGTTCAAAGAATTTCGGAATGAAGTTGAAAATCATCATAACAAGAAAATAAAGTTTCTACGATCTGATCGTGGAGGAGAATATTTGAGTTACGAGTTTGGTCTACATTTGAAACAATGCGGAATAGTTCCGCAACTCACGCCACCCGGAACACCACAACGCAATGGTGTGTCAGAACGTCGTAATCGCAGTTTACTTGATATGGTGCGATCTATGATGTCTCTTACAGATTTACCGCTATCGTTTTGGGGTTATGCTCTAGAGATGGCCGCATTCACATTGAATAGGACACCATCGAAATCCGTTGAGACGACGCCTTATGAACTATGGTTTGGCAAGAAACCAAAGTTGTCGTTTCTTAAAGTTTGGGGCTGCGATGCTTATGTGAAAAAGCTTCAACCTGATAAGCTCGAACCCAAATCGAAGAAATGTGTCTTCATAGGATACCCAAAAGAAACTATTGGGTACACCTTCTATCACAGATCTGAAGGCAAGACATTTGTTGCTAAAAATGGATCCTTTCTAGAGAAGGAGTTTCTCTCGAAAGAAGTGAGTGGGAGGAAAATAGAACTTGATGAGGTAATTGTACCTGCTCCCTTACTGGAAAGTAGTACATCACAGAAATCTGTTTCTGTAGCACCTACACCAGTTAGTGAGGAAGTTAATGATGATGATCATACAACTTCAGATCAAGTTACTACAGAACCTCGTAGATCAACCAGAGTAAGATCCGCGCCAGAGTGGTACGGCAATCCTATTCTGGAAATCATGCTACTAGATCATGGTGAACCTACGAACTATGAAGAAGCGATGGTGAGCCCAGATTCCGCAAAATGGCTTGAAGCCATGAAATCTGAGATGGGATCCATGTATGAGAACAAAGTATGGACTTTGGTTGACTTGCCCGATGGTCGGCAAGCAATAGAGAATAAATGGATCTTTAAGAAGAAGACTGACGTTGATGGTAATGTTACTGTCTACAAAGCTCGACTTGTCGCAAAAGGTTTTCGACAAGTTCAAGGGATTGACTACGATGAGACCTTCTCACCCGTAGCGATGCTTAAGTCTGTCCGAATCATGTTAGCGATTGCTGCATTTTATGATTATGAAATTTGGCAAATGGATGTAAAGACTGCATTCCTGAATGGATTTCTGGAAGAAGAGTTGTATATGATGCAACCGGAAGGTTTTATCGATCCAAAGGGAGCTAACAAAGTGTGCAAGCTCCAGCGATCCATTTATGGACTGGTGCAAGCCTCTCGGAGTTGGAATAAACGCTTTGATAGTGTGATCAAAGCATTTGGGTTTGTACAGACTTTTGGAGAAGCCTGTATTTACAAGAATGTGAGTGGGAGCTCTGTAGCATTTCTGATATTATATGTACATGACATATTACTAATTGGAAATGATATAGAATTTCTGGATAGCATAAAGGGATACTTGAATAAAAGTTTTTCAATGAAAGACCTCGGTGAAGCTGCTTACATATTGGGCATTAAGATCTATAGAGATAGATCAAGACGCTTAATTGGACTTTCACAAAGTACATACCTTGACAAAGTTTTGAAAAAGTTCAAAATGGATCAAGCAAAGAAAGGGTTCTTGCCTGTGTTACAAGGTGTGAAGTTGAGTAAGACTCAATGCCCGACCACTGCAGAAGATAGAGAGAAGATGAAAGATGTTCCCTATGCTTCAGCCATAGGCTCTATCATGTATGCAATGCTGTGTACCAGACCTGATGTGTGCCTTGCTATAAGTTTGGCAGGGAGGTACCAAAGTAATCCAGGAGTGGATCACTGGACAGCGGTCAAGAATATCCTGAAGTACCTGAAAAGGACGAAGGAGATGTTTCTCGTATATGGAGGTGACAAAGAGCTCGTCGTAAATGGTTACGTTGATGCAAGCTTTGACACTGATCCGGACGATTCTAAATCGCAAACCGGATACGTGTTTACATTAAACGGTGGAGCTGTAAGTTGGTGCAGTTCTAAACAAAGCGTCGTAGCGGGATCTACATGTGAAGCGGAGTACATAGCTGCTTCGGAAGCAGCGAATGAAGGAGTCTGGATGAAGGAGTTCATATCCGATCTAGGTGTCATACCTAGTGCATCGGGTCCAATGAAAATCTTTTGTGACAATACTGGTGCAATTGCCTTAGCAAAGGAATCCAGATTTCACAAGAGAACCAAGCACATCAAGAGACGCTTCAATTCCATCCGGGATTTAGTCCAGGTGGGAGACATAGAGATTTGCAAGATACATACGGATCTGAATGTAGCAGACCCGTTGACTAAGCCTCTTCCACGAGCAAACCATGATCAGCACCAAGACTCCATGGGTGTTAGAATCATTACTGTGTAATCTAGATTATTGACTCTAGTGCAAGTGGGAGACTGAACGAAATATGCCGTAGAGGCAATAATAAAGTTATTATTTATTTCCTTGAATATCATGATAAATGTTTATTATTCATGCTACAATTGTATTAGCCGGAAACATAATACATGTGTGGATACATAGACAAACAGAGTGTCACTAGTATGCCTCTACTTGACTAGCTTGTTAATCAAAGATGGTTAAGTTTCCTGACCATAGACAAAGGAGTTGTTATTTGATTAACAAGGTCACATCATTAGTTGAATGATCTGATTGACATGACCCATTCCATTAGCTTAGCACCCGATCGTTTAGTATGTTGCTATTGCTTTCATTCATGACTTATACATGTTCCTATGACTATGAGATTATGCAACTCCCGTTTACCGTAGGAACACTTTGTGTGCTACCAAACGTCACAACGTAACTGGGTGATTATAAAGGTGCTCTACAGGTGTCTCCGAAAGTATTTGTTGGGTTGGCGTATTTCGAGATTAGGATTTGTCACTCCGAATGTCGGAGAGGTATCTCAGGGCCTTCTCGGTAATACACATCACATAAGCCTTGCAAGAATTGCAACCAATGAGTTAGTTGCGAGATGATGTATTACAGAATGAGTAAAGAGACTTGCCGGTAACGAGATTGAACTAGGTATTGGATACCGACGATCGAATCTCGAGCAAGTAACATACCGATGACAAAGGGAACAACGTATGTTGTTATGCGGTCTGACCGATTAAGATCTTCATAGAATATGTAGGAACCAATATGGGCATCCAGGTCCCGCTATTGGTTATTGACCGGAGACGAGTCTCGGTCATGTCTACATAGTTCTCGAACCGTAGGGTCCTCACGCTTAAGGTTTCGATGACAGTTATATTATGAGTTTATGCATTTTGATGTACCGAAGTTAGTTCGGAGTCCCGGATGAGATCACGGACATGACGAGGAGTCTCGGAATGGTCGAGACATAAAGATTGATATATTGGATGACTATATTCGGACATCGGAATGGTTCCGAGTGATTTCGGATATTAACGGAAGTACCGGGGGGGTTACCGGAACCCCCCGGGGGGTTAATGGGCCCATATGGGCCATAAGGGAAAGGAGGAAGGGGCGGCCAGGGCAGGCCGCGCGCCCCCTCCCCCCTAGTCCAAATAGGACAAGGAGGGGGGCGGCGCCCCACCTTTTTTCCCTCCCCCTCTCTCCTTCCTTCTCCTACAAGGAAAGGGAGAGGAGTCCTACTCCCGGTGGGAGTAGGACTCCTCCCTGGCGCGCCCCTTCAGGCCGGCCGGCCCCTCCCCCTTGCTCCTTTATATACGGGGGCAGGGGGCACCCCAAGACACACAAGTTGATCTTCGTGATCGTTCCTTAGCCGTGTGCGGTGCCCCCCTCCACCATATTCCACCTCGGTCATATCGTTGCAGTGCTTAGGCGAAGCCCTGCGCCGGTAGTATATCAAGATCGTCACCACGCCGTCGTGCTGACGGAACTCCTCCCCGAAGCTTTGCTGGATCGGAGCCCGGGGAACGTCATCGAGCTGAACGTGTGCTAAGAACTCGGAGGTGCCGGAGTAACGGTGCTTGGATCGGTCGGATCGGGAAGACGTACGACTACTTCCTCTACGTTGCGTCAACGCTTCCGCTTCGGTCTACGAGGGTACGTAGACAACACTCTCCCCTCTCGTTGCTATGCATCACCATGATCTTGCGTGTGCGTAGGAAATTTTTTGAAATTACTACGTTCCCCAACATTGGATTGGGTGGCAGCGACGCTCGTTCTGCCGTCACCCTCATGGAGGTGCCGCCTTCAGTGAGTTTGGGGTGGTAGTGAGTCCGATCTGGTTGGTGGGCGTTTGGCGGCGACATGGTTGGTGCTGGTGGCGTCTTGGAGGTTCCCCGTTCGCCATCTGCATTCATGGCATCGTCTCCAAGTTCAGTCTAGTGGCTTCCCTCCATTGTTGCTCTGTCATCGGCAGCCCCACCGTGAATTTGCTTCTCCTTGCATGTTGGTTCCCTCCCAGTGCCATGTTGCCCTTTGTTGAGCTCGGCGACGCGTGTTCGTGGTGCTCTGGTATGGCTTTTCATGTGGCTATGGCGTCGGGTGTACACCTTTGCTCTTGGGAGAGCGTTCTCATTGTCCGACGGACCGGCCCCTCGTGCCAGACGAGGGGCTAGGGAGCCCCTTTCGGAGATGTAGGAGGTTGTCGCCGATTTGGCCGGAGCTCATGGAGCTGCCATCGTTACTTCTGTCTGCTAGCTGGGTCTCCTCAAGGCCTGCAGGTGTCTCGGTGGGGTGGATCGCACTCGGTGGAGGGCTTCATCGTCTTCAAGCTGTTCTTGTACTTTAGATTCTGCATCTTTGCTTGTAGATGGTAGGAAGCCTATTAGCTGTTTGCACAGCACTCTTGTACCCTTTTAGCTGTTTCCTTTGTTTCGTCTCTGTAATTGGTGCTTGCTGTAATCCTGGCCGGTTGATGGCTTTGTTAATTCAAAGCCGGGCTCGTCCTGAGCCTTCGTTCTTAAAAAAAATCTCCTGGGAAATATGGAAGGAGTGAAACGCTAGAGTTTTCCGCAACACGGCCATTCCAGTGGGAGTGTTGGTCGCCAAGATTAAAGAGGAATGCTCGCTTTGAAGCCTTACGGGAGCAAAACATTTGTGTAACATTATGTCGCGAGAGTGATGTGCTGTATTTGGCCTTTGGCCATACTTTGTTAACCTTCTCTCTTAATCAATGAAAATGTCAAATCTTTTGCCTAGTTTCAAAAAAAAAATCATAAATCGACGGGGCGATATATACAGGTTACAGAGAGCACCGTCGGGTGATCCTGTGTCACTACTCAGACCATCGTGGTGTATGCATGGGCTGGTCTACAACTGCTGTACTTGTACTACCATACGTACAGTCTATCACGGCTGGTGCATTGCAAGCCGGGGTTTGGCCTCTGCTGCAACCGGCGCACGCCCATTCTATGACCAGCACGTGTGAATGGTGAACGCTACGATGCTCCAAATCCCTCTGGTGGTTCTCGCCGGTGATGCATTGTAGGTGGCGGTGCTCCCGGTTGCTGGTGCATGACGAGTTGCTGCAAAGCGGCGATGCTGCGAGCGGGCGTCACCGGCTATGCGAAGAAGACGCGGCAAGCAGCTACACGGACCGCCGCGAGCTCGCCCATGGTTGGTGTGCGGTGCCGCGAGTGACGGCGCGAGGCGGCAAGCTCGCCGGTGGGGTGCTGCTAGTGGGAGGCCGAGATGTGGCTGCGCGGAGGTAATAGCTTGCGGGGAGAAAGATGGACAGGGGAACGAATATGATCGGACGGCTATGCGTGAGTCCATGAGACGGCCCTGGAGAGGTGACAGTGAGCCCAGATCGGACGATCGATCGATGCGGAGGGGTCCGAGTAGGGTTAGTGTTTCATTTGAGTCCATCACCGAGTCGTAATTTTCTACTCTATCTGCTGCGCTAGATATATATACGTCCCCTTGAAAGCCAGAAATCCATCGAAATCAGAAGATCGGCGGCGTACCAAAGAAAGAAATCAGAAGATCGATCGCTCCTCTTCCGCCACTGTTTCTGTTTGGACCGTAAGAGAAGAGAAGAGAAGAAGAGATGGAGCAGGCTATGCTGGCTAGGGTATTGGCCGTTACTAGCGTTGGTTTGTCGTGGGCAATAGTGTGGAGCCTCTTGTCCCAACAGCGCAAGCCCTTCTCCACGCCCGCCATCCTCAGGACCTTGGACGCCGGCGGCTCCGATCCCGTCATCGGCCGCGACGACGACATTGACCGCATCATCTGCATCCTCTGCCGCCGCACCAAGAACTGCGCCGCCCTCGTCGGCCCCGCCGGCGTCGGCAAGACGGCCATCGTCGAGGGCCTCGCTCGGCGCATCGCTGCTGGGACGGTCCCCGAAGCCCTCGTTGGGGCCCGCGTGGCCGAGCTCGACGTCGGGGCCATGGTCGCGGGAACCCACTGGCGCGGCATGTTCGAGCAGCGCTTGAAGGATGCCATCAAGAAGGCCGAGGATTCCGCCGGCAAGCTCATCCTCTTCATCGACGAGATGCACATGATTGTCGGTGCCGGCGATCATCGTGGCGGCACCGGCGACGCCGCCAACATCCTCAAGCCCGCGTTGGCCCGTGGCCGCATCCGTTGCATAGGCGCCACCACAACCGAAGAGTACCGCAAATATATCCAGAGGGATGCCGCGCTCGAGCGGCGCTTCCAAAGGGTTGACGTCGACGAGCCGACCGTCCAGGCAACCGTTGCCATCCTGCAGGGGCTGAAGCAGCGGTACCAAGACTACCATGGACTAATAATCAGCGACGACGCTCTGGTTGCTGCTGCGCACCTCGCCGGCCGTTATATTACAGGTACGTTCATGACAAGATTTGTGCATTTTGTAGGTTTACTTTTGTAGGTTTGTGCATCTTGAAGAAATTGTCGATTTTCTTTGTTTTCAGGTCGCCAGTTTCCTGATAAAGCAATTGATCTGATGGACGAGGCATGCACTTCTGTGAAGTTGCATAAACCAAAAAAGGTTAAAAATAAGAAAACTAGCACTATAAATGCAGTGGAGGAGCTAACCGTTGGTCCATGTCATATTGCACAGGTAAATTCACATTTTCTTGCTAATAATCAAATCTGTATGAGTAGCCTCCATTTGTTTCAATGTGATGCTCATGCCATGTTCTTTTGTTATATGAAGGTTGTGAGCCGATGGACTAAAATTCCGATCACTACACTTGGCCGAGAGGAAGAGAAGTTCAGCCACCTAGTAGACAGATTGCATGAGAGAGTCGTTGGACAGCATGAAGCTGTTAATTTGGTTGCGCAAGAAGTGCTACGTTCGAGGGTCGGCTTTGATCAATCTAGCCAACCAATCGGCTCTTTTCTATTTTTGGGGCCGGTCGGTGTTGGCAAGACAGAGCTCGCGAAAGCACTTGCCGAGAAGCTGTTTGACAATGAGAAGACGTTAGTCCGCTTTGACATGTCAGAATATGCCGACATTGGATCTGTGCAGCGTCTCATTGGAGGACCTCGAAGGTTTAACTTGTACACTCTTTGCACACGTATTTCTTTCCTAAACTTCCTTCTCATATCTCACCTTTTTTCATTTGACTTTCTGAAGCTATGAAGAAGATGGACATCTTACTGATAAAGTAAGGAGCCAACCATATAGCGTTGTTCTTTTTGACGAAGCGGATAAGGCGCATCCCTCGATATTCAAGGTTCTCATTCAACTCCTCAATGATGGCGTGTTGATTGATGGAAAAGGACGGAGCGTATATTTCAAGAATACTATCATCATCATGAGCTCAAATCTAGGAGCAGAGAACCTGTCAGCTGGAATGGCCGCAGAAAACATGGAAACTGCACGGGATATTCTTATGGAAAAGGTATGTGTATCCCAAACTGTCTCTTTGTAAAGTCCTCTTGGGCACTCTGCTGATCGACATATTTACCTGATCTTGCACAGGTTGAGAAACGCTTTAAGCCTGAATTCATCAACAAACTGAGTGAGACTGTGATATTTGAGCCGCTTTCGCATGACGAACTGAGGGAGATTGTGAAAATCCAGATGAAGAGTGTTGTTGCTATGGCAGCTAACAAGGGCATCTCTCTGTTTGCATCAGATGCCGCCTTGGACGTCATTTGGTCAGAGTCGCACGACACGGTAAGTACATGTTATTTTCATCACCAAACCAAATCACGCTTATTTGCGTAGTCTTTTCTAGTATGTCCCGCTTACGATGCATGTACATGGACTATATATTGCAGGTGTATGGCGCAAGGCCTATTAAGAGGTGGATGAAGAAGAATGTGACGAGAGTTCTCGTGGACATGCTTGTCAATGGAGAAGCATGCCAAGGATCGACCGTATTCATAGATGCCGCCGATGATAGGAAGGGGCTGAAATACCACGTACTGAAGTAGCGGGAGGTGGCAGATCTACCGGGCCAGCTATGAATTTTGCCGTGTGCATAGGCATACCTAGCGAATATGTATGTTGTTAGTGATTAGTCACCAAGCACTTGTTGTTCGTACTGTATATTCATTATCTGTAGCAAAATGGTATGTAAAGCTTGCAGGTTTGTGAGAAAATGTTTGTTGCTTGCTGAGATTATACTTCCTTGATCGAACCTCTATGACTGACTGCTACTGAGTTTACTAATAAACCTTGGGCCGCTGCTCCCAGTCTTCAGTCTTGAGACTTAATCCAAAACCCCGCTGCCAAACAGAGACCACGCATGCAGGCAAGTATCCGATGATTCAGATAGACGCCGCGGCGTCCATTTTGGCCAGCTCAGTGTGCCGTGTAAAGTGGTCGAATTTCATCTGCACGCCATTGTAAAGTACTCCCTCTGTCCCGAAATATAAGAGCGTTTTTGCATCCATGTACAAAACTTGTCACGCTACAAAATATTGTTTGTTTCCAAAAATGCCCTCCCGCACCGCTCGCAAATTGTCTTCTCTCACATTCCACTCTCGTCATCGCCTTTCCTTCACTCCATCTCTCCATCCCTTTCCTTCCCCCAAATCCATCCCTCCATCTATCCATCGATCGATCTACACTGGTGAAAAGGCAAGACGGCGGCTCTGGCCGGAGTAAACAGTTCGGAGTAGACTGCAGTTTGGTTTTGGATAAAGGGCACTACTTGCTTGTGATCATAGGCCCACTAGTGCTAAATTTAGTCGCGTAGTTTGTGATGGTAGGAGTATTTAGTGTTATTGTGATTTTAGTGTAGAATGAACTTTCTGAACTTATTGTTCACTAGGTTTTCTGAACTTTCTGCAACGGCGGTTCTGAATTTTTTCTGAAGGGGCGAGGTGCATGATCTATTTCCCCAGCAAGAAAGTGATGCTTCATGTTATGTACTCCAGAATGTTCAGTATGAGTATGTTATCCAGGATGTTGTTGATGATGTTATATGTTCAGTTGATTAAATGGAATTCAGAGGATGTTGCTCATTTAATCACAGAGGATGTTGTACTCTGTAGTGTAAATGTTCAGAGTAGTTAATTCAGGGTTTCTCTCTTTTTTTTCTGCTCCAGTATAGAGATGATTCATGTGATTGGAGTACAATGTAGAGATGCAGCGTTTCTGCTTTTAGGTCAGCATGTTCAGTTAGAGGATGTTGTTGATGATACATTTGGGATGCTCTAGGGCTGCTCTAGTGATGCTCTTTAGTGTGGTGAATGCCTGCTAATCCAAATGAACATTTAGTGGAGTACTGCTTTGTCAGCATGCTTGTGAGTATAGGAGTAGAGGCATATTGGTGTGCCTGCTAATCATATTGGTGTGCATATTGGAATATTACTCCTACATATGTGAGTACTTGTCTGTCTAGTGTAGTGTAGGTTGTGAGTGTTGAATTATAGATGTGCTTTGGCCCATATAAGACAATAATTCCTGGTTAATCTCTAAGGCCCGTGTAGGTGTAGGGTAAGTGGTGGAAAGTTTAGTACCATCTTGCTAGTTGAGGAGAGTTGAGACCCCTTTATAAGGGCTGCTCTACCACATGTCATTGAGAGCTTGAGAAGAGGAGTGGTACACGCGCTCCTCCTCCGCCGCCGCTTGCCACAACGCGCACGCGCGTCACGCGTTATGGGAATGAGCTGAGTCAAGATCACACATATGTGCTTATTTTTGCCATTTAGAAATGATTAATTAATCTCAGGTTATTTAATGAGTTGCTAACACAAGTGCCACTATCCAAGACGTTGGACCATGGACTGTTTGCAGACTCGGTCATGAGTCTAAGCCCAGGTCCATCTACCCGACAGCCTATATAAAGGAAGCGTTGGCTGGTGCAGACTCCCTCCTTGCGCAACCCTAGCCGTCATCCACTATTCCTCTCACTTTGCTGCCTCCGGCGATCCCATGCTGACAACCATTGCACGGTTGGTCGGGGGAGCACATGCCTCCGGAACCCCGTCCTTCGAGATCCTTCTCGAGAGAAGGGTGATACGCTTTTTGGGGAGATCCGGCGCCCACGCGCCATGCAAGTTGGGCCGCCCTGCGTCGACCAGCAAACTCGCGCGAAATTTTTTAACCCCGTCCTTCGAGATCCTTCTCGAGAGAAGGGCGATACGGTTTTTGGGGAGATCCGGCGCCCACGCGCCCTGCAAGTTGGGCCGGCCTGCGTCGACCAGCAAACTCGCGCGAAATTTTTTAACCCCGTCCTTCGAGATCCTTCTCGAGAGAAGGGCGATACGGTTTTTGGGGAGATCCGGCGCCCACGCGCCCTGCAAGTTGGGCCGGCCCGCGTCGACCAGCAAACTCGCGCGAAATTTTTCCAAAACAATGGTTGCTCCAGGATTCGAACTCCTAACGTTCATTGCACGTGCGAACTCCCTAACCACTAGAGCTACCAGCCCTGACTGATTTGTAGCAGCCTAAAACACCTAATAACACAGTCGCAACGCTATTTGTTGCACATAACCATGTACTGTATCGCTTAAAAAAATAAAAAAAATCGTGATAGAAAAAAGTTCATGGATTTTGAAAAAGGTTCATCATTTTTTAAGAAAAGTTGTCAAACTTGAAAAAAGTTCATCGATTTTCAAAAAGTGTTCATCAATTGTGAAAAAACGTTCATCAAGTCTGAAAAAAGTTCATCGAAATTGAAAAACATTTCCATGTATTTTCGAAAGCAAAACTACAAATTTGAAAAAAGTTCATCAAATTTAGAAAAAGTTTGTTGAATTTCAAAAAAAAATCATCAAATATGAAAAAAGTTCATTGAATTTTAAAAAAGTTCATTGAATTAAGATAAGTTCATTAAATTTTAAAAAAAGTTCATCAAATTTGAAAAAAGTTCACTGAATTTCAAAAAATTCAGCGAATTTGAAAAAAGTTAATAAATTTGAAGAAAAAGTTCACGAATTATAATAAAAATCATTGATCCCGGAAGAAAGAAAAAGAAAAAACATAAACGAAAAAAGGAACTTTTCAAATTCGATGATTTTTTTTCAAAATCTATGAATTTTTCTTAAATTTGATGAACTCCTTTTCAAATCTGATGAACTTTTTTGAAAAGTTCATGAACTTTTTTTAAATTCAATGAAACTTTTCAAAATTCAGCGAATTTTTTTCAAATTCGATGAACTTTTTTTAAAATTGATGAACTTTTTTAATTTTTTCTATTTTTTAATACATCAACCTTTTTCTAATTCGTGATGTTTTTTAAATCTGTGGACATTGAAATTTTGTTCATGTTTATGCTGGAAAAGAAATCAAGTTTTTCTAAATAGCACGGCTACTGTTGTGTTCATTAGACGTACGCGCACCAACATTTCAAGTAAGGTGTAGTAGCACAAGTGGCCAGCCTACAGCGCGCTGATGTATATGGCCCTAGTTTGATTCCTCCCGGTAGCCATTTGTTTGGTGTTTTTCGCGCTATTGTAAAAATTTTGCGCTGCTCATGGGCCGGGCCACAGTGAGCGCCAGTTGGCGCAACCGGCGCCTGAAGCGCCGATTAGGAGTTCCCTCGCTTGACTGCATTAACCCGCTAGGCGGGGTGGCGGCGGCCGAGGCACATGCAGCAACTGGATTGATCTTGGCGGCAGGCGGCTGGCCAATGGGGAAATCCTATCGGGATGAGGAAGTCTCGTGCGAGTGGGTGCTGAACGATCTGTTTTCTTTTTCTTTCAGGGAAGTCATCACACTGATCAACCTTTAAAACCCTAAATCCTTCTTTCGGGGAAGTTATCACACTGATCAACGGGTCCCCACGCCGCCCAAAGCCCGATGCACCGCAGACAAGGAAATATTTGAGTTTTAAAGGATTGTATATGAGCTTAGTTTTAACCTTTTTTATTTCAGTATATGTTTATATGTTCACTTTCGTAAATCAGAGATAAAAACCTATGTCTTAGGATGATGCCTTGAAAATGTCGATTAATAATGTCACTGACATAACTATGATGGACCAGATCGAAAACTCATCGAGTTTTACACAAACAGAAGAGATGCATACAAATAATCTTTCTTCTTTGTATATATGTTGCACATGAATGATAATACAAAATGTGTATTTTTATATATGTTCTTCTAATGTGGATATTGTTGACTAGCTGAATTTTATACCTTCCCCTCTCGTTAGGGTTTCACCTCTCGGTTGCGGCGACGCAAACGTTGAGTCCCACATCCTCCGCCGCCGGCCTCCCTTTGGGCTCGCGCTCGGGCTGATCCAGGGGCGCCCTCGCGGCGCTGCCCGGCCTTGCCTGCTTCCTCTGCGGACCGAGCGGTTGGAGTTCTTGCCTTGTTCTCACGAGGACTAGGGTTAGGTCTACTGCCATGGCATCAGTAGACACAGAATCGGTTGCAGGAGACGATGATCTTTTGGAGATGATGAAACGGCTGGGAATTGAGGATACAGAGTTGAACGACGTGATCTATGAGGATGTGTGCCCGGAGCCGGCGGCTGACTCGGTCCGCTGGCTGGCGATCGGGCGTGTGCACACTACAAAGGAGTTTGGTGATTTCTGGTTCTACAAGAACATGCACGGTGCATGGGATCTTGCGCAAGACGTCAAGTTCAGATCATTAGGGGACGGGCTGTACACGATGAATTCTCATGCCTTGGCGACTGGGACAAGGTGATGGAGGGAGGCCCGTGGACTTTTCGTTGCAGCCCCGTCCTAATGGCAGCTTATGATGGATTCACAAGGCCCTCTTCCATTGATCTCTATAGCTTTAAAATATGGATGCAAATCATAGACTTGCCGGATGGCTTTGAGCCTTTGGTGACTACCCTTGCAAGTACAGCGGGGGAGTTTTACTCCCTGGATAACAGAGGGAGAGACGTGGCAATTTCTATCGTGTAAGAATCATTCTTGATGTCAGAAATAAATTGAAGAACCATGTTTCTGTTGTGACAAAGAAGAAGAGGCAGATCTTCAGAGTGAAGTATGAGCGTCTTCCGGATTGGTGTGCTCTTTGTGGTATGATAGGCCATCTCCATACTGAACATGGTGATGGTGTGCACCCGATTTCGTCTCTATTTTTTAAAGATTTTCGAGCTACATGGGGGTCGGCAGCACGTGCGCGTAACACGGATGACGATCCTCGTACACATTCTTCTGATGAAAATGATGGGAAGGCGATGGATGTTGATGCTAGTAAGAATGAGGGGGCAGACGCAGACCCTGATGCTAGTAGAAAAGGAGGGCTGACCGGGCATGGGCAGAGTGCTTCCACACCTAGCAATGCCAAGGGCCAGCTTCTCCTACCCCCACCGGGGCAAAGTGTGCCTCCTAGCCCTTCTGCTAAGCAGGATCCAAAGAGATTGAGGTCAGATCAAAACACAATCAAACCAAAAACAGTGTCCACTATGGCGGGTTCCCAGGCGGAACGCCGCCAGGACAAATGAATATTCTCAGTTGGAACTGCCGGGGAGAGGGAAATTCCCGGACAGTTCATGATTTGGCGACTATGGTTCAGTCGCATTTCCCCACCATGGTGTTCCTCTGTGAAACTCGGCAATCTAAAGTTCGTATGAAAAGATACCGAGCTCGTTTGGGACTCCAAGGGTTTGATGTTGTGGATAGTATTGGTAATAGTGGTGGTTTAGCATTGTTTTGGCATGAATCGTTATCTGTTGATGTGGTCTTCTCGAATTAGCGATGCATTGATGCACATGTAAAGGCAGGAGATGATCCACCTTGGCCCCTAACTTGTGTTTATGGAGAACCAAGGGTAGAGGATCGTCACAGTATGTGGACTCTGTTGCAAAACTTGAGCCCTCAATCTGATCTTCCCTGGCTTGTGGTTGGTGATTTTAACGAATGTATGTGGGATTTTGAACACTTCTCGGCGACGCCGCGGCCAGCTGGGCAGATGCAAGCTTTTAGAGATGTCCTAGAAACAAGTCAGCTGGCCGATCTGGGCTTTGTGGGTGTACCCTACGCGTATGATAATAAGAGATTAGGCAATGGAAATGTTAAAGTTCGCTTGGATAGGGCCGTGGCTAACCCAGCATGGAGGAATGATCACTTTCTGGTCCGGCACCTGACCTCTCCTTGTTCGGACCATGCACCTCTTCTGGTCGCTGGTGAGCTACTTGTTGATCAGCCGTACAAGACGAGGATTAGGCGTTATGAAGTAATGTGGGAACGAGAGCCGGCCCTACAGGAAGTCATTGCGAACTCATGGGCGGTTGCTGGTCAAAAAAGTTCGCTGGGTGATGTTCATGGAGCTTTATGTGAAACAATGCGCAAACTCTGTCAGTGGAGTAAAACAAAGTTTGGCAGTGTTGTTAAAGATATAGAAAAAACACGTACCCAACTAGAAGAACTTATGATGATGAACGATGACAGAATGGAGATACGAAGAGCTACAGATAAAATGAACGAACTGCTATATAGAGAGGAACTTATGTGGATGCAGCGTTCTCGTGTTACTTGGTTGAAGGATGGCGACCGCAATACTAAATTTTTCCACGCCAAGTCTGTGTGGCGTTCTAGGAAAAATCGTATAAAGCAATATCCCCATATTTGTTTCTGTTTGTTGTTGATGGTCTGTCTACTCTAATAAATCAAGGCATTGATTGGGCAATATTTCTCCGCTGAAAACCACAAGAAGGGCCCCTGGTATATCCCACTTGTTATTTGCTGACGACAATTTGCTCTTCTTTAAAGCTTGTGATCAACAAGCCACACATGTTAAAAACATTCTGGATGCTTATGGTCATGCTACGGGACAACTTATCAACCCAACCAAGTGCTCTGTTTTATTTGATAACTCTTGCCCTGAGAACACAGTTGATTCAGTTAAGGTCGTCCTTCAAGTCTTAACTGTTGGTTTCGAGAAAAATATCTTAGGCTTCCAACCCCTGATGGAAGAATGACAAAGGGTAGATTCCAGAATCTCCAAGTTAAACTTACGAAGTGCTTGTTTTCTTTCGATGGCCACCCAACTCAAGCTGGTAAGGAGGTGCTAATTAAATCTGTTGCACAGGCAATTCCAAATTATTTAATGAGTGTCTTTAAGATGCCTTTTGAAGTTTGTGATGATCTGAACCGTATGGTCAGAAATTATTTTTGGAGAGTGGAGAAGGGGAAGAGAAAAACACATTGGTTTGCAGGGAACAAAATGACGAGGCCTAAGTGTCAAGGTGGTTTGGGCTTCAGAGATTTCAGATTGTTTAATCAAGCATTGTTAGCGCGGCAGGCATGGCGTCTCTTAACTCATCCAGACAGTCTATGTGCTAGGCTACTGAAGGCAAAATACTATCCTAACGGGAGATTGGAGGATACTGTTTTCACGGGTAAACCGTCGCCCCCTTGGCAAGCTGTATGCCATGGCCTTGAACTGTTAAAAAAGGTATAGTTTGGAGGATTGCAAATGGTCAAAATCTTAGAATTTGGCATGATAGATGGTTTGTTGAGGATCCTACTGGTGGCCTCATATCTCCTAAAGGACGATGCAGATTTAAATGTGTTTCTGAGCTTATGGACCACAATGGAAACTGGGACAACATAAAATTACAGCAATTCTTTCTTCCAGTGGACATCTGTGAGATCCAAAAAATTGACCCTCTCATCGTCTTGGCGAGGATTTCATAGCCTGGGCTCGAAAAAAGTCGGGTGTTTTTACAGTGAGGAGTGCTTACCGTTTGGCCTTGGATGACCTTCATAACAAGCGCACGGTCACTTCAAGTAACAGGCCGGATGGACGCCGTGAGGGCTGGAGGGCTATGGCTGCTGAATGGTTCTGCTGGACGTTTCTGTTGGAATTTTGCTAGTAGGCCTTTGGCCCAAAGCCCAACTAAAATTCTGAAATTCTCTTGGCCCATTCATGCACACATGTGAGTGGAGTGAGTGGGGCTAAAGTTTAGTCCCACCTCATAAGTTGAGAGAGAGTTGCACCTCTTTATAAAGTGAGCTCTTCTACCACTTGTATGAGCATGAGAAGAGGAGACTTACACACGCGCTCCTCCTCCTCGCTCGCCTCGTCACGCCGCGCCGCGCCGCGCCACGCCACGCCACGCCGCGGGTTGCGGGTTTGAGCCGAGCCGAGGATAGAGCTATGCACGTTCCCTAGCCGCTGCCGCTTCGTATGGTTTCTCACCACCGTTTTAGATCATTGCGCTGCCAAGCAAGTCTTCTCCATCCCTCCTTTCAGCGTGCACCGGGAGAAGGGACAGCAGGCCTCCGGAACCCCACCTCTCGTGATCCTGTACGGGAGAGAGGCGATCAGGTTTTTGGGGAGCGCACTCGCGCGACTGCTGGGAGCGACGACTTCGCGAACGACGACTTCTTCCCCGACCTCGGCAACCTCATCCTCGACGACATGGGCGACAACGTCAACGCCGGTGGTGTTGCTCCCGCTGCACCGTGTGTGATTCTATCCTTCCTGTTCGAGATCGTGGTAGAGTTCATGTTTCTAGTATGTGCCCTAGATGTGATATATTCATCTGCTATGCTAGTTCGCATGATTAGTTTAATCTCTGCTACTGTAGTAATGGTTTATCTTCTGTTTATTCGGATTAAATCTCGTAGTAATTTGCTCATATTTCCAACAATCCAAAAACCTGCTTATAGGCAATTTACTCCGAGTGGTTTTGCTGCGCATCTGAAGCCGCCTGCCTTTAAGGGGGCGCAATATAAGAGGTGGCGCACGAGAGCAGTCTACTGGTTTCAGACCATGGGCTGCTATGACGCCACCAAGGGCAAGCCTGAGGGCGATCTTAATCCAGCACAGCTGGAAGCTTTTGAGAAGATCGATACTGTCTTTAAAGGCGCTCTTCTGAGTGTTCTGGATGATTCCATTGTGGATTCATGTATGTCGTTTGAAAATGGCAAGGACATGTGGGCTGCGCTCGAGGCCAAGTTTGGTGTCTCGGACGCCGGCAACGAGTTGTACATCATGGAGCAATTCTATGACTACAAAATGACTGATGAGCGCTCTGTTGTACAGTAGGCTCATGAGATACAGTCGCTCGGAAAAGAACTTGAGTATTTCAAGTGTGTGTTGCCGGACAAATTTGTTGATGGAGGCATCATTGCCAAGCTTCCACCTTCGTGGAACAATTTTGCTACTTCCCTAAAACACAAGAGACAGGAGTTTCTGTTACAGATCTCATTGGTACTCTTGATGTTGAAGAGAAGGCGAGAGCAAAGGACACACGTGCTCGAGTTGCTGAGGGAGCTTATAGTGCCCACATGGTACAGAAGAAGAACTTATAGCCCAACAAGTTCAAAAACAACAAGAACAAAACTCAGGGCAAAGGCAAATTTGATACAAAGAACAAGCCATCACATTGTACCAACTTCAAGAAGAATTCTCATAAGAAGGGGAAGGGACTTTGCCATGTCTGCGGTGATCCTAATCACTGGGCTCCGAAGTGTCCTAACCGCTTTGAGGAGCGCGAACATGAGAAGAGCGGCAAGTCCGCTAATGTTTTCATCGGCGATACTGATATGAAGGAATCAGGGTACGGTATTTTTCCTACCATCCTTTCAGTATTTCAATCCCCTGATTAGTTAATTGACACCGGTGCCAATGCACATGTTTGTGCTGACGCCTCCATGTTTTCTTCTTACCAGGCAACAGGGACTTCACCCGTGCTGATGGGGAACGGGTCACAGGCCATCGTTCGAGGTGTTGGTACGGTCGATCTAAAGTTTACTTCGGGGAAGACCGTGCATCTGAAGAACTTTCATCATGTGCCGTCCATCAATAAAAATCTCGTTAGCGGTTCCCGTTTATGTCGAGATGGTTTTAAGTTGGTTTTTGAATCCAATAAAGTTGTAGTTTCCAAGTATATATGGACAATTTGTTGGAAAAGGCTATGAGAGCGGAGGCTTGTTCCACCTGTCTTTGTCAGATATTTGCACTAAAGTTATTAATAATGTTTGCCACGATAATGAGTCTGATATTTGGCATTCACTACTTTGTCACATTAACTTTGGTTGCATGACGCGGCTAGCCAATATGAATTTAATTCCGAAAATCTCTACTGTCAAAGGCTCTAAGTGCCATGTGTGCAAGCTAAGCAACCTCGCAAGTCCCATAAGACTGCAGAGGCAAGAGACTTGGCGCCACTAGAGCTTATACATTCTGATCTTTGTGAGATGAATGGCGTGTTGACAAAAGGTGGAAAGAGATACTTCATGACGTTGATTGATGACTCTACTAGATATTGTTATGTGTATCTTCTGAAATCAAAAGATGAGGCTTTAACTTTCTTCAAAAACTATAAAGCGGAGGCAGAGAACCAACTTGATAGAAAAATTAAACGACTTAGGTCTGATCATGGTGGAGAGTATTTTTCCAATGAATTTGATCTGTTTTGTGCAGAACATGGTATAATCCATGAGATGACGCCTCCCTACTCACCTCAGTCAAATGGGGTAGCAGAAAGAAAGAACTGAACTCTAACTGATATGGTTAACACCATGTTAGACACATCGGGTCTTTCCATGGAATGGTGGGGGGAGGCGCTAATGACTGCATGTGATGTCCTAAACCGAGTTCCCACAAAGCATAAGACCATGACTCCATTTGAGGAATGGGAAAGGAAAAGGTTGAAACTCTCTTACCTACGTACATGGGGTTGTTTGGCGAAAGTCAATATACCAATTCCCAAGAAGCGCAAGCTTGGACCAAAAACCGTGGATTGTGTTCTTTTGGGCTATGCTTTTCATAGCATTGGCTATAGATTTTTGATAATAAAATCTGAGGTATTCGACATGCATGTTGGTACAATTATGGAGTCTAATGATGCAACTTTCTTTGAGGACATATTTCCTATGAAGGATATGTCGAGTTCATCAAATCAGGAGATTACCTACTCCATCTAGTGAGGAATTCACTGTAATTCCTGAACCCACCATTGCGATGGAACACGTTGAGAATCCTATTGAGGGTGACAATGGAACTCCTGTGAGGAGTAAGAGATAGAGGACTGCAAAGTCCTTTAGTGATGATTTCACTGTGTACCTTGTGGATGACATACCCAGGACTATTTCAGAAGCCTATGCATCTCTTGATGCTGACTACTGGAAGGAAGCTCTTCGTAGCGAGATGGATTACATCTTAGCTAACGGAACCTGGGCGACAACGTCGACGCCGGCGGTGCTGCTCCTGCTGCACCGTATGTGATTCTATCCTTCCTGTTCGAGATCATGGTAGAGTTCATGTTTCTAGTATGTGCCCTAAATGTGATATGTTTATCTGCTATGCTAGTTTGCATGATTAGTTTAATCTCTGCTACTGTAGTCATGGTTTATCTTCTGTTTATTCGGATTAAACCTCGTAGTAATTTGCTCATATTTCCAACAGTCCATATTCCTAGTTACGTATTTACTTACGGCGACGAAGAATAAAACTATCGCTATATTTTTTTCCTTTTCCTAGTTCTTCTTCCAAGCGCATGATAACCCCAAGGGGTTGTGGGTTTTTTCTACCAATGGGAGCTTTCCCTTCACCGCCCCCATGGGGGTGGTCCACAGGGTTCATAACTACCACTCTTACTACGGGGCGTTTACCTAGCCAACACTTAGATCCGGCTCTACCCAAACTTTTTTGATTCACCCCAACATTACCCACTTGTCCGACTGTTGCTAAGCAGTTTTGGGATACTAAACGGACCTCCCCAGATGGTAATCTTAAAGTGGCCGATTTACCCTCTTTTGCAATGAGTTTCGCTACAGCACCTGCTGCTCTAGCTAATTGCCCACCCCTTCCACGTGTGATTTCTATGTTATGCATGGCCGTGCCTAAGGGCATATCGGTTGAAGTAGATTCTTCTTTTCTCTCAAAAAAACCCTTGTTTCTTCGATCAAGCCAACGGGGTCCGATTGGTTCATTTAGTATATTTGTGAGATTGACGAGCATACACGAGTTTGCTTGCTGATGCTCTTCTGGAGGATCTGCTATGTTGATCAGTTGATCTGGTATGCTCTTACGGGGGCAGGGGGCACCTCTAGAGAAGTTGATCAGTTGATCTCTCCCAGCCGTGTGCGGTGCCCCCTCCACCATAATTCACCTCGATTATATCGTAGCGGTGCTTAGGTGAAGTCCTGCATTGGTAGCAACATCATCACCGTCACCACGCCATCGTGCTGAGGAAACTCTTCGGCGAAGCTCTGCTGGATCGGAGCTCGCGGGACGTCATAGAGCTGAACGTGTGCTGAACTCGGAGGTGCCGTGCGTTCGGTACTTGGATCGGTCGGATCGTGAAGACGTACGACTACATCAACCGCGTTGTGCTAACGCTTCCGCTTTCGGTCTACGAGGGTACGTGGACAACACTCTCCCCTCTCGTTGCTATGCATCACCATGATCCTGTGTGTGCGTAGGAATTTTTTTGAAATTACTACGTTCCCCAATACCTTCTCAGTCTTCAATGGAGGAACGGTGTCTGTCAACTCCTCCACACCGATGGGCGCCTCCTTGTGGCCTGCGATGACAGGCCGAGCCATGACTTGCACAACAGGCGAAGCATCTTGCTCCTCGTTGTTCTCAGTGATGACCACAAGCATACCTATTGGCGGCTTATTGCGGGCGATAGCGAGGTAGTTGGGGTCGACTGGTGTGGCACAACAACTTGAATGTGATATACATGCTCTGCCTCTGGATCCGTTAGGAGCGGCCGCTTGCTGCACCGGCTGCGCAGGAGGTACATGCACGAGTGAGCGCGCTGGGCAGCATCGCCGAACCGCGACTCGAGCATGTACCACACGACAACGGCAACCACGGGCACGCCCTTGCAGTCCCGGAACACACGAGCCTTGTCATCTCCCCTGAACTACTTGAGCAAGCCCCACTTGTGATTCGCGAGCAATGGCGGGCTCTTGAACCGGATCCGCCATCGACAACGGCGATAGGCGGTGGTGGGCGGTTGGTTGGTTAGGGATTTGAGAGAGGGAGAGGGAGAGATGAGGGTGAGAGAGACGAGGAGGGAGGCGACGAGATGGAGAAGGAGGAGCGGTGGAGTAGACGCGGCTATGGAATAAGGATGCGGCGATTTGACTACTCGGCGTGTTTTATCGACAAGTGGGACCGCGATGGCGACCCTGACGTGTGTTGTGCCAAACTGGAGTGCGGGTTCTTTTCCAAAAACGCGACCATTGTTGTTATGTATTTTCATTTATAAGAATCGTATTTGGAGCTGCGGTACCAAATCGTTATGCATCAAAGATTAGGAGGACAAAATCCGTAATTTTCACCTTCAAACACGATAGCTAGCCATGGGCACCCCTGCCCTATTCCTCTGTTCCGGGCGGCTGCCTACATAAGCGCAGGCGCAGGCGCAGCTCCGTGCCCAATCCCCTCCTCTCCCTCCCAATAACCCCGCCCTCCTCCGCACTCCGTTCCCAATCCCCGCTTCCCATCGGCGATGAAACCCTCGCCTCCCCTCCCCTCCAATGATTTTTACACTTGGTAGAATCTGGATGTTTTATATACACTTTCAAGCAATTATATATCATTTTTGGTCTTAATATATATGGACCCCTGCAACTGGCATTGGGCACTAAGTTAATAGGTTAGTCCCAAACTAGGTGCTGGACTCATACGATAAATGTCATGAGCATGAATGCCTTCTTTGGAGGACTAGTGGATGATCATGTGTGGGTGATGAATCCTTTTCCTGCTAAAAACCTAGTGTCACTTGGAGTAATATATGACAAGGGCTTGATTGGAGTTTATCATGACATGTAAGTATGGATACTTAACTTTATTATCTTATACAAATTACACACAACTTGCTTGCTCATGTGTATATCATGGCAGCAAAAACACACTGTTGGTTTTGCTTTTACTTTTCCATATCAATACCCAAAAGATGACTAATAAAAGACACATAAATAACTACATAAAAGGATGGACACATAAGCTCGGGACCTGGTCTTGGCCGCCATACTTAGAGAAGTCGTGGCGCTGCGGAGGGCAGCATGTTGCATCGTCGTGGTGATCGCCCTCGGCTACGATGGTGTGCACTTCTTAGCAACGGGAATCGCCTTGATGTTGTAGAGGGGAGAGAGAGAGGGGCGGGTGACACCGTGGAGGGGAGGGGAGATGTGAGAGCAAGGTGTGGGATGAATGTCGTGGCACCGAGGGGAGGCTGCAGCGAGAAGTCATGGCCGGGAGAGCAGGCCGGGGGAATGAGATGTGAGTGTGAGCGTTGTCTCATGTGATAACAGAGTGAATTTCTTTTTTAAGATAAGAATAAACTGAGTGGTCGTTCATTTTTTAAAATAAGAAGAGAATGAGAGGGTGTATTTCTATAGATGTTCTTCTTTTTGAACGTTGATATTGCTGGAAGGGGTAAAAAATTCACGAGTTTTAAAAAACAACACAAGTATGCCCATGTGTTGCTACATGCCTTTTAATATTTTTTCCTGATTGCATTATATTCTACTAGTTTAATTAATGACTAAGAATATATAGCAAAACTCGAGAGAAAACTTGTGTTGTAATGCACTTGATGAATATATTGCACCAGAAGAACTACAAGTCTTATGTTGCGTTATGTAATGCACCTAATGAACTTATGTTGTGTCTAACTTCATTTCCTCATCATCTGAATGGAATAAGACTGAATGTAGTTGAATGTGTCACTATTTGTATGCGGCTGGATAAGTCTGAATGCAGTTGAATTTATGTCGTGTTTAAATTCAGTATCATTATCTGAATGTATTTGTGACTGGATGCATTTTTACAAACATGGATGTTGCCAAAAATTGATCTAAATGTGCTTGCCCAATAGGTATTGCCAAAAAAATGAATGATAACTGACATAGAAACATAAAGCCAATTGCCAAAACAGTGTCCAAACTGACAAATATAGATGTTGCCAAATTGTTAAAATTGAGAGAAAACACTTGTTAAAACAATGTCTGGAATTTCTTCACAGGTAGATGTTGCCAAAACAAAACATATATAGTTAAAGTTCAGACAAAATAGATGTTGCCAACTACCAAAACATAGATAGTTCACTCATATATGCATCATAGGTAGTTCATGCTTTCTTCATTGGTAGACTGACACTCACATCATAGGTAGTTCAAACTTGCATACAAATATAAATTAACTGCTACTGCTAACTGCATATTTTCTTTAGTAAACTGTAACTTCTGCAGTTCAGTCGGGCGGAACGGCGAGGGGTCGGCTGGCACTCAGGTGTGTAGAGTGGCGCCGAGGATGCATCTTGAATGCCCTCTTCTTCTTCTTCTTCTTCTTCTTCTTCTTCTTCTTCTTCTTCTTCTTCTCTTCTTCTTCTTCTTCTTCTTCTTCTTCTTCTTCTTCTTCTTCTTCTTCTTCTTCTTCTTCTTCTTCTTCTTCGCCCTCTACAGGTCCTCCTCCTCTCGTGGCTCCTGCTCCTCCTCCTCCCATGGCTCCTTCTCGGTCTTCACGGGAAGAACCATGTCTGCCAACTCCTCCACATCAATGGTGCCTCCTTATGGCATGCAATAACAGGCCGGGCCACGACCTGCACATCAGGTGAAGCATCCTGCTCCTCCTCCTCCTCAATGACGACCACATGCATACCTGCTACCGGCTTATTGCGGGAGATGGTGAGGTAATTGGGGTCGATCGATGTGGCACAACAACTTGAACATGCTATACATGCTCTGCCTCTGGATCTGTTAGGAGGGGCCGCTTGCTGCACCAGCTGCGCGGGCGGTACATGCACGAGTGAGCGCGCTGGGCAGCATCGCGGAACCGTGACTCGAGCATGCACCACACGACAACGGAAACCACGGGCACGCACTTGCAGACCGGGAACACCTAAGCCTTCTCATCCGCCCTGAACTGCTTGAGCAAGCCCCGCGTGTGATTCACGGGCAATGGCAGGCATGCTCTTCAACCGGGCGGCGATCTCACGAGCGATGGAGACCTTGACCAGATCGGTGTCGGCCCGGTCATCGACCATGATCTCCCATCTGTTGGTCTTCGCCATGACGGCGACGACAGGCGACGGTCGACGGTTGGTTGGTTTTCATGTATAAGAACTGTATTGGAGCGTTTCTCGAGCTGCGGTACCAAATGGGTGAGGCTACACGTCAGTCGACTGACTTTTTCAGTTGAGGTCAGTCGATTTCTGGGCCATTGGATTCGAAATCAAAGGCCTAGATTGCTTGTTCAACCTCCAGGCCTTGAGCCGCCAGCCACCACCGGCCAAACCGCCGGCCCCCGCCGCCCGTGGCCGGCGACGCTCCCGCGCCGCCTTGCTGCCCCGCCCTCCCCGGAACCACTCCCCACCGCCGGTCCGCCGCCGCCCCGGTCATCCCTCTAGGCCCCCGCGCCGAGCCTTTTCTCCGGCGAGTTCCGACGCCACCGCCGCACCACCGCGCCCCCCACCGCCCCCACCCCCACGAAAGTCGACTGACCCCAAAGTCGGATCAATCGACTGAACTGTAGCTAAATGGGTACGAAATCGTTATGCGTCAAAGATTAGGAGGACCCAAATCCGTAATTTTCACCTTCAAACACGATAGCTAGCCGTGGGCACCCCTGCCCTGTTCCTCTGTTGCGGTTGCGGGCGGCTGCCTACATAAGCGCAGGCGCAGGCGCAGCTCCCGTCCCTCCCGTCCCATCCCACCCCCAATAAACCCCGCGCTCCGTGCCCAATCCCGGCTTCCCACCGGCGACGAAACCCTCCCTCCCCTCCCCTCCCGCCCTCCTCCGCGCTTCCCGCCCTCCTCTGCTTCCGCAGGCGCCGAGACCGGCGCACAGCTCGCAGCGCGGCCGAGACCGCGCGAGCCCGGCGCCGACCACAACCGCGGCGAGGAGCCGAGCGTCGGGAGCGGCGGGCGGGCGGGATCACCGGCAAGCCTCGCGCCGAGGAAAGAGCGGCGGGCGGGCGAGCCTCGCGCCGACGACCAAAGAAGAAGAGGTACGGCTTTTCCTCTCCGCCCTCCCCTCTCTCCCATGATCGTTTCTGCGCTCCCCTCTCTCCGCGGCCGCAGATTCTTGATAGTAGTAGTAAGTTCTTGCATTTCGGTGACTATTTGTGCCAATCTTGGCAGTTGGTCGGCAGAAAAGTAGCAAATCGGCAGGTTCAGTTCCGATGGGCGATGGGTTGGTGTTCCTGACACGAACTCCTCTGATTTTCTGTCGAATCCTGGGCGAATCGTCGTGGTTTCTTCTTCTTGTGAATCGGGCGGGGTTCTTGTCGAATCCTGTTTCATGTAGATTAATGCGCAGATTAAGGTTCTTCTTGTAGACTGTGGTTTACCGCGATGGTTCTCGCTGGGTAGAATCTTTGTTTGGTACTCCGGCATGTATAGTGCAGAAGCAGAACACCGGCCCGCGGTTGAAATCCGATAGAGTATGTTCTTGCGGTGGTTCATCGGGGTCGGGGATAATTTTTTTGCGGCATTGTTCTGACACTACTTTTGCTTCGATTTGGTGGTTTTTCAGGTAGGCAGATGGCCAAAGACTTGCTGTGGGAGTTGGCCCTGATGGCCTGGCCTCTCCTCAAGGAGGAGGCCGCGGAGCTCGCCAAAAGCGTGCTCCGCGAGCTGGCGCGCGAGGAGGCCAAGGCGCGGCTCAAGGCCGCCGCCAAGGCTGGGGCGGAGGGCTTGAAGGGCCTCCTCGAGGCGCCTCCACCCACGCCGACACCAGCGCGGCCGGACGAGGTGGCAGACCCGCGTCAGGGGGAGCTGCTGGTCGATGGACCGGCTCTCTGCATCGACCACGCCCCGCTGCTGCTGCGTCGTCCACAGCTTCGCCATCACCCCCTCCTCGTCAACGACGTCGTCCTCGCCAGGGTGGCGCCCAGCCTCCTCGGTCGGCTCGGCCCCGACATGGAGCCGGCCGTTGAGGCGCTGCTGCGCGGCAAGGTGATCGCCCCAGGGGTGCAGCCTGCTCTGCGCTCCGGCCTGGAGCTGCCACCCGCAGTCAGGCAGATGCTCGCGGGCAAGTTTGAGACGAGCGCCGTGCACAGCCTCGACTGCTCGGCGCTCCTCGCCTTCGCCGCCAGGGCCCGGGCCGCCGGCCCTGCTTCTTCCATCACGGAGGCGACAGCGGGTGCGGCTGCCCAGGCGCTCCCCAGCCTACAGGACATCGTCGTCTGCGCGTCCGCGATAGGGGTGATCGCCCTCGCCCTGTACCTGATCTGGAGGGGGGCCCGCGGCGGCGGCGACTGAGCGGCGGGGCGGGGCAACGACGAGGAATCAATCAATATATTCTCTTGATTCCCAGTATTCTTAGTTTCTTGGAAACATGTCAAAGATCAGTAGCTGATGTAATCATGAGAAGAAGTCTTCCTTTACTCCCTTCCCTGAGATAGAATTCAATTTATAAATCGCACTGCTGAAATTGGTTTAGAGGATCTATAAATCTGAAATCTCGATTGCAAAATCTTTTTCTGCTGTAGTCTGTTTTCTCTGTCAGTCTTCAGTGTTTCTGTTGATGTAGTGTGTTGCTGACAGTAACTTGAGATTCAGAAACGCCAATCCACCCAGATTCAGAAGCCCTCGTCCACTTGCTCCCCTGTTTCTTTGTCAAAACTGAATGTTGAATGCACTCGGAATGTTGACAGAGCTTTGGTCAAAACATTAGATGATGTGAGCTTTTTCAGCTATCCAAAGTTTTAGGCGTATTGCTTGTCCAACCAGTGTGTAAATTTATTAGGGCTGTGTGAATTAATGCTTTCAACTATTGAGATGATTATTGGAATGTTCAGAATCATATTCATTGTTTCAAAATCCACGTGAAGATAATACTTTAGGTATATTCATTGTTTCAAAATCGCTGAATTTTGCTCTAACTGAATTTTCAGATACACACAGCTAACTGAATTTAGCTGTCAATAGCAGTCAAATCATCACACACACACACACACTGAATTTACTGAATCACGCATGATTCAGTTAACTGAATTTACTGTCAATAGCTGTCAATTGCATGATTCAGTTAACTGAATTTACCGAATCAGTTTACTGTAGTTTGCACAGTTATCAAAACTGAAATGTTCAGTTAACTGAAATTACCAAAAATTTCTGTAACTGAACAGTTTGCTCTAACTGAATTCAAATGAGATCATATTTGTATTCTAGTTTGCCTTGAATTCTGTTACTGAACAAGTTACTATATTTGTTTTCTAGTTTGCCATCTCCATCTAAAATGAGATCGTATTTCAAATTCAAGTAATAACAGCAGACAGCAAAAAAACCAGCAGCAGCACACAAGTGCTCCATGTTTCCAATAAACCAGCAGCAGCAGCTCTTGGTCAAGTATATGCAAACCAAGATAACCAACTTACTGTGAGAAACCAAGATCACTGGTGCTCAGGTTACATCGTCCCCTCCCCCCCAAAAAAATGAACAGATTGAAGTATACCCACATCGCATCTGGATTTAATAATCCTCTTAAATAGGTAATACGGTAGGTCGTCTATTCAGCCAATGTAAGCATTTACAGGTTGATGTATTAGCTGGGATCAGATGGGATCCTTGCCCACATGATCCCGTCATAATTTTGATCCCAGCTAACTCCATTGCCCAAGTGTTAGTTCTTCTTCCCCACCCCATCCAAATCACAAACCAACCTCCAAACAACTTTGTTAAAACTTTATACATTGCATGGTAGGAACCCTAGAAAGTTCAGCACTTCAACCTTTACCTCAGTGTTGATTGTGCTGATATGGTCTCTCGGCTAGCCCTTTTTTTTAGCAAAGTTCCCCGACCAGCTAATGTCTGGTGAACTAGTTAACTGTAGATTTTTCCACCATAATTCTGCTAGCGTGCAGAGGAAAACCTGCAATATTGCCTGGATTTCTGCTTTTTTGTGTTCTCGCATTCCTAGTGTCAGGGTGCCCTGTCCCGGTTTTACTCTCTGTTCTTTGTTCTGGGGGATAACTGATTCTCTGATGTTACCCGTAATTTTCAGGAATCAATGCACCAGTAGCTTCAGCCTTCAGCTGATCTTCATCCCGTATTACCTGATAGGTGATAGCAATCATTCAGAACCTACAGTGTTCTTTTTAATTGTTCCTTGAGGCTCTTCTAATAGAAGTTGTTGAGTTAACTTGCTTGTTTGTGCTTATATCACGTATGGGGAAACAATAGTTGAACCTTTGTCTCTGCTATTTCATCTCTACTCTTTGTGTAGAGGCCTAAAGTATTGAGGTCAGTCACTAGCAGAGGTTGGTGCAGAGTACGTAGAAGCCATTGTTTCCCTTGCAGGCCTGGATAACACTATGACCAAGTAATGACCATACTAGCACTGTAAAAATAAGTTAATGGTCATGCTCAACTGAATTTTGTCTGATGCCAGGTGATGTTGGCTTCAGATATGAGTGCGTAAAACCCTAGCAGGCCCCCACATGGATCTGAAAACTGGTACGAAATGGACAAGACACCGAAGTCTGAACCTTCCTCTTGGTTCAGCACAACCAAACTTGGCCTCAGCCTTCTACGGCACGGCGGCTAGCCAGGAGGAGAAGCAGCTGCGTGCGCCGTGCCGGGCATGCCGCAGCCGCGGCCACCCCTGACGGCCACGTACGCAGCCCTGGACTAGAGCCTATCCGAGAGCACCGCAGCTCGCCGCCCGTCGTTCTCGTACCCAACGTCGATGACCCGCCGCGACAGCATGTCCCAAAGCTTAGCCGCATCTGCTTCAACATCTACGCCGATGAACCCGTCCAGAAGAGCACCATGTAGTCGGGATCGAGCTCGTCTTCAACCTCCTGACCGAACGCCGCCGACGTCAGTTCGCGGCGTCCAGCGCGTTCCAGAGCTCGATGACATGCCCTGAAGCTTCTCTGTGAGCCCCTGATCTTTTCCCCCCTTCTTCCCTCGTCTTTTGCGCGCCGTAGCCGCCGTTCCGCAAGCTCCCGAGCTCGCCGCCGCCGTCGTTTGAGCTCGAGCTAGTCACACCTGAGCATCACGTATAGCTCCTGGACCTCCCAGGAGGCCTCCCAGCCGCTTAGCTCGCTCGCTAGCAGGCGAAACCCCCGCGTCCGTGCAAGTCCGAACTCCGGCCGCCGCCAAAGCCGACGCTGCGCTCAATCCAGGCCACCCCAGCTCCAGACGTTTGCTCCAATAGACGCGCCGCGCTTCCAGGAGCAGGTAGGGCCAAATCGTGCTCGAAACCGTGGCCTACAGCTCGATTCCGAGCGTCACCGCCGCGATCTGTGGTCGCCGCCGGCTTAACTCCGGTGACGCTGACGTGGCGCCACTTAATTAGGTGCTAATCACCCCCAGCGACACTGACAGTGGGACCAAGCAGCGGCTAATTATTTTGCTTAAGTTTAATTAAATCAAACTAAGCACTGTGACACTAACACCCGGGACCCACATGTCAGGTTTGACTGGTGCACTCAGCAGTTGACTAGGCTCGCTGGTCAGCTACTGTTGCTGAGCTGTGCTGACGTCATATAAGTTTTTCTGATTTTTCTTATTTCAAAAATAATTTAGGAAATTCTAGAAAATATACCACACTTCTAAATTTCATAGAAAATAATGTACACATCAGAAGAAAATAAGTTATATATGAAAAATGATCATAAAAAATACAATATTTCCATCTGTATCATTTTCATGCATGTTAGAACAACTACTACCTGATGATCTGGTCAAATCAATTAAAGGGCATCTTAAATGCTTCTTTTGCAGTTTGAATTTGAATCTTTGATTCAACTGAACTACAACTAAACTTGTAGCTAATAGCATTAGCTCAAACACTAGCATTTTGCCATGTCATGATCATGCATCATATTGTTGCATTTGTTGTGTATTGATTGCCTTCTTCGGTATTGTTCTCCGCGGTACGATTTGTTCCCGAGGGTAGGTTCGAGTATCCACCGAAGGAGCAGTATTCCATTGTCGATCTGCAAGGAAACAAAATGCCCTTGTCATTCTGATACAAATCCCACTCTCTCGCTCTTGCTCTCTGTTATTGCATTAGACACCAACGATTCAACTGTTAAATGTTTCGATAGCTAGCTGAATCCATTCCTTTGCATGACATGTCATTGTCACAATAAATAGCTAAGTTTTCGTAGCATGATTAGGAGTTGCTTGAGCTATGATGTTGGAGGAGAAAACCATATCTGCTAGCCACCAACTGCGATCCCAGCAGACGATCTGCCGTCTTCCAGATGCTGCCAACACAGACCACTATCTGCATCCGCTCCAGCACTACTTCCCAAGATCCACGCCGACACCGGAGCAAACGTCTTTGCAACAGTGGAGCACGAGGACACATGTCCGACATAGGGATGCAGTCGCCGCCACACCATCCCTGCTTGAACAGATGGCCACCAAGACCCATCACCAACCACAAAAGCAAAAATGCCGTGTCATGAGAAGATCTGGAATACTTTTACTCACTGCAAACGTCACCCTTGCTCAAGCCAAGGCGTCGAGCAGCTAAAAACCTAAAGTACAGAGGACCTAACCCTCTAGCTACACAGATCCGCACGTGCGAGACCTGGGGACCCCCTCCACCATTGGCGACCGATAGGCCATCGACGAAGGGGAGCTGCCGGAAGGTTGGTCACACTTGGCGGCGAGATGTCCGGCTCCTCCATCACCGCCATGGACGCCCTCCCCAAGCCCACATCAAGCTTGCTCTCCTCGCAGGGCAAGGTCCTCACTGACACCCACTGCAGGGTTATCCTCGTCTCTGGCTCTTCCGCACCGCCATAGGGGCCGCTCACCTCATCCTAAATAAGACCCTCAACATGGTACGTACAGAAATAAACATTCAGGTTGCACTTCTGTAAAAAAGAGAGCAAACAGCCACAATGCCACTAGTGAAAACGTTTCCACAAGAGACATTTTACGGTACATCAAATCAACCTGGGCCGTTCATTTCTTTGGCTTCTAGGGCCCAGATTAGCCTATACTACACCAGTTTTTCGGTAGTATATTTACTCGTTGGGGGCATTTTTGGTACTATCAATCACGCAGGCAGGTTTCTTCCCCGCCATGACCAACTTTTCCTCCCATCATCTCTTGGCCTGTCCACGCCGCCATGTATTTTTCTGCGATATGCTTCGGCCGACGATTGAACGAAGCTGACGGCCTAGGTTCGTGCCCCAAGCTGGCATGTAACCCACGTACACAGGACACAGCGACGTAGAAAAGCTAACATCGCTAGTAGACTCGCCGCCGGCCAGATTACACAATCACGTCACGCACGTACCCAACAATTAATCAGATCACTGTTTGCTCTCGTAATGCACGTACGCACGCGAGGATGCTCAGGGAGTCGCCCACCGCCGCAAGCGGCCGTCGCACGCCTGTGCCGCCTCGCTCGGCATCGCACCGTCCACCGCTTTGCCGTTGCTGCTCATCAAATGAAAATCATAGTGGCTAGTGCGCCGCGTGCCACCGCCACACCTAATAGTTATTCTTCGTGTATGTAGTGGCTGCAGCGGCGTAGGTATAACGGAGGTCCTCACGCCGGCGCATGCATGCATTGAGATTTTGCGGCGGTGCGGTGTCGCCAGTAGCAGACTAACGGTGCTGCGTCGGATGAGACGAGATTAACTTAATTAGTTAGATTAATATTATTCGGACTAAATTAGGAAAGAACAGATCTACCTCTGGTTGGCAATTACCAATATATCCTTAAACGAAAATTTGGATCAATCCACACTGGCCATTGGATCAACTAAATACTACCCAAATGTTGAATAGTATGATGCATCATAAAAAGTCTCTTCCACAAGTGCCAAAATACCACTGTGGAAAAACAAAGTGCCAAAATAGCACTCAAGTTCAGGTTTTTCATGCCAAAAAATAGTAATAGTACTGCCGTCTATTGTCAAAAAGATTCTGTTAGTCAACGGTGGACAATGGAGCTGTCAGTATTTTCTACCTTCTCAAAAGTAACCCGTCATCCTATCTGTGAGCGTGTGCGCTGCTACCCGTGGCCATTGAGGCTAGCCTGTAGTACTGGTCAACGTGGACGGAGATTGTTTCGTCGACCCGAGCTCCCGGCCGCCCCGCCGCTGTATATATCCACGCCGTGCCCAGTGACATGGAGCCGCCGCTCTGCAGCATGTGTATGCCGCAGCACCGCCCGGCAGAGCCTTGCACTGCCAAGCCGCCGGCTAAGCGATGCCTATGGCCATCTCGGAGACGGATGCCGTAGGCCTGGCATGGCAGAGCGGCGCATGGACTCAGGCCGATCTTGCGAAGCGGCTGTGGAAGTAAGGCACGCCAGCATGGCATGAGCTGAGGCTGAGGGCAGCCGCTAGCTAGTTCACATATGCGCGGTGCCTAAGCAATACCCCCACCACTCTGGTCAGACTTGAGATAAGAAAGGTCGATCAATTGATCACTGGAATCAACTGGTGCATGCATGAGCACTTCCCGGATGGCATGAATAAAGACTGATATCACGATACGCGTACGTACGCGACGGTCGGCCGGAGAGCGCCATGGTGCAGCGTGGGATCAGACATGCGATTCACGGCTTCAGTAACTCGATGAACCTTTGCCACACCATCGGGTGCTCTCGTCGCCAGAAAAGAGAAGGAGGGCAATGAAAGGGAGGGTGCTGGGTCCATGCCATCTCTCTCTCCATCGGTTTGGTCCTATCTGTCAGTGGGTAGGGAAAACAAAAGGCCGAGAAATTTAAATTGGCCAAGTTCTCCTTCATGAACTTGTCGGTGTCCACCAGCAGCTCCAGGACGTGGTCGACGAGCCGGGACGTGCCGAGCTCGGTGTGCATGACGAAGATGAACGCCTCGCTGACGCGTCGCCGACGCAGCGCCAGGCTGGGAGCCCTAAGCCGAACATACACTTGCCCTCCTTCATTGAACGGGGTACGAGGAGGGCAGCGTCGATCGGCAGGGGAGAAAGGTGGTGAAGTCGAGCGTGGCGACGGCAAAAGCTACTGGAAGATGCTTCGGGCGCTGTGTGCTGGAAATATGAGCAAATTACTACGATATTTAATCCGAATAAATAAGAAATAGATCATGCCAGCAATAGCAGAGATTAAACTAATCATGCGAACTAGCATAGTAGATGAATAGATCACATCTAGGGCACATACTAGAAAAATGAATTCTACCACGATCTCGAACAAGAAGGATAGAATAACATACGGTGCAGCGGGTGCAGCACCGCCGGCATTGACATTGTCGCCCATGTCGTCGAGGATGAGGTTGCCGAGGTCGGGGAAGAAGTCGTCGTTCGCGAAGTCGTCGCTGCCAGCAGTCGCGCGAGTGCGCTCCCCAAAAACCTGATCGCCCCTCTCCCGTACAGGATCATGAGAGGCGGGGTTTCTGAGGCCTGATGTCCTTTCTCTCGGTGCACGCCGAAAGGAGGGATGGAGAAGACTTGCTTGGCGGCACAATGATTTGGAACGGTGATGACAAACCATACGAAGCGGCGGCGGCTAGGGTACCGAGTCATCACGATCCAAAAGAATCGGAAACGGTTCAGTAATTAACGCGTCCGTTAATTATTAATTAATGATTCATTAATTTTTCCCGAGGAGCAAAAATATAGACAACGTGCATAGCTCTGTCATCGGCTCGGCTCAATCCAGCAACCCGCGGCGCGTCATGACGAGGCGACGCGAGGCGTGGCGTGGCGAGGCGAGCGAGGAGGAGGAGCGCGCGCGTAAGTCTCCTCTTCTCATGCTCGTACAAGTGGTAGAAGAGCTCACCTTATAAAGAGGTGCAACTCTCTCTCAACTTATGTGGTGGGACTAAACTTTAGCCTCACTCACTCCACTCACATGTGTGCATGAATGGGGCAAGAGAATTTCAGAATTTTATTTGGGCTTTGGGCCAACGGCCTACTAGCAAAATTCCAACAATCCCCCACAAAGTCTCATTGGCACATCTCATCATTTAGTTCCAAAACATTGTTTATATGCCGGTGCTTAGTGGAGACTGTGAAGTTGAACTTCCACTTAAAGATTTATGCTACACTAGATCACAACTTGAATAGTGGACTATGCCTTGAACTACAAGTTTTCTGCGAGACTAGTTTCACACAAGTTCTTGACCGATATTGGGTTGCCGCAAGGCTTCCCCGCGGGTGGAGCGTATACGTCGTACTCCAGAGCCTTCTCATGAATTTATTAGAGAACACCCAATTCTCATAGACTGCGAAGTTAACAGTCAAATTCATATAGGTGTGTTCCTCAGTAGATGTTCTGCAGGACAACATCTCTGCTTACCCGAATAAGCCACTTGGAACACATTAAGATAAGTATCAACCTGCCATGCAGATCAGGAGAGTATTGCATCTTCACGTAGTGTGATAGTTAATATAGGGATACTCTCCTTCCAGCTGACCAACAGCTTGTCTCCCACTTCTACTTCACGGCATCTCCAATCACATAGAGTGGGTTACCACTATGGACAACTCATGCGGTGGGTCTTAAACCCATCTTCATTGATGCATTATCTATCATGTTACGTGATAGACCCTTTGTGAAGGGATTTGCAGAGTTTTTCGACGTTTGGATAACGTAATAACTCCGGAGTTCCTCAATTTTCTGACAGATTTTAGTCTCCTCTTCACATGTCTTGAGGACTTCATATTGTCCTTCGAACTGTTTATCTTGACGATCATAGTTTGATTATCACAGTTCATTAGGATTGGGGGTATTGGTTTTTCAACCATAGATAAGTCCATCAAGAGTTCACGAAGCCACTCTGCTTCAACAGTGGCAGTGTCTAATGCTGTTAGTTCTGCTTACATAGTTGACCTCGTTAAGATGGTCTGCTTGCAAGACTTCCAGAAAACAGCGCCACCACCAAGTGTAAAAATATAACCACTTGTGGCCTTTATCTCATCAGCATCAGATATCCAGTTTGAGTCACTATAACCCTCCAATACCCTTGGATACACGGTGTAGTGAATCCCATAGCTCGCGGTGCCTTTCAAATAGCGCATAACTCTCTCAAGCGCATGCCAATGATCATCTCCTGGTTTTGACACAAACCGACTCAGCTTGCTCACAACAAAAGAGATGTCAGGTCTCGTGGCACTCGCCAAATACATAAGCGAGCACATAATCTGAGAATACCTAAGTTGATCTCTAGCAATCCGTCGATTCTTTCGAAGCAGCACACTAGCTTCATATGGAGTTGGAGAAGGTGTACAGTCGCTATACCCAAAATGACTCAAGATCTTTTCCACATAGTGAGACTGAAGCAGTGTGATCCCACCATTCTCATCTCTCAACGGCTCGATATTTAAGATAACATCAGCTACTCCTAGATCCTTCATCTCAAAACAGCGAGATAAGAAATCCTTAACCTCCTTGATTAAATCAAGTTTGGTTCCAAAGATCAATATGTCATCGACATACAGACAAAGAATAACTCCTTCTCCCCCACCATAGCGATAGTACACACACTTGTCACCATCATTTACTACAAAGCCGACAGCGGTTAATGTTCTTTCGAACTTCTCATGCCACTCCTTAGGAGCTTGTTTAAGGCCATATAAAGACTTCAATAACTTGCACACCTTTCCTTCCTGGCCAGGTACTACAAAACCATCTGGCTGATCCATGTAAATTTCCTCCTTCAACTCTTCATTGAGGAAAGCCGTCTTGACGTCCATTTGATGAACGAGAAGACCATGTGAGGCAGTCAGTGATAGTAGCACCCGAATTGTGGTCAATCTAGCCACGGGTGAGTAAGTATCAAAGAAGTCTTCACCTTCTTTTTGGGTATAACCCTTAGCCACAAGCCGTGCATTGTACTTTTCAATCATACCATCAGGTCTAAGCTTCTTCTTGAACACCCACTTACATCCTACAGGTTTACACCCATAAGGACGGTCAGTGACCTCGCAGGTTCCGTTAGCTCAGATGGAATCCATCTCGCTACGTACGGCTTCCTTCCAGTAGTCAGCATCAGGAGATGCATAGGCTTCTGAAATAGTCCTGGGTGTGTCATCCACGAGGTACACAATGAAATCGTCACCAAAGGACTTTGCAGTCCTCTGTCTCTTACTCCTCACAGGAGTTTCATTGTCACCCTCAACAGGATTCTCAACGTGTTCCATCGCAATGGTGAGTTCAGGAATTACAGCGAATTCCTCACTAGATGGAGTAGGTATCTCCTGATTTGATGAACTCAACATATCATTCATAGGAAATATGTCATCAAAGAAAGTTGCATCATTCAACTCCATAATCGTACCAACATGTATGTTGGATACCTCAGATTTTATTATCAAAAATCTATAGCCGATGCTATGAAAAGCATAGCCCAGAAGAACACAATCCACGGTTTTTGGTCCAAGCTTGCGCTTCTTGGGAATTGGTATATTGACTTTCGCCAAACAACCCCAAGTACGTAGGTAAGAGAGTTTCAACCTTTTCCTTTCCCATTCCTCAAATGGAGTCATGGTCTTATGCTTTGTGGGAACTCGGTTTAGGACATGACACGCAGTCATTAGCGCCTCCCCCCACCATTCCTTGGATAGACCCGAAGTGTCTAACATGGTGTTAACCATATCAGTTAGAGTTCGGTTCTTTCTTTCGGCTACCCCATTTGACTGGGGAGAGTAGGGAGGCGGCCTCTCATGGATTATACCATGTTCCGCACAAAACAGATCAAATTGATTGGAAAAATACTCTCCACCATGATCGGACCTAAGTCGTTTAATTTTTCGATCAAGTTGGTTCTCTACCTCAGTTTTATAGTTTTTGAAGAAAGTCAAAGCCTCATCTTTTGATTTCAGAAGATACACATGACAATATCTAGTGGAGTCATCAATCAACGTGATGAAGTATCTCTTTCCACCTTTTGTCAACACGCCATTCATCTCACAAAGATCAGAATGTATAAGCTCTAGTGGCGCCAAGTCTCTTGCCTCTGCAGTCTTATGGGACTTGCGAGGTTGCTTAGCTTGCACACATACTTGGCACTTAGAGCCTTTGACAGTAGAGATTTTTGGAATTAAATTCATATTGGCTAGCCACGTCATGCAACCAAAGTTAATGTGACAAAGTCGTGAATGCCAAATATCAGACTCATTGTTGTGGCAAACATTATTAATAACTTTAGTGCAAATATCTGACAAAGACAGGCGAAACAAGCCTCCGCTCTCGTAGCCTTTTCCAACAAATTGTCCATACTTAGAAATTACAACTTTATTGGATTCGAAAACCAACTTAAAACCATCTCGGCATAAACGGGAACCGCTAACGAGATTTTTATTGATGGACGACACATGATGAACGTTCTTCAGACGCACGGTCTTCCTCGAAGTAAACTTCAGATCGACCGTACCAACACCTCGAACGATGGCATGTGACCCGTTCCCCATCAGCACGGGTGAAGTCCCTGTTGCCTGGTAAGAAGAAAACATGGAGGCATCAGCACAAACATGTACATTGGCACCGGTATCAATTAACCAATCAGGAGATTGGAATACTGAAAAGATGGTAGGAAAAATACCGTACCCTGATTCCTTCATATCAGTATCACCGATGACAACATTAGCGGACTCGCCGCTCTTCTCATGTTCGCGCTCCTCAAAGCGGTTAGGACACTTCGGAGCCCAGTGATTAGGATCACCGCAGATATGGCAAAGTCCCTTCTCCTTCTTATGATAATTCTTCTTGAAGTTGGTAGAATGTGATGGCTTGTTCTTTGTATCAAACTTGCCTTTGCCCTGAGTTTTGTTCTTGTTGTTTTTGAACTTGTTGGGCTGGAAGTTCTTCTTCTGTACCATGTGGGCACTAGAACCTCCCTCGGCAACTCGAGCACGTGTGTCTTTTGCTCTCGCCTTCTCTTTAACATCAAGAGTACCAATGAGATCTGCAATGGAAAACTCCTGTCTCTTGTGTTTCAGGGAAGTAGCAAAATTGTTCCACGAAGGTGGAAGCTTGGCAATGATGCCTCCGGCAACAAATTTGTCCAGCAACACACACTTGAAGTAATCAAGTTCTTTTGCGAGCGACTGTATCTCATGAGCCTGCTGTACAACAGGGCGCTCATCAGTCATCTTGTAGTCATAGAATTGCTCCATGACGTACAACCCGTTGCCGGCGCCCGAGGCACCAAACTTGGCCTCGAGCGCAGCCCACATGTCCTTGCCGTTGTCAAACGACATATACAAATCCACAATGGAGTCATCAAGAACACTCAGAAGAGCGCCTTTAAAGAGGGTATCGATCTTCTCAAAAGCTTCCAGCTGTCCTGGATTAAGATCGCCCTCAGGCTTGCCCTTGGTAGCGTCATAGCAGCCCATGGTCTGGAACCAGTAGACTGCTCTCGTGCGCCACCTCTTATATTGCGCCCCCTTAAAGGCAGGCGGCTTCAAATGCGCAGCAAAACCACTCGGAGTAAATTGCCTATAATCAGGTTTTTGGATTGTTGGAAATATGAGCAAATTACTACGAGATTTAATCCGAATAAATAGGAGATAGATCATGACAGCAGTACCAGAGATTAAACTAATCATGCGAACTAGCATAGTAGATGAACATATCACATCTAGGGCACATACTAGAAACATGAATTCTACCATGATCTCGAACAAGAAGGATAGAATAACATACGGTGCAGCGGGTGCAGCACCGCCGGCGTTGACATTGTCGCCCATGTCGTCGAGGATGAGGTTGCCGAGGTCGGGGAAGAAGTCGTCGTTCGCGAAGTCGTCGGTACCAGCAGTCGCGCGAGTGCGCTCCCCAAAAACCTGATCGCCCCTCTCCCGTACAGGATCACGAGAGGTGGGTTTCGGAGGTCTGCTGTCCCTTCTCTCGGTGCACGCCGAAAGGAGGGATGAAGAAGACTTGCTTGGTGGCGCAATGATCTGGAACGGTGGTGAGAAACCATACGAAGCGGCGGCGGCTAGGGTAGACGTCTGCCTGACTATATAGTGCGGGTCGGGTAGGTCGTGGGAGTAAACCCCACGTCCGAATCATCACGATCCAAAAGAATCGGAAACAGTTTAGTAATTAACGCGTTCGTTAATTATTAATTAATGACTCATTAATTTTTCCCGAGCAGCAAAAATATAGACAACGTGCATAGCTCTGTGATCGGCTCGGCTCAATCCCGCAACCCGCGGCGCGTCGTGACGAGGCGTGGCGTAGCGAGGCGAGCGTGTAGGTCTCCTCTTCTCATGCCCATACAAGTGGTAGAACTAGAAGAGCTCAACAATCGTGCAACTCTGTCTCAACTTATGAGGTGAGACTAAACTTTAGCCCCACTCACTCCACTCACATGTGTGCATGAATGGGCCAAGAGAATTTCAGAATTTTAGTTGGGCTTTGGGCCAAAGGCCTACTAGCAAAATTCCAACACTGTGGTGGTGGAAACCATGGTCTAGTACAAAGAGCTGAGAGTGACAGAGGGCTGATCCTCCACCCCCATCCGTGTCATCGGTGGCCGGTGCACGGCGCGCGTGGCAGTGCTGAGCGACGCGCAAGCCGTGTGTGCCACAGCCGACCTCCTGGGCTCCCTCGACAGGAAGTAAGGCGGAGTGCGCACGGCGTGGGGCCGCCGTTGTCTTCGCCGGCGGCAGGGATCACGTGGTACAGGACGGGAGCGAGCCAGCGCGATGGTCGGCCAGAGCGGCGCCGCGTCAGGATTGCTCAACTGCCCGGTTCATAAGCACCGCATCGGCGCTCCTCCAGCCTCCTCCAAGCCCCGCAGGAAGGCGCTGTTGGGAAATAAGCCACGGCGGGCATGTCCAGTGCGTGTGTGCGCGCGCGCTGGGCGTGTCGGGCGCTGGTCGGGGCCGCGCCGGTCCGTGGCCGTGCCTGCGCTTGTGTGACTGGGCATAGTCCGACTACTGTATGGGCATAGTCTGACTGGTGTCTGCCCACTATATGGGGCGTGTCCAGATATTGTCCGGGGGTGTGCGCATGTGTCAGAAAGCGTGTGTGTGTGCGCGCGTGTGTTAGTTAGCGAACTGCGGACCCACATACCCGTCCCAAACGTGTCAGGTCACTGTCGGGCGGGGCGCTACCGCGGGCATTTGAGGGGCGAATTCTAGTATTTCTAGTAGTTCCAGTTGTAGATGCTCTTAGGACGAGAGAGGCCGCCAACCCAGCTGCGGGTCGAGTTTGCCAACCTCGCGACAACAATCAAGCCGCACTAGCTTCTGCAGACCTGGTTGGCAGGTCCGCAACATTCAGGGCCGTCTCCAGAAATCTGGGGTGTAAATGGGTGCCCTAAATTTGAAACATTCCTATAGCTAAAGCATACTGTCACTTTTCTGAAAAAATGCATGCCCACCGTTAAATAATATATTACTTTATATATGTGTCATTTCATAATATTTGAGAATATATCATGCAAACTATCTTCCCCAAATACTTCACCAGTTGAGCAATGAACATATAGAAATTTTGCTAATTAACTGGAGAACCGGTGCACATGCTCAGTATACTCATTATCCACTAAGTTTTTGATAGAAAAAGTAGCCTAAAACAAAACTGCTTTGGCTTGGGCGCACCTGATGGACATTGACTGGTCGGTGGTGCGTAACTGAAATCTCCAGATCGATCTGGCCTTAGCGTCGCGCTCAGCCAGCGGCTGCCTTCTGTTTTGCTTGGTGGTGTTGGCGCCCTGGTTATGCCTAATTTCTGCTCGAATTAGTGGCAAAAATCATGCATCATGGCCGCTGCCCTCGGCCCTTGCGATGGCGCTGACGGCAAGCAATTTTTCGTTTGTTTGAGAAACTGACGGCCAGCAAAATATGATCTAGACGGGGGTCTCCCTAATTGATCGGGAGTAGGCCCTGATCGGGTGAGAGTTTGGGAGACGCTCAGGCTATCAAACAAGGCCGACAAGTCCAAAACCGTGCAAACCAAGAAAAACTAGGCTACCAGCAAATATAACCAGGCCCAAAATTGGGGGCCCCTGAAACTTGTGGGGGGGGGGGGGGGGGGGCCTGTGCCGTCGCACTGTTCGCACATGGCCTTGGACGGCCCTGGCAACATTCCAAGACCTGGATCTGTTTCGCGCATGCAGATCTACCTGCCCCCGAGTCACCCAAGGGGGCGACACGAGGGCCTGGGGAGAGGTTCTTTATCCCTACGTGGAGTGAGTCGATCACTTCACTCAGCTCCGGGCGCTGCCCGGTGAGTCGGTGGGCACTCGTACGTGTTAAACATTGAACACGAGAACAGACGTGTCCAGAAAAGTCGTATGTCGGACCCTAGATATTTTTTTTGAAAAGAGAGGGGTCGCCCCCCGCCCCAACTTTTATTAAAGCCAAGGCAACGACATAGAGCAGACTGTTAAACAGCTCTCGGCGACAACCAAAAGTAGCTGTCACAGAACACCATACATCAGGGTTTAGCTACCCTATTACATCCCATCAGAGAGTCAGACTTAGCAGACTACAAAACAGATGACAACTCGCACACTACTCAAACATTATCCCAGGCAATCCTAAGCAATTCCCCTCTTCGACGCTCCAAAAGCCTTAAGCACCGGAGAAGCAGAGCACCCTGGGCCTCTGAAGACAGGATCTTCCATTGCCTGATCGTTGCCGCCACCTGACCCAGCACACAGCGTAAATCTCGCCATCTTCCCCCCTGAAATACAAAGTCATTGCGTAACCGCCATAAGCACCACAAGGTAGCAGAAGTAACCACATTCACAGCTTCACATTGTTTTTTCCTCTTCCAAAAAGAAGTCAAGGGTAAAAATGAGGTAGGGGGAGGGATGTCAAGTGCTTCGGCAACCACAGACCAAACACTAGATGCAACAATGCAATCAAACAGCAGATGTCAGATAGATTCCAACTCAGCACAGAAAACACAAGTTTTGTCTTCAACATGTCTTCTTTTGGCCAAATTATCCCTAGTAAGGCTTTTATTATTATACATCAACCATAGAAAGACATGGATATTCGGGGGAACTTTGATTTTCCAGATAGAATCTTTAATCTCAGAGGAAACCCCCCCAAAGTTGATCAGTTTATAGAATGACTTAACAGAGTATTGACCATTTGATTTTAGGGTCCAGACAGGGGTATCTAGCTGATCTAAAAGGATAGTTTGTGAAACCATGCTAACCAAGCAACCCCATCTCTGCATCAATGTTTCGTCCACACAAACGCCTGAAGGTGAGGCATAGGTTCATACCATCCCATACCTGGGACAAAGTAGCATCCTGTTGATGACAAATATCGAATAAATCCCAAAAAGCAGTTTTTAGGGAACATCCCCCAATCCAGTTATCATGCCAGAAGGCAATACTATCCCCATTTCCAGGATTCCATTTCCAAAAAAAAATTACAGCAGCAAAAGCCCAAGAAATACTTTTCCAAAAGGGAGATCCAGAGGCAGGTTTAGCATGGAAAATATTAGGTTTGTCAGTAGCATATTTGAAGCAGAGGAGTTTTTTCCAGTCCCCCTCCCTCCCATCATAGAACCTTTTCCCCCAAGAAGCCAGGAGAGCCATGTTAAACTCCCTAAGATTAGGAACACCCAAGCCACCAAATTCCTTCCTTCTAGCCACAAGGCCCCAATTATATATATATAGAAATACGATCGACCTCAATAGAAGATGAATGGTGAACGGTTTTCGGAGGTTGAAGATGCCCATGGCCATTCATCTTGCATTTGACGGCTCATAACAGTAGATTGCATTTTTAGTCACCTGACATTTAGCCAGTCCCATTTGGGAATCGGAGGCGATAGGGATGCAGTCACCTGACATTTAGATATACAATAGAGTTGTTTCACACAGGAGATTACAAGAGGGAGAGGGAGAGGAGAGAGCAGCACACGCGCAAACGCACACACGAGACAGTGGGGGATCAAGGTGGGTATCCCAGCGCGCGCAGCCAGACAATGTGCACGGGCTGGTCAGTTTTGGATTCAAGTGTCAAGACCGGGAGCAGCGGCCCAAAGACTAAGTTGGACTTTCATTCAGCAAAAACGTCGTTTATTATTCCCTTTCGGCGGCAGCGGAGTCAATTGGAATACGTTGTCTCGTCCGTTCTTCTTTGGGGGAAAAAGGCTTCACCGTGAGGAAAATGACAGTCAGCTCAAGCCAGGGCTTAGTTTTCATTTTACAAGGTTTATTATTAAACTCAGTAGCAGTCAGTCATAGAGGTTTTCATCAGTGGGCACACAAGGAAGTACTTATAAATCTCAGCAAGCAACAAACATTTTCTCACAAACCTGCAAGTTTTACATACCATTTTGCTACAGATAATGAATACTTATACAGTACAAACAACAAGTGCTTGGTGACTAATCGCTAACAACATACATATTCGCTATATATGCGACTGGACTGGTAGATCTGCCAGCTCCCGCTACTTATGTACATGGTATTTCAGCCCCTTCCTATCATCGGCGGCATCTATGAATACGGTCGATCCTTGGCATGCTTCTCCATTGACAAGCATGTCCACGAGAACTCTCGTCACATTCTTCTTCATCCACCTCTTAATAGGCCTTGCGCCATACACCTGCAATATATAGTCCATGTACATGCATCGTAAGCGGGACATACTAGAAAAGACTACGCAAATAAGCGTGATTTGGTTTGGTGATGAAAATAACATGTACTTACCGTGTCGTGCGACTCTGACCAAATGACGTCCAAGGCGGCATCTGATGCAAACAGAGAGATGCCCTTGTTAGCTGCCATAGCAACAACACTCTTCATCTGGATTTTCACAATCTCCCTCAGTTCGTCATGCGAAAGCGGCTCAAATATCACAGTCTCACTCAGTTTGTTGATGAATTCAGGCTTAAAGCGTTTCTCAACCTGTGCAAGATCAGGTAAATATGTCGATCAGCAGAGTGCCCAAGAGGACTTTACAAAGAGACAGTTTGGGATACACATACCTTTTCCATAAGAATATCCCGTGCAGTTTCCATGTTTTCTGCGGCCATTCCAGCTGACAGGTTCTCTGCTCCTAGATTTGAGCTCATGATGATGATAGTATTCTTGAAATATACGCTCCGTCCTTTTCCATCAATCAACACGCCATCATTGAGGAGTTGAATGAGAACCTTGAATATCGAGGGATGCGCCTTATCCGCTTCGTCAAAAAGAACAACGCTATATGGTTGGCTCCTTACTTTATCAGTAAGATGTCCATCTTCTTCATAGCTTCAGAAAGTCAAATGAAAAAAGGTGAGATATGAGAAGGAAGTTTAGGAAAGAAATACGTGTGCAAAGAGTGTACAAGTTAAACCTTCGAGGTCCTCCAATGAGACGCTGCACAGATCCAATGTCGGCATATTCTGACATGTCAAAGCGGACTAACGTCTTCTCATTGTCAAACAGCTTCTCGGCAAGTGCTTTCGCGAGCTCTGTCTTGCCAACACCGACCGGCCCCAAAAATAGAAAAGAGCCGATTGGTTGGCTAGATTGATCAAAGCCGACCCTCGAACGTAGCACTTCTTGCGCAACCAAATTAACAGCTTCATGCTGTCCAACGACTCTCTCATGCAATCTGTCTACTAGGTGGCTGAACTTTTCTTCCTCTCGGCCAAGTGTAGTGATCGGAATTTTAGTCCATCGGCTCACAACCTTCATATAACGAAAGAACATGGCATGAGCATCACATTGGAACAAATGGAGACTACTCATACAGATTCTATTATTAGCAAGGAAATGTGAATTTACCTGTGCAATATGACACGGACCAACGGTTAGCTGCTCCACTGCATTTATAGTGCTAGTTTTCTTATTTTTAACCTTTTCTGGTTTATGCAACTTCACAGAAGTGCATGCCTCGTCCATCAAATCAATTGCTTTATCAGGAAACTGGCGACCTGAAAACAAGAAAATCGACAATTTCTTCAAGATGCACAAACCTACAAAAGTGAACCTACAAAATGCACAAATCTTATCATGAACGTACCTGTAATATAACGGCCGGCGAGGTGCGCAGCAGCAACCAGAGCGTCGTCGCTGATTATTAGTCCATGGTAGTCTTGGTACCGCTGCTTCAGCCCCTGCAGGATGGCAATGGTTGCCTGGACGGTCGGCTCGTCGACGTCAACCCTTTGGAAGCGCCGCTCGAGCGCGGCATCCCTCTGGATGTATTTGCGGTACTCTTCGGTTGTGGTGGCGCCTATGCAACGGATGCGGCCACGGGCCAACGCGGGCTTGAGGATGTTGGCAGCGTCGCCGGTGCCGCCACCCTGATCGCCGGCACCGACAATCATGTGCATCTCGTCGATGAAGAGGATGAGCTTGCCGGCGGAATCCTCGGCCTTCTTGATGGCATCCTTCAAGCGCTGCTCGAACATGCCGCGCCAGTGGGTCCCCGCGACCATGGCCCCGACGTCGAGCTCGGCCACGCGGGCCCCAGCAAGGGCTTCGGGGACCGCCCCAGCAGCGATGCGCCGAGCGAGGCCCTCAACGATGGCCGTCTTGCCGACGCCGGCAGGGCCGACGAGGGCGGCGCAGTTCTTGGTGCGGCGGCAGAGGATGCAGATGATGCGGTCGATGTCGTCGTCGCGGCCGATGACCGGATCGGAGCCGGCGGCGTCCAAGGTCCTGAGGATGGCGGGCGTGGAGAAGGGCTTGCGCTGTTGCAACAAGAGGCTCCACACTACTGCCCACGACAGACCAACGCTAGTAACGGCCAATACCCTAGCCAGCATAGCCTGCTCCATCTCTTCTCTTCTCTTCTCTTCTCTTCTCTTCTCTTTCGATCCAAACAAGAGGAGCGATCTTCTGATTTCTCTGCTACGCCGGGCGCCGTAATCGATGGATTTCTGGCTTTCAAAGGGGACGTATATATATCTAGCGCAGCTGATAGATAGAGTAGTAAACCACGACTCGGTGATGGACTCAAAGCAAGCACAAACCCTACTCGGACACGGACACCTCCGCATCGATCGTCCGATCTGGGCTCACGCTTTTTTTTAGGATATGGATTCATGCATACGAATCAGCCCAGCCCAAGTCGGGTCCTTTCCCAAGCCTTGCAGCCCATTTACATAGAAAAAGGGAAAAAATGACAATACAAATATAAACCCCCTAAAAATATATATATAAACTACCACATCTCAGAATTTTTTTATGTATAACACTATTCTCTCCGTTCTTAAATATAAATCTTTTTAGACATCTCAATGCGGACTATATACGAAGCAAAATGAGTGAATCTACATTTTAAAATATGTCTATACATTCGTATGAAGTTTGTATTGGTACCTCTAAAAAAAATATTTAGGAACGGAGAAGTAGTACAGAAATGCTATAAAAAAATGCATGGCTGATTTATAAAAAATGCCTTCATAAAACAATGCCATGATAAAAAAATGCCATCTTCTAATAATAAAAATGCAATCCTCTTGTAATAAAAAATGCCATATTCTTTATAATAAATTCCATCCTCTTATAATAATAAAATGCTATACTCTTTCTAATAAATGCCATCCTCTTATAATAAAAAATGACATGGTCAATTTTTTTTTAAAATGACATCCTCTTATAATAAAAAATGCAACCCTCTTTATGAAAATTGCCATGATCAAAATTCAAAAAATCCCACCCTCATATAATAAAATGGCATCCCCTTAATAATAATAAATGCCATGTTATTGATTAAGAAAATTATAATGCTCTTGATAATAAAACTGCCGTCTTGTAAGTAACAAAAAATGCCATGCTTTAGTTATTAAAAATGCCATGCTCATGATAAAAAACTGCACATATGTGGGTAAAAAAACCAATTTAAAAATTCGGGATTTTTTGGTTTCAGTAATTGAAAAACGAAAATAAACAAAATTAACTTCAAAATATTAGATCAAGTTGTTTAGAAAGAACTTGTACACAAGAAGCACTACAGCCTAGTAGGGATGAAAATGGAGTGAAACTTTCCGTTTTAATGAAAATGGAAATTTGCAAAGCGAAAGTGGAAATGGATTTTTTTATGTCAAAACAGAAACAAAAATAGAGTGGTGTTTTCCGGTGGAACATGCATGGAAACAGAACTTTCCGTTTCCGTGAATATGAAATCTCTGTTTTGACTATATACCTATGGCTGCTTTGTAGCCCAACCATCAAACAACACACAATAACACAATGAGTAGAATTGATTATTTAAGGTCCAACTTCTACTACCACACATGTACTCGGCTTGACCCTATACGCACTTGTCTAGTACTACTACAATACTACGCTAAGTTGCTAACATAATCATATTATTTTATAGACATGTTAACAATTCATTAAATTTGTTTGTTTTTATGTGTATTTCTCTATGATTCAAGGGGTTTTTAAGTTCCGGTCAATGCCCACTTCTGTTTTCATGTCTGCATTGTTTTCGTTTCGTGTTCGTTTCTGATAGTATTTGTTTCCCTATTCATTTCTGGGGTTTCTGTATTCGTTTCCGCTTCTGCAAGAATATATGAAAACAAATATGATAGCACTCAGTTCTGTCCGTTTCCGCTCCATTTTTATCCCTACAGCCTAGGTTGTAATTCATGGGCTGCCGGTCTCCAGCTAACATTTCCAGCTAAATCTTAGACAAGTAATATGAATCAGAGAGTATATAGATAGATGCAATCTAGTCTGCCTCGTAGGTGTACTATCGTGTAAATTTGCTGGAATCCCCATGGTTCCAATATTTCAAAACCACAATGCCTGCACGAATCTCCGCGCAAAGATCAAGACTGTAACCAAAGGGTGCGGCGTGTCAGCGTGTGGCACGAGGATCAAATACAATGGGTGCTCGAGATTGTGCTTCGATCGGTCACCTGCCTCTGAAGGGTGAGCCAGGCCTGGAGGAAGAAGGGCGGAGCTCGTTCAGGGTGGCACGGATGGAGCGACCAGAAAACGACACTATGTCTGTCTTTGGAGTATGGGCACGCTGACATTTGAAGTGCTACGAATCGAATCATGAGTCAAGTGTCAAGGATTGGAATTCGAGGTGGCCTCCAGACGCAACTACTAGTTGCAGAAGATCCAGAATGCGCTATGTGAAGAGGCTTGTACCATATACGAGTCCCTCCGTCTCGAAATTCTTGGCGCGGGGCGCAGTGCAATTGCAGTTTTGCAAAAAGGACTTTAGCTCTTTAAATCTCTTGCTAATCAATCCCCCCCTCTGCTTCTTCCTCCCCCAGCCGGCAGTAGGGCCCATCCGGTGCCGCCGCGCAGCTGCGCCACCGCTGCCCACCTGGACGCCGCCCACCAGCGCCTACGCGGAGACCACCTCCATGGGCGGTGGCTCCATGGCTGACGGGCGCCTCCTCCTCGTCGCCCTGCTCGCGTCCCTAGTCACTTCCTCGCGGCCGCCGCAGCCACCCAATCCGAATAAACAGAAGAAAAATTACTACGAGATTTAATCCGAATAAACAGAAGATAAATCATGACCACAGCAGTATAGATTAAACTAATCATGCGAACTAGCATAGCAGATGACCATATCACATCTAGGACACATTCTAGAAACATGAATTCTACCACGATCTCGAATAGGAAGGATAGAATCACATACGGTGCAGCAGGTGTAGCACCGCCGGCGTTGACGTTGTGGACATGTCGTCGAGGATGAGGTTGCCGAGGTCGGGGAAGAAGTCGTCGTTCGCGAAGTCGTCGCTGCCAGCAGTCGCGCGAGTGCGCTCCCCAAAAACCTGATCGCCCCTCTCCCGTACAGGATCACGAGAGGCGGGGTTCCGGAGGCCTGCTGTCCCTTCTCGCGGTGCACGCCAGAAGGAGGGATGGAGAAGACTTGCTTGGCGGCGCAATGATCTGGAACGATGATGAGAAACCATACGAAGCGGCTGCGGCTAGGGTAGACGTCTGTCTGGATATATAGCGCGGGCCGGGTAGGTCGTGGGAGTAAACCCCACGTCCGAGTCGTCACGATCCAAAAGAATCGAAAACGGTTCAGTAATTAACGCGTCCGTTAATTATTAATTAATGACTCATTAATTTTTCCCGAGCAGCAAAAATATAGACAACGTGCATAGCTCTGTCCTCGGCTCGGCTCAATCCCGCAACCCGCGGCGCGGCGCGGCGCGGCGTGACGAGGCGAGCGAGGAGGAGGAGCGCGCGTGTAGGTCTCCTCTTCTCATGCTCATACAAGTGGTAGGAGAGCTCACCTTATAAAGAGGTGTAACTCTCTCTCAACTTATGAGGTGGGACTAAACTTTAGCCTCACTCACTCCACTCATATGTGTGCATGAATGGGCCAAGAGAATTTCAGAATTTTAGTTGGGCTTTGGGCCAAAAGCCCACTAGCAAATTCCAACAATCCCCCACAAAGTCTCATTGGCACATTTCACCATTTGTTTTCAAAACATTGTTTATATACCGGTGCTTAGTGGAGACTGCGAAGTTGAACTTCCACTTAGAGATTTATGCTACACTAGATCACAACTTGAATAGTGGACTATGCCTTGAACTACAAGTTTTCTGCGAGACTAGTTTCGCACAAATTCTTGACCGATACTGGGCTGCCGCAAGGCTTCCCCGCGGGTGGAGCGTATACGTCATACTCCAGGGCCTTTTCATGAATTTATTAGAGAACACCCAATTCTCACAGACTGCGACGTTAACAGTCAAATTCATATAGGTGCGCTCCTCAGAAGATGTTCTGCAGGACAACATCTCTGCTTACCTGAATAAGCCGCTTGGAACACATTAAGATAAGTATCAACCTGCCATGCAGATCAGGAGAGTATTGCATCTTCACGGAATGGGATAGGTAATATAGGGATACTCTCCTCCCAGCTGACCAACAGCTTGTCTCCCACTTCTACTTCACGGGATCTCCGATCACATAGAGTGGGTTACCACTATGGACAACTCATGCGGTGGGTCTCAAACCCATCTCCATCGATGCATTATCTATCACATTACGTGATAGACCCTTTGTGAAGGGATCTGCCAAGTTTTTTGATTTGGATATAATCCAACGTAATAACTCCGGAGTTTCTCATTTTTTTGACAGATTTTAGTCTCCTCTTCACATGCCTTGAGGACTTCATATTGTCCTTAGAACTGTTTGTCTTGACGATCACAGTTTGATTATCACAGTTCATCAGGATAGGGGGTATTGGTTTTTCAACCATAGGTAAGTCCATCAAGAGTTCACGAAGCCACTCTGCTTCAACAGTGGCAGTGTCTAATGCTGTGAGTTCTGCTTCCATAGTTGACCTCGTTAAGATGGTCTGCTTGCAAGACTTCCAGGAAACAACGCCACCACCAAGTGTAAAAACGTAACCACTTGTGGCCTTAATCTCATCAGCATCGGATATCCAGTTCGAGTCACTATAACCCTCCAGTACCCTTGGATACCCGGTGTAGTGAATCCCGTAGCTCACAGTGCCTCTCAAGTAGCGCATAACTCTCTCAAGCGCACGCCAATGATCATATCCCGGTTTTGACACAAACCAACTCAGCTTGCTAACAGCAAACGAGATGTCAGGCCTCGTGGCACTCGCCAAATACATAAGCGAGCCAATAATCTGAGAATACCTCAGTTGATCTCTAGCAATCCGTCGATTCTTTCGAAGCAACACACTTGCATCATATCGAGTTGGAGAAGGTGTGCAGTCGCTATACCCAAAACGACTCAAGACATTTTCCACATAGTGAGACTGAAGCAGTGTGATCCCACCATTCTCATCTCTCGATAGCTTGATGTTTAAGATAATATCAGCTACTCCTAGATCCTTCATCTCAAAACAGCGAGATAAGAAATCCTTAACCTCCTTGATTAAATCAAGTTTGGTTCCAAAGATCAATATGTCGTCGACATATAGACAAAGAATAACTCCTTCGCCCCCACCATGGCGATAGTACACACACTTGTCACCATCATTTACTACAAAACCGGCAGCAGTTAATGTTCTTTCGAACTTCTCATGCCACTCCTTAGGGGCTTGTTTAAGGCCATATAAAGACTTTAATAACTTGCACACCTTTCCTTCTTGACCAGGTATTACAAAACCATCTGGCTGATCCATGTAAATTTCCTCCTTCAACTCTCCATTGAGGAAAGCCGTCTTAACGTCCATTTGATGAACGAGAAGACCATGTGAGGCAGCCAGTGATAGTAGCACCCGAATTGTGGTCAGTCTAGCCACGGGTGAGTAAGTATCAAAGAAGTCTTCACCTTCTTTCTAGGTATAACCCTTAGCCACAAGCCGTGCCTTGTACTTTTCAATCGTACCATCAGGTCTAAGCTTCTTCTTGAACACCCACTTACATCCTACAGGTTTGCACCCATAAGGACGGTCAGTGATCTCCCAGGTACCGTTAGCTAAGATGGAATCCATCTCGCTACGTACAGCTTCCTTCCAGTAGTCAGCATCAGGGGATGCATAGGCTTCTGAAATAGTGCTGGGTGTGTCATCCACAAGGTACACAATGAAATCATCACCGAAAGACTTTGCAGTCCTCTGCCTCTTACTCCTCACAGGAGTTCCATTGTCAACCTCAACAGGATTCTCAACGTGTTCCATCGCAATGGTGGGTTCAGGAATTACAGTGGATTCCTCACTAGATGGAGTAGGTATCTCCTGATTTGATGAACTCGACATATCCTTCATAGGAAATATGTCCTCAAAGAAAGTTGCATCATTTGATTCCATAATCGTACCAACATGCATGTCGGATACCTCAGATTTTATTATCAAAAATCTATAGCCGATGCTATGAAAAGCATAGCCCAGAAGAACACAATCCACGGTTTTTGGTCCAAGCTTGCGCTTCTTGGGAATTGGTATATTGACTTTCGCCAAACAACCCCAAGTACGTCGGTAGGAGAGTTTCAACATTTTCCTTTCCCATTCCTCAAATGGAGTCATGGTCTTATGCTTTGTGGGAACTCGGTTTTGGACATGACACGCAGTCATTAGCGCCTCCCCCCACCATTCCTTGGATAGACCCGAAGTGTCTAACATGGTGTTAACCATATCAGTTAGAGTTTGGTTCTTTCTTTCGGCTACCCCATTTGACTGAGGTGAGTAGGGAGGCGTCCTATCATGGATTATACCATGTTCCGCACAAAACAGATCAAATTCATTGGAAAAATACTCTCCACCACGATCGGACCTAAGCCGTTTAATTTTTCGATCAAGTTGGTTCTCTGCCTCGGCTTTATAGTTTTTGAAGAAAGTTAAAGCCTCATCTTTTGATTTCAGAAGATACACATAACAATATCTAGTGGAGTCATCAATCAACGTCATGAAATATCTCTTTCCACCTTTTGTCAACACTTCATTCATCTCACAAAGATCAGAATGTATAATCTCTAGTGGCGCCAAGTCTCTTGCCTCTGCAGTCTTATGCGACTTGCGAGGTTGCTTAGCTTGCACACATACTTGGCACTTAGAGTCTTTGACAGCAGAGATTTTTGGAATTAAATTCAGATTGGCTAGCCGCGCCATGCAACCAAAGTTAATGTGACAAAGTCGTGAATGCCAAATATCAGACTCATTGTTGTTGCAAACATCTTATCTTATATTTACTAATTGGAGGCATCATACGAAGCTCCACGTTAATCCACATCATTAAAAGTATGTTAGTCATTCTTAATCATCCGATCTATGTAATTGATCTATCTTGACCCTCCAATTTGTGGTACACCTGTGGCAAAAAACTAACCAATCTGGACATAAACCTGACCCAACATGCACATAATTAACATCAGAAAAAAATATTTTTCTTAACAAAAACGTTATAAGAGTGCCGATCTACAAGAAAAACAAACACCGTTATAAGAGACCATGTCTCACAAGAAACAGGACCATCAGCACAGTTGTCAAAAAAATAAAAAACAGAACCATGAGCATGTTTCCCAAAGAAAGGACATCACCACGTTCCCCTTCTCTCACGTGTAGATTCAGTCTGTGGTGAAAAAAAAAACCAAAGGAAGCTCCACCCATAAAAACTCCACCGATCGATAAAAAAAGAGGACCATGAGCACGTTTCCTAAACAAAAGGCCATCCCACGTTCCTCTCCTTTCAGGTACAGATTCATTCTTTGGTGAAAAAAAGGAAGCCTCCACCCATAAAATCTACATAGATAGAAAAAAAGAGAAAAAATATCCCACCATCACGGATGGGGAAAAAATCTTCCACGATTCGGTTATAGCACATCGCAATGCCTCTACCCAACCTTGACTGCAGATATAAAAAGGAAAAAAAGACATCCCCGTCAACTCCTACAGTACACAGCCGAGTCCGTCTCCTTCCCTTCAATATTCCTGCACCTACCAGTACCAGTAGAGATTGACGGTGGCACGCCCTCTCTGATCGTTGAGTTGTATTCTCTGATGGATGACCTTCCGCTTCTGTTCTCCTGCATGCTACCACCATGGGAAAATCAAGGTTGAATCCAGCATCTATTGCTTGAGTGTAAACGGGCCTTCAGGTTTGGTCTCATTGCTTGGATGAAATAAGTGGGTGCAATCATTTATGGTTGGGTTCTCCCATTGTCGCAGCAATTTTATATGTTGGATGTCGCGACGTGTCTAGCGCCTCCGATCAAGATACATCAGTGATCAGTGTTGTTATTATGATATATTCAGGTGCCTGACGCCTCCGATAAAATAATTAATATATTCTAGGGTTTGAAAATGGCAGATTGAATCATATACAAGACACATATATATCTGGATTATACAAGACACACGTATATGTGGATTATGTAATGGTCGAATCACATTCATATGCACATAAATGCTAGAAATAAAGAAAAATACATATATACAAAATAATGAAGGGCATCAACTGTGAGGTATATTTGATTTAAACCATAGCAACCGCTATTTTCTACACTTGAATGTGCATACATTTACATGTCATGGCTTCTGTTAGCCTTAGCCACATTGGAGACAGGAACACTTGGCCTAAATATAGCTATATATCAAAGTTAGATACGTGGGAAACATGCTCCAAGCATGCAAGCATGTGTGTATGTCCATTAAAAATAGAAATTAAATACTCCCTCCAATCAAATTAATTGACGCAGTCTCAAGAAAATAGTTTAAATAGATTTGTGTACATATTCATGAGAATATATTGAGTTATGTCAGAGCCTTTGGAATAACAATACTAAAATGAATGTAAATAGGGATCTAACTAATCAAGAAAAACAACGGTAAAAAATAAATAAGTATTATTAGAATGTATCACCATGAAACAATTTAGTGACTGCTTATGATTGTCAAACACTGATTTTGTAGTCTTTAAATCGCTAGCCCGTGCAGGTGCACGGGCTTACAACTAGTTATTAATAACTTTAGTGCAAATATCTGACAAAGATAGGCGGAACAAGCCTCCGCACTCATAGCCTTTTCCAACAAATCGTCCGCATTTGGAAATTACAACTTTATTGGACTCAAAAACCAACTTAAAACCATCTCGACATAAACGGGAACCGCTAACGAGATTTTTACTGATGGACGGCACATGATGAACGTTCTTCAGACGCACGGCCTTCCCCGAAGTAAACTTCAGATTGACCGTACCAACACCTCGAACGATGGCATGTGACCCGTTCCCCATCAGCACGGGAGAAGTCCCTGTGGCCTGGTAAGAAGAAAACATGGAGGCGTCAGCACAAACATGTACATTGGCACCGGTGTCAATTAACCAATCAGGGGATTGAAATACTGAAAGGATGGTAGGGAAAATACCGTACCCTGATTCCTTCATATCAGTATCACCGATGACAACATTAGCGGACTTGCCGCCCTTCTCATGTTCGCGCTCCTCAAAGCGGTTAGGACACTTCGGAGACCAGTGATTAGGATCACCGCAGACATGGCAAAGTCCCTTCCCCTTCTTATGAGAATTCTTCTTGAAGTTGGTAGAATGTGATGGCTTGTTCTTTGTATCAAACTTGCCTTTGCCCTGAGTTTTCTTCTTGTTGTTTTTGAACTTGTTGGGCTGGCAGTTCTTCTTCTGTACCATGTGGGCACTAGAAGCTCCCTTGCAACTCGAGCACGTGTGTCTTTTGCTCTCGCCTTCTCTTCAACATCAAGAGTACCAATGAGATCCGCAACGGAAAACTCCTGTCTCTTGTGTTTCAGGGAAGTAGCAAAATTGTTCCACGAAGGTGGAAGCTTGGCAATAATGCCTCCGGCAACAAATTTGTCCGGCAACACACACTTGAAGTGCTCAAGTTCTTTTGCGAGCGACTGTATCTCATGAGCTTGCTGTACAACAGAGCGCTCATCAGTCATCTTGTAGTCATAGAATTGCTCCATGACGTACAACTCGCTACCGGCGTCCGAGGCACCAAACTTGGCCTCGAGCGCAGCCCACATGTCCTTGCCGTTGTCAAACGACATATACGAATCCACAATGGAATCATCAAGAACACCCAGAAGAGCGCCTTTAAAGAGAGTATCGATCTTCTCAAAAGCTTCCAACTGTGCTGGATTAAGATCGCCCTCAGGCTTGCCCTTAATGGCGTCATAGCAGCCCATGGTCTGAAACAAGTAGACTGCTCTCGTGCGCCACCTCTTATATTGCGCCCCCTTAAAGGCAGGCGGCTTCAGATGCGCAGCAAAACCACTCGGAGTAAATTGCCTATAATCAGGTTTTTGGATTGTTCGAAATATGAGCAAATTACTACGAGATTTAATCCGAATAAACAGAAGATAAATCATGACCACAGCAGCATAGATTAAACTAATCATGCGAACTAGCATAGCAGATGAACATATCACATCTAGGGCACATACTAGAAACATGAATTCTACCACGATCTCGAACAGGAAGGATAGAATCACATACGGTGCAGCAGGTGTAGCACCGCCGGCGTTGACATTGTCGCCCATGTCGTCGAGGATGAGGTTGCCGAGGTCAGGGAAGAAGTCGTCGTTCGCGAAGTCGTCGCTGCAAGCAGTCGCGCGAGTGCGCTCCCCAAAAACCTGATCGCCCCTCTCCCGTACAGGATCACGAGAGGCGGGGTTCCGGAGACCTGCTGTCCCTTCTCGCGGTGCACGCCGGAAGGAGGGATGGAGAAGACTTGCTTGGCGGCGCAATGATCTGGAACGGTGGTGAGAAACCATACGAAGCGGCTGCGGCTAGGGTAGACGTCTGCCTGGCTATATAGCGCGGGCCGGGTAGGTCGTGGGAGTAAACCCCACGTCCGAGTTGTCACGATCCAAAAGAATCGGAAACGGTTCAGTAATTAACGCGTCCGTTGATTATTAGTTAATTACTCATTAATTTTTCCCGAGCAGCAAAAATATAGACAACGTGCATAGCTCTGTCCTCGGCTCGGCTCAATCCCGCAACCCGCGGCGCGTCGTGACGAGGCGTGTCGTGGCGAGGCGAGCGAGGAGGAGGAGCGCGCGTGTAGGTCTCCTCTTCTCATGCTCATACAAGTGGTAGGAGTGCTCACCTTATAAAGAGGTGCAACTCTCTCTCAACTTATGAGGTGGGACTAAACTTTAGCCTCACTCACTCCACTCACATGTGTGCATGAATGGGCCAAGAGAATTTCAGAATTTTAGTTGGGCTTTGGGCCAAAAGCCCGCTAGCAAATTCCAACACCTCCATGGGCGGTGGCTCCATGGCTGACGGGCGCCTCCTCCTCGCCGCCCTGCTCGCGTCCCTAGTCACTTTCTCGTGGCCGCCGCGGCCACCCAATCCGGTGGGGGAGTTGGGCAAGTCCCTGGCTGCCGTTGCTCCTCCCCTGCCTGGAGACGAGTACGTGCCCGATGAAGGGCCGCCGCCATTGGTCCTTCCCCGTCGCCGCCGCGGGAGTTGGGGTAATTTTCCTGCCCAGTCAGTCAAATCTTGCCTTGTTAACATTAAGATATTCGCACTGCCTAGTTAATCAAGGGAGGAAGCAATCAATTTCAATAACAATCAATCAAATCCTGCCTAACACAGGGTCCTCCCATAACAAACAAATTTATTGTGACAATAATAATCTCCGAAACTAAGTGCTAAGTGTCGGTGTCAAAACCGGTGGATCTCGGTTAGGGGGTCCCGAACTGTGCGTCTAAGGACAATGGTAACAGAAGACGGGGGACACAATGTTTAGCCAGGTTCAGGCCCTCTCTGTGGAGGTAATACCCTACTTCATGCTTGATTGATCTTGATGAATATGAGTATCACAAGAGTTGATCTACCACGAGATCGTAGTGGCTAAACCCTAAAAGTCTAGTCTGTATGACTATATGAAAGATCGTGGATGTCGCCTAGAGGGGGGGGTGAGTAGGCGCTTTAAAATAATTACGGTTTAGACTTGAACAAATGCGAAATAAACCTAGCGGTTAATTTGTCAAGCACAAAACCTACAACAACTAGACTCACCTATGTGCACCAACAACTTATGCTAAGCAAGATAAACTACTAGGTGATAGCAAGATATATGACAAGAAACAATATGGCCATCACAAAGTAAAGTGCATAAGTAAAAAACTAGTAACGGCCAATACCCTAGCCAGCATAGCGTTCTCCATCTCTTCTTCTCTTCTCTTCTCTTACGGTCCAAACAGAAACAGTGGCGGAAGAGGAGCGATCGATCTTCTGATTTCTTTCTTTGGTACGCTGCCGATCTTCTGATTTCGATGGATTTCTGGCTTTCAAGGGGACGTATATATATATATGCTCAAAAAAAAAGGGGACGTATTCTAAATATACTAAACCTGGCCAGGTTTAGTTTATCACCTTTTCTTGAATTTTTTCTATCATAGAAAACCGTCCAATGAATGGCTGCCACGTGTAATAGTGGGGACGTAGGCGTGTACGTGGCTGGGTGCATGGAGCAATCGTCAATGGGAATCGTTAAAAAATGTGACCGCCTTTGACGATTGGGTGCATGTTCTGCGACGTGCTCAGTTTTGTATTGGTTGCATGCCCTGTTTACGTGGAGACCAATTTGTCTATCTTCTGTTTTTTTTAGCATCAGTACAGACACAAGCGCTCATATACATACGCATACACTCATCCCTATGAACACACACGCACACCCTACCTCTATGAACATCTCCGAGAGACTGAGCCGGCATGTCATCTTGAGATTTACGAATGTTTTGGATTCTTCCGCATGCGGTGCTGCTTATTTCCTTTCTTTATCTCTGTTTCCTGCCACGTATGCTCGCCTGGGTCGGCTGCCGTTTGCATCTTCCCGACTCTTCGTGTTGGCGGGCGGTTGCCGCTTCGATGGAATCCTCTGGGTATTTCTGCGCCGCCTTCGCTGCACGTTTTCAATTTGATTTCTTCTTTTCTGCCGTTTCCTATAAATACTGCTGCCCTTCTGCGTCCGTTCGTCAATCCGTTCGCTTCCGCCTGCCCTTTTTCCTTCCTGAGCAGTACTGCCGTTTCTTGGTCCGGCTATTGTTGGGCTTGCTGCAGCTCGATCCGGGCGACGCCGTCGGGGCCGCCCTCCGTCGTCGCCGACGTGTCGAAGGCCGAAGACCGAGCGGACGGTTCGAGGGAGTTGTCGCTCCCGAGGGAGGAGGTGATCCGGCGCCTGCGTCTGCTGCGCCAGCTGGCCACGCTCTTCGGCGAGGACGACGCCGCGCGCCTCCGCCGCCTCCACGACACGCTCGAGGACCCTGCTGCGGTCGCGGACGTCGACGCCGCTGAGATTAGGGAGGGGCAGACCAACGATTTCCTCCGCGACATCCAGGCCCTGCGCGTCAAGGCCGTGGTCGTGGCGTCCAAGCCCAAGCTCGGCGCGGCCGAGAGAAGCAGCGAGGAGAAGGAGGTGCCGTTCGACGAGCTCTGCGACGAGGACAAGATCGTGTCCTTCTTCAAGCGGCTGCTGAGCGAGTGGAGCCAGGAGCTGGACGAGATGCCCGACGCGGAGCGGCGCACGGCCAAGGGCAAGGCCGCGGTGGCCACCTGCAAGCAGTGCGCGCTACCTAGAGCCGCTCTTCAAGCTCTGCAGGAAGAAGGCCCTCCCCGGCGACGTCCGGCGCGCGCTGCTAGACGTGGTGTGGTGCTGCATGCGGCAGGACTACCTGGCGGCCACGGACAGCTACATCAAGCTGGCGATCGGCAACTCGCCGTGGCCGATCGGGGTGACCATGGTGGGCATCCACGAGCGGTCGGCCCGGGAGAAGATCCACACCAACGGCGTCGCCCACGTGATGGACGACGAGACGACGCAGAAGTACCTGTAGTTCGTGAAGCGGCTCATGACCTTCTGCCAGCGGAGGTACCCGACGGATCCCTCGAGGTCGGTCAAGTTGAACAGCCTCGCCAATGGTAGCGACCTGCAGTCCCTCCTCGCCGAGAAGGGCGCCGAGAAGAAGCACCCGGAGGAGACGCTCCGATCCGGCTGGTGGCTGCCTCCTGATGCCGAATCACCATCGCCAATCTCTGCATTTTAGAAGCTCAACTTCAGTACCATTTGAGAAACAGCTAATTACTGAAAATTGTTCTCTTGCTCTCGTGTTGTATCTTGTTGTAAGTTCATCCCGGTGGCCGTAGTAAATCATCCCGGTGGCCGTAGTATCTTGTTGTAGACGTGATAAAAAGTTGGGAGTGTGGTGTGGTGATAATTACTAGCGTGCTGCTGAACGCAGCAGCACCCTGCTGTTTTGAAAACTACATGGACTGTCCCTCGAAGAAACAAAATCACAGGTACTGTGAAGCTGCAAATTCGTCCGAGAATTCATTTTAAGATGTGAAACTCAGGAAATTTAAGCAAGTTCAAACTGCATGTAAATTTTCGTCGAGAGTAGTCATGTGGCAATCTTTGCAAAGAAAGGCAAGAACGAGTGCTCTTAAAAGGTTTATTTAGCACCATTTTTTTTCTTTTTTGTCCGTACCATCACACATCTTTTCTTTGCTATTTTTTTTAAAAAATGAGCTAATTGTTAAAAAAAAGAGCCTTTTTTTGCTTCGTTACTTCTTTTCTTTTTCTGATTTACGATTCATAAGGGGCTCACACTTGAATTTCAGCATCTCGGTGAGCTGTTTTTTAAAATGACAGGGAAAATGCGGACATGAAGGATCAGCTTTGCTTCCACCTTTTTTTTAACACAAGGAAGGTGCCATTGAGCGTCAAATTTCCATTCATCTCAAAAGCAAAGTACAGCGTGTATTACAAATCCCGCCACCTCAAAGTTATGAGGAGAAAACATAGAAGGGCATGAAGAATTGCCTTGAGAAGAATGGGTGAAGACAAGTTCTATTCTTGAATTGAGAACCTGATGAGTACAATTGTGAGCTATGCCATAGATGTTTTTGTGAATTTGATAAACAACATTCGTACGAGGGAGGTCTCGTGTAAGAAATTGCTGACTGGAGGGCGACATCTATGTTTCCCGACGCAACCATCTTCGCAAGAGAGATATTAACTGTGAAGAAATTAACCTGCAAGAGAGAGATCTCCATGCACATGCTTTGTACAGTACATGACAATGGGCCCCATTATCATTAACTCTATAGTGATACTAGGCGTTGGTAAATCGCAACTATGTAGACCGTAGTTGAAATGATAGAACTATAAACAATTATGAGTGAAACAGAATATGCATTGTAGCTTTTTGTCAATCTTTTACTATTTGGTAAATAATAGCATGTCAATATATATGAAAGTTTAAGATGGCAAAGAAGTACATTTATTACAACCGTGCATAATACATGCTGATAAACAAAACGATAAAAGCGGGTACATCACTAATAAAAGGTGCCTGATAAAACTGTACAGAGTCCACCTACATAGTGGGCTGTATACGGTGACACGACCGTACTGCACTAAGAAATTGTAACTGATTTTCCCTGAATTAGATCATCCTGGTATAGCCTTCTGCAGTATCCATTCCCGTAATAAAGGGATACAACGCTTTTGCAAATTCTTGGACATGTCCGACAGGAGGTTTTGCTCCTGTGTATGACATAATAGGATCATCGCTGTATGCACGCTGGGGTTACATACAAAGTGGCAGTACATCGAAAAGTTGTTGCATCGTTGTCCTTTTTTGAGCAGATGCTGTTTGTTATGCTGGTTTTGTTTTTCTTCCGATTGGGCATGCCCTCCTCTATCCCTTTGTTCGTTTTCTGTTTTCAATGTATTTTTGCTTTTGTTTTCTGTTTTCTTTGTTAGTTGGTTTTTATTTTCTTTTTGTGGGTATTTTTTGGATGTCGGGTGAGTGTAAATGTACAGATATAAATACTATGCAATATGTGCCAAAATTACACCATTATATGATTATTATTTGCATGCTACAAAAAGTGCATTTTATAGCAGAATTGTGAGCAAATTTTCTTGAATTTTTTTGTTATCTTTCTTCTTTAAATGATAATACCATTGCTACTGATTCGTTGTTCCTTTTTTGAATTTGTTAGTTATTATGTTATTTTCTTTGTTCTTCAAGGGAAAAATTAATGGCACTAACCTGTTCCTTTATCGGAATTACCTTTTTGCAAAATTTTTACTATTATATGTTTAGTCCTGCATATTGTAAGGAACACATTTCTTTTTATATTATGTCCAATATTTTTTCTGTTTTTCTATTTTATTTAATGCCGACGCCACCAATTTATTCTTTCTTAGAAAATTTTACTATTTTTGCCAATGATAGAAATTCATTCCTTCATAGGAATTTGTTTTTGCGCAATTTCACAATAATATACTTATTCTTGCATATTATTTAAAAGCGCATTTTTATAGAACTGTGTGCATCTTTTAGTTATTTTTTTTATTCTTTTCTTTCTTCTTAAAGGGTCATATCAATGCCACTAATTTGTTTGTTCTTAAACAAAATATTATTACTGATTTTTTTAGTTTCTATTTCATTTTCATTTTCATTTTTCTTAAGAGTCCAAAAAAGCCACCTATTCTTTATTTCATAGAAATACTTCATTATTTTGATTTGTATGAGAAATTTATTTATTTTATTTCTTTCCTAAAAAACTTAATTATCATGATTTTGTTTCAGTTTCAATTTGATTTTTGGAAAACTTCATTATTTTGATTTGGTTTTAGTTTTAGTTTCATTTCTTTTTTTTCTTTAATGGTAGTACCAATGCCACTATCTCATTCTTTCATGGAAAACTTCATTATTTTTATTTTGAGAAGTAGAGACGCCGTTGATCAAATACCAATGCAGCTAATTCATTCTCTGGAAAAACATTTGTCAAAGTTCAGCACAAAAAAAGTTTCAGAACTCTTTGTATGTGTTTACAAGTTTATTTGATTTTACTGCTTATCAACAAGCATTTGAGCTCGGGAGCAGATACTCCACGCCCGACACTTTCTTTCTTCTTCCTTGAGCTTTCTTCCTCCTCTAATTGTCTGTTCCTCCTTTCATAAAATTGACTTATTCAAATTGCAAATTCAGTCAATTTACGTGTAGTAATTGAGTAAAACAGGAGATCGCATGTGTCCATGCCAAGGTGTAAAATTTCCTCGAAATGTCCCGAAATATCCGGTGGCCGAAATTTTTGCCTTTCGTTCAATTTTTTTGTTTGGTTTGAATTCTTATGTAAAAAAGAATATGGATCATTTTGAATAAGCATTGGTTTCAGTAGCGCAGCGGTAGGACAGTTTTCTTCCGACTGTTAGGTCGAGAGTTTCAATCATGTTGCGAAAGAACTATTTTAAAATTTTGCACCGAAAATACTTTTTTGGCAAAAAATATATGTGCTAGCCGAGATTCAAACGGACTAACGATCAGGTTACATATGCAGTTCGGTATCCCTCCATCTACAAAATTTCAACAGTTTCGTATGTTCAATTTCTTCGATGTCTCTGTATATTATTCTGAAACTAAATGATCATGGACCAAACCAAATCTTGAGTCAATAGATTGTTCATTTGCGAGTGATCATCGAGCGCGGCGTGCCGCCGCGCGGGTTAGGCTAGTATATATCTAGCGCAGCAGATAGAGTAGTAAATTACGACTCGGTGATGGACTCAAATGAAACACTAACCCGACTCGGACACCTCCGCATCGATCGTCCGATCTGGGCTCACTGTCACCTCCGGAGCCGTCTCATGGACTCACCCATTTTTTGTTTTGAGTAATTCTTTTTTTTTGAGAATCTTTTGAGTAATTCATGGACTCACCCATACGACCCCAGCGATCGATTAGCTAGACGAACCAGCCCAGCCCAAGTTGGGTCTTTTGCCAAGCCTTGCAGCCTATTTACATAGAAAGTGAAAAAATGACAAAAAATAATATAAACTATCACATCTCAAAAGTTTTTTTATGTATAACAACTAGTACACAAAAAAGGAAAAAAATGCCATCACGTAGAAATCATGCATGGCCGATTTATAAAAAATGGCTTCATAAAAAATGTCATCTTCTAATAATTAAAATGCAATCCTCTAATAATAAAAAATGTCATACTCCTGATAATAAATTGCATCCTCTTATAAAAAAAAGTGCCATAATCTTTATAATAAATGACACCCTCTTATAATGAAAAAATGCCATGGTCAAAATTCAAAAAAATGACATCCTATTTAGAAAAAATGTCATGGTCAAAATTAAAAAATATGCCATCCTCTTATAATAGAAAATGCAATCCTCTTTATAAAAACTGCCATGATCAAAATTTCGAAAAAAACTCCATCCCGTTGTAATAAAAATTCCATCCTCATATAATAAAATGAAATCCTCTTAATAAATAAAAATGTCATGTTATTAATTATTAAAATTACAATGCTCTTGATAATAAAATTGCCATCCTCTTAGTAACAAAAAATGCCATGTTTTAGTTATTAAAAATGTCATGCTCATTATTAAAAAAATGCACATGTGAGGGTAGAAAAAATAATTTATTTATTTTGGATATTTTGGTTTCAACAATGGAAAAAGGGAAATAAACAAAATGAACATCAAAATAATAGATTTTTTTGTTGAGAATCCAAAATAATAGATAAAGCTGTTTAGAAAAGAAGTTGTACACAAAAACGTGTCTATATACATATGTATCTGGACAAATTTGAGACAAGTAGTCATATGAATCAGGGAGTATATAGATAGATGCAATCTAGTCTGCCTGGTCGTGTACTATCGTGTAAATCTGCAGGTTATCTGCCGGAATCCCCATGGTTTCAACAGTTCAAAACCACAAATGCCTGCACGAATCTTCGCGCAAGATCAAGGCTGTAATCGAATGGTGCGGTATGTGGTCGCCAGCACACCCTTCAGAGGCAGGTGACCGATCGAAGCACAATCTCGAGCAAACGATAAATTCCAAGAACAATCAGTCAGTCCTGCATATTCCCATACCAAACAAATTTATTTTGGCAGTAACAATCTCTGAAACTAAGCGCTAAGTGCAAACAGAGTCATTATTTTGACAGTAATCATCTCTGAAACTAAGTGCAAACTAATTGTGCATAGCAAACAAATTTATTCAGTAATCATCTCTGAAACAGAGTCACAGCTTTGTTTTGACACTACTCATGTCATATTCTGAATATTCACTGTTAAATTTTGAAGTTTACACTGAAACTCATGTAATCATCTCTGAAACCAGAAATGCCCACTGCATGTTCTGAATAAAACCTCTACTGGAGATGAATTTTTACCTTCAAGTTAAGTGGAACTCTGAGGCATCAACATCCATTCCAATGGCAACCTGCAATTTAAGAGCAAGTATATGATTATTTGAAACAAGTGTATGATTGTTCTCCTGTTCATTTGCCATCTCCAACAGGAATGTGCACTTACACAGCAGTAAAAGTAAAAAACCAGCACTTCACCAAACTTGCCTGCAGAATCCAAAAGCAGGGGATGAATTCACAAGTTACATCAACCTGTAAATGCTTACATTTGCTGAATAGACAACCTAGCATATTACCTGTTTAAGAGGATTATTAAATCCAGATGCAATGTGGGCATACTTCAATCTCTTCTCTTTTTTTGCGTGAGAGGGGGGGTGTAACCTGACCACCAGTGATCTTGGTTTCTCACTGTAAGTTGGTTATCTTGGTTTGCATATATTTTACCAAGAGCAGCTGCTGCTGCTTTATTGGAAACATGGAGTGCATGTATGGAAATAAATCATGTACGGACTACATGTGTGCTGCTGCTGTTTTTTTTTGTTGTCTGCTGTTGTTACTTGAATTTGAAATATGATCTCGTTTAAGATGGAGAGGCAAACTAGAAAACAAATACAGTAAATTGTTCAGTAACAGAATTCGAGGCAAACTAGAATACAAATATGATCTCATTTGAATTCAGTTAAAGCAAATTGTTCAGTTACAATTTTTCTTTGGTAATTTCAGTTTTGATAACTGTCCAAACTTCAGTAAACTGATTCAGTAAATTCAGTTAACTTAATCATGCAATAGACAGTAAGTTCAGTTAACTAAATCATGCATCATTCAGCAAATTCAGTGTCTGTGTGTGTGTGAGATGATTTGACTGGTATTGACAGCTAAATTCAGTTAGTTGTGTGTATCTGAAAATTCAGTCAGAGCAAAATTCAGCGATTTGAAACAATCAATATTTCTGGAAACAATAAATATACCTGAAGTATTATCTTCATGTTAACACAATCAATATTTTTTGAAACAATAATATTGAAATTATTTGAATTATTGTGTGTGTGTACCTATGTGAATTAATTTGAACTTATTTGGAATTATTTGAATTATTTGAAAATACTCATCTAATTGGTTTGTTTTAATTCAGTGCTGAAGATAGTCATCTCTTGAAGTTTTATCAGTAGTACACTTCTCAGTTTCAAAATGAAATTACTCCACAAATTGTAAAAATGAGCACAAGATGATGATCTAGAATAATTATTTCAATAATCATCTCATTAGTTGAACGCATTAATTCACGTAGCCCTAAAAATTTTACACACCGATTGGACAAGCAATACTCCTAAAACTCCTAAGACATTGGATAGCTGAAAAGCTCACTTCACCTAATGTTTTGACCAAAACTCTGTCAACACTCCCAGTGCATTGAACATTCAGTTTTGACAAAGAAACAGGGGAGCAGGTGGGAATTTGTACTGTAATGGCAAGATGCAAAATGGTGCTAGTAAATTGTTCCAGTTCTGCAAAAACAAGACTGAAACAGGGCAGTGTTGAGCATGTCCTAGCACTAGCAGCAAATTCAGGCCAGATTTGGCAGTATCTGCATCCATTACAGAGATGGGTACATGCTCAGTTTTCAGTTTTAACAGCAGTGACAATATTCAGTGAGAGCTGACTGCAAGATGGTAAACAAGCAGAAAGAGACCAGATCATTTGGACATAACAATCCGATGTCTTGCTTGAAGATATGGAAGACAAGAAGCTCCGGACATGTCTGAAGTTAAAGATGGACCTGAAGATAGAGGAGCACCAAGAACAGTCGGCTCAGGACATGTCTGTACCTAAAGATGAGCCTGCAGAAATGCAGAAATGTACCACAAAGCACAAACTCACAGTACTGTAATCACTACTAACATTCTTACTGTAACCAATGCTAAGATCAAATTTTAGCTTGCTGTAACGAATGCTAAGATCAGATCCTTACTGTAACAAATGTCCAGTTAACCACTACTGTAAACCTTGGGTAATTTCAGACAGAAAAGATAAAAATTTCAGTCAATTTCAGACATTTCAGACAATTTCAGACCATGGCAGAGCACTTGGGCACGAGGCTGATGAGCACGAGGAGGACCTGGAGGAGGAGCCTGGGATGTCGAGGAGGAGCCCCTCGGGGCCTGGAGGAGGAGCTGGTGGATGAGGATCTCGGCGGCTTCGCTGCCCATGATACGGAAAATCCCCGCAGAAACCATGGTCTTTTGCTGCATTAGGTTCAGAATTCCATTTTCTTTTGCCAGATGAAACATCTAAAAAAAAGGTTAACCTGACAGTTAGTGCGGCACAATACATTCCTATGTAATATTGACCGCTTACACTCCTGGAAAAAGAAACATACAAAATGTGATATTCCTCCCACACTGAATAAATAGCAACATAAACTGCAATCAATCATTTTTAGTAAACTGAGCCAGGTTGAGCCCTAGCACGGCAAGGGCATTTGTTTCCAATCTTTCATTTTGCTGATGTTAATGTTCCATGTTATAAGTCTTTGAAATGGTAAGAAATTTGGCCAATTAAGAGCAATTGGCACAGGTTCAGAAATGTTCAGTCTTTGCTGAAGACTGAATTAGTAAATCCTGTCTTTGCTAAAAACTGAATTTGTATGCTCAGTCTTTGCTAAAGACTGAACTTGTAAATCTTGTCATAACAAATGTTCATTCAGAAATGTTAAGTTTTTTGCTCTCTAAACTGTGTCTTTGTTTTGTTTGCTCCCGTGTAGAATTGGTAAATGTTCAGATTTTTTGCTCTCTTGGATGTTTCTTTCTGAATGTGCACTTTTCGTTAGTGTAAATTAAAATCAGTGTAAATTCGGATGTTTGGGCTTTAGCTTGGAGTAGAAAATCAGTGTAAAATCAGTGTATGCTAGCAGAACTAGGAATGCCAGAATGATTATTTTTTTCTCTAAGGAACACACATCAAACATGATACTGTTTTGCTTTGGGACATAATCCACATCTATCGATGATTCGGATTCAGTAATTTGTGCATGTGCAGGAACTGTATTTTCGTGGTGATCATGATTCCACAATATCTTGGTCCACAGGCATGGTCATTCCATGATATGTGGATGCACATCCTTGATCTTCTCAGTTGTTTATGATATTCTACACCTCTTAAGCCTTGATCTGATGGGACAAAATTAGGAAAATTGAGCAGAGAACTTAGAATAGTTGGAAGTGACAGAGTAGAATATCATTTCCTGCAGCAGTGAGAAGCTGAAAACCCAAGAGAGAATTAGCTTTGTTTCTCAATTTAAAGCACTACTGTATTTTGGATGAAAATGGAGCTTTAATGCCAGGCATATCAAAATTATGATCCTAGCTAACTCAAATGGTCCAAATTGGGCTAGCAGGTCTGGGTGGGGAAGGGAGGAACAACACTCAGATTGCATTAGTGTAACATAACATCGATACGAGCTAGTAGTAAAGTACCGAATTCAGAGACAATTCACAACTTAGGTGTTCTCTTTTCTCCTGGTATGAATCTTCAGTTCAGACTAACATTAACAGCTTACCTGTGTTGACAAGTAAAAAGAGCTAATTATCAAACAGTGCGATTGTGGAAAAAGATTTTAAAAATCGAGATTGATTTCATCAGAGGATAACTGTTTACCAATCACAATCAGCAGTAAATTCACCAATTCACCGAAAAAGTGCTTCTTCATTTCAGAGTATCAATTTACACTATGGATGGTGGTTACTAAAGTTCCTACAGACGACAGACACAAAGTGCTGTTCAATCTGATCCCAGCTAACTCAAATGGCAAGGGTGATGAATGCACAATCCAAAACTTGCCTGCAGAATCCAAAAGCAGCGGGATGAATGCACAAGATACATCAACTTGTAAATGCTTACATTGGCTGAATAGTGTGCTGCTGCTGTTTTTTTTTGTTGTCTGCTGTTATTACTTGAATTTGAAATATGATCTCATTTTAGATGGAGAAGGCAAACTAGAAAACAAATACAGTAAATTGTTCAGTAACAGAATTCAAGGCAAACTAGAATACAAATATGATCTCATTTGAATTCAGTTAGAGCAAACTGGTCAGTTGCAGATTTTTTTGGTAATTTCAGTTTTGATAACTGTGCAAACTTAAGTAAACTGATTCGGTAAATTCAGTTAAATGAATCATGCAATTGACATCTATTGACAGTAAATTCAGTTAACTGAATCATGCATGATTCAGTAAATTCAGTGTGTGTGTGTGTGTGTGATGATTTGACTGCTATTGACAGCTAAATTCAGTTAGTTGTGTGTATCTGAAAATTCAGTTAGAGCAAAATTCAGTGATTTTGAAACAATGAATATACCTAAAGTATTATCTTCACGTTAACACAATCAGTTTTTTTGGAAACAATAATATTGAACTTGTTTGAATTATTGTGTGTGTGTCTGTGTACCTATGTGAATTAATTTGACCTTATTTGAATTATTTGAAAATAGTCATCTTATTGGTTGTTTTAATTCAGTGCTGAAAATAGTTGTCTTTTGAAGTTTCATCAGTAGTACACTTCTCAGTTTCAAAATAAAAATTGCTACGCAAAATGTAAAAATGAGCACAAGATGACGATCTAGAATAATTATTCCAATAATCATAATCATTCCAATAATCATCTCAATAGTTGAAAGCATTAATTCACACAGCCCTAATAAATTTACACACTGGTTGGACAAGCAATACGCCTAAAACTTTGGATAGCTGAAAAAGCTCACATCATCTAATGTTTTGACCAAAGCTCTGTCAACATTCCGAGTGCATTCAATATTCAGTTTTGACAAAGAAACAGGGGAGCAAGTGGACGAGGGCTTCTGAATCTGGGTGGATTGGCGTTTCTGAATCTCAAGTTACTGTCAGCAACACACTACATCAACAGAAACACTGAAGACTGACAGAGAAAACAGACTACAGCAGAAAAAGATTTTGCAATCGAGATTTCAGATTTATAGATCCTCTAAACCAATTTCAGCAGTGCGATTTATAAATTGAATTCTATCTCAGGGAAGGGAGTAAAGGAAGACTTCTTCTCATGATTACATCAGCTACTGATCTTTGACATGTTTCCAAGAAACTAAGAATACTGGGAATCAAGAGAATATATTGATTGATTCCTCGTCGTTGCCCCGCCCCGCCGCTCAGTCGCCGCCGCCGCGGGGCCCCCTCCAGATTAGGTACAGGGCGAGGGCGATCACCCCTATCGCGGACGCGCAGACGACGATGTCCTGTAGGCTGGGGAGCGCCTGGGCAGCCGCACCCGCTGTCGCCTCCGTGATGGAAGAAGCAGGGCCGGCGGCCCGGGCCCTGGCGGCGAAGGCGAGGAGCGCCGAGCAGTCGAGGCTGTGCACGGCGCTCGTCTCAAACTTGCCCGCGAGCATCTGCCTGACTGCGGGTGGCAGCTCCAGGCCGGAGCGCAGAGCAGGCTGCACCCCTGGGGCGATCACCTTGCCGTGCAGCAGCGCCTCAACGGCCGGCTCCATGTCGGGGCCGAGCCGACCGAGGAGGCTGGGCGCCACCCTGGCGAGGACGACGTCGTTGACGAGGAGGGGGTGATGGCGAAGCTGTGGACGACGCAGCAGCAACGGGGCGTGGTCGATGCAGAGAGCCGGTCCATCGACCAGCAGCTCCCCCTGACGCGGGTCTGCCACCTCGTCCGGCCGCGCTGGTGTCGGCGTGGGTGGAGGCGCCTCGAGGAGGCCCTTCAAGCCCTCCGCCCCAGCCTTGGCGGCGGCCTTGAGGCGCGTCTTGGCCTCCTCGCGCGCCAGCTCGCGGAGCACGCTTTTGGCGAGCTCCGCGGCCTCCACCTTGAGGAGAGGCCAGGCCATCAGGGCCAACTCCCACAGCAAGTCCTTCGCCATCAGGCAGCAGCGCACCTGAGAACAAGCGAGCGAGCAGCAATTCGCATCAGCCCCGATTGGAGAAAGAAGGAAAACAAGAAGCGTGAAACCCATCGGAACTGAAACCGCCGATCTGCTACATCAACCAACTGCCAAGATTTACCTCTGCGCTCGTCGGCGCGAGGCCACCGCGATCAATCAACCAACCAACGAAAGAAACCCATCTAGGAAAGAATCGACGCGCCCCCCCGACCAATCTACAACGACCAAGCTCGATTACGAGCAGAACCATCTTCTTTCCATCCTGCCTACTCGATCCATCAATCCGCGGTCCCGGCGAGGCGACCACGACCGGAGCCATGGGATGGGCGGAGAGGAAAGGGCGTACCTCTTCGGTCGTCGGTGCGCCCGCCGCTCGCGATGCGGCTCCTGTCGGCGCGAGGCAGTCGGTGCGGCTCCTGTCGGCGCTGGGCTCGCGCGGTCTCGGCCGCCTACGAGCTGTGCGCCGGCCGGTCGCGGCCCGTTGGATTTCCTCGCCGGTGGATGGGGCGGCGCCTTCGAAGCAGAGGAGGGCGGGGTTGATTGGAGGGGAGGGGTGGGGAGGGGAGGGTTTCGTCTCCGGTGGGAAGCGGGGATTGGTTCTGAAACAGAGGAGCAGGGTGTTTTTGCAGGGGAGGGAAGGGAGAGGGAGAGCAGAGGGATTGGGCGTTTATGTACTGCGTCTGCGTGCCCGCCCGGAGATGCGGCCGCCACACGGCTATCTCGTTTGAAGGAGAAAATTAAGCATTTCGTCCTCCTAATCTTTGACGCATAACGATTTGGTACCGCAGCTCGGGAAACGCTTCAATACGGTTCTTATACATGAAAAACCAACCAACCGTCCACCGTCGCCTATCGTCGCCGTCATGCCAAAGACCAATGGATGAGAGATCATGGTCGATGACTAGGCCGACACCGATCGGGTCAAGGTCTCCATCGCTCGCGAGATCGCCGCCCGGTTCAAGAGCCTGACTGCCATTGCCCGTGAATCACGCTCGGGACTTGCTCAAGTAGTTCATGGCGTATGAGAAGGCTCGTGTGTTCCCTGACTGCAAGGGCGTGCCCGTGGTTGCCGTTGTTGTGTGGTGCATGCTCGAGTCACGGTTCTGCGATGCCGCCCACTCGTGCATGTACCGCCCGCGCATCATGTGCATCGAGCGGCCGCTCCTGTTGGATCCAAAGGCAGAGCATGTAGAGCACGTTCAAGTTGTTGTGCCACATCGATTGACCCCAACTACCTTACCATCTCCCGCAATAAGCCGGCAGCAGGTATGCCTGTGGTCGTCATTGACGAGGAGGAGGAGCAGGATGCTTCAACTGATGTGCAGGTCATGGCCCGGCCTGTTATCACAGGCCATAAGGAGGCGCCCGTCGATGTGGAGGAGCTGGCAGGCACGGTTCTTCCCGTGAAGACCGAGAAGGAGCCACGGGAGGAGGAGGACCTGTAGAGCAGGAGCAGAAGGAGGAGGAGGAGGAGCAGAAGGAGGATAAGAAGGATGGGAAGAAGAAGAAGAAGAAGAAGAAGAAGAAGAAGAAGAAGAAGAAGAAGAAGAAGAAGAAGAAGAAGAAGAAGAAGAAGAAGAAGAGGGCATTCAAGATGCATCGGTGCCACTCTGCATGCCTGAATTGAAGAAGTTACAGTTTACTAAAGAAAATATGCAATTAGCAGTAGCAATTAATTTATATTTATGCAAGTTTGAACTACCTATGATGTGAGTGTCAGTCTACCAATGAAGAAATCATGAACTACCTATGATGCATATATGAGTGAACTATCTATGTTTTGGTAGTTGGCAACATCTATTTTGTCTCAATTTTAACTATATATGTTTTGTTTTGGCAACATCTACCTATGAAGAAACTCCAGACACTGTTTTCTCTCAATTTTTAACAATTTGGGCAAGATCTATATTTGTCAGTTTGGATACTGTTTTGGCAATTGGCTTTATGTTTCTATGTAAGTTATCATTCATTTTTGGCAACACCTGTTGGGCAAGCACATTCAGACCCATTTTGGGCAACATCCATGTTTGTAAAATGCATTCAGACACTCACACATTCAGATAGTGATACTGAATTTAAACACACTAAATTCAGCTGCATTGAGACTTATCTCAGCCACATTCAAATAGTGACACATTCAGCTTCAGATAGTGATACTGAATTTAAACACACCATAAATTCAGCTGCATTCAGACTTATCTCAGCCAAATTCAAATAGTGACACATTCAGCTTCAAAGAGTGACAGATTCGACTGCATCCAGACTTATCTCATTCAGATGATGAGGAAATGAAGTTAGACACAACATAAAGTCACAAGGTGCATTACATAACATAACATAAGACTTGCAGTTCTTCAGGCGCAATATATTCATTAGGTGCATTACAACACAAGTTTTTTCTTGAGTTTTGCTATATATCTCAGTCATTAATTAAACTATTAGAATATATATGCAATCAGAAAAATAATTAAAAGGCATGTAGCAACACACGGGCATACTTGTGATATTGTATAAAACTCGGTGAATTTTTTAACCCTTCCAGCAATATTGACCTGATCGACGTTCAAAAAGAAGAACATTTATAGAAATACACCCTCTCATTCTCTTCTTATTTAAAAAAATGAACGACCGTTCAGTTTCTTCTTATCTTAAAAGAACAGTTCACTCTCTTATCGCACGAGACAACTCTCACACTCACATCTCATTTCCCCGGCCCGCTCTCCCCGCCACGGCTTCTCGCTGCAGCCTCACCTCGGTGCCACAACATTCAACCCGCACCTTTCTCTCACGTCTCCCATCCCCTCCGTGGTGTCACCCGCCCCTCCTCTCCCCTCTATTGACATCCCAGGCGATTCCTGCTACTAAGAAGTGCACACCATGGTAGCCGAGGGCGATCACTGCTACTTGTGAGCTGCGTTGGGATTTCCTCGAATAGGAGAGGATGATTTAGTACAATAGAGATAAGTATTTTCCTCAGTTATGAACAAATGTTATCAATTCATTAGGAGAACCACACAAGACCTCGTGAACAACACCTACACACAAAAGAACAAATACTTGCACCCAACACAAACAAGGGGTTGTAAGTCCCTTGGTGGTTAATTGCAAGGAACAAATCTCGTAGTGATAGATAGATAAACAAAAATACAAAATAAAATAATAGTAAATAAATTGCAGCAAGGTATTTTTGGATTTTTAATATATGATAAAGATAGACCTTGGGGCCATAGTTTTTACTAGAGGCTTCTCTCTTGAACATGGCACACGGTGGGTAAACAAATTACTATTCGAGAATTGATAGAAAAGCGCATAGTTATGACAATATTCAAGGCAATGATTATGTATATAGGCATCACGTCCGAGACAAGTAGACCGACTCCTGCCTGCATCTACTACTATTAATCCATACATCGACCGCTATCCAGCATGCATCTAGAGTATTAAGTTCATAACAACAGAGTAACACATTAGAAAAGTGTTGGGGAACGTAGTAATTTCAAAAAAATTCCTACGCACACGCAAGATCATGGTCATGCATAGCAACGAGAGGGGAGAGTATTATCTACGTACCCTCGTAGACCGTAAGCGGAAGCGTTATATCAACGCGGCTGATGTAGTCGTACGTCTTCACGATCCGACCGATCCAAGCACCGAAAGCATGACACCTCCGAGTTCTAGCACATGTTCAGCTCGATGACGATCCCCGGACTCTGATACAGCAAAGTGTCGGGGATGAGTTCCGTCAGCACGATGGCATGGTGACGATCTTGATGTTCTACCGTCGCAGGGCTTCGCCTAAGCACCGCCACAATATTATCGAGGATTATGGTGGAGGGGGGCACCGCACACGGCTAAGAGAATGATCACGAAGATCAACTTGTGTGTCTAGAGGTGCCCCCCTGCCCCCATATATAAAGGAGCAAGGGGGGAGGCCGGCCGGCCCTAGCAGGGCGCGCCAGGAGGAGGAGTCCTCCTCCTAGTAGGAGTAGGACTCCCCTCTTTCCTACTCCTACTAGGAGGGGGAAAGGAAGGGGGAGAGGGAGAAGGAAAAGGGGGCGCCGCCCCCCTCTCCTAGTCCAATTCGGACCAGAGGAGGAGGGGCGCGCGGCCCACCCTGGCCGTCCCTCTCTCTCTCTCCACTAGGGCCCATAAGGCCCATTACTTCTCCCGGGGGGTTCCGGTAACCCTCCGGCACTCCGGTTTTCTCCGAAATCACCTGAAACACTTCCGGTGTCCGAATATAGCCGTCCAATATATCGATCTTTATGTCTCGACCATGTCGAGACTCCTCGTCATGTCCGTGATCACATCCGGGACTCCGAACAACCTTCGGTACATCAAAACATATAAACTCATAATGAAACTGTCATCGTAACGTTAAGCGTGCGGACCCTACGGGTTCGAGAACAATGTAGACATGACCGAGACACGTCTCCGGTCAATAACCAATAGCGGAACCTGGATGCTCATATTGGCTCCCACATATTCTATGAAGATCTTTATCGGTCAGACCGCATAACAACATACGTTGTTCCCTTTGTCATCGGTATGTTACTTGCCCGAGATTCGATCGTCGGTATCTTAATACCTAGTTCAATCTCGTTACCGGCAAGTCTTTTTACTCATTCCGTAATACATCATCTCGCAACTAACTCATTAGTTGCATTGCTTGCAAGGCTTTAAGTGATGTGCATTACCGAGAGGGCCCAGGGATACCTCTCCGACAATCGGAGTGACAAATCCTAATCTCGAAATACGCCAACCCAACATCTACCTTTGGAGACACCTGTAGAGCACCTTTATAATCACCTAGTTACGTTGTGACGTTTGGTAGCACACAAAGTGTTCCTCCGGTAAACGGGAGTTGCATAATCTCATAGTTATAGGAACATGTATAAGTCATGAAGAGAGCAATAGCAACATACTAGACGATCGGGTGCTAAGCTAGTGGAATGGGTCATGTCAATCACATCATTCTCCTAATGACGTGATCCCATTAATCAAATGACAACACATGTCTATGGTTAGGAAACATAACCATCTTTGATTAACGAGCTAGTCAAGTAGAGGCATACTAGTGACGTTTAGTTTGTCTATGTATTCACACAAGTATTATATTTCCGATTAATACAATTCTAGCATGAATAATAAACATTTGTCATGATATAAGGAAATAAACAATAACTTTATTATTGCCTCTAGGGCATATTTCCTTCAGTCTCCCACTTGCACTAGAGTCAATAATCTAGTTCACATCGCCATGTGATTCAACACTAATAGTTCACATCACAATGTGATTAACACCCATAGTTCACATCGTCATGTGACCTACACCCAAAGGGTTTACTAGAGTTAGTAATCTAGTTCACATCGCTTATGTGATTAACACCCAAAGAGTACTAAGGTGTGATCATGTTTTGCTTGTGAGATAATTTTATTCAACGGGTCTGTCACATACAGATCCGTAAGTATTTTGTGAATTCTATGTCTACAATGCTCTGCATGGAGCTACTCTAGCTATTGCTCCCACATTCAATATGTATCTAGATCGAGACTTAGAGTCATCCAGATCTGTGTCAAAACTTGCATCGACGTAACTTTTTGCGACGAAGGTTTTTGTCACCTCCATAATCGAGAAACATATTCTTATTCCACTAAGGATAATTTTGACCGCTGTCCATTGATCTACTCCTAGATCACTATTGTACTCCCTTGCTTAACACAGTGTAGATCTGGTACACAACATGGCATACTTTATAGAACCTATGGCTGAGGCATAGGGAATGACTTTCATTCTCTTTCTATCTTCTGCCGTGGTCGGTCTTTGAGTCTTACTCAATTTCACACCTTGTAACACAGCCAAGAACTTTTTTTTTCTTTGACTGTTCCATTTTGAACTACTTCAAAATATTGTCAAGGTATGTACTCATTGAAAAAACTTATCAAGCGTCTTGATCTATCTCTATAGATCTTGATGCTTAATATGTAAGAAGCTTCGCCGAGGTCTTTCTTTGAAAAACTTCTTTCAAACACCCCTTTATGCTTTGCAGAATAATTCAACATTATTTCCAATCAACAATATGTCATTCACATATACTTGTCAGAAATGCTGTATTGCTCCCACTCACTTCTTATAAATACAAGCTTCACCACAAGTCTGTATAAAACTATATGCTTTGATCAACTTATCAAAGCGTATATTCCAACTCCGAGATGCTTGCACCTATCTATAGATGGATCGCTGGAGCTTGCATATTTTGTTAACACTTTCAGGATCGACAAAACCTTCTAGTTGCACCGTATACAACTCTTCTTTAATAAATCCATTAAGGAATGCAGTTTTGTTTATCCATTTGCCAGATTTCATAAAATGCGGCAATGGCTAACATGATTCGGACAGACTTAAGCATAGATACGAGTGAGAAACTCTCATCGTAGTCAACATCTTGAACTTTGTCGAAAACCTTTTTGTGACAATTCTAGCTTTGTAGATAGTAACACTACTATCAGTGTCTATCTTACTCTTGAAGATCCATTTAATCTCAATGGCTCGCCGATCATTGGGCAAGTCAATCAAAGTCCATACTTTGTTCTCATATATGGATCCCATCTCAGATTTCATGGCCTCAAACCATTTCGCGGAGTCTGGGCTCACCATCGCTTCTTCATAGTTCGTAAGTTTGTCATGGTCTAGTAACATGACTTCCAGAACATGATTACTGTACCACTCTGGTGCGGATTTCACTCTGGTTTACCTACGAGATTCGGTAGTAACTTGATCTGTAGTTACATGATCATCATCATTAGCTTCCTCACTAATTGTTGTAGTAGTCACAAGAACAGATTTCTGTGATGAACTATTTTCCAATAAGGGAGAAGGTACAATTACCTTATCAAGTTTTCTACTTTCCTCCCACTCACTTCTTTCGAGAGAAACTCCTTTTCTGGAAAGGATCCATTCTAAGCAACGAATATCTTGCCTTCGGATCTGTGATAGAAGGTGTACCCAACTGTCTCCTTTGGGTATCCTATGAAGACATATTTCTCTGATTTGGGTTTGAGCTTATCAGGATGAAACTTTTCACATAAGCATCACAACCCCAAACTTTAAGAAACGACAACTTTGGTTTCTTGCTAAACCACAGTTCATATAGTGTCGTCTCAATGGATTTAGATGGTGCCCTATTTAACGTGAATGCAGCTGTCTCTAATGCATAACCCCAAAATGATAGTGGTAAATCGGTAAGAAACATCATAGATTATACTATATCCAATAAAGTACGGTTAGGACGTTTGGACACACCATTATGCTGTGGTGTTCCAGGTGGCATGAATTTGTGAAACTATTCCAAATTGTTTTAATTGAAGACCAAACTCGCAACTCAAATATTTGTCTCCATGATCAGATGTAGAAACCTTATTTTCTTGTCACAATGATTTTCCACTTCACTCTGAAATTCTTTGATCTTTTCACATGTTTCAGACTTATGTTTCATTAAGTAGATATACCCATATCTTCTCAAATCATCTGTGAAGGTCAGAAAATAATGATACTTGTCGCGAGCCTTAATATTCATCGGACCACATACATCAGTATGTTGATTTCCAACAAATCTGTTGCTCGCTCCATTGTTCCGGAGAACGGAGTCTTAGTCATCTTGCCCATGAGGCATGGTTCGCAAGCATCAAGTGATTCATAATCAAGTGATTCCAAAAGTCCATTAGCATGGAGTTTCTTCATGCGTTTTACACCAATATGACCTAAACGGTAGTGCCATAAATAAGTTGCACTATCATTATTAGCTTTGCATCTATTTGGCTTCAATATTATGAATATGTGTATCACTACGTTCGAGATCCAACAAACCATTTTTGTTGGTGTGTTTGACCATAGAAGGTTTTATTCATGTAAACAGAACAACAATTGTTCTCTAACTTAAATGAATAACCGTATTGCAATAAACATGATCAAATCATATTTATGCTCAACGCAAACACCAATAACACTTATTTAGTTTCAACACTAATCCCGAAAGTATAGGGAGTGTGCGATGATGATCATATCAATCTTGGAACTATTTCCAACACACATTGTCACCTCACCCTTAACTAATCTCTGTTCATTCTGCAACTCCCGATTCAAGTTGCTAATCTTAGCAACTGAACTAGTACCAAATACTGAGGTGTTGCTATGAACACTAGTAAAGTACACATCAATAACAAGTATATCAAATATACCTTTGTTTACTTTGCCATCCTTTCTTATCCGCCAAATACTTGGGGCAGTTCTGCTTCCAGTGACCAGTCCCTTTGCAGTAAAAGCACTTAGTCTCAGGCTTAGGTCCAGACTTGGGTTTTTTCACTTGAGCAGCAACTTGCTTGCCATTCTTCTTGAAGTTCCTTTTGCCCTTTTCTTGAAACTAGTGATCTTGTTAACCATCAACACTTGATGCTCTTTTCTTGATTTCTACCTTCGTCGATTTCAGCATCACAAAGAGCTTGGGAATTACTTTCGTCATCCCTTGCATATTATAGTTCATCACGAAGTTCTACTAACTTGGTGATGGTGACTAGAGAATTCTGTCAATCACAATTTTATCTGTAAGATTAACTCCCACTTGATTCAAGTGATTGTAGTACCCAGACAATCTGAGTACATGCTCACTAGTTGAGCGATTCTCCTCCTTCTTTTAGCTATAGAACTTGTTGGAGACTTCATATCTCTCAACTCGGGTATTTGCTTGAAATATTAACTTCAACTCCTGGAACATCTCATATGGTCCATGACGTTCAAAACGTCTTTGAAGTCCCGATTCTAAGCCGTTAAGCATGGTGCACTAAACTATCAAGTAGTCATCATATTGAGCTAGCCGAACGCTCATAACGTCTGCATCTGCTCCTGCAATAGGTCCGTCACCTAGCGGTGCATCAAGGACTTAATTCTTCTGTGCAGCAATGAGGATAAACCTCAGATCACGGATCCAATCCGCATCATTGCTACTAACATTTTTCAACACAATTTTCTCCAGGAACATATCAAAATAAACACAGGGAAGCAACAACGCGAGCTATTGATCTACAACATAGATATGCTAATACTACCAGGACTAAGTTCATGATAAATTAAAGTTCAATTAATCATATTACTTAAGAACTCCCACTTAGATAGACATCCCTCTAATCTTCTAAGTGATCACGTGATCCATATCAACTAAACCATAACCGATCATCATGTGAAATGGAGTAGTTTTCAATGGTGAACATCACTATGTTGATCATATCTACTATATGATTCACGCTCGACCTTTCGGTCTCAGTGTTCCGAGGCCATATCTGCATATGCTAGGCTCGTCAAGTTTAACCTGAGTATTCTTTATGTGCAAAACTGGCTTGCACCCGTTGTAGATGGACGTAGAGCTTATCACACCCTATCATCGCGTGGTGTCTGGGCACGACGAACTTTGGCAATGGTGCATACTTAGGGAGAACACTTTTATCTTGAAATTTAGTGAGAGATAATCTTATAATGCTACCGTCAATCAAAGCAAGATAAGATGCATAAAAGATAAACATCACATGCAATCAATATAAGTGATATGATATGGCCATTATCATCTTGTGCTTGTGATCTCCATCTCCGAAGCATCGTCATGATCACCATCGTCACCGGCGCGACACCTTGATCTCCATCGTAGCATCGTTGTCGTCTCGCCAAACTTATGCTTCTACGACTATCGCTACCGCTTAGTGATAAAGTAAAGAATTACAGGGCGATTGCATTGCATACAATAAAGCGACAACCATATGGCTCCTGCCAGTTGCCGATAACTCGGTTACAAAACATGATCATCTCATACAATAAAATTTAGCATCATGCCTTGACCATATCACATCACAACATGCCCTGCAAAAACAAGTTAGACGTCCTCTACTTTGTTTGTTGCAAGTTTTACGTGGCTGCTACGGGCTGAGCAAGAAACTATCTTACCTATGCATCAAAACCACAACGATAGTTTGTCAAGTTGGTGCTGTTTTAACTTTCGCAAGGATCGGGCGTAGCCATACTCGGCTCAACTAAAGTTGGAGAAACTGACACCCGCCAGCCACCTGTGTGCAAAGCACGTCGGTAGAACCAGTCTCGCGTAAGCATACGCGTAATGTCGGTCCGGGCCGCTTCATCCAACAATACCGCCGAACCAAAGTATGACATGCTGATAAGCAGTATGACTTATATCGCCGACAACTCACTTGTGTTCTACTCGTGCATATAACATCAACACATAAAACCTAGGCTCGGATGCCACTGTTGGGGAAGTAGTAATTTCAAAAATTTCCTACGCACACGCAAGATCATGGTGATGCATAGCAACGAGAGGGGAGAGTATTGTCTACGTACCCTCGTAGACCGTAAGCGGAAGCGTTATATCAACGTGGCTGATGTAGTCGTACGTCTTCATGATCCGACCGATCCAAGCACCGAAAGCACGGCACCTCCGAGTTCTAGCACACGTTCAGCTCGATGACGATCCTCAGACTCTGATCCAGCAAAGTGTCGGGGATGAGTTCCGTCAGCACGACGGCGTGGTGACGATCTTGATGTTCTACCGTCGCTGGACTTTGCCTAAGCACCGCTACAATATTATCGAGGATTATGGTGGAGGGGGGCACCGCACACGGCTAAGAGAACGATCACGAAGATCAACTTGTGTGTCTAGAGGTGCCCCCCTGCCCCCGTATATAAAGGAGCAAGGGGGGAGGCCGGCCGGCCCTAGCAGGGCGCGTCAGGAGGAGGAGTCCTCCTCCTAGTAGGAGTAGGACTCCCCTCTTTCCTACTCCTACTAGGAGGGGGAAAGGAAGGGGGAGAGGGAGAAGGAAAGGGGGGCGCCGCCCCCCCTCTCCTAGTCCAACTCGGACCAGAGGGGGAGGGGGCGCGCGGCCCACCCTGGCCGCCCCTCTCTCTCTCCACTAGGGCCCATAAGGCCCATTACTTCTCCCGGGGGGTTCCGGTAACCCTCCGGCACTCCAGTTTTCGCCGAAATCACCTGAAACACTTCCGATCTCCGAATATGGCCGTCTAATATATCGATCTTTATGTCTCGACCATTTCGAGACTCCTCGTCATGTCCGTGATCACATTCGGGACTCCGAACAACCTTCGGTACATCAAAACATATAAACTCATAATGAAACTGTCATCGTAACGTTAAGCGTGCGGACCCTACGAGTTCGAGAACAATGTAGACATGACCGAGACACGTCTCCGGTCAATAACCAATAGCGGAACCTGTATGCTCATATTGGCTCCCACATATTCTACGAAGAACTTTATCGGTCAGACCGCATAACAACATACGTTGTTCCCTTTGTCATCGGTATGTTACTTGCCCGAGATTCGATCGGCGGTATCTTAATACCTAGTTCAATCTCATTACCGGCAAGTCTCTTTACTCGTTCCGTAATACATCATCTCGCAACTAACTCATTAGTTGCATTGCTTGCAAGGCTTTAAGTGATGTGCATTACCGTGAGGGCCCAGAGATACCTCTCCGACAATCGGAGTGACAAATCCTAATCTCAAAATACGCCAACCCAACATGTACCTTTGGAGACACCTGTAGAGCACCTTTACAATCACCCAGTTACGTTGTGACGTTTGGTAGCACACAAAGTGTTCCTCCGGTAAACGGGAGTTGCATAATCTCATAGTCATAGGAACATGTATAAGTCATGAAGAAAGCAATAGCAACATACTAAACGATTGGGTGCTAAGCTAGTGGAATGGGTCATGTCAATCACATCATTCTCCTAATGATGTGATCCCATTAATCAAATGACAACACATGTCTATGGTTAGGAAACATAACCATCTTTGATTAACGAGCTAGTCAAGTAGAGGCATACTAGTGACGTTTAGTTTGTCTATGTATTCACACAAGTATTATGTTTCCGATTAATACAATTCTAGCATGAATAATAAACATTTGTCATGATATAAGGAAATAAATAATAACTTTATTATTGCCTCTAGGGCATATTTCCTTCAAAAAGATGACATGATGTAGACAAAGTAAACCCAATTAATATGAATAAACCCCATCATTTTATCCTTAATGACAACGATACAAATACATGTCATGTCCCTTTTTGTCACTAGGATTGAGCACCGCAAAGATCGAACCCATCACAAAGCACCTCTCCCATTGCAAGATAAATCAATCAGTTGGCCAAACCAAACCGATAGATCGGAGAGAAATACAAAGCTATAACAATCATGCATATAAGAATTCAGAAAAGACTCAAATAATATTCATGAGTAATCTGATCATAAACCCAAAACTCATCGAATCCCAACAAGCACACCACAAAAAAGGATTACATCAAATAGATCTCCAAGAACATCGAGGAGAACATTGTATTGAAGATCAAAGAGAGATAAGAAGCCATGGATCTAGCTACTAGCTATGGACCCGTAGGTCTATGGTAAACTAATCACACATCATCGGAAGGGCGGCAAGGTTGATGTAGAGGCTCTCCGTGATCGAATTCCCCTCTGGCAGAGTACCGAAAAAGGTCTCCAGATGGGATCTTCGAAGAACAGAAACTTGCGGCGGCCGAAAAAGTATTTTAGGTGGCTCCCTGGTGTGTTGGGAATATTTGGTTATTTATAGAGCTGGAATTAGGTCAAGAGGTGCCACGAGAGGCCCACAAGCCTAGGGGTGCGCCCTGCGGGCTTGTCGCTCTCTCGTGGCTTTGGAGGTCTTCTCGAAACTTCTAGGGTCCCTTCTGGTCCAGAAAAAATCGTCAAAAATCTTCGTAGCGTTTGAAATCCGTTTGGTACTGATTCTCTGAAAAGCAAAAAACAACAACTGGTACTGGGCACTAGGTTAATAGGTTAGTCCCTAAAAATGATATATAACTGCATAATAAGCATCCAAGATTGATACTATAATAGCATGGAACAATAAAAAATTATAGATGCGTTGGAGACGTATCAATCACCACACGGCAATGCAACCTGCTGCCCACAGCAGCACCACACCTTCTCTGAGTATGGCGGCCACAACCAGGCCCCGAGCTTCTGTGTCCATCCTTTTATGTAGTTGTTTATGTGTCATTTATGGGTCATCTTTTGGGTATTAATATGGAAAAGTAAAAGCAAAATCTGCAGTGTGTTTTTGCTGCCATGATATACACATGAGCAAGCAAGTTGTGTGTAATTTGTATAAGATAATAAAGTTAAGTATCCATACTTACCAGCCATGATAAACTCCAATCAAGCCCTTGTCATATATTACTCCAAGTGACACTGGGTTTTTAGCAGGAAAAGATTCATCACCCACACATGATCAGCCACTAGTCCTCCAAAGAAGGCATTCATGCTCATGACATTTATGTATGAGTCCAGCACCCAGTTTCGCACCAAGTGATCCCTAGTAATATGATACTCTTTTGACCCACGTCTTTGTATCTGCTTGAAACAAGTTTACACCATCTTCCATAATGGAGTCCTAGTATAAGGTTTAGACAACCTATTTGGACACTTATTAATGGAGAAACTTTACTAATGCAATTCTTTAACTATGGTTGTCTACACTTGTATAGATGTAAGCAAATGGAAATTTCAAAACTATGTGAGGTATCTATGAGGATTTTATCGTCAACTTTTCATTCACATTTCTCATTTCTTTTATTTGTAGGAAAAATGTCTCAAATTATTTTGAAGCCTCACCAATTAGTTGGAAATACGTACATACACTACCTCAACATCGTCTCAGATAAGGATTATGATTGTTAGGTGAGAGGAACGTCATACGTGAATTTAGTGACAGATGATGATCACATGCATAATTTGCGGACTAGTTCATGTCCGATGCGAGCAGAAGATTTTTTTTGAACCGAGGCTTTTTGAAAAGGAGGCAAATGCTTTGCCTCATCTCATTAATAAAGAAGAGGTTTAAGCAAGGTCTCAATGAGGGTCATCACTCCTCAACAAATGCGAAACAAAAGACTACTCTCGTGGCATAATAGATCTGAAATGTTTAGCCCCGACCAAGACCCAATTCTCGGCCTCCACCTTGATGCCCTCTAGCACCGTGGTTGGCATTGTGGATTTCCTCTGGAATACCCTCGCGTTTCTCTCTTTCCAAACCTCCTAGGCGACAAGCAGCTAGGCATGCCCAATGCCACTCTCATAAAAAGTCATCGATTTGGGTGGGAATTTTCAGGCTTAAAGGTTGATTGTCATTGATTTGGTAGATTTGAGGAAGACTGGGGAGTTCGAAAGCGAGATGGATCATCCTTGTCCACCACTCCGGACGAGGTTTGTTGCTGCGATCCTTTTGCCTATGTCTCCCGGATCTACTAGCATGCACACCTAAGCGGGCGTAGCTTTGTCTCAGTATGTTCCTAGTCGAAGCAAGCGCTTTTTATTTTGAGCAAAAAGTTGAAGCAAACTTTTTTATTTTGAGCAAAAAGTTGAAGCAGACGTTTTTTATTTTGAGCAAAAAGTTGAAGCAGGCGTTTTTTTATTTTGAGCAAAAAGTTGAAACAGGTGCTTGCCTCTCGCGCTTAGTTTTCATTTTGCATTTTGAGCAAAAAGTTGAAACAGGACCCACCACCATACTGTACTATGCATTTTTTCATTTTTCTTTGGTTTCATTTTTTGTATTATTACTTTTATTTACATTTATAAAATGGAACAAATATGACATTTAAATTTAAAAAATCTGTTCATCACACCTTCAGTTTTTTTCATGAAGTGTTAAACAAATGTTCAGACAACATTTTAAAAATGTTGATAGCATTACAACAAATGTTCATGACATTTATAAAATGTTCACATGTTACAAAAAAATGTGATATTTTTAAACAATATAATTTTTTTAAAAAATATGTTCACATAATTGAAAAAAATATTGATAGCACTAAAATATCTATGTGGCATTTTTAAAAAATAGTCATGCAGCTAAAAAAATCGTGACAATTTTAAAAAAAGTTTGTAAAATGTAGAATATTTCTGATGTAATTAAAGTAAAAATGTATTTGGCATAGAAATAATGTACAAGACAATTGAAAAAATGTTCACATGTTTCAAAAATATATTTTTGACATTTAAATGAATGTTTATACAGTGTAATAAATCATTTATGTGTTTTATAAAATTCTATTTTGTCAACTAAAAAATGTTCAATGTTTATTTGAAAGAAGTTTGAAATGTATTTGATAGTTTTTCAAAAAAAACCATTTAAAAAATGTACAGCATGTATTTACAAAAATGTGAAGATGTATGAAAAAATGTTACATTCGTGTGAAAACATGTATAATGTGCCTTGAAAAATAAAATAGACTTCTGTTTAGTGGGAAAAATAAAATAAAAACAGAAAACCAAATGAAACCAAGAAAACCAGAAAATATATCTAAAAAAAGCAAAGGAGAAACCGAAGAAACCCGGCACAGAAAACGCGCTGGAAAAACAAACCGCGCTGAGCCCGCTGACTAGAACGCGTATTGGCTCACATTTTCGTGGCGGACTAGCCAAATTTGCTGACTGAGGCCCGGGAAATTACCGGTGAAAAAATAGTTCAGCCTCCCACGGTGAAACAGGTCGTGGCAGAAATCCACCACCCATGGTCACTAGGGTTTTGACCGCACCCCCGCGTCGCCGCGACCAACCCTGCCGTGCCGGCGCCACCGCCGGAGCAAACCCAGCGAGCTGCTGCTTCGCCTCCGCTTTCGCCTCGTCTTCCTTCCTCGCGACTGCTTCGACCTACTCCTGTGTAGGGTTGCAAACGAGTCGAGCTCGAGCGAGTTGAAGTTGGCTTAGCTCAACTCATATGAAAATTCAAGCGAGCTCAAACTGAGTGAAGCTCATGATCGAGCTGCAGAACATGACTCATGCTCAGTTTGTAACAATCTCGAGTCGATCTAGAGCTAGCTTCGAGCTAAATGAGATGGTAAAAATTATAAATCTATGATGAAAAACAAAAAAATTAAGTTGAATATGCTGGGGACCTTTGCCAAAAATATAGGATATTTAATACATAGTCGAACACGTGCCATAATTATGTCTAAATCCTCTTTGCACTTAGTTAAGTTTCCATGTTCGTCGGTAAATAAAAGGGTCTGTTTAGGACACATCTAGATGTGACATAGTTTGTGGTCTATTTTTTTGTTTCAGTTTTTTTCTTGTTGTTGCGTTATTTGTGAGAGTTTAGATGTATCCTTAGAAAACATCTAGATATGAATTAAACAAACTGTAAATAAAATAGAGAAAAATTATGGACAACATATATGGTAATAAATTATTATATTTCCATTTAATATATGACATGATCATTTAACATAATGATATTCTGTCGAGCTATCGAGCTAAAATTGAGCGAGCCAACATTGGCTCAGGATCGTTTCGCCTCTCGGCCGAGCTACATAAAGTGTTCAAACTCAGCTTGTTTCGTTTCGAGTCAATCTCGAGTCGAGTCAAAAAACTAGTCGATCTCGAGCAGCTTATGAGCCTCGAACTTTTCTTGCAGCCCTATTCCTGGGCCTCCGCTTCTGCCGACTCAGGCTGCAGCACTCCTTCACCTCCGCAAGGCGAGCAAGCTTGTGCTCTGTCCGCCTCTCGTCATCTGCTTGCTTGGTGCTCCACTTCTCTGTCTCCTTCGTATTTATGCGTTGGCCGTTGGATCTTGTGCTTGATTGAGAGTCCGGATTAGAAAATTAAGGAGTGGCTGTTGGGCCAGTGAGTGAGGGGAATACTAAATTGATGGGCCGTTGGGCCAATTAGTGGCTATTAGCACTTAGTAGCTCAGTATTGCATGTATGCAGCACCTTCGATGTTTGTATTGCTGCTCACATGGCTCATTGCCAGGTACATTTTTCGAATGCTTTCTGGTAGATCTATATTTTTAGTGATTGTGTGTAGCTGTATGGCCGATTGCCTAGATATACTAATCGTCCGACTACCTCTGTTATGGCGCTGCTACAAGGAGGGCGCGAGAGGGCCGGCCGGGGGCCTTTTGCCCACGGCCGGGCAAGAGGGAAGGGATTTCCTTCTTAATTCTTGCTTCATTAGATTGATACATCTCCTCTCTTTATATAGAGAGGTTTACTTGACTCCCAAGCAAGGCTTACTTGACTCCTAAGCAAGCGACCCTTATCTCTAATTAACCCTAAGACTAACGGGCTATACCGCCAGCCCAGGCCATTAGGCCCATTACATACTCTAACACTACACCCCACCTGGACATGCAACTTGTCCTCGAGCTGCAGCCTAACCAACTTATAACCACTAGCTGAGTGTCCCTGCGTTGCCACGGAACAATAAACTTAGACATGAGACATTGCTAAAAAAATCAAATAAATTTTCATTCATATACGTTTTGAGAATAGAGTTGTATGTGCCATACATGTATTTCTTGCAATCAATTCAAAACAAATCAAACATATATCCCTTCCATGTAGTTCTTTGGGAAGTCAATTCGCTGCATGCAAGAAAATTAGAAAGTAGGTAGTTTTTTTTTGACTGAACACTGAAAGTACGTAGTTGACTAAGGTTTAAAATGTAGAACCGGCAAACTTGATGATATGCATGCTCATAGTTTCCTGTCGATCGAGTGTTGCTCCTCTAGTTATTGAACATCCGATCTTGTTGCCAGCCTCTTGGATAAGTAGATTCATTTGCAAAAGCTTAGCTTCTTAGTGTCTGAATTCAGGAGGAACTGTACATAAGTACTTGGGGTGTACTAGCAGTACACACATAGCACGTTTTCCACTCATATCTAGACACGACATAATGCTTCCTATCTATGAACATTGTCCATTCTGCAAGGCTATTTGACTGTCATCAATATGACTGCACTTGGTGGCATTGGTATTGGTACCAACAAAGGAAAGTGATTTTTACCAATTCATTATTCCATCCTGAAACAAACCATGTGGCAAACAACTGAAAAAGCACATCTCACTTCAAAATACTTAAACTATATTTGTTCCTGGTTTAAAAAAAAATACAAATTTTATATATAATGAGTCAAATATAAAAATTGGCCCATTTGATATACTGCAATCACAGCCCTAATATTACACATCAACTTTCAGTTACTCTGATCCAGAAGACTGGTTACAAACTGGTCAAAGAAGCAAACAAAAGAAAAACTCATCACTGAAACAAACAAATGAATATGATTTAAACTTCATTATGCAGTTACTGTCTTTCGCTCCAAGGATGTTGAGAATCATATAAAATAAGGTTATGGTTTATCTATCTTAGCAAGACCACAAAAGACCCCTCACTTGAGAGTACCACAAAAGTCCAAAACAATTGTTCTCAGAGGGCTCTTCTCGGGGTGAATTAAACTTTTTCCGCCTGCACTATGCAATAAATTAAAATTTCTCAACAGTTTTTCAATGGCACGAGAGTTTTAGTACTATCCTCCTAGAACTATTTTTGGTACTATCATGTTTGTTACTAAAGGCAAGTTAAGAGGAGGTCATAATATACTCCCTCTGTTCGATATTAGTTGTCATTGATTTAGTACTTGAACTAAATCAGCAATAACTAAAAAGGAGTGCCGAAGGCTTCATGTAACTTCAGTATACACTCAAAGTTTGAAACACGACTTATCTTCTATTTCTACATGCAATTGAATACATTTCGCAATCACCAAAAATAATACGGGCTTAAAATAGACTATGACAACCATAGAAATAAAAAAATGGGAAATAATTTTGTCCTTACCTTGATACCTCAGCAGCCAAATTCCTATTCCATTGCCAAACACAACTTAAAGAATGAATCACATTACTGCTGTAGTTGGTGAGATGTTGTCAAGCTTAGTGACAAACAAAAAGATCAGAATGTACCATAGCTTCAGTTGGTGACCTCTTGGAGTTAAATAAAGATAATTTCCAAAACGAAAAGTGAGATGTTGTATCTGGTGCCTCACCCAAATACACTTATGTTCGTTCTCTTGCAAGAACTGTATATATTCAGTAGCCTGCAATAGAAAATGGTGTCAAGAAAACCCAACTTAATAAAATGGGTTGCAGCGTATAATCAATAACTTTCTAGGTGTGTGCCATATTACTTTTATGAAAACCAGAACAAAGTTATCTATATGCATCTCTAATTAGAACCCAACCGAAATTAATAAAATCTAGGCGAAGAACACATACAAATTAATGGACTAAAAAAATAGCAGGATTGAGCAGAACAACCCCACTGTTGCTTGTTGGAAAGGGTAATCATTAAGACTTTAAGGTCGATCCATCACGAACCAAAGCCTGCACAAATGGTCAAATTCTGTACAAAAAAATCAATACAGACTACCGTTAACTAATACCTCAGGGAGCACTTTGAAGCAGGGAAAATATCATGGCAGCTTTATTAACATGATTCTCGACAAGTCGGGTATTTCAAGCTTGACCTCCTATATGGAGTATCTTATACAGCAGAGCAAGGTAGAAATAACAACTGGGATAATAAAAGGAATTACTACTCAAGTCGACCGACCAAAAGCTAATTCAAATATGTGATTTCAGAATCTGCTCTATTTGCTAAAAATGGAAAAGCAAAACATGGATTATATCGATAACCTTTAAAATAGTTATGTTACCACTAGCAGAAAAGGGGGCTATGGTCCAGGCCGGGGCAGCCCATTAGTCCCGGTTCAGTCTAGAACCGGGACTAATGGGGGCTTTGGCACCGGTTCGTGAGCCCAGGGGGCCGGCCGGGCCACGTGGGCCATTGGTCCCGGTTCGTCTGGACCTTTTGGTCCCGCTTGGTGGGACGAACCGAGACCAATGGACCTGGCTCCTGGCCCACCACAATTGATCCCGGTTGGTGGCCTGAACCGGGACCAAAGGCTGCCCTTTAGTCCCGGTTCATGGCATGAACCGGGACTAAAATGTCGGCCCTCGCTGCACCCACAGTTTAGTCCCGCCTCGCCAACCGAAGGGCGTCGACACCTGTTTATAAGCCCGTCCCTCTCTGCATTCTTGAGCTTCTCTCAAAGTGAAAATAGATGCACCTATAGAGGAAAATTGGACATAAATTCATAAATAGAAATTGATTATGAATTTATGTTTAATTTTCTCTATAAGTGCATCTATGTTCACTAACAGAGAAGTTTTTATTTTTTTTGACCTAAAAGAAAAAAAGAAATCACTAAAAAACTATTAGTATTTAGTATAAATAGAAATGACTAAAAAAGAAAAACAAAAAAATGCCTATATGCACTAAGTAGTGATTCACACTAAGTAGTAGAAATGAAAAAATAAATAGCAAAAAAGAAAAAAAATGCCTATAATATTTGTTATGACTAACTAAAATTACCAAATTGAGTATAATGGCACTAACAGAAAGTTTATAGTAAAGTTATTCATAAACTAGTGATTCACACAAATTTTAAAAAATTGAAATTTAAACTATTCAAATTTTAAAACTAATGGCACTAACAGAAAGTTTATAATTTTTGTGACCTAAAATAAAAAAGAAATCACTAAAAAACTATAAGTATTTAGTTCTAAGTAGAAATGAAAAAATAATGGCACTAGTAAAGTTAATCACAAACTTGAGATTCACACAAATTTCAAAGAATTCAAATTTTAACTATTCTAATTTGAAAACTAATGGCACTAAGAGAAAGTTTATAATTTTTGGTATCTCTGTGCAGAAAGATTGTACATAGTAAATATAATACACAAAGTGTTTTCACACAAATTATTAAACTAGTGATTCACACAAATTTTAAAAAATTCAAATTTAAACTATTCAAATTTTAAAGCTAATGGCACTAACAGAAAGTTTATAATTTTTGTGACCTAAAAGAAAGAAGAAATCAATAAAAAACTATAAGTATTTAGTTCTAAGTAGAAATGAAAAAATAAATAGCAAAAAAAAAATGCCACCTATTGGGCCACCACGGCCTGAATACGACTAGAAACCCAACTATGGGCCAGGATTCAGGCCCGCAGCAGGCCCAATAGGCCCACAGGCATTGCAGTGAAAGATTAGGCCCGAAAGCCTACAGTTGAGAGGAGCTCGAGAGGGTGGGCGCAGCAGCGCTTATAAACCACTCCCGAGCCCTCTCAACTAGCGAGATGGGACTAAACTTTTGGGCGCGGGGCAGTAGAAGGCCTTTGGTCCCGGTTCATAGGACGAACCGGGACCAAAGGGTGGCATTGGTCCCGGTTTGTGGCACAAACTGGGACCAATGCCCACCTTTAGTCCCGGTTGGTGCCACCAACCGGGACCAAAGGTCGCCGCTTCCCGCCCTTTGGGTTGCCGAAAAGAGGCCTTTGGTCCCGGTTGGTGGCACCAACCGGGACTAAAGGGGGGCATTAGTCCCGGTTTGTGCCACGAACCGGGACCAATGCGCCGTCTATATAAGCAAGACTCGTGAAATTTTGGTTCAGTTCGTTCTTCCCCGCCCTCCCGACGCCGCCAGGCTGCCCGCCGTATCCGCCTCGTCGTCGCCCCGCGCCGCCCCGTCGTCGCCGTCGTCGCCCCGCGCCGCCCCGTCGTCGCCCCGCGCCGCCCCGATCGACGCTGTCGCCGCCCCCCGCCCCGCGACGCCGCCCCGCCCCTGCCCGTCGCCGAGCCGCCCCGCCCCGTCCCGCGCCGCACCTTGCCGTCGCCGTCGCCGACACCATCGCCGTGAACAATTTAAATGTGTTAGATGTGTAGTAATTTAGATGTGTAGTTCATATTTTTTTTTGTTAGATGTGTAGTAATTTAGATGTGTAGTTCATAGATTTTTATGTTAGATTTTTTTCATGTTGTGTAATTAATTTGTTCATATTGTGTTAGATTTATTTATGATTTTTTCTGTTGTAATTTAGATTTATTAATGATTTTTTGTGTTAGTATTTTCTTTGTCAATTTATTGTGTATGTATAGGAAAATTGTGAATGATATATGTCATTTATGAATATGTTCATATTTAGAATAGAGGAAAAAGGAAAAAAATAAGAGAAAGTGTTTAATATAATTAGTTAGAAAAATAATAGAACTATAGTTAAACTAGTTCATATTTAGTAAGTGCTTAGTAGTTGAACTAGCTAGTTGATTTAATAAAACTGGTTTATTTTACTATAGAAGTAGTTTATTTTTAGCAAGAAAACTAATAGAACTAGTTTATTTTTTTAGTTAAAGCAATTATTGCCGCATCGACGTGGACGATGCCTATCCCGCATCCTCGTCGTCGAGTCGGTGGCGGACGACACCTGCCTGACCAGATGGGCCATGTCCGGGACTGGGCTCCGCCGGGGTGGTACTGGGAGGCGCTACCTTCCGGGGGGCGTAGCTTGGTGAGGAGCCAGCCCGTCGTTGACCTGATCCTTGTTTGGTGGCGGTCGCGTGGGCCAGTGACGGTGCAGAGACTTCCGGACACCGCGGAGGTGGTACGTCACCGTGTCAGCGAGGAGGACCAACACGTCCGTCGGTGCATGGTTGCGTTGGAGGGCAGGTTCGAGAATACCTGGCAGGTTCTTCAGGGATCTCACTGGAGCTATGATCCTGTGATGGTTCCTTCCCTTTGGGTGTCCACCGCCCGCGCCGATACCCGTCGGGCGCTACTGTTCTAGCTGTACTGGCGATATGTATGATATATAGTATTCGACGTGTATTAGTGATAATATTCGATGTACGGACAAATGGAGATGATGTAGTTTTTCTTATAATTGAAGGCATTCTAATTTGAATACTAAATTTTGCGATTTGATTTTTCTTATTGAATGCTCAAATTGGAGAGCACTATGCAAGGCATATGCATATGATTAGTTGAATAATAATGATCTAATTTAGTCTTTGAATTATGAACGTATAGGAAATGTCATCATCGGACGACGAAAGTCTCCCGGGGGAGTGCAACTGGTGCCACGACGATCGAGGTGAGTGCGAGAGGCCTCACCTGGACGATGGTCGGCGATTCAGCATTAAGCTCGAGGAGACCTTCGAAGTTGAAACGGTACGCAACGACGACAAGTGTTTTTTTTCATAATTAAGCATGACTTCAACTATTTCAACGTGTAATTTTCATCTTTTACAATTCGAGTATAGTTGATCCCATGCCATGCAAGACGCTATGTCTTGGAGAGGATGGATTTTGAAGACCATGAAAATTTTGAAACGAAAAAAATTCACCTAAGGACCCATCATGATGTGGATTTTGAAGTAAAGTTGTATAGTGCTGAGAGCGTAACCCATTTTGGTTGCAAAACTTGGGAAGCATTTTGCAAATTGTATGGTTTTGATGAGGGTATGCTTGTCATCATGGATCTTGGTGATCCTGAAATCGAGCAAGACAATATGGACATTTGGGTCCTTGTTGATACTCCTCCCGTTCTACCGCTATGTGAGTTTCTCAAACATAGTTAATTATTAATAGAACTTATATTGTTCATTTCAAAATAGTTGACAGCTTATTTCCATTTACAGCTTATTTTGAAGTATCAAAGAATGTGCAGAAGATGGTAGATAGACCTTACTACACCGATGGCTGTGAGTTAACTTACAAGGAGAAAACTCATCTGGTTGAATTTTGTAATGATATTGAGAATTACAATATCTACAATCGAACTCCTCAACATTATGGTCAATACGTGCCACTAGTGCACGTGTTGAACTACGGTAACTACCATGGAGATACCCTGGTAAGTTTTTTTACTATTACGACATCCGTGCATCTTTTTGCATACTTCTAAAACTAGTACATCATTGCTAACTACGAAGTTATTACTATGTTTTTCAACAGCTTATCCCAGAGGATTGTGTGCCTCATTTGATGTATTAAAATGGCGGCAGTCTTCATGTTTTGAACATATATCTAGGTCATCCTACGAATCTCAACTGTCCATACCGGATTTCTAAAAAATGTGAAGACATGACAGTCAAAGGATGGAAAAAAATATATGGACAGTCGTAAGGAGCTTCTTGGAAGCAAAAGGGAGCGAGGCGCAAGAATTGGAGACAGGATGATCTTCATTCTTCATAATGGAGAGTCAGGGTCTATATTGTTTTATACTATTTTACCTTAAGTGTGTTTAGGTCCGATCCTACCTGATACTTGATGATCATGTGCTAAGAACAATTATGTAGGGTTGGGTTCGATGACTATGAGGATGATGATCTTATGACTTATTATTAATAACCAATAGAAGTTGTATGATGATGCTTGATTAATTAGTAGGACTTGTTATTATATATGATGATGTATGATGCGAGCATGCATGAGTTATTATATATATATCTGTGGGTGAAATAAAACATAGCAGTAGCGTAGGTACGTAAACCAAGGACTACATATAAAAGAGGACACTTCTCTCTATTAGCTAGCTAATAACCCCCTAAACCCCTAAAACAGCCACTTTTTTTTTAAAAAGAAAAACCTCCTGCTGACGCGTGGAGGTCTATTGGTCTCGGTTGCTGCCACCAACCGGGACCAAAGGCCCCCCTGCCTGGGCTGCCGCCAGCGGCCACGTGAAGGCCCATCTGTCCCGTTCGAACCAGGACTAAAGGGTGAGGGTATTAGTAACGACCCGGGAACCGGGACAAAAGGCCGGTTTTCTACTAGTGTACATTTACATGATAGCTCAGAACTACTTAAATTAGCACGATGAATCCAGATAAAATAGTGAAAGAGAACTCACCGGCCTTGCTAGCTCTCTCTTTTGGTTGCCCACAGATCTCACAGATTGTTAGAGTTCACCAACGATTGCTTGTCCAAGTAGTATAGAAATCATAACTCTACTTTTCTTTGAGCAGTAATCGTAACTCTACCTAGCCAGGTGATACATGTAGCTCCTAGGTTGTATCAACGTGAGTTGAAGAAGTATAAACAGCAAATAGCGTTACATGCCAGTGTGTGCGTGTGTGTTGCTAGCTAGTCCATCAACAGAATCCACCTGCTAGTCGATCAATCAATCCATCGACTGGATCCATCTCAAGGCAAAGCTAGCTAGCTACGTTGTTAGCTGATTCAGTCCATCCCAAGGCAAGCCAGGTTTGCTCTGTGTTCGTTTTGCCATCGGCCGAAAGCGCCGGCCAAGAGGAATATTGGTTCACGGGCACTTAATTAGCCGACCAGAATGAAGGAAAGAATCGAGATGCACGCACCTGTGACAGAGTCCTGACGGGGGCAAAGGGCTTAAGTCTGAGCTGTTTACCTTCTACGCGTCCTCGTACCCCATCTGCTCCGCCACATGTGTCCTCCCCATGGCCGCCTGCGATGAAGACGACCCGTCGAATTCACATAGAGGACGCACACCCAAATCATGGAAGCTGACGGCCGCGGAAGACGTCTTGGAGCAAGTGGATGGAGGGCGGAGGCGGAACAGGGCTCAACAGCGAGAAAGCCAGACGGCGAGCCGTCGGCCATCGTCGCCACGGCCGAGTCGAGTGAAGTTTCTCGGGAGAGATTAGATTGGAATCGAGGGGGTGGAGGGAATTGAGACGGAGAATAGATGATCCTCATGCAGATGGGAGTGCGGGGCCGGCGGCGACGTCCACGGCGAGGACCGCAGCCACGACGACCAGGAGAGGACGATAAGGGAGCAGCGGCGGCGAATTTCTCGAGGGCGGAGAGATTGGTAGGGTTGTTTATCTTTTCTTTGGGGTGAGGGGAGATGGAGAATGGGACGTGTGTTCGTGGGTGGGTCGTGGGCTCAGTTTTTCTTTCCTTTCTCTGCGCTGTTTTTTCGAAGCGGTGGGTAGTTTTCCTGATTTTTTTTAACGTACGAAGGGTGGGGAAAGGGGTATCGATAGGGTAGGAGGTCGAACCATCGAGGAGGTCGAACCATCACGACGTTCGATTCTCCTTTAATAGTAGAGATGACTAGACGCAACACAAACCTAACACCTAAAAACAAGCCTTTTACATCTCGGCTTGTTTTATTACTCTTAATCTGAAATGGACTAGGACGATTTATTTTGGACCCCTTAACAAAAAGTGGACACCATCCGCATGTCGAACATGCACGTGTGCAGCCACCTGGATCCCATGGACACCACCTGGACAAAAGGAGTGCATGTGTAAGGATGTTGGTCTGCACCGCACAGGAAAGAGTGGAGGGCTTGCGATGGAGAATGACGAGGAGGGGTACACCCCCCAACCGCCGATGTCGCAGACTTTGAGGTCGCTGCCCGCGGGGAAAACAGCATGCCCAAGATCCCCGACGCAGCGGACCAGATCGAGGTCCTTTGCGCGGCGAAACGCAGCTGGGAGGAGCGGCAGCTGCAGCTGCAGACCACGCATCTCCCGCACACGCCGACGCGCTATGAGGCCGCGCGCAGCAGCCTGCAGCCTCACCGCCGCCGACACGTGGCGGGTAGTGATCCAAGCCGGAAGCGGTGACGGCAACGACGACGGCGGGAACTTGATCTGCTGGATGGGGACGCCCTGGGGAAGCGGTAATGGCGACGGCAGGAACTTGATCTGGTGGATCGGGACTGCCGCCGGCGCGGTCGATGTGGGGCCGGAGCTGACCAGCGGTGGCTGCTGCAGCGGAGCGCCGGGTGCGGCGGAGGCTGCCAGGAGCGGCGGCTGCCACTGTAGCCAGGGCGGGGCGGTGGTGGCAGTGGATCGCAGCTGCAGCGGCCCGGCGAGCGCGGCGGGGACGCCCTGGGGCAGCGGCAGCGGCTACTGTGGCGGAGCGCCGGGCGCGGCGGAGGCCGCCAGGAGCGATGGCTGCCACTGCAGCCAGGGCGGGGCGGTGGATTGCAGCTGCGGCGGATGCTGCAGTCGCCCGGCGAGTGCGGCGGAGGCCGCTTGGTGCAGCGGCTGCCATGGTAGCCACGGCGGCGCGGTGGCGGCGATGGGCGGCGCAGCCGGGTGCGGCCCGTAGGACCCGGCCAAGAACAGGTGGATCTCCTGGACCGCCTGGGTTAGGTCCCGCAGCATCCCGGACACCTCCTCCGGGGTGAGGAGGGCGGGGACAGGCGCGACGGAGGATCCTGGCAGCGGAAGAGACGGGTTGGGCGGCGGTGAAGACATGATTGAACCGAAGCTAGCTGATACCAAATTGTTATGGCGCTGCTAGAAGGAGGGCGTGAGAGGGCCGGCCGTGGGCCTCAGCCGGGCAAGAGGAAAGGGATTTCCTTCTTAATTCTTGCTTGATTAGATTGATACATCTGCTCTCTTTATATAGAGAGGTTTACTTGACTCCCAAGCAAGGCTTACTTGACCCCTAAACAAGCGACCCTTATCTCTAATTAACCCTAAGACTATCGGGTTATACCGCCTGCCCAGGCCATTAGGCCCATTACATACTCTAACAACCTCTCTGATCGTCCGCCGACCCACTGCCTAGCAACTAGGGATACGATACGACTGCCATTTCCGGCAATGTAGCATCTCCTACCCTTTTAGTAATTGGACGCCTATTCAGACCTCGGTGGTTATTTCCTTCTTTTTTGAGCAGTACGGAATTTGAACCTCTTCATATAGCTACAGCTAATGAACTGCTGGTCACTTCTGATGCGAGTCATAGAGTTAAAAGTGTCAAAATGCACCTGAAGTTGCTTCTTGTTGACTATCATGAGTTCTTGCCCAATTATTTTTGGGGGATGGATGAGGGGTTCTAATGTTGGGTTTGGCGATACCGCAGTAGCACGGATTTTGTGTAGGTTGCTTGATTTGAGATGTTGAATGCATGGCAGGAGCAAAGATTTTCTGTACATACAGTTTGCGCAGGGTTTTATGGACACGTAGGTTTCTCCAATCTCCATGAGTTGTTTGCTAATGAAACCCTTTTTCAAATGAGTTGTTCACCCTGAGGTTGGTTGTAGATGTATGTTTTGTTGGATCATGAAAAGCTGATTTTTGGAGCGGCTGTGTCTTTCTTTGTGCAGGTACTGCCTCCACCGCCAAGAAGCGAAGAAAAGCAACATCTGGATCCGTGTCTACTATAGGCAGGTTAGCTGTATCTCAGCTTTTTATTTTTTGTAATATGCTGTTTGGTTTTTGTGGTGGACTGTGTTAATCAAGCAATGCCACAACCATGGGAACCCTAATAGTAACTCTCCCCTTATGTATAGTGATTTTTACCTTGGTGGAGTCCCCCACTCCCGGCGCACAATCCCACCTCGCCTCCCACAGCCGGCGGACCTATTACATTGCCCGGTATGTCTTGGAACACTGCTGCTGAGGCTGTGCACATTGTGCATTACTTTCTCAAATGTCCGAACAGAGCTTGACCATCTTTTTCGCACATTTGCAGGGAGCACAAAATGGACATTGATGACGAGTTTTTCTACAACCACTTCATCGATACGTCGTCATCGGAGAGTGACGATGATGAATTGATGTTGATTCAATGTCTTATTAAAATGTTGGAGAAGGAAGAGGACCCGGGCAGGATAGCTCTTAACAGGAAAAGGGCAAAGGGCAAAGAGCCACAAGGTAACGAAATAAACTCTCTTTGCTCATTTGCAAGAAGGTGCTAGGAATGATGTGCATAGGGCGTGCTCCAAGCTTGTTGGGCTATTGTTTGTGGACCTGCCTATATGTGGGATCCCGAGACATTGTGGGATGTCATGACTGCCTGTGTTATCATGCAGAACATGATTGTGGAGGACAAGGGTGATGGTGTATGTAAAGTTGATTTTGATAACACGGGAGAACAATTCGACCACCCTCAATAAGAAGCAAATCAGGTTGAATATTTTCTCCAGAACATCGCCAACATCGAGGTTGAGAAGTGCATTAACAACTTTTCAATGATCCACGGAGCATGTGTGGGTGCATCATTGAAACCAATAGAATCATATGTCCTTCAAATATTATTTTTGTTTGAACTATGTCCTCTTAATAATATTTATGTTTTAACTAATCTATTTCTAAATTTGAACTATGTTCTTTGGACATCAAATCAAGCTGAAACATTGAAAATCGGAAGAAAAAAAATGTGGCCGGATATATGGGGGAGGAAAAATGGGGTATGCCCCTGGGTTCCACTGTTTGTTTTTACCTTTTTAGGCAGAAATAAGTGCTGTCTGCAAGCATGTCCGCGCATCAATGGGAGAGGACATTTGATGAATGCTCTCGGATATGCCCTAACTATATGTAAGAAATTTATGTTGGAAAAGCAACTGCCGTAAGAGCATAGTACTTAATAGGGTTTCAGGCTTCCAGGTTCTCGTTAAAAAATCATTGCCGGACATTCTTAAGTTTCTCCATTTATTGGAACAACATATAGAAAATACAAAAGATTTGTCACTGCCTTTTATTCTTTGTGTCTCTATACTCTAGCATGTCCGAGATTTCTATGTCAATTATTAATCTATCCTGTCACTTGTTGGCTCCTACCATGTGATACTTGGAGTACCGGTACTTCTTATTGTCATGAACTTCTGTCTCTCTATCTTTTGATACAATCATAGTGTACTGAAATCTGTTGGTGCCATATTTCCAGTCAAGATATTTCTGCGTGACAGCTAAATTCTCTTTCTGACACAGGATTTAAAGTTTCCTCTTCAATGTACTGCCTAGATTCAGAAATAGCAGAGGTGCAAGAATTCCACACAAAGTGAGTGGAGTCCATAGGGTTATGCTTTATACTTACTCTAATAGCTTATTTAAGCTATATCACTACAGGGCTAACTGCTTTGTGTGCATGCAGCATGAGCAGTCAGCAAGGAAGCTCTACAGGCCCAACTCAGAAGTTAGCGAAGCGTTGGCGAACAATCAAACAGCTAAAAAGCCTCAATCCAAAGGAGTATGATGAGGTGAACTAAATTGATGCTCTTCTGGTGACGTGCAACTGTTGTCTTCTTTACTCACATATATCTGTCTTCACTCGCAGGATACCATGTTTCTATGCAGAGTCTCCCTGATAGATATAGATTGCACCAGTGGTTGGTGTTATCTTGGATGTGACACCTGCCATAAGTCAATATGGGGGGCCCCAAGAAAATACAAGTGCAGCGGATGTGGCTCGATTAAGAGGCCAATTCAATGGTACAGGGACCTGTAACACTATGCTTCCATTGCCATATTGGTTCTCAGCATATACTTATAGCTCAATTCATAAATCAAATTATAAATAATTGCCACATTGCTGTTTTGAGCACGTTAGGTACAAGCTGAAGGCAGAGGTGTAAGATGCCACCGGCACAATGGACTTGATGATGTTCTGTGAGGTGGCGGAGGAGCTGGTCGGTATCTCCGCTGAGGAGCTGGTTGATAAGATCAAGGATCAAGATGAGTGGTACACCCTGCCAGGTGCGTGTCGCGTCTTCTTGGATCGACCCACACATTCCAAGTTTTCGACAAGTATGGGCACAGGAGCTTCTCAGTAAGCGCGATCATGGACCATGTTGACGTCCCAGTTCCTGCTGCGACCACCAAAGGCAAGGGCAAGAAGAAGCGGCGTCCCTGCGGCTGCGGGCAGCGCTGCCATGGCAGAAGCAAGTGAAGCCTAGTCTACTACAAAAGCCTAACACTCATCTGCAGGGGGACAACTCAACCAACTAACGAACCCATTGGCACATTATGTCGTTCATTATATAGACTTAGGCTAATATATGTATCAGCTCGTATGATTAGGCACGCATTCCGCCCCTCTTCTTTTGTTCACCTTCTACCCCGGGTCGGAACAACTGTAGTATGAGTGCTAGTTGTGAATTGATCTCGTATGTAGTAGTACTGCACCAAACAATCCTAAGCTGGGTTGCTTCCTTACTGTGTATGCAAGGACTTATTCTCCATGAATGCTCCTTTTCTTTTGCACTTGCATAACCAGTTTTCGTCTCAAAGATTCTTATGTTTGTCGCAATTTCTCTGGATCGGATGTCCTCATGAATGCTTCAAGTCACTATACTATGTTGTAGAGTTTGCTACCTGATTTGGCCTCCAGTGTGTGAACTGTTGATCTGAACATCTGTTAGGATATGTTTCTGTATTCCAGCACAACTTAGTCCAGGTGACATATTTCATATTCATACATGTTTGCATTCTGTGGATGGACTGGAGCATTATTGTACTACTTCTCCTCTGGTGATTCACCCATATTAAAATCAAATGTTTTGTTTATTTTACATTAAAGTAATGTTTAGTTTTTATGTTCTGCTAGAGTTTTTTTTAATATTAAAATCATTGTTTTTCTGCATCATATACTAGTTGCTTGAAAATCGTGATATAACACCTTACTTGCCTGTTTGTATATATATACCCAATAGTTGTCAGTTCTATGAATTCAACAAGATGTAGTGCTTAAATGTAATTGAACAATAGGATCCTTAACTTGAGGACAAGAATATAGTTAAGATTAGTTATGTACAGAGGGACAAATATAAAATGAAGTTTTTTGTTTCATTTAGGTACAGATAAATTTAGGAAAGTGCGACCTACAAAGTATCTGCGCAGCAAAAAAATGCCAACCCGATGTTTACAGACGTCTGTCGCCTATTGTTTTAGCAGGACAGTGGGGAAAAAAGTAACAAGCTATTTATGCGACAAAACACTGCCTATATGAACTGAACACTTTTAACTATAATATAATGCCTATATGGCTTCTCCAAGAGTCCCAGCAAAACCAAAGGACATGTTCCCTTGAGCTCAGCGTACCCTTGCCTCGTCAGTGGGTAAAGAAGTAGCAAGCTATATTTGTGTAACTAAACTACCAATGTGAACCGAAGACTTTGAATTGCGGAGCCTATATGCCTTTTCCCAGAGTTCCAGTACATCCAGATCAGGACATGTTCCCTTGAGCTCAGCGTACCCTTGGCTCGCCATCACATCATTCATTTCCGTTGAATCCAAAGAGGCGATAAATTGATTGCAAGCATCACTCAACCGCCCGCAACGATGCTGATCAGCCAAAGCTAGTGTGGTAATCACGGTCTTCACATCAATGTTATCACAAATTATGCTTTCACACATCATCTTCAGCCTTTCCATGGCATACCGGTCCGCGGCGACAAGCAAATGTCTAATTGTTTCTTGATAGTCATGTCGGCCGAGACCATCCATGTTGTCGGGTAGCGAGTCGGTGTATATGAAATAGAGCAGGGCCTCAAAGACAGAGGGTTGCATGTCAGCGATTGTAATGCGATTCATGTCCTTTTCTCTCATGGCGCCATAGAGCTCCGCTTTGAAGACTGGCGAGCGCATCGCGAGTATCGTCTTGTGGGCAGGAAAATCCTCACCTTCAACATCGAAAACCACGTCGGCGTCGTCTTTGCCCTGCCACAGTTTCCGGAGATGCTCCGTGATGTCAGACGGCGGCACCTCCAAAGAAGATTGGACGAAAGACAATTCCTTGTGAAGAGTGATGACGCACCGAATGACGATGCGATCGTCCCGAAGGTATGGCGGCGCCTCCAGCTCGCTCCTCTTCTTGAACTTTGCAAGAGCGGTGAAGGCGACGGTCGAGTCGCTGCCGCAATCGAGCTCCATTGTCGTTGTATGCGGGGGTGAAGATCCGGTGACATCCACCAGACTGAACTCAATGGATGCCCTCACCTTGGCACTGTTGTTCTTCTTCCTCCGTAAGGAGACGCACAAAGCGGCATAGTCGCGGAGAGCGTGGGTGACTCCTCCCGGGTAGAGTGTGATCTGCCAGTGGTGACCGCCGACGTCGAACACAGCCGATTCCACGGTCTTGGAAACCCCGAGCCGCTTCTCGTGCAGGCTGTATCCTGAGATCTCGAACACGTGGGAGCCCTGCACCGTCATGCCGGCGCCGCGCCCGCAGGCCGTGACACCCATCGCCGTGCGCTTCCCTTGTCTTGCTCGGGGTTAGGGTTTGGTTGGGTGTACAGGAGGACGAAGCGGAGGAGAGCACGAGGCCGTTTTGTGCGGAAAATAGCGCAAGGCCACGCGGACGCTATATATGTGCTGAACCTCGACTTTGGACTATTCTTTCGATTCACCTGTCACAGCGGATGGACTAAAAAAAAAAACCTGTCACAGCGGATCCGAAACAGTCCAGTTCACGTGTCCACTCCCTCAAAAAAAGAAAAAAAAGTTCACGTGTCCACTCCTGATTAGCGTTCGCAACGTGCACCAGCTCTTTTCTTTTTGGTAAACCTTGTCAAAGTACATCTTCAACGCCACCCCCTAATCGGACAAACTATTTTTTCACCAACTGGTGCGATCGATTCCCAGGATCCGGTCATCCAACCATTTCCCCTAAATGTCCGCTTTCATTTTTTTTCTATAAGACCGCAACACCAAAATTATTATAGAAAATGGCATAATTCATCATTAAATAACATGCAAATATCCTAGTACAAAGATAGTTCGAATGCAAATATTACCATCCGAGATAACAGATGTTTGTTAAGTTTATCTAATTCACTGATTCAAAATTCAACGATACTTGAGGCAGAATCGACATATGTCGTCCCAAACATGCATGAATGGTCTGTCCTATGTCCTTTAGTACATCACCGCATCACGTGCGGACTATACAACATGTAGACCAACATTGAGTAAGTAAATTTATCAATATGTAGAGCAAGAAGAAGCATCACTTTTGATCTTCATGGTTGACGGGCCCAATGGACACATTGTCTTCACTCAGTGAATCATACCGCAAAAAATCATGTCAGAGTTGCTACCAGCAATGTGATATCGACTTCACATTGCCTTTGTGGATGACATGCATGTCGTAGGACCCGAATTTATTTTCGCTACGGAGACGAAGCATGCACCTGCTGCCAAAAGATGGAGCCCCTTGAGTTCCTGCCTATAAAGTCCGTAGCTATGGCCAACCACGCATTGCACAACAACTCATGCTCGGACACCGAGTACCCCACCATCGGATTACTCTAGGAAACAACAAAACGTTCAACAAAAAACTATCGTTCCGGCATGGTGTCCACTATGAACATCATCGGCAGGGGGCACAGGGGGGCTGCGGATGTTCAAGGATGCCTGGGTGGCGATCGGAGAGGTACAGCGGCGGCGGTGGACGAGGAGAGTGCGGATGCAAAGCAGGGGATGCGACCAGCAAAGGCAAGGGCAAGAAGAAGCGCGTCCCTGCGACTGCGGGCAGTGCTACCACGTTAGAAGCAAGTGTGAAGTCCAGTCTACTCCAGAAGCCTAACAAGCGTGTGTGGGGGGACAAGTCGACCAACTAGCGCACGCATTGGCCCATCATGTGGCTTGTTATATAGACTTAGGCTAATGCATGTATCAGCACGTATGATTAGGCTGGCAGTCAGCCCTCTTATTTTTCTTGGCTTCTTCTACCCCAGGCTGGAACAACTATAGTCGAGTGCTAGCTGTGAATTGTTTTCATATGTCGTAGTACCACACCAAATAATCGGTTTGGTGTATACTTCTTGCCATTGCCACATCGGTTCTCCGTGTATACATGTTGCTCAGTCACTAATTATTGTAGAGACTGGAGCCTCTGTGCAACTATAAACTGATATGCAAAAAGTGCACACTCATAGGTTTTATCAAGTTCTGTCACTGAAATTTTTAACAAAATTTATGAAGAACAGGGCACTGCCCTAGTTTCATGAACATGAAACCATGAGTCACACAGCAAAATTTCAGTAGCTGCTCACTGCACAGAGTGCATATAATTATGATAGCCACACATATCCTGAAGCATGGGCTAGTTTGTGACTTAAGTTGATGCCGTGGCAAAACCAAGTTCGTTTAAGAAGTTCTAGGCATCTCACTATAGTTGCTTATAGCATTTGGTGGCAAGATGCTGATTTACAACTTATATTGGATTGGAGATGTATACTCAAATGAGAGGATTCTTTAATGGGGGCCCAAAATGATCTAAGAATATATGAAACACTGAGAAACAGAATCGACAGAAAAAAATCGTATCAGGCGGGCTTTACTTTCACCGCCATGATATCAAATACCAATCATAGATCTGGCAGGTACATAAACTGTACGTAGCAAATGGAACATAAAAAACTCCATTGAAGGTACCTAAATCAAATGTTCTGACAATTTGCTATTCTCATAATTGTATATATCCAATTGCTACATAACTTCCAAATATGCTCCTTTCTCCTTTGCTATTCATATTGATTTTTCCGACTCCATTTCGAGAAGAACATCAGTAAGATGCTGCGGTTCAGAGCACAAAAAATGAAAAAAAATCACGTGGGACGTCACTGCTTTGGATAAAACAGTAACCAGTCACTGTTCCCAAGTCTTCGTTTTCCCTCAGAAGCATCCTATTTTCTACCAAAAGGCTCAGATCCATCTATTTTTGTCTGTATCATAGATAAAAGAAATGTCATGTTGGAATTTTTTTAGGGTTAGACAAAAGATGTGGGGGATATGGCCGAAGATAGTTGTGAAGCCATATTATTTATACCTCTAAACAAAAAACCATTTTTATTTTAAGTCACTAGTAGAAAACAGGGCTTTGGTCCAGGCCGGGCCAGCGCATTAGTCCCGGTTCAATCACGAACCGGGACCCATGGGGGCATATGTCCCGGTTCGTGCGTCCAGGGGGCCGGCCGGGCCTCGTGGGGCATTGGTCCCGTTTCCAGCCACGAACCTGGACCAATGGGCCTCGCTCCTGGCCCAAAACCATTGCCTTTGGTTCCGGTTCCAGCCACGAACCGGGACCAATGAGGTGCCTATATATACCACCTCGCCCACGAGCGGAGCACTCCCATTGCTCTGTTTTTTCTGGCCGGCGAGGGGAGGGCTTTGTGGTGGCCTAGCTCACCTTCTATGCACATGAGGTGTTCGATGGAATGCCCGAGCCACACTACATAAGCTTTCTCCTCTCCAAGCTCGATCTCCAAGCTCCATTTTCCTCAAGATTTGTCTAGGTTTAGCGGTCCGTCACGTCCCGTCCCCGTCTTCACCGCCATCGATCGCCCGCACCGATCTCGCCGCCGGCACCACCGTGGTGAGCCTCTTGTTCTTATCTTCTTTCTAAAAGGAAAAAAATTCTTACTTGTATGATTTACATAGATACTTGTATAATTTTATTACTTTTATTATTGTTTGTTATTATATAGTGCGATGATTTTGGTATCCTCCCCGTCGGCTCTCGTCCAGTCTATGATTTGGATGTGGTATATATTATATTTTATAACTATTTGGTTCATTTATTGTTTATGACAATTATGCCGACCAACGTGACATAGATATGTTTATCTAGGAGGTATGTGAACCGGAAATTCCAACTGACCCTATTGTCGAGAGGTTAAATTTAGTTGAAGAAGAAAACAATTACTTGAAGGAAAAAAAATTGAGAAGTAGAAGATGATATTGGAGTTGCATGTTGCGGATGTCGTCGATGATCACAAGATCAAGATGGATGCAATGCGCTTGAAGATTAGAATGATTATAAAATATGCCGTTCATACCGAGGCTTGGTATCATTATGCCGTTGGATCAATTGTTACCTTGGTTACGATTATGATCACATTTGTTGTTGCATTGAAATGTTTTACATAGTTTCAAGGTATGGTTTAATTACATGATCTGGAGAACTATGTATGTACTTTGGTTTTAATGTGATGATGAACTTCTATTAATTTGGTCACTTATCTATTCATGATGTTCTGTAATGGTTTTTGACACACTTAATTATATATAATGCACGCAGATGAACCGACAATGGATGTATGGTGACAGACACACCTCCGAGTACATTAAGGACGTGCATAATTTTTTCGAAGTGGCGGAGGCAAACAAGCAGAATGGTTTTATGTGTTGTCCATGCCCTATATGTGGGAATACGAAGTCTTACTCTGACACGAAAATCCTTCACTTCATACCCACCTGCTTTACAAGGGTTTCATGCCACACTATAATGTTTGGACCAAGCACGGAGAAAGAGGGGTTATGATGGAAGACAACGAAGAAGAAGAGGATGATGACATCTATGTGCCCCCTGAATACGGTGATGCTGCAACGGGGGAAGCTGAAGATCAAGAGGAACCAGACGATGTGCCCGATGATGATCTTCGCCGGGTAATTGTTGATGCAAAGAGACAGTGTGAAAGTCGAAAGGAGAAACTGAAGTCCGATCGCATGTTAGAGGATCACAAAAAGCGGTTGTACCACAATTGCGAAGATGGCAACACAAAGCTCGGTACCATACTGGAATTGCTGCAGTGGAAGGCAGAGAATGGTGTGCCTGACAAAGGATTTGAGAAGCTACTAAAAATATTGAAGAAGAAGCTTCCAAAGGATAACAAATTGCCCGACAATACGTACGCAGCAAAGAAGGTTGTATGCCCTCTAGGAATGGAGGTGCAGATGATTCAGGCATGCCCTAATGACTGCATCCTCTATCACGGTGCATACGAGGATTTGAACGCATGCCCGGTATGCGGTGCATTGTGGTATAAGATCAGATGAGATGACCCTGGTGATGTTGACGGCGAGCGCCCCAGGAAGAGGGTTCCTGCAAAGGTGATGTGGTATGCTCCTATAATACCATGGTTGAAACGTCTGCTCAGAAACAAAGAGCATGCCAAGTTGATGCGATGGCACAGAGAGGACTGTAAGAAAGAGGGGAAGTTCAGAGCACCAGCTGACGGGTCGCGGTGGAGGAAAATCGAGAGAAAGTACTGGAAGGAGTTTGCAGGTGACCCAAGAAACGTATGGTTTGGTTTAAGCGCTGATGTCATTAATCCTTTTGGGGAGCAGAGCAGCAATCACAGCACCTGACCCATGACTCTATGTATCTATAACCTTCCTCCTTGGTTGTGCATGAAGTGGAAGTTCATTATGATGCCAGATCTCATCCAAGGCCCTAAGCAACCCGACAACGATATTGTGTGTACCTAAGGCCATTAGTTGAAGAACTTTTACAGCTGTGGAATGGAAAAGGTGTACGTGTGTGGGATGAGCACAGACAGGAGGAATTTGACCTGCATGCGTTGTTGTTTGTAACCATCAATGATTGGCCTGCTCTCAGTAAACTTTCAGGACAGACAAACAAGAGATAGCACGCATGCACACACTGTTTAGATGACACCCAAAGTATATACCTGGATAAATGCAGGAAGAATGTGTACCTTGGGCATCGTCGATTTCTTTCGACCAACCATCAATGTCGAAAGAAAGGCAAGCATTTCAAAGGTGATGCAGATCACCGGAAGAAGCCCGCCATGCGTACCGGTGATCACATACTTGCTATGGTCAGTGATTTACATGTAATCTTTGGAAAGGGTCCTGGCGTACTATCTGTTCCGAATGACGCTGAGGGACGCGCACCCGTGTGGAAGAAGAAAACTATATTTTGGAAAGACCTAGAGGTCTGCTCTTCAATCGACGTGATGCACGTGACGAAGAACCTTTGCGTGAACCTGTTAGGCTTCTTGGGCGTGTATGGAAAGACAAAGATACATCGGAGGCACGGGAGGACCTGCAATGTTGGCATGAAAAAGACGGCATGACTCCAAAGCAGTATGAAGGTCCTGCCAGCTACGCTCTTACCAAAGAAGAGAAGGAAATCTTCTTTGAATGCCTACTCAGTATGAAGGTCTCGTCTGGCTTCTCGTCAAATATAAAGGGAATAATAAATATGCCAGAGAAAAAGTTCCAGAACCTAAAGTCTCATGACTATCAGGTGATTATGACGCAACTGCTTCCTGTTGCATTGAGGGGGCTTCTACCGGAAAACATTCGATTAGCCATTGTGGAGCTACGTGCATTCCTCAATGCAATCTCTCAAAAGGTGATCGATCCAGAAATCATAACAAGGCTAAGGAGTGATTGTGACGCCCCCGGTTCAATCGTACACTAATCATGCACGCAAATGTGTACGATCAAGATCAGGGACTCACGGGAAGATATCACAACACAACTCTACAAATAAAATAAGTCATACAAGCATCATAATACAAGCCAGGGGCCTCGAGGGCTCGAATACAAGTGCTCGATCATAGACGAGTCAGCGGAAGCAACAATATCTGAGTACAGACATAAGTTAAACAAATTTTGCCTTAAGAAGGCTAGCACAAACTGGGTTACAGATCGAACGAGGCGCATGCCTCCTGCCTGGGATCCTCCTAACTACTCCTGGTCGTCATCAGCGGGCTGCACGTAGTAGTAGGCACCTCCCGTGTAGTAGGAGTCGTCGTCGACGGTGGCGTCTGGATCCTGAGCTCCAACATCTGGTTGCGACAACCAGGTAGAAGGGATAGGGGGAAAAGGGGGAAGAAAGCAACCGTGAGTACTCATCCAAAGTACTCGCAAGCAAGGAGCTACACTACATATGCATGGATATATGTGTAAGGGCCATATCAGTGGACTGAACTGCAGAATGCCAGAATAAGAGGGGGATAGCTAGTCTTATTGAAGACTACGCTTCTGGTCGCCTCCATCTTGCAGCATATAGAAGAGAGTAGACTGAAGTCCTCCAAGTAGCATCGCATAGCATAATCCTACCCGGCGATCCCCTCCTCGATGCCCTGTTAGAGAGCGATCACCGGGTTGTATCTGGCACTTGGAAGGGTGTGTTTTATTAAGTATCTGGTTCTAGTTGTCATAAGGTCAAGGTACAACTCCGGGTCGTCCTTTTACCAAGGGACACGGCTATTCGAATAGATAAACTTCCCTGCAGGGGTGCACCACATAGCCCAACACGCTTGATCCCATTTGGCCGGACACACTTTCCTGGGTCATGCCCGGCCTCGGAAGATCAACACGTCGCAGCCCCACCTAGGCACAACAGAGCGGTCAGCACGCCGGTCTAAACCTATGCGCGCAGGGGTCTGGGCCCATCGCCCTGAGCACACCTGCACGTTGCGTACGCGGCCGGAGAGCAGACCTAGCAACCTCCATTTCAAAGGAAGTCACGTTACGCGGTCCAACCCGGCGCGCGCCGCTCAGTCGCTGACGTCACGAAGTGCTTCGGCTGATACCACGACGTCGGGATACCCATAACTACTCCCGCGTAGGTGGTTAGTGCGTATAGACCAAATGGCCAGACTCAGATCAAATACCCAGATCTCGTTAAGCGTGTTAAGTATCGCGAACGCCGACTAGGGCCAGGCCCACCTCTCTCCTAGGTGGTCCGAACCTGCCCTGTCGCTCCGCCTCAAAGTAACAGTCGGGGGCCGTCGGGAACCCAGGCCCACCTCTACTGGGATGGAGCCACCTGCCCCTTCAGCCCCCATCTCCGAATAGTATCACATGTAATGTAACAGTGTAAAGTATATAGTATATGCCCGTGATCACCTCCCGAAGTGATCACGGCCCAGTAGTATAGCATGGCAGACGGACAAGAGTGTAGGGCCACTGATGGAACACTAGCATCCTATACTAAACAGTAGGATAGCAGGTAAAGGTATCAACAGCAGTATCAAAGACAGGCTATGCATCAGGATAGGAATAACGAAAGCAGTAACATGCTACACTACTCTAATGCAAGCAATATAGAGGAGAATAGGCGATATCTGGTGATCAAGGGGGGGCTTGCCTGGTTGCTCTGGCAAGAGAGAGGGATCGTCAACTCCGTAGTCGAACGGGGCAGCAGCAACGTCGGTCTCGGGGTCTATCGAGAGAAGAGGGGGGACAAACAATAAATATTTAAGCAAGCAGATGCATAATGATGCATGACAGGACAGGTAACGGCGTTAGAGGTGCCCTAACGCGGTATGGGATGATACCGGTGAAGGGGGAAAACAACCGGGAAAGTATCCCCGATGTTTCGCGTTTTCGAGCAGAGGAGCCGGAGGGGAAAAGTTGCGAGTTTGATATGTTAGGAATGTGTGGCGGACGAACGGGCTGTGTAACCGGGTTCGCCACGTCATTCTGAGCAACTTTCATGTTGAAAATATTTTAATCCGAGTTACGGATTAAAAGATATGATTTTCTAAAGATTTTATTAATTTCTGGAATTTAATTAATTAATTGATTAATTCGAAAAGGAATTAAATGACATCAGCATGATGTCATGCTGACGTCAGCAGTCAACAGGGTTGACTGGTCAACATGACCAGTGGGCCCCACTGGTCAGTGACACGTTTTAATTAATCAGATTAACTAAATTAATTAAAATTAATTAGGGGGGGGGGCACTGTCATACTAATTAATTAACTAATTAACAATAGTTAATTAGGTTAATTAACACTATCTAGTTAATTTAATCAAAATTATTTAAGTTTAATTAATTAATTTCATTATTTATTTATTTATTATTATTTATTCCTATTATTATTATTATTATTATTATTTTACTATTGTTTTTATTGTTTTTTTAAAACATTATGGGAGGGCGGCCCCGCATGTCATAGGCCCTGGGGGCCTTATTGGGTCGGGCGTCGGGCACACCCGAATGGGTGCTGGCCCGCGAGGATGCACCCGACGCGGGCGCTGCGAGCGCTGCGGAGGGGAGGAGCGGTTGGGGGCGGCGCGCTCGGCGCGGCGCGAGCGCGCGCGATGGGGCGGAGGCCGCGACAGAGCGGGACGAGGGAAGCAGGGGGATCCGGGGCAGCAGTGGGCGATGGCGAGAGGCGCGATGGGCGGCAAGGGGCGCCGAGGTCACGGCGCACTACAGCAGCGGGAAGGAACAGAGTAAGCACGGCGCCGCGGCGAGCGCCGGCGCGAGAGGCGGGGCCGTGCGGGCGGGGTGGCTGGCGGAAGCACCAGAAGGGTAAGCGGGGCGCGCGCGGTGATGGCGAGCTGCAGACGGGGCGTGGGCACGCGGGATGCCATGGACAGCAGGGTGCGCGCGGGGCTTCGCCGGGCGCGGCCAAGGCGAGGCACGGAGCAGCGAGCGTGCGCGCGAGAACAGGGGAGAGGAGGGCCCGGGGCCTCACCGGGGTTGTAGGGACGGGGGCAGCGGGGCTCGGGGTGGTCGACGGGGACGACGGCGACGGCGCGACGGAGAGGAGGCAGACCATCGGGGAGGAGGAGGCAGTCCGGCGAGGTGCGTCGGCGATGGACGGCGTCGGGCGTCGGGGATCGAGCGGCGCGGGCGCGGCTGGTCCTTGCCCCCGATCTCGATCCAGATCGGGGGGAGAGGAGCGGGCGACGTGGGGGGTGGAAGTGGGTGCGTGGGGGTTAGGGTTCCTGGGTCCAGGGGATAAGGGAGAGTGGGGCGGGCCGGCATGGGCCAGTGAGCTGGCCGGCTGGGCCGTTGGCCCAGTTGGCCAGGGTTTTTTTTTTGTAACTTTAGTTTTCTATTCTTTTATGTATTTTATTTCTTTTCTGTTTTATTTTGCTCCTCATTATATTTTAGTTTTGTAAAGTACAAAATGATCCCTAAATTGGTAATAGGAATTATACCACTACCACAATTAACTTGGCACCTAAATATATTAGTTTGTAATAGTTTATCATTTTAAAAGCATTTAAATAATTATTTTTGCTACTGTTTAAATCGTTTTAGAGTATTTGAACATTTTATAAAAGTGTAGTTCCTCTGCCGTAATTACTTATGCATTATTTGGCTCACTCTGAACATTATAGTTTTAATTTTTGAAAACTTTTGTTGTTTGCCTGATTTTTAAATCGAATTCAAATCGGTTTCGAACTAGTGCGAGATTAGCCACCGTAATCGAGGTGACGTGGCATCATTAGCGGAGGATTACTGTAGCGTAACTACCCGGGCGTCACAATTCTCCTCCACTACAAGAAATCTCGTCCCGAGATTTAAGAGGGGAGTAAGGGGAAAAGGGATTTGGTTACGAAATTCTAACGAGTCTTCTCGGTCTTGGCTGCTCTTCTCGAAGAGGTCAATCCATAGCGTTGATGTCTTCATTTCTCTGCTTCAGGTCCTTATGATGAAGTCGACATCCTTTCTTCGGGATCTTCATCGTACTTACTAAAGGATAAGGGGTGGTTATTCTGTAAGAACGGACCTCTGCAAGGTTGACTACCTGGTAGTTAACATCAGGGAAGGTGGCGGAAAGTAACTCTCAATTGAAAATTAAGAAAATATCGAGATCAAAGTAAGGAAGTATCATGGGAAGTTTCGAGCGGGCAGGCAATCGTTCGATGCCTCAAACAAAGTGTTGAAGGGGTTTAGAGAAATGTGAATAAGCATTGCATCTGATACCTGAATAGATCAACAGGCAGGTGGCCCGTGAATTACATACAAAGTCAAGCGCGAGGAATAACTTTGACAACAGGGTGTACAGGAGAGTCAGGTTTCGATCCTAGGACCTGTGGGTTATGGGCCCACCACGCTTCACCATGTGGGTTAAAAATAGGAGCGGTGACATCTTGCACGGTCACAATAGCAAGGCATGTCAGAGGGTAGCCTATTAGTTATGTCGGCAACATTGTCGGTACCAAGGGCGAGGGACGAAGAGAACCATTTTCCTACTCGTTGAAACGAGGCGGACCAGTAGGCAAGGTTCTCGTCCATCGGCGGTTACCGACATGTCATCAACAATAGTAACAGAGTCTTACTGACACAGTTGTACACCAAGGTGTTTACATAAGCAGAGAATATTACTGCTTAGATCATATAGATCACAAGGAAGGTTAAACAAATCAATGGAAGGAAAATGTGATCATCAGATCAAACAGAACAATGGAAAGGAAAATGTGTTTGACACGTATACCAGGGGTATACCCTTCCCAAGGACAAGCAGAGCATGATATCCATGACATGATATAATGCAGAAAACCTGTTAGGTAGGGGAGAGAAATTCATGACATTACCCATACAACGGTGTTTGGATAATTGAGCAGAAAACACTTAGGATTGGGCTTCAAATGTTCTTGTTGAAAATCGGAGTACCATAGACATGCTTCGAGATAGCCTTGATATGGTCTTCCAGCAAAGGTCAGACTTTGGATACAGGAAGGATCCATCAGGAACAACTTGTAGAATAAGTCTTACAATTTCCTCATGGGAGAATGGATAACCTTGCTAATAAGGAAACTATAACAGCAGGTCATCCGGCCAGGTGTGCTGGGCAAGCCATCACTTTACCGGGTCATAAAAGGCCAGTGTTATAACTCTTGGAAAAATGTTCCAACCATCATATATGACCGAGATTCAGATCTGATCGGTGTTAGGATACCTCGGACTCAGGATGCCTGAGAAGGAAAGGTGCAAAATAAATTAGACGACATTGTAAGATTCTCGGGAAATTTACTACGGAAGCAAGTTCCAAATCATGAGTTCATTATTAAATCAAGGATAGAATGAGGAGGTGGCTGATGAACTCAGCGACAATTCGCCGAGATTTCCAAAAGATGGATTTAGAAGGGTGCACCCAGGAACCTGGACTAGGTAGCACGATCAATGTTCGAATGATGATTCAATAAGCAATATTCTCATGATGAAACTGTAGACCAATAACTCCAAAGCAATAGGGTTGCTAGAAGTTTAGAATTTACACATCACAGACCATTTGTCGGTATTCCGGTTAGAAACAACACGGAGACCAAGAAATGAACGCAAATGGCGAGAGATATTACTATATCAAGAATTCCCAAGAGGTGGTAAAATTACCACGACATTCTTGACATAAAAGGTGGTAATATTCCAAGGTAAAGAAGGACAAATGCTGGATAGCAAGGAACTCAAGGTATAACACCAAACACGAATAAGTTTGTGTTGAACGGAAGGCAATAAAGTGGTCGGTGATAACACAAATCATCGAGGTCAAGGATGGTATTTCTCATCATGAACTCAATTGATATACAGGAAGAGCTCCGAATACTGATGATGATCACGACACATTTGTTGAGAGAATTCATGAAGATGTAATCAACTGGCGATGACATCAAGTCAAAGGAATGATGAAGCAAAAGTTTATTGAAACCATGGGTACGACACAAACTCCGAAGCAAGCTTGCTGTCCAAAGCGAAATGATATGATGAGAAAGATCGACGTAAGCTTAGCTCATCGTCAAAAATTGTGCTCTGGGAAGAAGGACCAGGTAGCACATTTAAAATCGACACGACAAGGATATAGCCAAACAGGCTAGGAATGACGTGATTGAGTTCAAACTCGTAAGTAAAGAATATTAGTAAGAGTTGTTGAACCGTAATGCGGACTCGGTTCAGTTATCGGTGTCTTTGAGTGTTTTAAAAACTCGTAGCCCGTGAAAAATTGAAATCAGTGAGGATGTAGTACTTGATGAAGAACTCATAAGAGGTTATGCAGTTCTGTGATAATGTCGAGATACCAGGGGGTAATACTCGACGACAGATCAAAGTAGAGGTTGGACTGGTGTATTGGTCCATAGATGACAAGTGATTAAACTTGTCCGAGAAATGGGATCAAAGAGAAAATATGGTCGGAACCATGATTGTAAAAGGCCAGACCCCAGATATAAGATGGACTTATATCAAGGAATAATTAATTTTTAATCAGAAGCATCGATGAGAAGATGTACATCGTGTCCATGGGCATGAACATAAAGTTCAAGGTCGACTCCCACTTCTCCAATGCATAATCTTTCATTCACTTCTCGCGTTCGATAAAGTTGTATTGTTGAAATTTTATCTGGCAAAATACCAGAAGAGTATGACTCGTGAAAACTCCCGAGTTCACTCATATAAAAGGAAGGCATAGGTTCAACCCGTCGGGGTATCGTGGAAACATATACCACAAGCTTCACTAGTAAATACCACCAGCTCGAAAGCAGATCATGGTTGGCGAAATCAAGAAATATGATTTACCAAAGGCATCATGTATCAGGGAAAGAACTTCCAAAGTGATTGAATATGAAGGACGTTGTCGGATAAAATCCAACAAGGTTCTGATGGTCCAAAAAGGATCTGATGTGAGTATCGGCTCACAACCAGAGGAAGAATCAATGCAAAGACATTGGATTATAGAAACAACTGAGTAACTTAGAGCTCGATTGCAAAGGAATTAAGATTTACAAAGCAAAGGATCAGAAGCAGACGCTCTGATCAAGGATGGATAAGTTCATTGGACATAGGGCCACAATCGATGGCAATCCGACTGGTCGGGAACCAGCTCATGTTTAAAAGGATGTCTGAGCCGGAAAGATAATTTAGAAGGGTTGATAAATGATTGTGTGCATTCGCACTCATGTTGAATCAATAGGATCAAAATGACGGTGTCAAAAGATACTAGTGAATATTGCTAGTGATATGGGAGCACCCATAATGTAAGCATACAAGTATTTGCAAAGCATTAGTTGCTAAGGATTTTCGGGGGATTGAATAGTATTTCAAAGACTTTTGTGAAACACCTGAACAACTGGGGAGGAGCGGATACTCGGAAAGTGCGAGAATTTATTCTTAGGGGTATTCAGGTGGCAAGGAACTGCAAGGCAGTAGGCACAAAATATTCTCGGGGTATCTTGTAATAACAAGATCGAGTGGGAATAAAAGTAAGCACGACAGGTGTAAGTATTTATCCATAGGGATATTTAAATGGGAGGGAATTGCACAAGCAATGGGCACAAGGTCTCAAGAGAATATCGGAGAGTATCTTCGAAATCTTCTGGTGTAGCCGGCGATCATCTGTAATGAAAGGGCTCTCCGACAGGAAGTGGTAACGAGAACCTAGAGTTAGATTTTAGCAAAATCGTTTAACCCAAATAGAAGAGAGTTCAGAGTCCCAGAGTAAAGGTCGAGGAGTAAAAGATCCAAGTACCACCCAATGGCGACGTGTGCCTGTAAGACACACAGCCATGTTAGTAAAAGTTTTTGCAATGTCTAGACTCGACTTCGGCCAAGGAGTTGGGAAGGGGGATTCCTACAGGCAGTCGGCTCTGATACCAACTTGTGACGCCCCCGGTTCAATCGTACACTAATCATGCACGCAAATGTGTACGATCAAGATCAGGGACTCACGGGAAGATATCACAACACAACTCTACAAATAAAATAAGTCATACAAGCATCATAATACAAGCCAGGGGCCTCGAGGGCTCGAATACAAGTGCTCGATCATAGACGAGTCAGCGGAAGCAACAATATCTGAGTACAGACATAAGTTAAACAAATTTTGCCTTAAGAAGGCTAGCACAAACTTGGTTACAGATCGAACGAGGCGCATGCCTCCTGCCTGGGATCCTCCTAACTACTCCTGGTCGTCATCAGCGGGCTGCACGTAGTAGTAGGCACCTCCCGTGTAGTAGGAGTCGTCGTCGACGGTGGCGTCTGGATCCTGAGCTCCAACATCTGGTTGCGACAACCAGGTAGAAGGGATAGGGGGAAAAGGGGGAAGAAAGCAACCGTGAGTACTCATCCAAAGTACTCGCAAGCAAGGAGCTACACTACATATGCATGGATATATGTGTAAGGGCCATATCAGTGGACTGAACTGCAGAATGCCAGAATAAGAGGGGGATAGCTAGTCTTATTGAAGACTACGCTTCTGGTCGCCTCCATCTTGCAGCATATAGAAGAGAGTAGACTGAAGTCCTCCAAGTAGCATCGCATAGCATAATCCTACCCGGCGATCCCCTCCTCGATGCCCTGTTAGAGAGCGATCACCGGGTTGTATCTGGCACTTGGAAGGGTGTGTTTTATTAAGTATCTGGTTCTAGTTGTCATAAGGTCAAGGTACAACTCCGGGTCGTCCTTTTACCAAGGGACACGGCTATTCGAATAGATAAACTTCCCTGCAGGGGTGCACCACATAGCCCAACACGCTTGATCCCATTTGGCCGGACACACTTTCCTGGGTCATGCCCGGCCTCGGAAGATCAACACGTCGCAGCCCCACCTTGGCACAACAGAGCGGTCAGCACGCCGGTCTAAACCTATGCGCGCAGGGGTCTGGGCCCATCGCCCTGAGCACACCTGCACGTTGCGTACGCGGCCGGAGAGCAGACCTAGCAACCTCCATTTCAAAGGAAGTCACGTTACGCGGTCCAACCCGGCGCGCGCCGCTCAGTCGCTGACGTCACGAAGTGCTTCGGCTGATACCACGACGTCGGGATACCCATAACTACTCCCGCGTAGGTGGTTAGTGCGTATAGACCAAATGGCCAGACTCAGATCAAATACCCAGATCTCGTTAAGCGTGTTAAGTATCGCGAACGCCGACTAGGGCCAGGCCCACCTCTCTCCTAGGTGGTCCGAACCTGCCCTGTCGCTCCGCCTCAAAGTAACAGTCGGGGGCCGTCGGGAACCCAGGCCCACCTCTACTGGGATGGAGCCACCTGCCCCTTCAGCCCCCATCTCCGAATAGTATCACATGTAATGTAACAGTGTAAAGTATATAGTATATGCCCGTGATCACCTCCCGAAGTGATCACGACCCAGTAGTATAGCATGGCAGACGGACAAGAGTGTAGGGCCACTGATGGAACACTAGCATCCTATACTAAACAGTAGGATAGCAGGTAAAGGTATCAACAGCAGTATCAAAGACAGGCTATGCATCAGGATAGGAATAACGAAAGCAGTAACATGCTACACTACTCTAATGCAAGCAATATAGAGGAGAATAGGCGATATCTGGTGATCAAGGGGGGGCTTGCCTGGTTGCTCTGGCAAGAGAGAGGGATCGTCAACTCCGTAGTCGAACGGGGCAGCAGCAACGTCGGTCTCGGGGTCTATCGAGAGAAGAGGGGGGACAAACAATAAATATTTAAGCAAGCAGATGCATAATGATGCATGACAGGACAGGTAACGGCGTTAGAGGTGCCCTAACGCGGTATGGGATGATACCGGTGAAGGGGGAAAACAACCGGGAAAGTATCCCCGATGTTTCGCGTTTTCGAGCAGAGGAGCCGGAGGGGAAAAGTTGCGAGTTTGATATGTTAGGAATGTGTGGCGGACGAACGGGCTGTGTAACCGGGTTCGCCACGTCATTCTGAGCAACTTTCATGTTGAAAATATTTTAATCCGAGTTACGGATTAAAAGATATGATTTTCTAAAGATTTTATTAATTTCTGGAATTTAATTAATTAATTGATTAATTCGAAAAGGAATTAAATGACATCAGCATGATGTCATGCTGACGTCAGCAGTCAACAGGGTTGACTGGTCAACCTGACCAGTGGGCCCCACTGGTCAGTGACACGTTTTAATTAATCAGATTAACTAAATTAATTAAAATTAATTAGGGGGGGGGGGCACTGTCATACTAATTAATTAACTAATTAACAATAGTTAATTAGGTTAATTAACACTATCTAGTTAATTTAATCAAAATTATTTAAGTTTAATTAATTAATTTCATTATTTATTTATTTATTATTATTTATTCCTATTATTATTATTATTATTATTATTTTACTATTGTTTTTTTAAAACATTATGGGAGGGCGGCCCCGCATGTCATAGGCCCTGGGGGCCTTATTGGGTCGGGCGTCGGGCACACCCGAATGGGTGCTGGCCCGCGAGGATGCACCCGACGCGGGCGCTGCGAGCGCTGCGGAGGGGAGGAGCGGTTGGGGGCGGCGCGCTCGGCGCGGCGCGTGCGCGCGCGATGGGGCGGAGGCCGCGACAGAGCGGGACGAGGGAAGCAGGGGGATCCGGGGCAGCAGTGGGCGATGGCGAGAGGCGCGATGGGCGGCAAGGGGCGCCGAGGTCACGGCGCACTACAGCAGCGGGAAGGAACAGAGTAAGCACGGCGCCGCGGCGAGCGCCGGCGCGAGAGGCGGGGCCGTGCGGGCGGGGTGGCTGGCGGAAGCACCAGAAGGGTAAGCGGGGCGCGCGCGGTGATGGCGAGCTGCAGACGGGGCGTGGGCACGCGGGATGCCATGGACAGCAGGGTGCGCGCGGGGCTTCGCCGGGCGCGGCCAAGGCGAGGCACGGAGCAGCGAGCGTGCGCGCGAGAACAGGGGAGAGGAGGGCCCGGGGCCTCACCGGGGTTGTAGGGACGGGGGCAGCGGGGCTCGGGGTGGTCGACGGGGACGACGGCGACGGCGCGACGGAGAGGAGGCAGACCATCGGGGAGGAGGAGGCAGTCCGGCGAGGTGCGTCGGCGATGGACGGCGTCGGGCGTCGGGGATCGAGCGGCGCGGGCGCGGCTGGTCCTTGCCCCCGATCTCGATCCAGATCGGGGGGAGAGGAGCGGGCGACGTGGGGGGTGGAAGTGGGTGCGTGGGGGTTAGGGTTCCTGGGTCCAGGGGATAAGGGAGAGTGGGGCGGGCCGGCATGGGCCAGTGAGCTGGCCGGCTGGGCCGTTGGCCCAGTTGGCCAGGGTTTTTTTTTTGTAACTTTAGTTTTCTATTCTTTTATGTATTTTATTTCTTTTCTGTTTTATTTTGCTCCTCATTATATTTTAGTTTTGTAAAGTACAAAATGATCCCTAAATTGGTAATAGGAATTATACCACTACCACAATTAACTTGGCACCTAAATATATTAGTTTGTAATAGTTTATCATTTTAAAAGCATTTAAATAATTATTTTTGCTACTGTTTAAATCGTTTTAGAGTATTTGAACATTTTATAAAAGTGTAGTTCCTCTGCCGTAATTACTTATGCATTATTTGGCTCACTCTGAACATTATAGTTTTAATTTTTGAAAACTTTTGTTGTTTGCCTGATTTTTAAATCGAATTCAAATCGGTTTCGAACTAGTGCGAGATTAGCCACCGTAATCGAGGTGACGTGGCATCATTAGCGGAGGATTACTGTAGCGTAACTACCCGGGCGTCACAGTGATGTGGCGCAATGTCTTGTCAGTTTCGAGCTGGTGTTCCCACCAACCTTCTTCAATATTATGACGCACGTCCTAGTTCATCTAGTCGACGAGATTCTTGTTCCGGGCCTCGTATTTCTACCCAATATGTTCCCCTTTGAGAGGTTCATGGGAGTCTTAAAGAAATATGTCCATAACCGCGCTATGCCAGAAGGAAGCATCTCCATGGGCCATCAAATAGAGGATGTCATTGGGTTTTGTGTTGACTTCATTCCTGACCTTAAGAAGATTGGTCTCCCTCAATCACGGTATGAGGGGAGACTGATTGGAAAAAGCACGCTAGGAGGGGACTCAATAATATGCAGGGACGGGCATTCTTGGTCTCAAGCACACTACACAGTTCTACAGAACTCTACCTTGGTGACCCTGTATGTCGATGAACACAAGAATATTCTGCGCTCCAAACACGCGGACTTTCGACAGTTGGTTGGAAACACGTCTCAGAGGTGACAACAATGTTTCTGGTGAGCTATACTCGTTGTCCAGGGGACCATCTTTGAATGTATTGACTTACAAAGGATACGAGATAATGGGAAAATATTTTACACGATCGCCCAAGATCAAAAGAGCACCAACCAAAACAGCGGTGTCCGCTTTGATGCAGCAACCAAGAGGGGAAACGACACATATTATGGTTTCATAGTGGACATATGGAAACTTGACTACGGACATGATTTTAAGGTCCCTTTATTTAAGTGCAAATAGGTCGATCTGTCAGGAGGTGGGGTACAGGTAGACTCACATTACGGAATGACAACAGTGGATCTGAACAATCTTGGGTACACAGATGAACCATTCGTCCTAGCCAATGATGTGGCGCAGGTTTTCTATGTGAAGGACATGTCTACCAAACCGAGAAAAAGAAAAGATAAGGAAGCGAATACATCATATGATGAGCCAAAGCGCCACATATTTCTTTCAGGAAAAAGAGACATGAGGGCAAGACCAACATGTCTGAAGATTATGAAAAGTTTCATGAAATTCCTCCCTTCAAAGTCAAGACTGACCCAAGCACCCTGTTAAGCGATGAAGAATATCCATGGTTACGGTGCAATAAGCAAAGGACACAAGCAAAGAAAAAGTGAAGACTTTCTCTCCACAACTATTATCACTGTAGTTACATGTGAAGAAATGAAATCCCTTGGTAACAGATGAGTTTCCATATGAAACCCTGATACTTCGAAAGAGATTGTCCGTTTTGTACACGAAGTGCATCAAGTTTTTGCCGTAACCCTCTAAACTTTTTAGCACATGCTATCTGGGTGAAATGATGATACCATGCCAATTTTCAACCTCTTGAGAGTTCATTTCAAGTGCTTTTCAATTTCAGGGTCATATAGCTCAAAAAAAATCAGTAAATGCATGAAAAATAACAGATGAAGTCAGAAAGGGTTGAAAATTGATGATGTGGCTTTGAATGGTGCATTTTGAACACACAAAAAGTCTGGAGTTCAAATAAGTTCAAAAAAAATGAAATCCCTTTGTAACGGATGAGTTTTCGTCCGAAACCCTAATACTTCGAAAGAGATTGTCCATTTTGCACACAAAGTGCATCAAGGTTTTGCCGTAACCCTCTCAAATTTGTAGCACATGCTATGTGCGTGAAATGATGATACCATGCCAATTTTCAACCTCTTCAGACTTCATTTGAATTGCTTTTCAAATTCAGGGTCATTTAGCTCAAAAAATTCAGTAAATGCATGAAAAATAACAAATGAAGTCATAAAGGGTTGAAAATTTATGATGTGGCTTTGAATGGTGCATTTTGAACACACAAAAAGTCTGGAGTTCAAATAAGTTCAAAAAAAATGAAATCCCTTTGTAACAGATGAGTTTTCGTCTGAAACACTGATACTTCGAAAGAGATTGTCCATTTTGTACACGAAGTGCATCCAGGTTTTGCCGTAACCCTCTCAACTTTTTAGCACATGCTATGTGGGTGAAATGATGATATCATGCCAATTTTCAACCTCTTCAGAGTTCATTTGAAGTGCTTTTCAATTTGAAGGTCATTTAGCTCAAAAAATCAGTAATATAAAAAAGAATGAACTAGAAAACTTTAATGAAACTCTAATAGAAAAAAGAATGAACTAGAAAACTTTAATGAGACTCTAATAGCCAAAGGAATCAACTAAAAGGCTTTTATAAACCTCTAGTATTTTTGAAACAAAAATTATATAAAATTTATGCAACTAGAAAACTTTATGCAACTAAAATTATCAAAGTATTTTCTGTTCAAAACAATAATAGCAAAAAGAATTTTCATAAAGAACTTCTTGTGATAGAAACTTTAATAGCAAACTAAAATAACAAAATCAGTTTTTGATTAAAACAGACATTTAAAATAACCTAAAAATTACCTAAAGAAAATGAATCACTCAAAAAAAAAAGAGCTAAAATGCTTTTATAAAACTCTAATAGCTAAAGGAATCAACTAAAAAGCTTTTATAAACTTCTAGTATTTTTGAAAGAAATATTATATAAAATTTATGCAACTAAAATTATCAAAGTATTTCTGTTCAAAACATTAATAGCAAAAAGAATTTTCATAAAGAACTTTTTTGTTAGAAACTTTAACAGCAAACTAAAGTAACAAAATCTGTTTTTGATTTAAAAAACATTTAAAATAACCTAAGAATTACCTAAAGCAAAAGGAATCACTCAAAAAATCTAAAAAATTTAGTAAAGCATGAAACAAAAAAAAGTACAGAAATAAATAAAAATATGCCGCCTACAGGGCCACCACGTCCTGCATACGACTAGAAACTCAACTAGAATGTTGGGCCAGGATGCAGGCCTGCGGCAGCCCAGTAGGCCCACAAGCATAGTAGTGTTATATTAGACCCGTAGGCCTGCAGTTCAGAGGAGTTCGGGATGGAAGAGGCAGCGGAGCTTATAAATAGGTGCGGGGTGCTCCCAACTAGCGAGGTGGGACTAAACTCCAACCACCACGCTGCTGTGCAAGGCTATAGGTCCCGGTTGGTGACACGATCCAGGACCAATGCCGCCCTTTGGTCCCGGTTCGTGGCACCAACCGGGACCAATGCCCTCCTTTAGTCCCGGTTGGTGCCACCAACCGGGACCAAAGGTCTCTGTTCCCTTTGGTCTGCTGAAAAGAGACCTTTGGTCCCGGTTGGTGTCACGAACGGACGAAAGGGGGGCATTTGTCCCGGTTGGTGCCATGAACCAGGACCAATGCTTCATGTATATATAGCAAAGACTTCGCAGTTTCTGCAGATCACTTCTTCTCCGCCCGACGCCCCAGCGCTGCTCCTCGTCGTCGCCGCCGCCGAGCCCTGCACCATCGCGTCGTCGCAGACGCCGTCAGGCCGCTCCACCGCGCCGTCGTCGTCGTCGTCGCCGCCGCCCGCCACGACACCGCCCGGCCCGACGCCGACACCGCCTAACACCGCCCGGCCCGCCCTTGCCCGCCCCGACGCCGCCCGCCGTGCGCCCCTGCCTGCCCCGACGCCGCTCGCCATGCCCCACTGCCCCTGCCCCGGCGCCTCCTTTGTGAGCACCGCGCCCCTGCCCTGCCCCCCCGCCGCCGCCGTGTTCCTTTTTTGGCTATATATGCTTTCTTTTTATATGTATGTATGTATGAATTTTTTGTATGTATGTTTGTATTTTTTAAACTTTTTATATGTATGGAAAAGAGGAAGAAGGAAGAAGGAATAAGGAAGAAGGGAGAAAAAGAAGGAGAGGAAAAAGGGGAGAAAAAAGAGAAGAAGAGGAGAAAAAAACAAGAAAAGAAAGAAGGAGAAGAGGAAGAGAAGAAAAAAAATAAGAAGAGGAAGAAGAAAAAAAAAGAGGAGAAGAAGAAGAAATAGAGAATAATCTATTTTTTCTTCTTCTCCTCTATTCCTCCTTCTTCTCCTTTTATTCTTCTTCTCCTCTTTTTTTTCTTCTTCTTCCTCTTCTTGATTTTTATCGGGAACAAGGGTGTCGTGGATCGCCGAGCGGTCGAGGGTCGGGAAGTAGGCTAGATGGTCGAGGGTCGCCGAGGGTTCAAGGGTCGAGGGTCGTCAAGGGGTCGAGGGTCGAGGGTCGCCGAGGGTTCAAGGGTTGAGGGTCGTCGAGGGGTCAAGGATCGAGGGTCGAGGGTCGCCGAGGGTTCAAGGGTTGAGGGTCGTCGAGGGGTCAAGGATCGAGGGTCGAGGGTCGCCGAGGGTTCGAGGGTTGAGGGTCGTCGAGGGGTCGATGTTCGAGGATCACCGAGGGGTCGAGAGGGGGATGTCGATCAACCCCCTCTCGCTCGACCAACTCTCGAGGACACCCAAACCCTAAAAAACGGTTGTCGATCTCCTACCCCCTCCCGCCCTTACGTGACAAACTCTCTCGAGATTTATAAGAGATTTATAAAGAATGCCCCCATTATGGATGTGCATCATTCAGTTGATCCATATTTTCTCTGATCTCATCTACGTAACGTTCTATATGTCACGTTGCCTTGTGTCAAAGTATTGAAGAAATCCATGGCTTCATCATTAGCCGAAAGTAACCGGGGCATGATGGTACTAACCTCTCCAAAATTATTTTGGAACGGAGTCCCGGATAGGATAATCTGCTTTTTTTTACGAAGTTCAGCAAAGGCCTTCCAAATAGCAATATTCGGAAGGCTCTTGCTGAACTTCATAACAAAAAGCGAATTACCCTATCTGTAAGTTGAGTGTAAATAGACAGTAATCACAGTGTTCCTATTTTCTGAAAGTTCCAGTGTCAGTTAGTGTCTTTTTTTTAAGTTCTAGTAGTACACATTATAAGTGTAAGTAAAACCCCTGATATGCCACTGTAACGGCAGTGCTAATTTGACTATAAGTTTTGTGTAAATGACTGTAATTATCACCATAATTTTCTATAAGTTCCAGTCATAATGTCACTGTAATTTCAAACAATATGAGTATGTAAATACACTGTAATTTTTAGAGTGCTAATTTGACTGTAAGTTTTGTGTATTTAGAATGTAAACTGCAAGTTACCAGTATACCCTAATGACAGACTAATTTTCTCACAAATGGCTGTAAGTAGACTGTAATGACAGTGTTATTTGATTGTATTTTCTGTGTAATGACAGTGTAAGTTGACACAATGGAGATACACATTTGTACAGTATTTTACAAATTACAGGCGCAGCTGTTTAGTGTTCCCGGGGAACCGGATCAAAAGCAACAAGACCCGCAAAAAAAAAAAGGATCAAAAGCAAAAAACCTCTTTTAGGTTTTGGTGTTTTTGGTCATACTTTTAGCCCGAACATACACATGCGTGGGCTTTGTTCATTGACATACAGGGAAAGAGACATACAATTGTTCTCTGTCTATTTGTCAGGAAATTTGATTGAAATCCATTTGCATTCCAGTCGACTATCAGATAGACAGTCCCAGACTTTGCACACCACGAAGTACCAAGGCACGTGCACACCAAGGCGGAATAGCACTGCTCCTTACTCCGAGGGGCTTCTGTCAGGCACTCTTCTGTGCGGCTTCACATGCAACTAGTTAAAGCATCTGCAATAGAAGATGCAAATTTAGGGTTGTAAAACAGGAGATGTAAAAAATTTACATCTTCAAAACGTGCTTTTTGTATCTAAAAAATGCCAACTCCAACAGAAGATGTATATTGGAGATGCAAAAGAGCAACTCCAATAGAAGATGCAAATGGAGATGTAAAGCTATACTTCAACTACTACTTCTTCATTTGAAACCTATATTTCAAACATAGAAAATTCAACTACTACTTCATTTCAAACATAATTAAACATAGTTCTAATTCATAAAAACATAGCAAACTCAACTACTACTAGTTCACCTACTATTAGTTCGAGGTACAACATTCATTTACTACTACTAGTTCGAATTTCCTCCTCCTCCTCCTCCTCCTCCTCCTCCTTCTTCTTCGGCGGCGAACTGATTTGGGCGGCGGCCGAGCGGCTGTGCAGCAGCGTGTGGCGGGAGGATGAAGATTGGGGGGAGGGGAAGAGAAAGGAAGTTGCAGTTCGGCAGTTGGCGGGAGGTCGCGTTTTTACATCTCGTGGAGGTGGACATGCAAATTTGCACCGCAAAGTGTTATAGAGATGTAATATTTTTTGCATCTGCATCATCTGTTGGAACACTATTTTTGGCCTCTGGAGATGCAAAGTTAGGTATTTTTATATCTACATCTTCTATTGAAGATGCTCTTAGCAACTTCACATGCAACTCTGACATTATGTACACACACATGCAGGAAGTTCTCTTGCCACACATGGATATGCGTCGATCTCTTAATGGCTTACGGGCACAAGTTTATCTATTACTGCAGGCGATCAGTCAGAGCCTAGTTGGATGATGCGTTGACAGATGCATGAGAGAAACACGTCAAGATGGATGAGCAAAAAAAAAATACAAATTAGTGTTATACACACCCAAAACAACGAGATGCAAGCTCAGATAGAAAACTTTAAGAAGTTTCGATATGCACTCCGTACTGTTGTGATGATTTGATAAGTAATCCCAGCTGGATCAGTAGCAGGAATTCTTCTGGTTGAATCCATTGCACTGATGATGTTTGGAACAATACCGATGAACAATGGGCATCTGACTATTAGTTAAGTTCTTCTTAGTATTATGCATATAGTCAAGATCAGCCCAATGCAAGCACATACCACTAGGTTCAGTATGTTAAAAGAATAATAAGACATAAAGATACAAACTTATACACAGAAGATGTGACCCCCGAACACCCCCCCCTACTTACTAGCAGTCTGTGTAGTCTGAGTGAACGCCACTAATTACTGTACTACTAGTCGTCAACCCGTGCAAATGCACGGGCTAGTTTAATAACCTACAATGGGATGAAGTTGTGAGACTACTGTTAAACACAATTATACGTGTGTTGTAGCGTGGCAGGAGATTGCATTACTTGCGCATATATGCTAGGTAGTTAGGAAGAATATTTATCTTAACTAGAGTCCTTATCTCTATCTCTTTCTTTCTCCTCAAGCTTGTAATCTCAACTGCTGTATGCGCTATCCAGGGAGGTGCGCCCCTTGGCCTTTATAACACACAACAGCGCCCCCACGATGGGTAAGACTCTTTCGCCTATTCGCACATGGTATAAGAGCCTCCTCTTCCAAACCCTTGCTGCTCTATAGTCCCAAGCCATGTCTTCCTCCAGCGCCGCCGCAAGCAATCTCGGTCAGGTCACGGAGAAGCTCTCCCGGACGAACTACGTCCTGTGGCGAACTCAGGTTACGCCGCAGCTGAGGGGAGCCGGGCTCTTCGGCTACGTCGATGGGACGATGCTGGAACACACCCGCCTCCTCGTCACCAAGGACAAGGAAGGCAAGGAATCGTCTGAGCTAAACCCTCTCCATCCCATCTGGGTGAGGGAGGATCAACAAGTTCTCGGCTACCTCCTCAACAACCTCTCCAAGGAAGTGCTGATCGCGGTGACCACGGTCACCATCGCGCATGCCCTCTGGGTGGTGCTTGCAGCCATGTTTTCTTCTCAATCTTTGAGCCGTATAGACAATATTCGCACTGCCTTGATCAATGCACAGAAGGGCAGCCAATCGGTTGTTGCATACTACGCTCATATGCGTGGCCTTGCCGATGAACTCGCCGCGGCAGGCAAGCCCATCCAGGATGATGAGCTCATCTCCTACCTGCAGCATGGGCTGGATATGGACTACCAGCCCCTCGTCTCCGCCCTCGACGCCCGTGTCATGCCGGTCTCCATCGACGAGTTGTACTCCATGCTGAGCAACTTTGATCAGCGTGTGGCACAGTTCCACAGCACCGACGGCGGCTTCAAGTCTTCGGCCAACGCCGCCACTCGCGGGCGCGGCGGTTACTCCTCGCACTCCCGCGGTCCTCCTCGACACAAGGGCAAGCAAGGTGGCAGCGGCTCCAGCAACTCCTCTCGCGGCGGACGTCCCTGTTGGGGAACGTAGCATAAATTCAAAATTTTCCTACGTGTCACCAAGATCAATCTATGGAGTCATCTAGCAACGAGGGAGGAGTGGATCTACATACCCTTGTAGATCGCGCGCGGAAGCGTTCAAGAGAACGGGGTTGATGGAGTTGTACTCGTCGTGATTCAAATCACCGATGATCCTAGTGCCGAACAGACGGCACCTCCGCGTTCAACACACGTACGGAACGGAGACGTCTCCCATGCCTTGATCCAGCAAGGAGGAGGGAGAGGTTGATGGAGATCCAGCAGCACGACGGCGTGGTGGAAGTAGCGGGATTCCAACAGGGCTTCGCTAAGCACTGCGGGAGGAGGGAGATGTGTCACGGGAGGGAGAGGGAGGCGCCAGGCCTTAGATTGGTTTGCTCCTCCTTTTCCCCACTATATATAGGGCCAATGGAGAGGGGGAGGCGCAACCCTTGCCCCTTCCTCCAAGGAAGGGTGCGGCCAAGGGTGGGGAGGAGTCCATCCTCCCCAAGGCACCTCGGAGGTGCCTTCCCCCTTTAGGACTCTCCCCTTTTTCCTATCTCTTGGCGCATGGGCCTCTTGGGGCTGGTGCCCTTGGCCCATATAGGCCAAGGCACACCCCTTACAGCCTATGTGGCCCCCGGGGGCAGGTGGCCCCACCCGGTGGACCCCCGGGACCCTTCCGGTGGTCCCGGTACAATACCGATGACCCCGAAACTTGTCCCGATGGCCGAAATAGTACTTCCTATATATAATTCTTTACCTCCGGACCATTCTGGAACTCCTCGTGACGTCCGGGATCTCATCCAGGACTCCGAACAACTTTCGGGTTACCGCATACTAATATCTCTATAACCCTAGCGTCACCGAACCTTAAGTGTGTAGACCCTACGGGTTCGGGAGACATGCAGACATGACCGAGACGTTCTCCGGTCAATAACCAATAGCGGGATCTGGATACCCATGTTGGCTCCCACATGTTCCATGATGATCTCATCGGATGAACCACGATGTCAAGGACTTAATCAATCCCATATACAATTCCCTTTGTCTAGCGGTATTGAACTTGCCCGAGATTCGATCGTCGGTATCTCGATACCTTGTTCAATCTCGTTACCGGCAAGTCTCTTTACTCGTTCCGTAACACATCATCCCGTGATCAACTCCTTGATCACATTGTGCACATTATGATGATGTCCTACCGAGTGGGCCCAGAGATACCTCTCCATTTACACGGAGTGACAAATCCCAGTCTCGATTCGTGCCAACCCAACAGACACTTTCAGAGATACCCGTAGTGTACCTTTATAGCCACCCAGTTACGTTGTGAAGTTTGGCACACCCAAAGTATTCCTACGGTATCCGGGAGTTGCACAATCTCATGGTCTAAGGAAATGATACTTGACATTAGAAAAGCTTTAGCATACGAACTACACGATCTAGTGCTATGCTTAGGATTGGGTCTTGTCCATCACATCATTCTCATAATGATGTGATCCCGTTATCAACGACATCCAATGTCCATGGTCAGGAAACCGTAACCATCTATTGATCAACGAGCTAGTCAACTAGAGGCTTACTAGGGACATGGTGTTGTCTATGTATCCACACATGTATCTGGGTTTCCTATCAATACAATTATAGCATGGATAATAAACGATTATCATGAACAAGGAAATATAATAATAATCAATTTATTATTGCCTCTAGGGCATATTTCCAACAGTCTCCCACTTGCACTAGAGTCAATAATCTAGTTCACATCGCCATGTGATTAACACTCACAGGTCACATCGCTATGTAACCAACATCCAAGAGTCTAGTTCACATCACTATGTGATTAGCACTCAATGAGTTCTGTGTTTGATCATGTTGCTTGTGAGAGAGGTTTTAGTCAACGGGTCTAAACCTTTCAGATCCGTGTGTGCTTTACAAAACTCTATGTCATCTCCTAGATGTAGCTACCACGTTCTACTTGGAGCTATTCCAAATAACTGTTCTACTTGGAGCTATTCTAAATTGTTGCTCCATTATACGTATCCGGTATCCCTACTCAGAGCAATCCGGATAGGTGTCAAGCTTGCATCGACGTAACCCTTTACGAAGAACTCTTTTACCACCTCCATAATCGAGAAAATTCCTTAGTCCACTAGTTACTAAGGATAACTTTGACCGCTGTCCTGTGATCCATTCTTGGATCACTCTTGTACCCCCTTGATTGACTCATGGCAAGGCACACTTCAGGTGCGGCACACAGCATAGCATACTGTAGAGAGCCTATGACAAAAGCATAAGGGACGACCTTCGTCCTTCCTCTTTCTTCTGCCGTGGTCGAGCTTTAAGTCTTAACTTCATACCTTACATCTCAGGCAAGAACTCCTTCTTTGACTGATCCATCTTGAACACCTTCAAGATCATGTTAAGGTATGCGCTCATTTGAAAGTACCATTAAGCGTTTTGATCTATCCTTATAGATCTTGATGCTCAATGTTCAAGTAGCTTAATCTAGGCTTTCCATTGAAAAACACTTTCCAAATAACCCTATATATGCTTTCCAGAAATTTTACATCATTTCTGATCAACAATATGTCAACAACATATACTCATCAGAAATTCTATAGTGCTCCCACTCACTTCTTTGGAAATACAAGCTTCTCATAAACTTTGTATACACCAAAATCTTTGATCATCTCATCAAAGCACACATTCCAACTCTGAGATGCTTACTCCAGTCCTTAGAAGGATTGCTGGAGCTTTGCATACTTATTAGCATCTTTCAGGATTGACAAAACCTTCCGGTTGTATCACATACAACCTTTCCTAAAAAAAAAACGTCGAGGAAACAATGTTTTGACATCCTATCTGCAAGATTTCATAAATAATGCAGTAATAGCTAATATAATTCCAACAGACTTTTAGCATCGCTACGAGTGAGAAAATCTCACCGTAGTCAACTCCTTGAACTTGTCAGAAAACATCTTAACGACAAGTCGAGCTTTCTTAATGGTGACATTTACCATCATTGTCCGTCTTCCTTTTAAAATCCATATGTACCCAACAGCCTTATGACCATCAAGTAATTCTTCCAAAGTCTACACTTTGTTTTCATACATGGATCCTACCTCGGATTTTATGGCCTCGAGCCATTTATCGGAATCCAGGCCCACCATTTCTTCTCCATAACTCGTAGGTTCATTGTTGTCTAACAACTTGACTTCTAAGACAGGGTTACGTACCACTCTGAAGTAGTACGCATCCTTGTCATCCCACGAGGTTTGGGAGTGACTTGATCTGAAGTTTCATGATTACTATCATAAGCTTCCACTTCAATTGGTGTAGGTGCCACAGGAACAACTCTTTGTGCCCTGCTATACACTAGTTGAAGTGACGGTTCGTTAACCTCATCAAGTCTCCCCATCCTCCCACTCAATTCTTTCGAGAGAAACTTTTCCTCGAGAAAGGACCCGATTCTAGAAACAATCCCTATTGCTTTCGGATCTGAGATAGGAGGTATACCCAACTGTTTTGGGTGTCCTATGAAGATGCATTTATCCGCTTTGGGTTCGAGCTTATCGGCCTGAAACTTTTCCACATAAGCGTCGCAGCCCCAAACTTTTAAGAAATGACAGCTTAGGTTTCTCTAAACCATAGTTCATACGGTGTCATCTCATCGGAATTACGTGGTGCTCTATTTAAAGTGAATGTGGTTGTCTTTAATGCCTAACCCATAAACTATTGTGGTAATTCGATAAGAGACATCATGGTATGCATCATATCCAATAGGGTGCAGTTATGATGTTCGGACACACCATCACACTATGGTGTTCCAGGCTGTATTAGTTGTGAAACAATTTCCACAATGTCTTAATTCTGTGCCAAATTCGTAATTCAGATATTCATCTCTATGATCATATCATAGATCTTTTATCCTCTTGTCACGACGATCTTTCAACTTCACACTGAAATTACTTGAACCTTTCAATAATTCAGACTCGTGATTCATCAAGTAAATGCACTCAACATCTACTCAAATCATCTGTGAAGAAAGAACATAACGATATCCACTACATGCATCAGCACTCATTGGACTGCACACATCAAAATGTATTACTTCCAACAATTTGCTTTCTAGTTCCATTTTACTGAAACCGAGGCTTTCAGTCATCTCGCCCATGTGGTATGATTTGCATGCCTCAAGTGATTCAAAATCAAGTGAGTTCAAACGGTCCATTTGCATGGAGTTTCTTCATGCATATACACCAACAGACATGGTTCGCATGTCTCAAACCTTTCAAAAATGAGTGAGTCCAAAGATCCATCCACATGGAGCTTCTTCATGCGTTTTATACCGATATGACTTACGTGGCAGTGCCACAAGTAGGTGGTACTATCATTACTATCTTTTGGTATGAACATGTGTATCACTACGATCGAGATTCAATAAACCATTCATTTTAGGTGTAAGACCATTGAAGGTATTATTCAAACAAACAGAGTAACCATTATTCTCCTTAAATGAATAACCGTATTGCAATAGACATAATCTAATCACGTCTATGCTCAACGCAAACACCAATTTCAATGGTAGAGGGAGCGTGCGATGCTTGATCATATCAACATTGGAAACACTTCCAACACATATCGTCAGCTCACCTTTAGCTAGTCCCCATTTATTCCGTAGCTTTTATTTCGAGTTGCTAACACTTAGCAACCGAACCGGTATCTAATACCCTGGTGCTACTAGGAGTACTAGTAAAGTACACATCAACACAATGTATATCCAATATACTTCTATCGACCTTGCCAGCCTTCTAATCTACCAAGTATCTAGGGTAATTCCGCTCCAGTGGTTGTTCCCCTTATTACAGAAGTACTTAGTCTCGGGTTTGGGTTCAACCTTGGGTTTCTTCTCCAGAGCAGCAGCTGATTTGCCGTTTCATGAAGTATCCCTTCTTGCCCTTGCCCTTCTTGAAACTAGTGGTTTCACTAACCATCAATAATTGATGCTCCTTCTTGATATCTACTTTTGCGGTGTCAAACATCGCGAATATCTCAAGGATCATCATATATGTCCCTGATATATCATAGTTCATCACGAAGCTCTAGCAGCTTGGTGGTAATGACTTCGGAGAAACATCACTATCTCATCTAGGAAGATCAACTCCCACTTGATTCAAATGATTTTTGTACTCAGACAATCTGAGCACAAGCTCAACAATTGAGCTTTTCTCCCTTAGTTTGTAGGCTAAGAAAAATCGTCGGAGGTCTTATACCTCTTGACGCGGGCACGAGCCTGAAATTCCAATTTCAGCCCTCGAAACATCTCATATGTTTCGCGACGTTTCAAAAACGTCTTCGGTGCCTCAACTCTAAACCGTTTAACTGAACTATCATGTAGTTATCAAAACGTGTATGTCAGATGTTCGCAACATCCACAGACCACGTTCGAGGTTCAGCACACTGAGCAGTGCATTAAGGACATAAGCCTTCTAAGAAGCAATGAGGACAATCCTCAGTCTACGGACCTAGTCCGCATAATTGCTACTATCAACTTTCAACTAAATTTTCTCTAGGAACATATCTAAACAGTAGAACTGAAGCGCGAGCTACGACATAATTTGCGAAGACCTTTTGACTATGTTCAGGATAATTAAGTTCATCTTATGAACTCCCACTCAGATAGACATCCCTCTAGTCATCTAAGTGATTACATGATCCGAATCAACTAGGCCGTGTCCGATCATCACGTGAGACGGACTAGTCAACGTCGGTGAACATCTTCATGTTGATCGTATCTTCCATACGACTCATGCTCGACCTTTCGGTCTTCTGTGTTCCGAGGCCATGTCTGTACATGCTAGGCTCGTCAAGTTAACCCTAAGTGTTTTGCATGTGTAAAACTGTCTTACACCCGTTGTATGTGAACGTAAGGATCTATCACACCCGATCATCACGTGGTGCTTCGAAACGACGAACTGTAGCAACGGTGCACAGTTAGGGGAGAACACTTCTTGAAATTGTTGTAAGGGATCATCTTATTTACTACCGTCGTTCTAAGCAAATAAGATGTATAAACATGATAAACATCACATGCAATCAAATAGTGACATGATATGGCCATCATCACTTTGCTCCTTTTAATCTCCATCTTCGGGGCTCCATGATCATCATCGTCACCGGCATGACACCATGATCTCCATCATCATGATCTCCATCATCGTGTCTTCTTGAAGTTGTCACGTCATCTATTACTTCTACTACTACAGCTAACGGTTAGCAATAAAGTAAAGTAATTACATGACGTTTATGTTGACACGCAGGTCATGAATAAATAAAGACAACTCCTATGGCTCCTGCCGGTTGTCATACTCATCGACATGCAAGTCGTGATTCCTATTACAAGAACATGATCAATCTCATACATCACATATATCATTCATCACATCCTTTGGCCATATCACATCACATAGCATACCCTGCAAAAACAAGTTAGACGTCCTCTAATTGTTGTTGCATGTTTTACGTGGCTGCTATGGGTTTCTAGCAAGAACGTTTCTTACCTACGCAAAACCACAACGTGATATGCCAATTGCTATTTACCCTTCATAAGGACCCTTTTCATCGAATCCGATCCGACTAAAGTGGGAGAGACAGACACCCGCCAGCCACCTTATGCAACTAGTGCATGTTTGTCGGTGGAACCGGTCTCACGTAAGAGTACGTGTAAGGTTGGTCCGGGCCGCTTCATCCCACGATGCCGCCGAATCAAGATAAGACTAGTAACGGCAAGCATATTGAACAAAATCAACACCCACAACTACTTTGTGTTCTACTCGTGCATAGAATCTACGCAATAGACCTAGCTCATGATGCCACTGTTGGGGAACGTAGCATAAATTCAAAATTTTCCTAAGTGTCACCAAGATCAATCTATGGAGTCATCTAGAAACGAGGGAGGAGTGGGTCTACATACCCTTGTAGATCGCGCGCGGAAGCGTTCAAGAGAACGGGGTTGATGGAGTCGTACTCGTCGTGATTCAAATCACCGATGATCCTAGTGCCGAATGGACGGCACCTCCGCGTTCAACACACGTACGGAACGGAGACGTCTCCCATGCCTTGATCCAGCAAGGAGGAGGGAGAGGTTGATGGAGATCCAGCAGCACGACGGTGTGGTGGAAGTAGCGGGATTCCAACAGGGCTTCGCTAAGCGCCGCGGGAGGAGGGAGATGTGTCACGGGAGGGAGAGGGAGGCGCCAGGCCTTAGATTGGTTTGCTCCTCCTTTTCCCCACTATATATAGGGCCAATGGAGAGGGGGAGGCGCAGCCCTTGCCCCTTCCTCCAAGGAAGGGTGCGGCCAAGGGTGGGGAGGAGTCCATCCTCCCCAAGGCACCTCGGAGGTGCCTTCCCCCTTTAGGACTCTCCCCTTTTTCCTATCTCTTGGCGCATGGGCCTCTTGGGGCTGGTGCCCTTGGCCCATATAGGCCAAGGCACACCCCTTACAGCCTATGTGGCCCCCGGGGGCAGGTGGCCCCACCCGGTGGACCCCCGGGACCCTTCCGGTGGTCCCGGTACAATACCGATGACCCCGAAACTTGTCCCGATGGCCGAAATAGTACTTCCTATATATAATTCTTTACCTCCGGACCATTCTGGAAGTCTCGTGACGTCCGGGATCTCATCCGGGACTCCAAACAACTTTCGGGTTACCGCATACTAATATCTCTATAACCCTAGCGTCACCGAACCTTAAGTGTGTAGACCCTACGGGTTCGGGAGACATGCAGACATGACCGAGACGTTCTCCGGTCAATAACCAACAGCAGGATCTAGATACCCATGTTGGCTCCCACATGTTCCACGATGATCTCATCGGATGAACCACGATGTCAAGGACTTAATCAATCCCATATACAATTCCCTTTGTCTAGCGGTATTGAACTTGCCCGAGATTCGATCGTCGGTATCTCGACACCTTGTTCAATCTCGTTACCGGCAAGTCTCTTTACTCGTTCCGTAACACATCATCCCATGATCAACTCCTTGATCACATTGTGCACATTATGATGATGTCCTACCGAGTGGGCCCAGAGATACCTCTCCGTTTACACGGAGTGACAAATCCCAGTCTCGATTCGTGCCAACCCAACAGACACTTTCAGAGATACCCGTAGTGTACCTTTATAGCCACCCAATTACGTTGTGACGTTTGGCACACCCAAAGTATTCCTACGGTATCCGGGAGTTGCACAATCTCATGGTCTAAGGAAATGATACTTGACATTAGAAAAGCTTTAGCATACGAACTACACGATCTAGTGCTATGCTTAGGATTGGGTCTTGTCCATCACATCATTCTCATAATGATGTGATCCCGTTATCAACGACATCCAATGTCCATGGTCAGGAAACCGTAACCATCTATTGATCAACGAGCTAGTCAACTAGAGGCTTACTAGGGACATGGTGTTGTCTATGTATCCACACATGTATCTGGGTTTCCTATAAATACAATTATAGCATGGATAATAAACGATTATCATGAACAAGGAAATATAATAATAATCAATTTATTATTGCCTCTAGGGCATATTTCCAACAGTCCCAACTTCACCAACAATAGGGGCCGTCGCAGCGGGGGTGGCAGCGGTGGTGGCTCGGGCAGATCACGTCCTGATGCCGTTCGTTGCCAGATCTGCGGCAAGCCTGGCCACATGGCCAAGGACTGCTGGTATCGTTTCGATGAAGACGATGCCTCCTCTGATGAAGATGACAAGGTAGCTGCCGATGCTGATGGGTCATATGGCGTTGATACTAATTGGTATCTTGATAGCGGCGCTACCAACCACCTCACGGGAGAACTTGAGAAGGTGACTCTTCGTGAGAAATATCATGGCAAAGACCAGATTCACACGGCAAGTGGTGCAGGTATGAGGATAAGTCACATAGGTCATTCGGTTATACGTACCCCTTCTCGCAAGATTCACCTTAGAATATTTTTGCATGTTCCTAGTGCCAACAAAAATCTTCTCTCCGTTCATCGCATTACCATTGATAATCATGTATTCATTGAATTCCATCCTTTCTTCTTTTTGATCAAGGATCAGGCCACGAGAAAAATTCTCTATCGAGGTAGATCTGTTCGAGGGCTTTACCCGTTGATTCCGGAGTTTAGAAGATCAAATAAACAAGCTTGTGGTGCTATCAAGCTTTCGTCCACACGATGGCACGATCGTTTAGGACATGCATCTTTTTCTTTGGTTGAACGTTTGCTTAGGAAAAATAAGCTCCCGTTTGTTGGTGAGCGGAATATTGAAACTATTTGTGATTCTTGCCAAAGAGCAAAATGTCATCAATTACCTTACCCTATATCTACTAGTGTTTCCACTCAACCTTTGCAATTGATATTCTCTGATGTTTGGGGTCCTGCCCCCACCTCGGTTGGTCGACACACATACTATGTTAGCTTTATTGATGACTATAGCAAATTCTCTTGGATTAACCTTCTCAAGAAAAGATCCGATGTTTTTCAAGTGTTCAAAATTTTTCAAGCACTTGTAGAACACAAGTTTGACAGCAAAATTATTGCTGTCCAATCCGACTTGGGGGGGGGGGGAGTATGAAAAGCTCAACTCCTTCTTTCAAACTCTTGGCATATCCCATCATGTGTCATGCCCTCACGCTCACCAAAAAAACGGGTCGGCCGAACGCAAACATAGGCACATAGTTGAGGTTGGTCTAGCTCTTCTTGCCGGCGCTTCTATGCCCCTTAAATTTTGGGACGAAGCATTTCTCACGACCGTCCACATTATCAACACGCTTCCTAGTCGAGTTATCAACAACGACACACCCACCGAACGACTCCTTCATATCAAGCCCGACTACACATCACTTCGTGTTTTTGGGTGTGCTTGTTGGCCTAACCTTCGACCCTACAACTCTCGCAAGCTCATGTTTCGCTCAAAACAATGTGTCTTTCTCGGGTATAGCTCTCAACACAAGGGGGTCAAATGTCTAGATCTCTCTACTGGTCGAGTTTACATATCCCGTGATGTTGTATTCGATGAAACCAAGTTTCCTTTCGCTGAGTTACACCCAAACGCCGACGCTTTACCTAGGAAAGAAATTCTTCTTTTGTCTCCAAATCTAACTGGCTTAGCTAATGGGGAGTATAACTCTGATGATATTACTGTGACTAACCCTCTTACCACGTTGCATGAGTTGTGTGATGACACAAGAAGCTACGCTGAAGAAAACGGAGTAGAAAATAATGAAGAAAATCGCCCAACAGGGCCATATTTTATGTGCCAGGACTTGGGGAGCAAATCTCCCTCGAAATCGCCGCATTCAGGCGTGGCAGACCTGCCAGCCGGATCCGCTTTGGGATCGCCGTCCGCAGCTCGGTCAGGCGGATCTCCCTCAGATTCCGCGCCTGAGCCCTCCGCTTCTCCCTCTGCGCCCGACCGCACGTCAGTAGGCGGACCCGCCTGCACCACGTGGCAGCCAGCGGCTGGAGGCGCCGGCCCGCACTCGCCAGGGCCCACTGGCGGTCGCTTTCCGCCTCAGCCTGTCTGCTACAAGCGGCGGGATCTGCGTCGGCCAACTGGCTCGGGCCCAACGGGCTCCACACCTGGCGCACGCGAGGAATCAACGTCATCATTGTTGCGGGACAAGCCCTGTTCGGCGGGATCTTCTGTGGCACGTGTGACTCCGCCCCATGCCGCTGCCTCGTCCCCGCGCACAGAGGATCAGGTCTCTATTTCTGCTGCGGCTGTTGTGGATCCTACCGAATCCACTTCGGGATCCGAAGCTGCAGCTCCCACGGGATCTTCTGCGCCGGAGCCAACCACGTCACGACGTACTCGTCTCCAACAGGGGGTAATACAACCAGTAAATTACAAACGTATGACAAAATTTGGCATGATCTGCTCTACAGGTGAGCCAGGCGAGCCGTATTCACTTGAGGAAGCCCTTGGTGAAACAAGCAATGAAAGAAGAGTACATGGCCTTAAAGAGGAACAACACATGGCACTTGGTTCCTCCACGGCAAGGTAAAAACCTCATTGACTGCAAGTGGGTTTTTAGGATTAAGAGAAAATCTAATGACACTATTGATCATTACAAAGCAAGACTTGTAGCAAAAGGTTTTAAACAACGGTGTGGCATTGACTATGAGGATACCTTTAGTCCAGTTGTAAAAGCTGCCACTATCCGTCCTGTGTTATCCATTGCTGTTTCCAGGGGATGGAGCCTTAGACAGCTAGACGTTCAGAACGCGTTTTTGCATGGTGTTCTGGAAGAGGAAGTGTACATGAAACAACCTCCTGGGTTTGAAAACAAGAATGCACCTTCTCATGTATGTAAACTTGACAAAGCCTTGTATGGATTGAAGCAGGCTCCTCGGGCATGGTACTCACGGTTAAGTCACAAAATGCAAGCACTTGGTTTCATCCCTTCAAAGTCTGATACATCTTTGTTCATTTACAACAAATGTAACACTCATATATTTGTTCTCATCTATGTTGATGATATTATTGTCACAAGTTCATCTGATGAGGCTATCACAGGCTTATTGAAGGATCTAAGTGCAGAATTTGCTCTCAAGGACCTTGGAGACTTGCATTATTTCTTAGGGATAGAAGTGAAGAAACATGATAATGGTCTTCATCTCTCTCAAGAAAAGTATGCAACAGATTTGGTAAAAAAAGGCTGGCTTGCAAGGGTGTAAACCCTCACCTACTCCATTATCAAGTTTAGAAAAATTGTCCCTTACAGAAGGGCAGCCTTTGGGTCAAGATGACAGCACAAGATACAGGTGTCTGGTAGGTGCGCTTCAATATTTGACACTTACATGACCTGATATCTCCTTTGCTGTTAATAAGGTCTGTCAGTTTCTTCATGCACCCACCACAGTTCACTGGACTGCTGCAAAGCGTATAGTTCGATATGTCAAGAATACTCTCAATGTTGGTCTGAATTTTAGTAAGTCATCATCTACACTTTTGAGCGCTTTCTCAGATTCAGACTGGGCAGGCTGCCTGGATGACAGGCGGTCAACTGGTGGCTTTGCAGTATTTTTTGGTCCAAATTTAATTTCATGGAGTGCAAGAAAACAGGCAACTGTCTCTCGATCCAGTACAGAGGCAGAATACAAAGCATTGGCAAATGCAACAGCTGAGATCATATGGGTGCAATCACTGCTGAAGGAACTTGGTGTAAAAACTACTCAAGCTCCATGTTTATGGTGTGACAATCTGGGTGCCACATACCTATCTGCTAATCCAGTTTTTCATGCCAGGACTAAACGCATTGCAATTGATTTTCACTTTGTCAGAGAACGAGTGGCTCAGAAGAAACTTGACATACGATTTGTGCATTCCAAGGACCAAATAGCCGATGGATTCACAAAGCCTCTTCCCACACGAAGCTTTGAAGATTTTAAGCATAATCTCAACTTGATGAAGTTGTGATTAAGGGAGGGTGTTAAACACAATTATACGCGTGTTGTAGCGTGGCAGGAGATTGCATTACTTGCGCATATATGCTAGGTAGTTAGGAAGGATATTTATCTTAACTAGAGTCCTTATCTCTATCTCTTTCTTTCTCCTCAAGCTTGTAATCTCAACTGCTGTCTGCGCTATCCAGGGAGGTGCGCCCCTGGCCTTTATAACACACAACAGCGCCCCCACGATGGGTAAGACGCTTTCGCCTATTCGCACAACTACCTCTCATTTACTGGGAGTAAGGAAATCGAGAATACCCAATTGCTATTGGAAGAGATATTCAAGTCTTATCATAATTCAAATTTAATATTACAGATAACAGAATATCAAATGACTCATATACTCAAATATTCAATATCTAGATAACAAAGAAATGATTAAGAAGTTTACTTCAGATATAAGATGAAAGAGCCTCGGAGAATCAAAATAAAAAACAATTAGACCTTTATAAAGAGATGAGCAATAAATACACGCATGAGAGACCATTTTTTATTACATTTTTTCTTGTCCTATAATTTTCTCACAAAATAAAAAGCCTAGTCTCCAACTGATATAATCATGCATAGAAAAAATAGTCATTGGGTTGAGCTTCTGGTGATATTTCGATGGTTGCTTTTTTGTGCATCTCCTTTGCTTCCATCATATCATAATGTATTGATCTAAACATATTCACTTTTATTATTAGTCACTTTCTAGAAGTAAAAATACTAATATGTTAACATATAGGGGCTGTTTGAATGACCGCTGATGCTCGCCTTACCAAAATATGGGTTGACCACCAGCGTGGGTTTCTTTTGGTTGGCAGCCAAATTTTCTACCTACACCAAAATTTTGGTCGCTAGTTCATTTTCTTCGCCAATGCTAGGGCAGATCCGTGGCGGCGAATTTTATGGCCACTCTTTTGGTTACCGGAATTTGGCGTGGTTGGCCTGGGCGCCATCCAAACATAGACAAAAGTAAATTGTTTGGGTCTTTCTTTTGAATTAATATGAACTTTGACTAATATAGTATATACAAAACCTTATTGGAATAATTTGGTATATAATGAAACAGAAACAAATCATGAATGCATATTGTATTTAGTGAAATACTGATACAATATTTACCTACATTTGTATTTATCAAACCTAACAAACGGACACACATGCCTCACATCTATTATCTACCAACCCTAAATACGTGGTTCCTACAAACTAACATGCATATTATTCCTATCGTGGTAGTTTGCCGAGTTCTCATTTTTTGAAGCTCGACAATGGCTATTTAAATGTTTGTCAACTGTCGTTCAATAAGAACTCTGCAAAGTTGATTGTTTTTGACGTCCATCTAGCCGAGTGAAGATTGCCGAAACATAACTCGACAAACACAATGTCGATTTGTTTCTAGGACTTCCGGGTATGTTCGAAACTTGGCGAATTCAGCGATTCCGGTAGTGACATGGCATTCACAAAAAAAACTACCACAATGACGTACAAAAAAATGAACAGTGCAAATATAAGTAAATATCTTTCTTGAATGTAGATTGTTCTTACGTATATGTTTAGTTTTCTTGCTTGTATTTAAGATTGACCTTTATAAGTTGGTACCCTGGAATTAGGTTTCATCTAGTTGGTGTAAACTTTATTCATACGTTTACATAGGTTTGGGCTACTGTTTAATAATCTGATTATGCTGCAAAATCTCGAACAGAACACGTTTAACATATCCGTCCTCTGTGTAAACCAAACATGCATTCATCATATTTTTAGCAAAGAATAACTTTAAAAAGTTATAGTTAATGGACTGATGTCACGTCCAATTGTAACTCATTAACAATGCAAATTGAGTAGCCTAACAATCAGAAAAACAATTTGAGAGAGGATAGGCAACTCTAAACTCTGATTCATTAGGCAATATGAAGTCTTGACAGACCTGGTGAGATATATGATTCTTGCATGGTCTTATTTTGCAAGGTGAGGTTGCCATAGTTCCGCTCTAATTCAGCCTTGGCATTCAGAACAGGTTAATTAGAATATCGCGATCTGGTGGCCTTTTACGATAAGGTCAACTAAATTCTGTCTACATGCAAAGTCTATTGCATGGAACATGAACATTTGTTGTCTTGCATATAATAACCTGTGCCCAAAAACTATGCTACCCTGGGAAACAATTCATTGGTCATCCTTCACAGAAATTATAGAAAACATAGAGAATTACCTGATTTATAGAGAATCCCTGAAGGAAATAAAATCAGTTGCATATTATGCTTGGAACCTGGAAAAAAAGTTGGATCGGTTGAAATTCATATAATACCCATGAAATCAGGCCCAACATTGAACTTGATAACAAAATGGACATATAAGATACGATGTTAAAAGCACAGTCCAAGTATAAGGGGTCACAAAAACAAACTGGACTAAAAGATACTTTTTTTACTCACACAATGGGCATCGGTGGTTCCTTGATGGATAACTCTATCGGCTAGATTAAATAATGTGGACTCAAAGGTCAGTACAACCAAGGGAAACACCGATCTTATCAATAGAATTGGATATTTTATGCTACATGTCAATGAGGAACATGGGAGAGGATCAATGAATATTGGTGGTATAAAATATGAAAAACTGAGACGATAAAGAGAGTTGATATGTGTGATAGAAATATGAAACTTGTTTACTTGGCGAATCTCCATCTTTCAAACAGACAAATATCAAAGAGAGGTGCATGCTAAAAAGTCACTGTAATTAAATACAGTAAGAAAAATATTATACTACCTCGGACCAAAGCCAGATCATTTTCTTAATGGTGTTCTTATCGCCTGGGCCTCGTCCGGCCATCGTACCATGGCCAAAAAGAGCTTCCCATATGCACCCTGGCTGGATAAGCTAGACAGTGCTAGCGTTGACAGACTGCATGGAGAAAGAACACATTGTATTTACCTAATGAAAAGGCTGGGCAAGGCGATGTTTAAAATATTATACATTGCATAGTTGAAGGTGCTGCATTGCACTTCGTCACCTAATTTTATATAGCTTGTGGATGCTGCCAATTATATAATCAGCTGATGATGTTCATCATGTACATGCAAATCTCGCTTCTCTGATATTTGCACCAGGATCTATCTTGCTGTGTTCTCTCCACCACCTGCAAGGCTGCAGCACACAGAGAGTTGGATGGCACCGGGAGGAAGAGCCCAAGGTCTACCCACCATGATCTGATCTGGTGCAAATAGATTTTGTCGGGAGATGTGATTTGCTGCTGGATCTCACACGCCGCCAATGAAAGGAAAGACATGTTACTTGAACATGCCTATGCCCTGCCGCCTAACATTGGCACTAGGTCGCCATGAAGGAGGCGATGGAGGCCTAGGCCAAGAATAAGAACTCTCCATCAGGGGTTTACTGGAGGTGATTTCTTGACATGACTATCTTGGAGGAAGGGTACGGAAATTAGATGACGACTCTGATTTAGTTTTAGAAGAAGATGATCTAGTTGCTTTTTTACGGCCAAAGTATAATGGAAATTTATGGTTATAGATTTTTTTTCTAGTATTAGTTGAGCCTTAGGCTATGTTTGGTAGCAAATTATTAGAAAAACCGAAGTATTGAAAACCACAGTATTTTTGTTAGTGGGTACAAGATACCACAGTTTTAACATACCAAAGTATATTGAAGTATTGAGATTACTGTGACCTGTTTGGTTGTTGCCGCAAAACACAGTATTGTTGCCTAGCCTAGCCGTTGCATTCAAATACGCTACCTAGCCGTTAGCAGTGCAAGCGGCTGGCCGTTTGAATACTATTTCTGTTGAGCTTTTGTAGCTAGCTAGCTGGATATCCCTAACCATCAGCATAACAACCGAATGGGTATCTTGTGTATACAAAAAAGACCACCCAAGTCACGGCCTCACCTGTGATTCATCTGGTGGTGAAGCTACACAGAGACGGAGAGGCTTGGCCTTCATTGTGTCACCATTGAGGCGCAGCCGAGCTACACGTGGAGGTGGCGACCCACCACGTGGCGTAGTTGGCCAGTCATCCGTCACTGTCGAGGGGCACGAAGAGCTGTGCCAGGACTGGAATCGCGCGGCCACGCTCGGCACATTCACTTGATATTTGGATCGTCCCTATCCTCTGTAAGTCCTCCTTGTTGCTCCATCAATGTGGGGGGATTTTTTGAAGCGTAAACACCGAGAAGATGATGAGTTGGCCATCATCGAAGCCGTATACAGTGGCGCGAGAGGTTCAAGCAATCGCCAACGTATTCACACTTCCATCCTTACGGGACATAAGTATGTGAGAGAAGTTTTGGAGGGTCATGAATTGAGATGTAAAAGAGATTTTCGGATGGAGAAATATGTATTTCATAATTTGGTTAAGTGCTTCCGAGAGAGACAACTTCTACAAGATGAGAGGCTTGTCTCCGTGGAAGAACAAATCGCAATATTCTTATATACCCTTTCGGCGAATGCAAGCAACCGTACTCTACAAGGGCGATTTCAACACAGTGGTCAAACCATAAGTACCTATTTCAATAAAGTGCTACAAAGTATCATGCTATTATCTGGACAGCTCATACAGTTGCCACCAATTAATGTTCCTTTAAAGGTTTCAAGCAACCCTAAATTTATGCCGTACTTTAAGGTATGCATCTTGCATCTTGTTGTTCTTACATATAATTTATAAATATTGTTATGTATTTTTCATCAATATCTCTTGTCTTTATGAAGGATTGTATCGGAGCAATTGATGGGACGCATGTTCCAATTAGCATATCTCCAAGACTACAAGACCCATATCGCAATAGAAAAGGAACATTATCGCAAAATGTCATGGTGGCATGTAATTTTGATAATCAATTCGTCCATGTCAGTGCGGGTTGGGAAGGTTCAGCTTCTGATGCTCGAGTGCTACAAGATGCACTAGAAAACAATTTCTATGTGCCAGAGGGAAAATTTTATTTGGTTGATGCAGGATATGCAAATAGACCTAATTTTATTGCACCCTACCGAAATGTCAGGTAAAAACGAGTTCTTCTATTAGAACAACAACGCAAAGGTGCCAATACACCTATCTTCATTATGTTTTTGAATTTCAGGTACCATTTGAACGAGCAAGCTAAATGCAACCAAAGGCCACAGAATGCTAAAGAGCTATTCAATCTCAGGCATGCACAACTCCGTAATCACATCGAGCGCATCATTGGTGTTGTGAAGAAGCGTTTCCCGTATTGAAGTGTGCTTCACATTACCCAATTGGATCTCAACCTGATATTGTCATAGCATGTTGTGCACTTCATAACTTTATTCGCAATCACGAGGGGGGCGAACAATGGTTTGACCAGGTTGGCTCCAATATTGACCCAACACATATAGTTGATATTCCAAGTGGGGATGCAAAATACAGAAGTGATGTACAATCTCTCAATGAGCGGCGTGCATTGGGTCATTCAAAAAGGGATCAAATTGCTGAATCAATGTGGAAAGACTACTGTGAGTATCTCCAGGAGCGCGCTAGAAGAAATAGCACATGACTTGTGCAATTGTTGAAGCAAGAATAACTCATATGATCAGAAGAATCATTTTATGAAAATAATGTAGTACCTTTCTCATTCATGAATCACAGAAACGAGCAGGAAATAACTATCAACTTATGCAACTTGTGCAATAATATTCTTTTGTCCATCCATTCTGACCATGAAATTTAGCAGCATCTGCATACTCTTTCATCACAGAAACGAGCAGGTCAAGTTGAGCAGTGGTCCATGATGCTCGTTTTTTTTGTCTGCAAATGGAAAACAAAATGCATCAATTTAAGTGTTCGAATCAAAACAAACATCAGGAAAATTGATAAGGATTCAACATGAAACCAAAAAATCTGTGACTTATTCCACAAATCAACTTCTGAGAGAACAAATAATAGTGCCATCACCAAACAATTCCCAGTGCTTACAGTTTGAAATTTATGCATAAATAAGGCAAGAGAAACCCGCAGCTGAGTTTCTTATTTGCATTAAAAGCCAACTTTGGGAGGAGTTTGAGTTCAAGGCTCTAGGCCTGCATCCCCACTAGTATGTCATTTGTTCATGCATATACAAGTTCATGACTGGACTTATCCAAAGCAATCGGTTAAAAAAGGGACTGATCCAAAGCAAATATTCAGCTAACCAGCAACTAGCAAAACCATATTCTATACAAGGTCGAACAGTGAACCTATCTTATTCTAAAGACATGTATACAAGTCCTGGATAAGACTGCTAGCAGACTAGACAAACAGCTCGAGCAGTCTTCAATTAACAAGCGTTGAGATCTAGCTAGCAGACTATACGAACAGCTCGAGCGGAGTTGAATTAACAAGCATAGAGATCCAGCTAGCAGTCTAGACGAACAGTTCGAGCGGAGCTGCACGACATCCATAGTTTGAAAGGCACAGCCGTGCAGAGAAAGGTGCCATCGATCACCATGGAGAGGCGGGACGAGCGAAGAGGGAGGGCGAAGGGCAGAGTCTACTCACCTTTGGTCTCTCCATCCTCGTCTCTTTCCTTCCCCATGGCTGCCGAGGAAGATATCTCCAAAGGCGACGGCGGCAGCGGCGGCGGCGTGGGAGCGATGGCTCTGTTTTAGATCGAGCGAAGAAGATAAGGACGTCCCACCCCTTCTTTTCGGTTGCTCTGTTTAAAAAAAAAGGTCTTGGGCTCTTTTTTTATGCAGAGAAAAAACTACAGTTTAGCAAATACTATAGTTTGAAAACCATAATTATCAGAGGCAACCAAACAACTCATTGCAAATAAAACTATGGTAATCTTAAAAACTGTAGTATTCTCAAAATACTTAGAAAATACTTTGTTATCATGGAAACTTGAGAACATCTTTGTTACGTGTAGACTGGGCCACGTTGGCAGTTTTTTTCCACCGCAAAGTAATTTTGGAAGAGGCCGATCAGTTTTTTCTACTGTAAGAGGAATCCATAGCTTTTTTCCTAGGCGTAATTAACATGGACACTTCAAGATATGTGTTACGTGTAGGCTGGGTCAGCTTTTTGCCCAGGCGTAATTAACATGACACTTCAAAATATGTGTTACGTGTATAGGTTGGTTTTTTTCCTAATTAGTATAGGTATAGATTTTAGATTAAATCTGGCCGTTATAACTCGGTCCCACCAGATTAATGGATCTAATTTTCTGATGAACATGGTAATTTGTTGGGATTAATTCTAGATTAAATCTGGCCGTTATAACTCGGTCCCACCAGATTAACGGCTATAATTTTCTGATTAACGTGGTAATTTCTTAGGAGTCGCTAATTAGTACAAGTACAAGTAAGTATAGATATAGATATAGATAGATATAGATATAGATCGGGGAATGCAACACTTCCCACAATGCTAATGTGACATTTATTAAATTCCCTAAAAATATGAGAACAAGCCCCAAAAAAGTTGCCATGTAATGAAAAATGGTCTATAACATTGGTACAAACTTTTGAAGTTATAGAAAAAATTAATGCTATGTTGAATACATTTCCCACCTCCCTTCATCAGTTGGCAGGGTCTTGAACTCAAGACCTCTTGGCTCGGATACCATATTAAATTCATGCTCCAGCCAACTCATCCAAAAGTCCGAACTGATGGAGGAAGGTGGTCAATATATTTCAACATGCTACCATCTAGCTCTTCCAAACCGAACACACTACCCCCCAGAAAATAGGATAATTCATTCGATATGTAAGCAACTTATATCAAAACCTTTGTATAACACTTTCACATACTGACCACAACTTCAAGTGGCTATATAATGACACCATGGCAGAATTCATAGTTACTTCCTCCGTTTCAAAATAGATGACTCAACTTTGTACTAACTTTAGTACAAAGTTGAGTCATCTATTTTGGAACGGAGGGAGTAGTTTCTATTATCTTAGAGCAGTTGTTGTATTTTCTATGATTTCAATATGATAAATCACACTAGCAGTGTGTACTCTCTGACTAGGCACTAATGGCTTCTATGAACCGTGCGTGCATTAAAATGTGCGCCGCTACATTAAATTCCCTACAAAAATTAAAACAAGCCAAACTATTATACCCAAATTTAGGCATGTAACTAACAACGGTCTATAACATTATACAAATATATCTTCTGCTCATAATGAAGCAGTTGGTGAATAGTCTGCGCGGTTTATTTTCACTGGTTTATTTTCGTCATCCTTCCACCTTCGTTTTATTTTCGTCATCCTCCCACCTCTGTTAATTCTTTACCCTACTCCCCTCGCAAGCAACAGAACCAGACGAAAAAAAATCTACAAAGAACCAGCGGAAAAAAACCGGCACGACCCGCACGCACGCACGCACGCACGGTGCCCTCGAGCGACTATTTCCCGCATGCAAAAAAAAACGCACCCACCACCTCCGCTCTCCTCCTAGGGCGACACCGGGGCGCCCCCGAACCCTAGCTGTCACAGACTTCCACCACAACCACGCCGCCGCCGCCGGTGGCCGCGAAGGCGGCTCCTCAAAGCAGGGACGAGTCTCCCGTCGAAACCCAAGTCCGTTTGCGCGAGCTTCTCCGACCCTCGATCCGATCTTCACCTTCGCTCATGGTGGCCGTCAGCCAGCTTGATCTGCGCCGCACTCAGCTTGATCTTCGCCTCCGCCGATCTCGTGGCTACGTCGACGGCAAGATTTGATGCTGCCGAACCCCTTGCCATGGCGGATCCCTTGCCATAGCGCATCCGCTTCAGTAGCCGGCGCTGATCCCCATCCAGGTCACAGTTGGTACACCTGCCAGGGTCCTAGACGTTCATACTGCCAAGATCGGCGCTGATCCCCATCCAGGTCACAGTCGGGACACCTCTGCCAGCCGTGCCTTACCCTCCTCTGTGTGCTGGTGATGGGGATGCAGCGCGTCATCGATCGCGAGACCGGCAAGCCCAAGTACCGCTGCGCTTGGGCCTGTGCCGACACGGCCACAGACGGCGGCTGCAGGAGGACGAGTGCGGCGTACCTCCGCTCCCGTACCTCTGCTCTCTACGGCAACTCTGGCGGATGCTTCTGATGCTGCCGACTAGCCGCATCGCCCTGTCGCCGCCGCCGCCCATCCAGACGAATCCGGCGGCGGCGGCCTTCCCCTCACCTGCCGCGGGTCCTGTAACTGCTCGAGGGCACCACCCTTGGTGCTCCAGTGGTGGTCCGAAGCCAGCATGGTGGAGGTGGTCGGACATGGCAAGCAGCAGCACTACATGAAGGTGCTACAACTGATCTACTCATCTTTCCCCTGATTTGAATAATCGTCAGTTTGTGAGCACGTCAGTCAGCATGTTTTCTAATGTATGTGCTGGGCTTAGCTGGGCAATTTTGAAGCGGTTCAGATGGGGATTTGTATCATATCCTGCTGTTGTGTATGCTGTTCTTTGATCTCATTGGGGCAATTTTGTACAGGGAGATATGTTTGGATCAGTTATGTGATGCTCTGTCATGCTCTTTGTGCACCTGCTCAAGACAGAAAATTTTAGATATTTGTACTGATTATTGGTACCGACACTGATCGTATTTATTCTCATTGTTCCAGGTTAATCATCTAGGGAAAGTAACACTTGATCACAGGGTATTAAAGTTAGTAGATGTATGTAAAGTTATGTAGCTTCGTAAAACAGATGTCAGTTTTTAGATGTTGGTCAGTTATGTAGCTGCTCTCCAATGACCTTTTCAACTCAACATGCCATCGATCAAATATACATGGAGGACATGAAACAAATCAGAAAGAAATTAGCAATCTGTTAAATCCAGATATTTCTCTGATCTGCTGCTTTCATTTTGTGGAACCTAGCTTGTGAAATGTTCATGTGTTCTTACTTGAGTGCCTCTTGTGGTTTTAGCAATGGAGTTGGCTATAGCTCTTGAAAAGATGGTGAACGAGAAGCTGCCCAACGTGCTCACTGTAAGTTTCTCTTTCTTGTCTATTTATACAAGGAGGTTACTTTCAAGGTATTGGTATGCCTGTTCGACAGAATGAATTCTTTATTGAGTGCAACTAGGAGATTGCGGCGGTAGCGGGGGTTTTGTGTCGGCATGCTGCGGGGAGCTGCTGGACAGTGACCGATGGTGGTGGATCAGAGTTGGAATTCAAGAGGGTTGGTGTGGTCGCAGTTATCTGACGATTGAGAGAGAGCGGAGCAACAGAGGAGGCTGGCCAAGGACATGGCCGTGGATAACACATCTTGCTCGGTTTCCCCGACAAACCAAGGTTGGTTGCATCCTGCATGACCTCATATTTTAAATGAGAGTTTTGGGATGCTCTTTTTTAGAAAAGTTTGTTGATGTTAACTCATGAGACATTTGACATTATACTATGTGAATGTAAACGTAATCTGCAATACAAAGCAAACAGAGTGAACAAGCCAAGAACGTGTTAGTCAGTCTGTCATTGTCATACTTTTATTTTTGTAATTCTATCGTACTATATAGTTAGTAAGAGATCATCAATATTCAGTATATGTTTAGGAAATATAATTTTGTGAAATTGAATGCAGAACATGTTCGGAGGAGAGGAGACAGAGGCTTGCTATTAATAACTTGAGTCGCTGTGATGATCGCCTGGGCGGCCGTGTAGCCGTCTCAGATGGAGTCCCAGGGGAAGGACCAAAAGGAGGTGCCCGCAGGTATGATAAGATTTAGCTTTCCGGAATTGTGGTGAGGCGCTCGGCGCACTGCAAAACTTTTATTTGTAAATGTTGCATGCTACTACCTCCTAATTAATATGTCATTGAAAAGAAGTAGATGCAGCTCTTCATAGATATTGTAACATGTTTTGGTTTGCAGGTTTAATAATTGACGTCCTCTGTTTGGTAATGAGAGCAATGCAATATTCTGAAGGGGCACACATGTAAGGGAAACTGATATATGTCTACCTGTCAATCTGGAAACTGCAATTTGTATTCTGAGCTACGAGCTCCCAATAAATTGCTTTTCTCTTTCCTTCAAGTTGTCATCTTATTTCAGGATTGGCATCACTAATAATGCGGAGGTTTTTTTCCATTCAATCAAATTATAAATTCCAAATTTGTTACCCGTTTCTATAAGTACTGGACTATTTTGTTAGAATGTTGTTTTCCATTTATATTAATTGCCATTCTTGCCCACTTCCTCTGATTGCAGCTCTTTGTGTGAATCATTTAGTTCATCAGCAGTCAGGCTTTTTAAATTTCAGGTATCCCACCCTGTTATCTATTTTCCAAATCAATTGATTCTTGTGTTGTTATAATATAGACACCCGGAGAAGGTAGACATAGCATGTCATCTTCTTTCAACTAATGTTTTGTTAAAACACATTGATGTTATCCTTCATTTTTGCTACAGACCTTTCCTTATATTTATGCACTTCTTCAAATGGCGAACATAACATGTGAATCATCTGCTAATATTTTTACAAAGATTAGTCTCATGATACATAGTGAAGTAATATAGGTGTCATATACCACAATCATATCACCTCTCAGATTATCTGTAACTAGAAGAACGCCCGTGCGTTGCAACGGGGCCACATTAAAATGTATGTATGTAGTGTTATAATACTCATCAATTTAGGACATAATATTCAATGCACTAAAATAATTTCTACAAAACATCTTAATGTTGATTCAAATAACAAATATAATCATAAACACTTACTTGATTCTTAACATCAGTAGTTGGTTCGTCCACGGGAATTACTGCCAACTCGTCGAAGTGCCCCTATTACTCTTGATAAAATTTATCCATAGTTCCTCTCTGTAATTATATTAACTCATCCATAAGCCTATTTTCCTTTTTCTTGCTCATTACCAAATCGATACTTTCCAGATGATATAATATCAGGCAGTGCTAAAACACAACAATTACAAAATCTGTTGAGCTAAAATAATCTAATTGCCAACATACATGTAGTGACAATGGTTAGTGAATTAGTGATTAATAGTATACCTAGGAGATCCGGCCGGTGAAGAAAATAGGGCTGATTGGTGAACTGGTGTGATCGACTGCTTGATACACATATCATAGGTGGAAGGAGCTTTGTGGCACAAAAACAAAAGGAGTCCTGGAGCAATCAGATCAGAAGCAACAAGCCAACCATCTTGTTCCCGGCAGATCACACCATACCGGCCCCATGTTCAGTGACCCACATGTTGCTATTGTGAAAAAACAACATCACATATCGCCTACACGTCGCTTGGATCCTGACGTGGCGTCAGTTCCTTCTCAGCTTGGCAGATGGCAATCAGACGATCCGTGCTTGGCCAAGCAGGAGGCTTTCACCCTCTCCTGAGTTATACAAGTCAAAAGCACTGGACCCAACCGCTCAACCGATCACAAAAGAACTCCATCCATGGCCACTGGAGCCGGCGACGATGGGCACGGCGCTGGTGCCGGGGCAACGGCGATCCCGTCCGTGATCCTGAACACGGGCCACGCGATGCCGGTGCTGGGGTTCGGCACGGGCTCGCCAAGCAAGCTGGCGGACCTGGCGGACATCATTGTGCATGCCGTCCGTCTCGGCTACCGCCACCTGGACACGGCATCCATGTACCGCACGGAGCCGACGGTGGGCGCCGCCATAGCCGAGTCCGTCCGCGCCGGCGCCGTGTGACCCCGCGCCGACCTCTTCGTCACATTCAAGCTCTGGATCTCCGACGCGGGCCGCGTCGTCCCGGTGCTCCACGACTCCCTCGCCCGCCTTGGCCTCGCCTACCTCGACCTCTTCCTTGTCCACTGGCCCATGGCCGCTGCCACCGGCGGCGTCCCCGTGGACAAGGGCACGCTGGTGGAGTTCGATATGGAGGGCGTGTGGCGCGGCATGGAGGAGTCCGGCGCTGGTGATCTCGTGATCCGTGAAGGCCGCGTCTGCCCGGATAGGCAGATCGGCGGCGGCTGCGATGCCCGGATCGGCTGATCGGTGGCGGCGGCGGCGGCGGCGGCTGCGTATCCTCGGGAGAGGAGGAAGAGCGGATCGGGACCTCGTTCGCGAAAGGAGCGCTGTGTCTCTAGGGAATCGATAGGAGTGGGTTTTTTTGGCACCGGTTTATTTCGCTGAAGGGTAGCGAGTAAGCAGAGGTGGGAGGATGACGAAAAAAAAACGGAGGTGGGAGGATGACGAAAATAAACCAGCGAAAATAAACCGCGCGGACTATTCACCAACTGCTCCATTAGGAGTAGAGATATACCACAATCATATCACCTCTCAGATTATCTGTACGTTTATTATTTGGTTCCTCCTTTTTTGGTTCATTTTGCAATAGATATGGAATCTGAATTACTAATAGATAGTACTAAGAAATTAATTCAGTAGATGCTTCATTAGGCATGGCCTTCGTTAAATAAATAATTTCTTCAGGGAGGACTAAGTAAATTGATATGCAATGTACAATTATTTGATGAATTGATAATTTGGTGTAGCATGGAGATTGATCTCATTGGTACATATATTCTTTAGTTGGAATAAGGTGACCAAACTAAAGCAAGTGATTGATAATTTGTGTGTTGTCTATAATCTCACATTGGCAGTTTTGAGCACTGTTCTCACCTTCATTTCTTGATAAAAAAAATGAATTCTTCAACTTTGTTTTGTGGTTGCGTGGCGCAGATGAAGCCACTGTCCGCCCCCATATAGTAGCATAAACAAGAAAACGACAACCAGAGGTACGACGGTACTAGGAACACCTTGGATTCGTTTCTCAAGTTGAGCCCTGTGCTCTGACAATATGTGGCTTCTATCTTGTTGTGCAGGTATCAAACTACTCCCAGGAGAGGTTCTATGCCATCTTGAGCAAATAATTGAGAAAAACCCACTAAGGATACAGGGAGATGAACGATGTGGATACGAAGAAGCACTGAGATCTGCTTTTCCGCATTAGATGGTTCGGGAGAATAGATGACACGCGAGGTCCAACGGCGAGTAAGCAATCCCGTTGATGGGATTCCCATGGAGGATGTTGCCTTGCTGGCGGTTGTTGTGCTCATGTGGTCCTCTCATGTTGCAGCAGCCAACTGCGATGATTCACTGATCTTGCTCGCCCATGGTAAGGAGCCTGTGGGACTCAGGTCTCAACTAATCACAAGGTAAATAAGGTTTTTGCAAGTTCGATTCAGTTGGGTGGAGAATTGATTAGTTAATAGAAAACATTAGCATTTGTGAGTCGTGAGATGCAAAATAAATATTCGTATGTTATTTTGATTTTTTTAGGTATTGAAAATTTGCACTTTTTTGAATTCACTTAGAATTATTATCATCTAGCGGTAATACGTGACATGTATTATTTTGGTGCAAGTCATGCAGAAGCATTCCTTGACAGCTGCATGATCAAGAATATCAAACAGACAGCGTCACTGCACTTTTTTGGTGTAAATTCTTGACATATAGTTTTATGTGCTCCATGCAAGTTAAGAGATTCTCAAGAGGTACAATTTAGTATTGTAACATAGTATACAAACTCCTTTTAGGTTATTTGAACTTTACAACAAAGGCATGGTATATTACGATGTAAGCAGAGCAGTACTTAAGTAGAAAATTTTAGAACTTGACGGCTAGCATTATATATGGTTAGCAATCCAATATACAATATCCCTTTTCGTATCACCAAAGCTCAAGAGAAAATATTTCGAATATTGTCCTAACATTCTTGCGAATCTGCACCTGAAAGTTATAATTTTTCTTGCAGCAAACAATACAGAGAAACAAGAGCCTAAACATTTTTGCGAACCAGAAATTATCTTTGTCTATTTCTGAATTTCTAATATTTATCTTTGAGTTCACGTGCAATGCAACATTTATTTATAAGTTCTGAACTTGAATTTTGTGCATACAGTTGCACACTTGCATATACTGTAGTGAACCACACACATGACTAGGAGAGGAGGGGAAGAAGAGGATGCATTCTGAAGACAGAGGTCGAGAAGCTTGCGGAGGCGGGAAGATCAGGCACATGTATCATTGTATAGGGTACGTTCTTGGCATCTGGTTGTGCTTTTGCTCTGTGGTAAATGAAAGGCGAAAGAATGGAGCATTGGCTTCATGTTCTCAAACTCAATAATTTAGACGCTCCTTTGGTCTCTCCCGCGGGCGGCCTGGGAGCGAACCCAGCCGCCGCCGCCAGCGCCACAGCCCCCGTCCATCCTCCCCTCACCGCCGCCGGAGGGCGTCGCCGGGCAAAGCCCGGGCGGCGTCGGCGGCGGCGGGGCCCTTCCCTCTTCTCGGTCGGGTTTGGGTGGTGTGGGCCGCTCGATTCAGCAGGGGTTCACGCTCTAGCGAGGGTGCTCGCGCTCGAGGCGTCGCGGCGAGGCAGCGCCGGCTGGCGCGGCGCGTGCGAAGTGGGTCGCGGTGGCCTGGTTGACACAGAGGTGTGGGTGCACGACGCTGGCAAGTGGAGGTCTGAGGCGAGGCCCGTGCGGCGTATCTGGCTGCCCTGGCGACGGCTTTGGGCGCCGTTGGGGCGTGGTGGTCGGGGCGCCGCAGTGGTGCAGCTGCGCAGGGCCGGCGAGTGGAGGTCTGCAGAGCAGCGGATGCAAGGGGCAGCTGGGGGTGGATCTGGCGCGGCCGGGCGCATCAAGGGGCATGGCGGCGTGGGGACGGGCTCGCGGTGACCGCGAGCAGCGCTTCCGCGCGAGCTCGGCAGGGGTTTGGCATGTGCAGCTGTCGGTGGTTGCACGCGGTGAGGATGTGGTACTGCTAGAGGCTGCGAGGATGTGGTGCTGCAGGGGCTCAGGCTGGACGCCGGGGCGGCGGCTCTGGAGCTTGGGCGTCGTTCCCGCTGGGCGACGCGGTGGTGTTGGCTGTGGACCGGAGCGCGGCTGGTCAATGGGCTTGGCGCTCAGATCTGGAGTCAGCATGGGTGCGCAGGCTCTAGGCTGGGCGAAGGAGAGGCGACCGACGAGGCATCCCATCCTGCTGCGGCGATGGGGATGCATGATTTGGCTGCCGGGTGGCTGATGCGTGGAGGTGCAGCGAGGGTAGGTCCGAAGATGGGCTGACGGATTGGCTATGGACCAGAGGATTTCGAGGGCTGGGTGAAAACCTATTTCTGGCCATGGCTGGAGCCTGTGACGGCGGCGTCCGTGGACGCCGTGACCTTCCTGAAGGCGTCGACGGGATGCTGTCTTTTTCTCTGCGAGGGACAACTCCGGGGGAAACTCCAGACCCAAGGGTCCGTCATTGGCGGCGTGTTGACGTTGTTCCCCTCTTGAGGGCATCGATTTTGGAGGTTAATCCTGTCAGGGGGACCAGTGGGTGTGTTGGGAGATTGGGTGGTGGAAGGCGTTGATGTGGCGTCGAGGCTTCTGTGGTAACGATGATGGGGTGAGTGAAGTCGGAGGCGTTGCGGTGGTTGCGGTAGTCGACTCTTCTCCGACGTATCCGTGAGATTACCTCGGTTTGTTTGTTGCGGTGAAGTCGGAGCTGCGGCGGCGGGGCCCTGTGGCAACGATGACAGGCAGCAGGTGGTCTGTTCGGTGGTCTTCCACGGCGCCAGCCTGGCATAGTTCTTCTTTGGATCTCTCCTTCAGAGTCGGAGCTGCGCTGCCCTCGACGCGGGTGGCTGAGTTCTGACACGGTCTGTATGTGCCGCTCAACGGTTTATGACGGTTTTCGCCCGGTTCTCCGTTAATTAACCGGGCAATTCTCTTCTACTTAATTAATGGATGAGGCAAATATTTTGCCTCCGTTTTGAAAAAAAAGGCCAAAGAATGAAAGAAAACTTTTGTCTAGCTCTTTGTCTACTATCATGTGATTCTGCTGTTGAGGCGTGATTGTGATCAGATGTTCTTGCTTCCTTCGTACACCATTTTGTTGAATGATTCTGCACAAATGTGACGTCATATATGTTAAATATGTGCAGTTAAGGACTATCTTGGGGTAGTCTGAAGTAATAATAATATCAGTTATGTTGTAGGATGTTTTCTAATAGCAATTGTTGTACGTACATTATCACTGAAAGATTTAAAGATAGTTAATATTTTCTTTTGATAGATAATATTTTGTAGTTAGATAATATTTCATTGATATTTTCAAACTTCTGTCCGTTTTGCAGATTGTAGAGATTCTAAAATTAATTATTTGATGGATTGGCTTTGATAGCCAAACTGAATGGCTCCGCAGACTAGCGGGTCCACTAAATTGGTGCACTGGATGCTAATTTCCAAGGCAACACCAATATGAGTATAAGGACCATCAAATGTATCATGTATGATTTGTTCAAGGAATACCGGACTATCCAACGCGCAGAAAGGACTGTCAGAGGTTTCATGTTGCATTGCTTCTAGACGGCAAGTCGGACCAATTGTTGAGATTTATGTGAATAACCATTCTGGTAAGAAGTTCGCGCAGAGTGTTTCAGATGGTTGCATGGGCTATTCTTGTTTTTTTTTTTGGAGTTTGCTTGACTCTATGCCTTGCAAACATAGTGGGGGTTCAACAAAGGCATGCATACTTACATTTTGGAGCAGTGAGCTAAGTCAGATCAGCTTGGATTTTCAGTCAGAAAGTTTTTCCCCTATATCTGCAACCACATAATACAATCATCTACTATTTTTTTCAACCCTCATTTAAGCATATCGCATCCCCCTTCCCTTTTATTTATTTACTTTTAAGAGCTCTGCTTTAGCCTTCTATGTCATATTGGTATCATCTCTATATAACTTTTTTTTATGGAAACAGAAGTTGTGTGTGCAATGTTGAAGCTTGTTAAGATATTATTATTGCAGACTTACCTTATCACCTATTAAATCTGACAATTTTTATTGAGGGCATTTATATTAGAGATGCTAAAAAAGGCCCATGCTTTTGCTGAAAATGCTGCTCAAAACGTCGTATCATCAATTCATCATCCCTGAAGTCCAGATTACACAGAAGCCCAAATTTACACGCAACACTGTTACCATCTACTATCAAAGAACATCAGCTTGTGATATCCCATTTTCATATGATATTTTGCCTTATACACCTTATAGGTTGACTTTGATTGGAGTAACACTATGGCAGAAAACAACTTACTAAGTCTCCCTAGATAATTTCACACTTTCTCATACACTTAAGAGTATACTCTCTGCATCTCTTGTAGCATGGTGGCCTAGAGCTAGAGGTCCTTGAGCCTAAAATAAAATGGCTTGCAGGAACAACGGCCTAGAACTAGAGGAATTTACAGGAATGAGGGGTACCCTATCCCACCTGCACGGTAGATTAGGTCGACGACCCGTGAGGGACAACGGCCTTAATTTCATATGTAATATGTGTTTTTTTAGCTATGAATATTAGATGGGGAAGGGTTGAAATGTTTTATGCACCCATGGTTCCTAAATGGTATATGTGTTTTTTTGCAGTAGTTCCTAAATGGTCACCTCCAAGTGCCTTTTCATATGTAATAATTTGCCATGCAATTTCATAATGCAATGAAGTCAATGGTTGTAGTATCTTGGAAACATTTATTTTGAGGGAACAAAGCCCTCCTTGTGTTGACTTCAATTAATGGGCAATAACAAGGGGCATGCTTCAAGAGACGATCAGTCTTAAGCTTAATAAGACATCAAGTGCTATCTGTCAATTACAATGCAGTGTACGATAAAGAGACGTATATTTTTTTACCACTTTTTTTTTACTTTGTGCATCAGATCTCATAGGACAAGTCACCGAATTACATTTTTATCGAAATTATTGCAAGTGAAGTGGGTTTCAACTATTTTTCATTTATTACTGATGTTAAATTTGACATGCATCGTATTTATATATGCAACAAGTACACATTTTAAAAAGCTCGTCGCAACTTACGGGCAGTCTACTAGTAAATAGTATACTAGCAGTGGTCCTTTACCATGGGCGCTGCTAGTCACCACTTCTACGTCGGCGGCGCGCCCATAGACCTAAATGCTGCTAATTGTGGTTATACAGGCAGCCCCCTCACGGGATTGCGGAATAACTCTCCAAATCCAAGACTTCCACCAGTCTCTGCCTCTCGAGTACTGTCAATGCTCTCTCTTGCTCCCTGGTGACCCTCATTCTCCGTTGTACTGTCGATGCGATCCCTGGTGGCCGCACGGCGCGCATCCTTGCCGTAGTCCTTGTCGTCATTCGACAGACCATCGTGTCGGTACACCCGATGCCCGTTGCCGATGTTCTAACCCACGAGCCCTATAGAAGTCTGGCGTCCGCCATCCTCACCATGTCCTCGTCCCCTGCCGCCATCCTTGCCACCCCTCGATTCACCACTGGGGAGATTTTCGCCCCATCTGATGATACATTACACGTATATAATACGTGTTGGATTAAGTAGTGTATATTGGTAAATGTTGGTTTAATTTGTAATGTAATATATTACCATAGATTTTTTTAAATATTATTACTGTAGATTTTATTTGTAAGGAGGTTGGTGTATAGTTTTAACTTTATTTTTTATTTTGCCTTGATATATTTGAATTCCTAGCATTCTATGCCATGTTACCCAACATGTGCCATCGATGATCTAGTTCCAAATAACAACCAGTCAAACAACCAAACATATAATTATTTATCCCAAATAATAAGTGCCACACACGTGGCACAAAGCAACATTGTCCAAACGCCCCATTACCATCCATTTTGGGACATCAAACATATGACAGCAGCAGAATCTTTTTGTTTTATCGGACTTCAAAATATTTTATCTCTTAAATAGAAAATCCGATTAAAAATCCATTTTCATCACTAAATCCGTCTCGATGAGATCTTCAAAACTAGATACCATATTGCTATATTTTTGAATACTTTTTTTGGGACAAAAGTTGCCATGATGTTGCACTGAAATTGTCATAGTGTTTACACTAAAGTTGACATGATATATTTTTTCTAGATTTAAATCTACCATTGTATTTCAACTATTATTCATGGAAAATTTTATTAATTGACCATGTCAATTTTTAGTAATTAACCACGGCAAATTTAATTCATGGATCATGGCAATTTTTAGGAATTCATCATGGCAAATTTAGTTTATAGATCATGGCAATTTTAGTTTATAGATCACGACAATTTTAGTATTTTGACCATGGAAATTATTTTTTGTATGAACCATGGCAAATTTGAGTGCATGTATCATGGCCAATTTTAGTAATTCACCATGGCAATTTTAGTTTCTGGTTCATAGAAAAATTGAGTCATTGACCATGCATTTTTAAAGTAATTGACTACGGTTTTTTTTAATTATGAACCATGTCAAAATTATTTTATGGATCATAGAGAATTTTAGTAATTCACAATGGCAAGTTTAGTTTCTTAATTCCCTTTTTGTAACATGTCAAAATTTACTTTAAACATAGAAGAAAAAGTAGTTGAAACATAATATGGCAACTTCAGTGTAAACACCATGACAATTTTTGTGCAATAGACATGGCAACTTTTGACCGCAAAAAATATCGTCGAAACATATAGATATGGGATCTAGTTTTGATGTCCTCTCCGCGCCGGATTTAATGGTGAAAACAGATTTCAGTCGGATTTTTCATATAAGAGATACAACATTTTAAAGTTTGAAAAATCCAAAAGATTTCCGCTGACACCATCTGTTTTTGTCCCTGTTTGCATGCATGTGTGAAGGAAACAAAAAAATTGATGTGTCACGATGGGTGGCTAGAAGGGCGTTTGACTAGACTTCCTTCAGCCCGTACGTGTGGCACTTATCAGGGTCCTTATTTATTCTACCACATGGAAAACTTTAGCTTAAAGCACCGACAACACGCGGCGCACGCCACGCGCAGCATGGCTGGCTCGTCACCAACAAACAGTTAACATCAATGAACTTCAGAAAAACAATTAACATCAACACTACGAGATGAGCTGGTATTTCCACCTACAAATTTATGACGTATAACCGAAAAAGGCTCTCGCCCTGCTTTTATATATAAAGCAACAACCATACAACCCAGCGCTTACAACCTGACACCACACAAAACACACCCATGGTAAGATACAATGATGCAAATTTGCAAAAAAAAAGATACAATGGTGCAAGACACGGCTACGTCGCCCAAACCACACACGAAGAGATGAAGCCGCGCCCAACGAACTAAGGACTCAAAGACGCCGCCTCCAAGAAGGTTACAACACCAGAGTGTTGCCGCCGCCCGATCCAAAGGATCAAGCTATTCACCCGAAACCACCCGAAGGAAGCCACAACGATGCCCTCAAAAAGTATACGACGCCAACAGACGCCATCACCATCGGCCTGGCCAATGCCAGACATGGAATGACCACAGGCAATGAAACCCCGCCTCCGAAAAGTGGTGCGACCAATCACGAGGACACCCTCCACACCATCCTCATTCAACATCGAGCACCGGTCACTATACCTCTCTCACGACCATCACAACCAGCCCACACCTGTGCTGCGGTGTCGCCCGCGAGCACTACACCTCCCACCACCTGGCCCGCCACCATGGCATCCAAGATCCCAACACCACCCCAGTTGAGACGCACAGCTACACTGGCGTATGTGATGAGCAGAAGATCCCTCCTTTCCCACCCTTGATCCCTCCTTTCCCACCCTTGGGCAGCCACCATGATGGAGATGGACGGTGATGGGGAGTGGACTAGCCCTTCGGTGATCGCAGCACACACAATAGGAGGGGCAGGACTGAGGGCCGAACTAGGCCGCTTGCAGATGAGCCGATGCTTGGCTAGGTGTCAGTCGTTGCCGTAGCCAAACATGTTGATCTACCGTGGAGTCACCACGTAGTAGGAAGGCCACCGCACCCAGGGGACAGAGCCACACCGCGCCGCCACCATCCACGACAGGAACATCAGCCACATCGGGCCACTACCCAACCCACGCCGCCCTCCGAGATCCATGCGTCGGGTCTGTCGAGCACGCACCACACGTCGCCCATATCTGGAGAGCCGGGCACCTGCCACCGCAGGTCACAGCACCATGCACTTGCCCGCGAGCAGCCTACCACGCCACCGTCGTGACAACCAGCACCGGCGCCTGTCGGCGCGTAGCGCCGCGCCCCGAGCAGGTCAAATCGACCCGCGAGGGGGGGAAGGCTCCCTGCCTCCGAGAGGAGGAAGAGGGGGGTCCGGGCCTGGTAGCGGCGCCTTGCCTCCCCTGCTGCCTACAGGATCGTCAAAGGAGTGGATAGGGGGAATACTTGCTTCTTCATCCTACCATTTTCCGTGATAAATACCATTTACAATGTATAATGAATCCAATCCAGCCAGAAAATGAAAACATGGACGAAGGCAGCCTCACCGTCTTTTTAAAAGAGAAAGTTGGTCGTTTCAGGCCCCGTTTGTTTCATAAGTCCTAGGACTTTTTTAAGTCCTAACTTATAAGTCATAAGTTCCTCCCTGTTTGTTTACAGGGACTTATAAGTCCATGTTGCACCGCAGCAACGAGGCTCAGGAGACGGCCTGTCCGGCGATTGGAGGCACCGCTGCAACGAACTGAGGCAGAAAGAACCGAGGCGGGGCGGCGACGGGGCGGCGACCGAGGCAGAACGAACCGAGGCGGGGCGGCGACGGGGCGAGAGGCGGGGCGGCGACGGGGCGAGAGGCGGGGCGGCGACGGGGCAGCGACGGGGCGAGAGGCGGGGCGGCGGCGGCGATTGGACCGAGAGGCAGGCGGCGTGCGGGGAACGAGTCTGGAGCAACGCGGGGTAGGTCCGGCCCGGGATAAGTCCCAATAAACTCCTCCCTGAGAGTCTTATTTGATAAGTCCCAAATCACCACAATAAGTCCCAATAAGTTCCTTGTGTTTGGTTTAGGTGGGACTTATAGGGATTTTTTTAAGTCCCTAAACAAATAAGTCCCTGAAAACAAACACCCTCTCATACTCATGTATTTGTATTTATGTATACAATCCACATTGAATCATTGGCAAGTTAAAGTCAATTAATTATCTACAACTACTAATAGTACCACAACGAACCATTCCCATGCAATAAAGTCAATCCTCATGATCGGCCTTGCCACCGCGCATCATCTGGCTGAACTCCTTGAAGTCGACGCGGCCGTCGCCATTTGCGTCGACCTTGTTGATCATCTGGCGGCATTCCTCAACGGTGCGACCCTGCTTGAGGCCGAGGCTTGCCAGCACGGACCGCAGCTCTTCAATGGTGATGTAGCCGTCACCGTTCTGGTCGAAGACACTGAACGCCTCCCTCATCTCCTCCTCCTCGTCGCCCATGTTACCACCGTTAGGCCCATCGCCTTCATCGAGGATGGAGCGATATAGTAGGCCGAACTCGTCGACGTCGATGCAGCCATCACCGTTGGTGTCAATCTTGGCCATGGTTGCGTCCATCTCGTCGTCCGCGATGTAGATCCCTAGGTTCTTGAGCAACTCACCTAGCTCCTTCTTGGTGATCTGGCCGTCACCATTCTTGTCAAACATCTGGAAGACCTTCCTTAGCTCCGACTCATCCACCCTGCTGCTCATGATTTTAGCTCTTGGCCGTTCTATTTGCATTATATGTCGTGCAATCAAATGCTCATGGAGTTAATGCTGGAAACGACGTTGGCAAAGTAGTCGGTGATTGGTTTTGTTTTCGAGGAGAATAGGCTGTGTGGTGTGGAGGGAATATCGGTGCCTCTTTGCCAAGAGAAGAGAGATGGAATTAAGGTGTGGCTTAGTTCTTTTTTTGGCCATAATAGCTATTCTGGACATTCAATGCACACCTTTTTGTCTATTTCTTATCTCTTTTGTCTAAAAAAAGAGAAGGTTTGGTCTCTTACCTCAAAACTAGCTCAATGCCCGTGCCTTGCCACAAAACAATAAATATAGGAATAGAGATATTAATCAAAGCATAGTTAAAAAACTCAAAGTATCATTATAATTTACAATGTGTATGATGATTGTGTTGCGACAAATACTGCATTAAACTTACCAAATAAGCAAAACCCAAGTGACTTGTACAGTTGTACTTAAATTTCAAGTGCACATATATACATATATCATACTCAATATATAAAGTGTTTATCTTGGTGGGGAGAAGGTCCCACGTTGCACTTTGTATCTACCCACACGCAAGGACAAATCCACATGGTGTCGTACTACACCCAGGGCCGGCCCCCACAAGCTAGGGGCCCCCACCCAGGTATGTAGGTACTATGCACATGTCAGAAAAAATAGTCAAAGGCGTGGACTTTCAGCCTTCACGTACATGCACAGGATCGCAAGGCGAAAGAGTAGCAGCGGCATGATTAGCGACATGCACGCCCTGATTAGCGATCGCTTCCTTCATCCTTCACGTAGAAAAAAAAACAACGATCTGCTATCCCTTCACGGCTTGACCTAAGAAAAATTGCGATCGTGATTTCCCAACCTCCCAGCCCTAGGCCGCCGATGCCGGACGCCGGACACCGACACGCCGTACTGCAGGTCTGCCGCCTGGCTCTTGCTAATTCCAAATTCCTTTCGCCTAATCTCCTTCCTAATCCAGTCCACCGCTGATTTAGTCCAGGGGGGCCCATCGTCATGCTTGGTCCATTGCTCTCCGACTCTAGGCGCTGCCAACAACACACGGACTGATGCTATCATGGATTCGATCATCAGAATCAGGTATATTAGACTTGGGATTTGCAGTTCCTTGATGTGTATGTGCCACCGTTTAATAATCGGTGCAAAAATTATATTTTCAGGATTGTGTGATAGTATGCTGCCGAGAAACAAGACGTATGCATCGGGTAGCAATAAAAGAAAAAGGAAAAAGGCCGCTGATAAATTTGTTCAATCACAGAGTGTTGCACAAAATTTGCTGAAACAGTCTCTCTTGATGGTTCATCTGATCTTGAGGTATATGATATTATTTCTGAATTGAAGATTATGAGATTCATTTTACCAAATGGTGTAATGTTTGCTATGGAGATTTTTGTGCATGTGATAGAAGTTGATTGTTATCCGAATATCTTCATTGCTTATCGCATCTTATTTACTATGTCTGTGACGGCCGTATTGGCTGAAAGAAGTTTTTCAAGTCTGAAATTGTTGAAGAATTATTTGAGGTGAAACAGTGATTCAACAGAGGTGGTTTGGCTAACTTATGCATCGAGAAGAAATTATTGGATGAGATTAACATCAACCCCATGACAAGTGACTTTGCATCGAGGAATGTTAGAAGAAAATTTTAAGGTAATATGTATGAATTATTCGACATGCATACTGATTTTCAATGCATTGGAGTGTTATTAATAATTTTTCACATATACATATATATTCATTTTTGTTACTATGATGTCTTTATTAAGGGTCCCGAATTTTAGTTTCGCCCCGGGCCCCCAAAATCTCAGGACCGGCCCTGACTACACCGTGGAACCTCCCTCCCTACCCCCTCCCCGCTCTCACATTGAATATTGCATCGTCTATACCTAGCTTGGCAATATGGGCGTAAAGGATGGGCAACCCTGCAGAGATGCTCTTAGAGCATCTAGAGCCGGGCGCCTCAAACCGGCCTCAAAAGCCCAGGCGGACGGACCGGTCACGGACTGTTCAAAAAAAAAAAAACCAACCCAGACAGGCTCCTCTTACCGTTCCTAAACGCCTGGACTGACCCTCACCTCTCACATCGAGCCAAAATCGAGGACGAGTATGAGGAGGCCCAGGTGCGTCCGCCACGTTGGACCAGACAGCCTGACTCCATCACAAATTGCATCAAATCTTCGAATTCCACCAAACACACTGCTGATGACTCACAAGTATAGTGAATTAATTGTAGTTTTTTCGATAAGTAAGAGTGTCGAACCCAACGAGGAGCATAAGGAATTGATAAGTAGTTTTCAGCAAGGTATTCTCTGCAAGTGCTATGAGTAGTAGTAACAGATAGTTTGGTAGCAAGATAATTCGTAACAAGAGTAACAAAGGTGCAGCAAGTTGGCTCAATGCTTTTAGCAAAGGACAAGCCAAAAATACTTATAATGAACGAACGTTCTCGAGAGGCCTTCCCATTTGGAGAGAAGTTTACCTGCAAAAAAATCTAAGACGAGAATTGTACAAAATAACTTCATCATGGATATTCAATTATCATTTGTGAATTCTTTTATATGCCATCTTTTAACTTTTTTTAAATATCTTGACATTTTCATATGCTTGCATTCTCTACTCATCCAGAGAACTAATATCTAATAATCTCTTTTCACCGGCAATATTCAAATCATAATTACGCTATTTAGTTGCCTAATAAATTTTGTGTTCTAAATCAAGAGGCAAGTCATATGCTTTTCCATAAACCATCTTATATGGGGACATACTCATAGGATTCATACAGGCAGTCCTGTATGCCCAAAGTGCATCATCATGTTTTTTAGACCAATTCTTCCTGGATCTATTAACAGTCTTTTGCAAGATTAATTTTATTTCTCTATTACTCAATTCTTGCCCCTAGACTGAGGATGATAAGGTGATGCAATTTTATGGTTGACATCAGACATTGGTAAGCTTTTACGGAATGCACCATGAATCAAATGTAAACCACCGCCTGTCATTAAATATCTAGGGACTCCTAACCTCGGAAAGATAACTTCTTCAAGCATTTTAATACATGTGTTGTGATTAACACTACTAGCTAGCTGGAATTGTTTCTACCCACTTAGTAACATAATCAACTAAAGTATGAGTGTATCCATTAGAGGAAGAAAATGTCTCATATAATCAAAGCCCCGGACATTAAATGGTTCAGTAAAAAGTGAATAACTTATAGGCATTTTTTTTACGTCTACCAATATTACCAATTTTTGGTATTCATCACAAGAGAGAACAAACTTACGTGCATCCTTTAAGAGAGTAGCCTAGTAAAAATCAAATTGCAATACCTTATGTGCACTTCTGTCTCCCGCATGGTGTCTTCCATATGCCTCAGAGTGACATTCCTTAGGATATGTGCTCATGTACACAACGTCTAATAGCACAATCTACTTCTTTATAAAAATGTGGGTCATCCCAAAAGTAATATCTTAAATCAAAGACGTTCTTCTTTTGTTGATATGTGTAATTATGTGGTATATATTAATCTGCATACCAAGAATTTTCTCGAGAAGTAGAAGCCTTAAAAGCTAATAGCTCATCGGGAAAACTATCATCGAAAGCTATTGGTTCATCAAGAATATTTACCATCCTAGACAAATTATCTAGGACAAGATTTTCAGCCCCCTTTCTATCAACAATATTAAAATCAAAATCTTGCAATAAAAGAACTCACCTAATCTGTAGCTATATCTATACCTATACTGTACGAGTGCGAAGTTATAATGCACGGGCACCATGGTGTCCATTTTGGAATTAAAAATAAAAAATCATATTAGAAGTTTCAAGAAAAATATTGACAAAAATCTGTGAAAACTTGTATGTGTTCACTACAGACCCATGAAATTTTGCTTTGGAAAAAATGTAACTTATAAGACATACAAAAAACAATTTCCGGCTCAAAAACAAAAAAACGTTCCATTTGAAAATACATAATTGTCTTTTCTTTGTACGCCACATGTGATAGTAAAATGTTGTGAAATTTTACACACATGTAGTATACAAGTGTGTGTGTGTGCCACCGCGATTTTTTTTTGCATTGTACAAAATGTTTTCTTTTTGCAAAAGGGCACCATGGTGCCGGTGGACCATTTGCAATTTTTGACTATAGCTACTATTAAAGGGTGGTTTGGTCCATTTTTGTCATATTTTTTTTGTTTTTAAATGCTATAGCGCGCTATATCGTTTACATAGACGTCTTGTGCTAAGAGACTTTGATCCAAACACATGAACAAACATTTAAATAGCGCGCTATAACTCCGCCATAACGCTATGTACCATTTAGAAGAGGTCCGCCGCTAAGAGGCGAAAAAAGTCCCTGATCTTTATACTTAGAATCAACCCATGGTCCTGAGTAGATGCACCGCAATTTCCAGTTTATTTCGTCTCAGACGACGACTTGAGTTGGGATCATACTTGTCAGCAATAAGCCGTGGCTGGCCCGGTGGCGACCTGCGTGCATGTGCGCCTGGTGCGGTCTGGTTCAGACACTGAGACACGGGTGCGTGCGTGCGTGCGTGTGTGTGTGTCACCGCGTGTGTGGGTGTTAGTTGGCGAAATACGGGGTGAGGAGACCGCGTCGGGTGCTGAAGCCGCGTAGTGCGCGTGCGTGCGCGCCGAGCGCGCGAGCCGCAGTGTGCGGGGCGTGGAGATCATGTGAGTGGGGTTGCGTTTGAGCGTGGGATGGCATGTCTGTGCATGCGAGTATAAAGCACCACTCCCGCCAGTGTATTGAGCTGCAGTGATCGACTTCGTGCTCGAGGAGAAAAAGAAAGAAAAAGTCGTACGTACGGCAGGGTGTTTGTGCGCCCAAAAAACTTATGTGTCCACCTTCTTCGTCTCCGATCGTGTCTCCGGTGATCGTTGTCGAGTGCTAGGTCAATCTGCACCAACAGAACTCCACATCCCTTGTCACCTTTCCTACCATCAAATAAATATCGTTTCGGGAGAGGAGGGAAGAGGTCGATCCCGCAGAGGCGTAGGAGCAGCAGATGACGAGTCGTACGCCGAGGCCGATCCCTCCTCCGTTGCATGGTTGTGATGTGATGGATCTATATATCCTGCTGGACATGTCCCTGGAGAACCCTCAGTCCCTCACCCGGAGAAGGAGGCACCGCTCCCACGACGCGGCCAGAGCCCTGAACAACGTGAACATCCACTTCGATGTCTCCCCGGGGCGCCTTGATGGCATCGCCTCCTCGGCCTCCGAGGCCCAGTCGGAGCTCCCAGACTCCACCTTCACAATGCAACATCTCATCGACAACTTCGCCCGATAGGACTTTGACGTGGAGGAGCTCGACATCCTGTCCTGCACGCACTCCATCTGCGTCTGCCACTGCTCGTCCTTCACCGGCCGCGTCACTGCACCGCCGGAGCAGATCAAGCCGGCCTTCGTGGACAACAGCTACTACCACAACGGCCTCGGTAGTCGGTACCATCGTTACCTTCAACTCGGACTGGCAGCTGTTGCCGCAAACGGCGAGGGGCCACGTCCAGAATTACGCCGAACTCTGGGACGGGGACTTCGCCGAGTCCATGCTCAAGCTAAGCAAGCTGTCCATGCCGGCCGGGAGCAAGGGCGTCATCAGGAAGAAGTGCAGCATCGCTAAGCCACCCTCTCTACTAAATCGTACGCACATCGGTACATGCATGCATGAAGGTCATCCAGCGAAGAACCTTTGCCGTGCCCGTGTGGATTTCAATAATCTCGTGTTCTTTCCGGCTCAATGGAGGTTTAAACTTCTTGCTGATCCTATATATGCTTCTGTAGGCACATGTGTGCGTATTGTAGTTGCTAAAAGTGCACAACAGTTCCATCTGTAATTGTATAGTTCTTGCTGCTTAGTCTTGAAAAGCATAAAATTGTGTGCGGCATCCAGCTGGGAGAGAAGTAGAGAACATGGCGCACGGTTGTGGGAGCCCCCGAGCAATCGAGTGAGCACTGAGCAGACATCTACGCGAGCTGAGCAAGGCATCTTGTGTGATTTGCTTTGAGCCTTCAGGTTTTGAAACATGGAACCAATGATGTATCTTAAATTGTAAAGAAACTTTGTCAGGTTCTGTGAGTATAATGATTCATAACTAATGGATGTGTTCCGCAACGCGATACACAATGAATGGGATTTTTCTTGGCAATAGGCGCGAATTGTTAAGTTTCATTTGGTTGTTTGTTTCAAATGAAAATGCAGGGGTACTACAATGATAAATATATGATTCTGGTAATTCCATACAATTAATAAATAAAATAAGGGACACTGAAATATACGGGTTGAGATTCCGGGTCTGCTGGAGTTAAACAAATTCTAAGTGAGGATTTAATTGATGGGATATATTTTAGGTGACCTACTAGACTTTCTCTTACTCAAGATTCCTCACACAATCCTCCCAACCCTACCCGTTTACGCTAAACAACATGTTTTGATACACTTTCAGTTACCTTTTATCAAATTATCATTTAGTGAAGTTAACTTCACCATAACCGAGTTCTGCCTCGAACACGCCCATGGCGGCTATGCAACGAGAGTCGGCAAGGAGGTGGAGTTCATGAAGCACACTTCGACAATGACAACCCTGACCAGGAGACCATTCATAAGATGTGCCGACTCGAGCGAAGATGATAAGTAGCAACACATATGTGTCTCTAGTGGCGCGCGAGGATTTTGTTTGTCCCGTTGCAATGCACGGAGATTTTGCTAGTATATATATATAGGACCAAACTAGCTAATCTATAGCAATCTAACTAAATTTGACTCGAACTATGGCTCCTGGTTCTTGACTCTCACTAAACGTATCTGGCATGCAAGTGACGACTCAATGGAAACCAGATTTTTAACTCTAAGCAAACTCAAATAGAAAAGTGTGGATTGTTTGCGACAATCTCCACTTAATTCAAACTGGACTGAACCTATCATGTCCGTACACAAAGTACGACCACGTATGAAAACATGCATTGCGCCTCTTGCTCTGCTATGTTTTGCCACCCAATGTGCTTGGCCTTGTCGTGCACCCGGTATCCACCATACTCATATTTCACTTGCTTGCGGTAGATTCGCCCTTTATTAGTCACACACTGATACGTCTCAAACGTATCTATAATTTTTGATTGTTTCATGCTATTATATTATCTGTTTTGCATGTTTAATGGGTTTTAATATGCTTTTTTATATTATTTTTGGGACTAACCTATTAACCGAATGCCCAGTGTCAGTTTCTATTTTTTTTTGCCTATTTCAGTGTTTTGCAGAAAAGGAATATCAAACGGAATGAAACCTTCGTGATGATTGTTCTTGAAATAAACGCAATCCAGAAGACTTGGAGTTGAAGTCTGGAACTCCGCGAGGCGGACACGAGGCAGGAGGGCGCGCCCCCACCCTCATGGGCCCCACGGAGCTCCACTGACGTACTTCTTTCGCCTATATATACTTTTATACCCTAAAAACATCAGGGGGGCCGTGAAACCACTTTTCCACCGCCACAACCTTCGATACCCGTGAGATCCCATCTCGGGGCCTTTTCCTGCGATCTGCCGGAGGGGGAATCGATCATGGAGGGCTTCTACATCAACACCATAGCCTCTCCGATGAAGCGTGAGTAGTTTACCACAGACCTTCGGGTCCATATTATTAGTCAGATGGCTTCTTCTCTCTATTTGGTTCTCAATACAAAGTTCTCCTCGATGTTCTTGGAGATCTATTCGACGTAATACTTTTTGCGGTGTGTTTGCCGAGATCCGATGAAGTGTGGATTTATGATCAAGATTATCTATGAATAATATTTGGTTCTTCTCTGAATTCATATATGCATGATTTGATATCTTTGCAAGTCTCTTTGAATTATCGGTTTAGTTTGGCCTACTAGATTGATCTTTCTTGCAATGGGAGAAGTGCTTAGCTTTGGGTTCAATCTTGCGGTGTCCTTTCCCAGTGACAGTATGGGCAGCAAGGCACGTATTGTATTGTTGCCATCGAGGATAAAAAGATGGGGTTTATATCATATTTTTTGAGTTTATCCCTCTACATCGTGTCATCTTGCTTAATGTGTTACTCTGTTCTTATGAACTTAATACTCTAGATGCATGTTGGATAGGGTCGATGTGTGGAGTAATAGTAGTAGATGCAGAATCGTTTCGGTTTTACTTGACACGGACGTGATGCCTATATTCATGATCATTGCCTAGATATTCTCATAACTATGCATTTTTCTATCAATTGCTCGGCAGTAATTTGTTCATCCACCGTAATACATGCTATCTTGAGAGAAGCCACTGGTGAAACCTATGTCTCCCGGGTCTCTTTCTTATTATATTGCATCTCTTTTATTTACATTACATCTCGTTTTACTATTTTACAATCTTTACTTTCCAATTTATACAGCAAAAATACCAAACATACTTATCTTACTATCTTTATTAGATCTCACTTTTGCGAGTGACCGTGAAGGGATTGACAACCCCTTTATCACGTTGGTTGTAAGGTTCTTGATTTTTTGTGCAGGTACTAGGTGACTTGCATGTAATCTCCTACTGGATTGATAACTTGGTTCTCAAAAACCAAGGGAAATACTTACGCTACTTTGCTCAATCATCCTTTCCTCTTCAAGAGGTAGCACACACCTACCTCTTTTTTGTATGTCGGCACACAACTGAGGGAATACTTACGCTACTTAGGCATGCTCAAGAGGTAGCACACACCTACCCGCTTTACGATGGGTTTGCTTACCACTCTTTTTTGTAGGTTAGCACAATCTATATCTGTACCTATAATAATAATAATAATAATAATAATAATAATAATAATAATAATAATAATAATAATAATAATAATAATAATAATAATAATAATAATAATAATAATAATAATTGAAGGAAATATGCCCTAGAGGCAATAATAAAGTTATTATTTATTTCCTTATTTCATGATAAATGTTTATTATTCATGCTAGAATTGTATCAACCGGAAACATAATACATATGTGAATACATAGACAAACAGAGTGTCACTAGTATGCCTCTATTTGATTAGCTCGTTGATCAAAGATGGTTATGTTTCCTAGCCATAGACATGAGTTGTCATTTGATTAACGAGATCACATCATTAGGAGAATGATGTGATTGACATGACCCATTCCATTAGCTTAGCACCCGATCGTTTAGTATGTTGCTATTGCTTTATTCATGACTTATACATGTTCCTATGACTATGAGATTATGCAACTCCCGTTTGCCGGAGGAACACTTTGTGTGCTACCAAACGTCACAACGTAACTGGGTGATTATAAAGGAGCTCTACAGGTGTCTCCAAAGGTAGATGTTGGGTTGGCGTATTTCGAGATTAGGATTTGTCACTCCGATTGTCGAAGAGGTATCTCTGGGCCCTCTCGGTAATGCACATCACTTAAGCCTTGCAAGCATTGCAACTAATGAGTTAGTTACGAGATGATGTATTACGGAACGAGTAAAGAGACTTGCCGGTAACGAGATTGAACTAGGTATTGAGATACCGACGATCGAATCTCGGGCAAGTAACATACCGATGACAAAGGGAACAACGTATGTTGTTATGCGGTCTGACCGATAAAGATCTTCGTAGAATATGTAGGAGCCAATATGGGCATCCAGGTCCCGCTATTGGTTTTTGACCGGAGACGTGTCTCGGTCATGTCTACATTGTTCTCGAACCGTAGGGTCCGCACGCTTAAGGTTTTGATGACAGTTATATTATGAGTTTATGAGTTTTGATGTACCGAAGGAGTTCGGAGTCCCGGATGAGATCAGGGACATGACGAGGAGTCTCGAAATGGTCGAGATGTAAAGATCGATATATTGGACGACTATATTCGGACATCGTAAAGGTTCTGAGTGGTTCGGGTATTTTTCAGAGTATCGAGGAGTTACGGGAATACGGGGGAGAAGTATTGGGCCTTATTGGGCCATACGGGAAAGGGAGAGGGGCTGCCTAGGGCAGGCCGCGCCCCCCCCCCCCCCCAAGGCCTAGTCCGAATTGGACTAGGGGGAGGGGCTGCGCCCCCTCCTTCCTTCCCTTCTCTTTTCCCCTTCCTTGTCTCCTACTCCTAATACATGGAAGGACTCCTAGTTGGACTAGGAAAGGGGGAATCCTACTCCCGGTGGGAGTAGGACTCCCCTAGGGCGCGCCATAGAGAGGGCCTCCCCTCCCCTCCTCCACTCCTTTATATACGGGGGCAGGGGGCACCCCATAGACACACAAGTTGATCTTCGTGATGGTTCCTTAGCCGTGTGCGGTGCCCCCCTCCACCATATTCCACCTCGGTCATATCGTTGCAGTGCTTAGGCGAAGCCCTGCGTCGGTAGAACATCATCATCGTCATCACGCCGTCGTGCTGACGGAACTCATCCCCGAAGCTTTGCTGGATCGGAGCCCGGTGAGCGTCATCGAGCTGAACGTGTGCTAAGAACTCGAAGGTGCCGGAGTAACGGTGCTTGGATCGGTCGGATCGGGAAGACGTACGACTACTTCCTCTATGTTGCGTCAACGCTTCCGCTTCGGTCTACGAGGGTACGTAGACAACACTCTCCCCTCTCGTTGCTATGCATCACCATGATCTTGCGTGTGCGTAGGAATTTTTTTGAAATTACTACGTTCCCCTACAGTGGCATCCGAGCCTAGGTTTTATGTGTTGATGTTATATGCACGAGTAGAACACAAGTGAGTTGTGGACGATATAAGTCATAATACCTACCAGCATGTCATACTTTGGTTCGGCGGTATTGTTGGATGAAGCGGCCCGGACCGACATTACGCGTACGCTTACGCGAGACTGGTTCTACCGACGTGCTTTGCACACAGGTGGCTGGCGGGTGTCAGTTTCTCCAACTTTAGTTGAACCAAGTATGGCTACGCCCGGTCCTTGCGAAGGTTAAAACGGAGTCTATTTGACAAACTATCGTTGTGGTTTTGATGCGTAGTTAAGATTGGTTCTTGCTTAAGCCCGTAGCAGCCACGTAAAACTTGCAATAAACAAAGTAGAGGACGTCTAACTTGTTTTTGCAGGGCATGTTGTGATGTGATATGGTCAAGACATGATGCTAAATTTTATTGTATGAGATGATCATGTTTTGTAACCGAGTTATCGGCAACTGGCAGGAGCCATATGGTTGTCGCTTTATTGTATGCAATGCAATCGCCCTGTAATGGTTTACTTTATCACTAAGCGGTAGCGATAGTCGTAGAAGCATAAGATAGGCGAGACGACAACGATGCTACGATGGAGATCAAGGTGTCACGCCGGTGACGATGGTGATCATGACGGTGCTTCGGAGATGGAGATCACAAGCACAAGATGATGATGGCCATATCATATCACTTATATTGATTGCATGTGATGTTTATCTTTTTATGCATCTTATCTTGCTTTGATTGACGGTAGCATTATAAGATGATCTCTCACTAAATTATCAAGAAGTGTTCTCCCTGAGTATGCACCGTTGCCAAAGTTCGTCATGCCCAGACACCACGTGATGATCGGGTGTGATAAGCTCTACGTCCATCTACAACGGGTGCAAGCCAGTTTTGCACACGCAGAATACTCGGGTTATACTTGACGAGCCTAGCATATGTAGATATGGCCTCGGAACACGGAGACCGAAAAGTCGAGCGTGAATCATATAGTAGATATGATCAACATAATGATGTTCACCATTGAAGACTAATCCATTTCACGTGATGATCGGTTATGGTTTAGTTGATTTGGATCACGTGATCACTTAGATGATTAGAGGGATGTCTATCTAAGTGGGAGTTCTTAAGTAATATGATTAATTGAACTTTAATTTATCAGGAACTTAGTCCTGGTAGTATTAGCATATCTATGTTGTAGATCAATAGCTCACGTTGTTGCTTTCATATGTTTATTTTGATATGTTCCTGGAGAAAATTGTGTTGAAAGATGTTAGTAGCAATAATTCGGATTGGATCCGTGATCTGAGGTTTATCCTCATTGCTGCACAGAAGAATTATGTTCTTGATGCACCGCTAGGTGACAGACCTATTGCAGGAGCAGATACAGACGTTATGAACGTTTGGCTAGCTCAATATGATGACTACTTGACAGTTTAGTGCACCATTCTTAGCAGCTTAGAATCGGGACTTCAAAGACGTTTTGAACGTCATGGACCATATGAGATGTTCCAGGAGTTGGAGTTAATATTTCAAAGCAAATACCCGAATTGAGAGATATGAAATCTCCAACAAAGTTCTATAGCTAAAAGATGGAGGAGAATCGCTCAACTAGTGAGCATGTGCTCAGATTGTCTGGGTACTACAATCGCTTGAATCAAGTGGGAGTTAATCTTCCAGATAAGATAGTGATTGACAGAATTCTCTAGTCACCATCACCAAGTTAGTAGAACTTCGTGATGAACTATAATATGCAAGGGATAACGAAAACGATTCCCAAGCTCTTCGTGATGCTGAAATCGACGAAGGTAGAAATAAAGAAAAAACATCAAGTGTTGATGGTTGACAAGATCACTAGTTTCAAGAAAAGGGCAAAGGGAAGAAGGGGAACTTCAAGAAGAACGGCAAGCGAGTTGCTGCTCAAGTGAAGAAGCCCAAGTCTGGTCCTAAGCCTGAGACTAAGTGCTTCTACTGTAAAGGAACTGGTCACTGGAAGCGGAACTGCCCCAAGTATTTGGCGGATAAGAAGGATGGCAAAGTGAACAAAGGTATATTCGATATACATGTTATTGATGTGTACTTTACTAGTGTTTATAGCAACCCCTAAGTATTTGATACTAGTTCAGTTGCTATGATTAGTAACTCGAAACGAGAGTTGCAGGATAAACAGAGACTAGTTAAGGGTGAAGTGACGATGTGTGTTGGAAGTAGTTCCAAGATTGATATGATCATCATCGCACACTCACTATACTTTCGGGATTAGTGTAGAACCTAAATAAGTGTTATTTGGTGTTTGCGTTGAGCATAAATATGATTTGATCATGTTTATTGCAATACGGTTATTCATTTAAGTTAGAGAACAATTGTTGTTCTGCTTACATGAATAGAACCTTCGATGGTCATACACCCAATGAAAATAGTTTGTTGGATCTTGATCGTAGTGATACACATATTCATAATATTGAAGCCAAAAGATGCAAAGTTAATAATGATAGTGCAACTTATTTGTGGCACTACCGTTTAGGTCATATTGGTGTAAAGCGCATGAAGAAACTCCATGCTGATAGGATTTTGGAATCACTTGATTATGAATCACTTGATGTTTGCGTACCATGCCTTATGGGCAAGATGACTAAAACGCCGTTCTCCGGAACAATGGAGCAAGCAACAGATCTGTTGGAAATCATACATACTGATGTATGTGATCCGATGAGTGTTGAGGCTCGCGACAAGTATCATTATTTTCTGACCTTCACAGATGATTTGAGCAGATATGGGTATATCTACTTGATAAAACACAAGTCTGAAACATTTTGAAAAGTTCAAAGAATTTCAGAGTGAAGTGGAGAATCATCGTAACAAGAAAATAAAAGTTTCTACGATATGATCACAGAGGTAAAATATTTGAGTTACGAGTTTGGCATTCAATTAAAACAATGTGGAATAGTTTCACAAACTCATGCCACCTGGAACACCACAGCATAATGGTGTGTCCGAACGTCATAACCGTACTTTATTTGATATAGTGCAATCTATGATGTTTCTTACCGATTTACCACTATCATTTTGGGGTTATGCATTAGAGACAGCTGCATTCACGTTAAATAGGGCACCATCTAAATCTGTTGAGACGACACTATATGAACTATGGTTTAGCAAGAAACCAAAGTTGTCGTTTCTTAAAGTTTGGGATTGTGATGCTTATATGAAAAAGTTTCATCCTGATAAGCTCAAACCCAAATCGGAGAAATATGTCTTCATAGGATACCCAAAGGAGACTGTCGGGTACACCTTCTATCACAAATCCGAAGGCAAGACATTCGTTGCCAAGAATGGATCCTTTCTAAAGAAGGAGTTTTCTCTCGAAAGAAGTGAGTGGGAGGAAAGTAGAACTTGATGTGGTAATTGTACCTGCTCCCTTATTGGAAAGTAGTTCATCACAGAAATCTGTTCCTGTGACTACTATACCAATTAGTGAGGAAGTTAATGATGATCATGTAACATCAGATCAAGTTACTAGCGAATCTCGTAGGTAAACCAGAGTGAGATCCGCACCAGAGTGGTACGGTAATCCTGTTCTGAAAGTCACGTTACTAGAACATGACGAACTTGCGAACTATGAGGAAGCGATGATGAGCCCAGATTCCGCGAAATGGTTTGAGGCCATGAAATCTGAGATATGATCCATGTATGAAAACAAAGTATGGACTTTGATGGATTTGCCCGATGATCGGCAAGCCATAGAAAATAAATGGATCCTCAAAAGACGGACGCTGATAGTAGTGTTACTATCTACAAAGCTAGAATTGTCGCAAAAGGTTTTCGACAAGTTCAAGGTGTTGACTACGATGAGAGTTTCTCACTCGTATCTATGCTTAAGTTTGTCCGAATCATGTTAGCAATTGCCGCATTTTATGAAATCTGGCAAATGGATAAAACAAAATTGCATTCCTTAATGGATTTATTAAAGAAGAGTTGTATATGATGCAACCAGAAGGTTTTGTCAATCCTAAATGTGTTAACAAAATATGCAAGCTCCAGCGATCCATCTATGGACTGGTGCAAGCATCTCGGAGTTGGAATATACGCTTTGATAAGTTGATCAAAGCATATAGTTTTTTACAGACTTGCGGTGAAGCCCGTATTTACAAGAAAGTGAGTGGGAGCACTACAACATTTCTGATAAGTATATGTAAATGACATATTGTTGATCGGAAATAATGTAGAATTATTCTGCGAAGCATAAAGGAGTATTTGAAAGGAGTTTTTCGAAGAAGAACCTCGGCGAAGCTGCTTACATATTAAGCATCAAGATCTATAGAGATAGATCAAGACGCTTGATAAGTTTTCAATGAGTACATACCTTGACAAGATTTTGAAGTAGTTCAAAATGTAACAGTCAAAGAAAGAGTTCTTGCCTGTGTTACAAGGTGTGCAATTGAGTAAGACTCAAAACCCGACCACGGCAAAAGATAGAAAGAGAATGAAAGTCATTCCCTATGCCTTGGCCATAGGTTCTATAAAGTATGCCATGCTGTGTACCAGATCTATTGTATACCCTACACTGATTTTGGCAAGGGAGTACAATAGTGATCTAGGAGTAGATCACTGGACAGCGGTCAAAATTATCCTTAGTGAAATAAGGATATGATTCTCGATTATGGAGGTGACAAAAAGGTTCGTCGTAAAAGGTTATGTCGATGCAAGTTTTGACACCAATCTAGATGACTCTAAGTCTCAATCTAGATATATATTAAAAGTGTGAGCAATTAGCTAGAGTAGCTCCGAGCAGAGTATTGATGACATAGAAATTTGCAAAATACATACGGATCTGAATGTGGCAGACCCGTTGACTAAGATTCTCTCACAAGCAAAACATGATCACACCTTAGTACTCTTTGGGTGTTAATCACATAGCGATGTGAACTAGATTATTGACTCTAGTAAACCCTTTGGGTGTTGGTCACATGATGATGTGAACTATGGGTATTAATCACACGGTGATGTAAACTATTGCTGTTAAATCACATGCTGATGTGAACTAGATTATTGACTCTAGTGCAAGTGGGAGACTGAAGGAAATATGCCCTAGAGGCAATAATAAAGTTATTATTTATTTCCTTATTTCATGATAAATGTTTATTATTCATGCTAGAATTGTATCAACCGGAAACATGATACATGTGTGAATACATAGACAAACAGAGTGTCACTAGTATGCCTCTACTTGATTAGCTCGTTGATCAAAGATGGTTATGTTTCCTAGCCATAGACATGAGTTGTCATTTTATTAACGGGATCACATCATTAGGAGAATGATGTGATTGACATGACCCATTCCATTAGCTTAGCACCCGATCGTTTAGTATGTTGCTATTGCTTTATTCATGACTTATACATGTTCCTATGACTATGAGATTATGCAACTGCCGTTTGCCGGAGGAACACTTTGTGTGCTACCAAACGTCACAACGTAACTGGGTGATTATAAAGAAGCTCTACAGGTGTCTCCAAAGGTAGATGTTGGGTTGGCGTATTTCGAGATTAGGATTTGTCACTCCGATTGTCGGAGAGATATCTCTGGGCCCTCTCGGTAATGCACATCACTTAAGCCTTGCAACCATTGCAACTAATGAGTTAGTTGCGAGATGATGTATTACGGAACGAGTAAAGAGACTTGCCGGTAACGAGATTGAACTAGGTATTGAGATACCGACGATCGAATCTCGGGCAAGTAACATACCGATGACAAAGGGAACAACGTATGTTGTTATGCGGTCTGACCGATAAAGATCCTCGTAGAATATGTAGGAGCCAATATGGGCATCCAGGTCCCGCTATTGGTTATTGACCGGAGACATGTCTCGGTCATGTCTACATTGTTCTCGAACCGTAGGGTCCGCACGCTTAAGGTTTCGATGACAGTTATATTATGAGTTTATGAGTTTTGATGTACCGAAGGAGTTCGGAGTCCCGGATGAGATCGGGGACATGACGAGGAGTCTCGAAATGGTCGATACGTAAAGATTGATATATTGGACGACTATATTCGGACATCGGAAAGGTTCTGAGTGGTTCGGGTATTTTTCGGAGTACCGAGGAGTTACGGGAATACGGGGGAGAAGTATTGGGCCTTATTGGGCCATACGGTAAAGGGAGAGGGGCTGCCTAGGGCAGGCCGCGCGCCCCCCAAGGCCTAGTCCGAATTGGACTAGGGGGAGGGGCTGCGCCCCCTTCTTCCTTCCCTTCTCTCTTCCCCTTCCTTGTCTCCTACTCCTAATACATGGAAGGACTCCTAGTTGGACTAGGAAAGGGGGAATCCTACTCCCGGTGGGAGTAGGACTCCCCTAGGGCGCCCCATAGAGAGGGCCGACCCTCCCCTCCTCCACTCCTTTATATACGGGGGCAGGGGGCACCCCATAGACACACAAGTTGATCTTCGTGATCGTTCCTTAGCCGTGTGCGGTGCCCCCCTTCACCATATTCCACCTAGGTCATATCGTTGCAGTGCTTAGGCAAAGCCCTGCGTCGGTAGAACATCATCATCGTCATCACGCCGTCGTGCTGACGGAACTCATCCCCGAAGCTTTGCTGGATCGGAGCCCGGGGAGCGTCATCGAGCTGAACGTGTGCCAAGAACTCGGAGGTGTCGGAGTAACGGTGCTTGGATCGGTCGGATCGGGAAGACGTACGACTACTTCCTCTACGTTGCGTCAACGCTTCCGCTTCGGTCTACGAGGGTATGTAGTCAACACTCTCCCCTCTCGTTGCTATGCATCACCATGATCTTGCGTGTGCGTAGGAATTTTTTTGAAATTATTACGTTCCCCTATAATAATAATAATAATAATAATAATAATAATAATAATAATAATAATAATAATAATAATAATAATAATAATAATAATAATAATAATAATAATAATATTGGGAGGTGATATTTTGTTCGAAAACCTAATGGGGCAACATCCTTGCTCCTGCTTGAGATGGGCCTCGAACTCACGACCTCCCGATCCCATCAAAAGTCTGCATCCGGCAGACATGGCTTGCTTATGCTGAAAGAGAGGGTTCATCTATCAATTAAGCTGCACGACCTATACCCTTTACATGAAATTTCATCGGTTCATACGTTTAGGAGCTGCTTGGAGTATCAATAGGCAGCCTCCAAAATCAACAAAGAGAGGGAGATGTGATAGATACATCCACTATCAAGAATTCATTATCTTCCACTGGACCTTTAATCTTTACGAAGATTCGCCATGAGGATAAGCTTATTAGTTATCTTATCACACTCTTCATCATCATCATTCACATCATAATAGTCATGAGTACATACATCACCATTTTTTAATCACCTAAATTCTCATCTTCATTAGTGATGTGGGCATGATATTTATAAAGAGATTGAATTTTAATAGCCAAAGAGACAATACTAGTAATGGTTCCAACATTTCCTTCAGATTGAATAATATATCTAGGCTTAGAGAAGTCTTTGTAGAAATTAGGATCATCCGGTTTGATCTTACGAAAAGCAATAGTCTTATGAAGAATCTCATCGAGACTCTTGAGAGAATAATTAGGATATTGCTTCTCCAAGTCACTCCATAATGTGTAGGAAGAATTAAAGTTTTGCATACTTCTAATAATATGATTGATGGCTCTAGCATTTCGTAGTATATCAAGTTCTTTCTTAGGAGTGGGATGAAATGGATCAATGGGAGGTTCATATGGAGTTCGAATATATTTGCTCAAGTTGAATCATCAAATATGTGAAGCATTTCATCTTTCCAAAATGTAAAGTACTCTCCACTGAGAATAGGGACTCTTGCATCTAGGACTCCGCATACTAGACAAATCCATACTCTCCAAGGCGGTAAAGCGAAAGCAATGGATACCAAACCTCTGATACGAATTGAAGGATCGAAAGTATGTCTAGAGGTGGGTGAATAGACTACTAGCAAAGGCCAAAGAACAAATTTTGCAAGTTTAACATTTAGGAAGTTTTGGCAAGAGCTAGAGTAATACAATCGCACCCTACACATACATATCTAGAGTATATGCGGCAAGAAGTAAGGACATGCAAGTGCAAGTAAATTAGGGAGTAGAGTTTAGGAGATTCTCAACCACAAGTTGACACGGTGAAGATTTTTGACCCATAGTTCGAATAGATGGTGATATCGTATATCTAGGTTGATGGAGGCAGTGGAGGATCCAGGACCTAGGTCGGGGGGCCTGGGCCCGGGGCGTGAAGTAGAATTGCTTCATTAACAACAGCATATTATGCATTGTAGATACACTATCCCAACACTGTAGCAGCATGTGCCCTGGTCTTGAACTAATCCTGGCTCCGCCCCTGGATGGACGCTTCGATCCACGGAGGATCTAAGATCACAAACATCTTGGTTGCGACATTCCATGGAGGAATCGAGTCCATGAAGAGCTCGCACTTTTGAAGGGTCCAGGGAGAAGCAACATCACCTATACCAACCAGGGCTTACGCCCTCACTCAGGTAGATCTTCATGAAGTAAGCGACTTCCAAGCCCTCGCAAACTTCTTGGCTTCTCCACATTGATTGGAGACTTCCAAGCACACCTATCCAATCTAGGAGGCACCACCCTAAAAGGGTAATAGATGGCGTTGTTGATGATGAACTCATTGCTCTTGTGAAAAAAAAATCTCATCAACACTCAAACACTTTCACGTTTTGGTAGGAGAGGTTTGGGTAGAAAGCAGTGAGGTGACTAGATCTCAAAGGTTGAAAGGTTGGAGTGGAATCCCTTTGAAACCAGCACGAGGAAGTGGAGCTCTCTCTCTCTCTCTCTAAAATATGGATAGGAGTTGTGTTTACTTCGAGAGACACTGGTGGAGTGGGCGGCGGTATATATAGGTCTGACCAAAAATCTAACCGTCACGCACACTTTTTCACACATTTGTGAGACCGACTAAAATCACTCGGTCAGTTCGATATGTTCAAAAGGAAATAACTTTGGATCGTTCGATCACACCGGCTGGGTCAGTGGATCCATGATGTGATGACTTTAGCACTGCGCACACTTCGGTGACATCAAGTGAAATTGTTTTAAAATTATAAAGGAGTCACAATAGGCAAAAAAAAGGTTGGCACAGTTGCCTCGGTGAGTATGAATGGACATCTCGGTGAGACCAATTCAATTAGTGTTTTAGCACAATTTCTATATATGTTTGATTGGTGACTTTGGTAGGATATGGTTCGGTGAGTCCAAATGGAGTATTTTGGGTTTTTCTGCGGGAAGAGTATTTTGGGTTTGATTAGTGGGTATGTGTGAATGTGACTAAGGTATTTTGAGTTTGATCTAAGCACTAGGGCAATGAACTCATCTTCTCAACTTTATCCCCTTTTCATGGTATTGGGATATCTTTGGACTCAATGTGATCTTTGATCACTTAAATATAAAATGGTGAGTCTTGAGGCTTGATCTAACACTTGTCCTTAGCATAGAAGTTTTCATCTTCACTTCCCCAGTTGTACCTAAAATGAACTATTCTTGAAATGTACTCAAGGAGATCAGTAGTCCAAGGATATGTATGTTACCAAAACCACCAAAGGGATTAGGTGCAGATTCAGCACGTGTCGACCAGATAACCTGAGTGCTCCAACAGCAAGACATGGCATAATAGGTATAAGCCGACTGTTAGAATGTGTCTTATATTTACACTATGTTGTGTAATACTCATCCTACCCCTATAAGCCAAGTGTAACACATGGCTTATATTGTCCAATAGGTTCTTTTTTTTGTTTTCTTACTAAAGCATCCCAGCAATCAGCAACATATATATAGACGGATATATTCCAGGACATATACAAACCGGCACATATTTCATATCCATTCAAGCACATATAGACATATAACAAGCACATACCTCATATCCATACAAGCACATATAGACATATAACAAGCACATACCTCATATCCATACAAGCACCTATCTCATATCCTTATATAGCAGATATCAAAATATAGATTCATACAAGAACATATAGATGGTCCATTAAAGCAACAAGTCATCAGTACCAAGCATAGAAACAAGCATAAGTGATATAGAGAGTTCATGACCAACAAGCCTAGAAATAAGCATAAGTCACATAAGGAGCTCATGATCAACGAGCACCATACACTCCAAGAGCATCGGGAACACTTATCGTCCTCATAGTATCCCTACATTTCCAGAGCATCTGCAAATATTTTGTTTAGCATTGTAGCAAAGAATTTCGTCGGATAACAATACTGGCTATGTATTATGGAAAAGAACTAACATTTGCCCCAATGTACTAACCTTGCCCATGATAACAGAAACACCACTATGATGATGAACCGAACGAATATTAGCAGGTTCATCATCCCACTCAACTCGGTTTGACCTGCACCCATGGCTACTTCAACATTGCTCTTCTTTTTTAGCATGAACTTGGAGTAATCCTCTGCGTCCTCCATAGTCTTAAACCCTTTATGGCAGTTTTTCTTGGAACCGTCCACTTGTTCATGACACATGAACCATAGACTCTTGGATACCTCCCACAGTACACCACATACCACGTTTTCATCTATCAACATAGACCATAAGAAACATAAGGTAATGATTCATATACCCCAAAGCATCACAAGTTTTACTCCGACTCGACATCACCGGCTAGATTCACTGCATCGACATCAAAATTATCTAGCTAGACTGCTTCAAGAATGGAGCTCTACTCCGAGTCATAGTCGATGAATCCGGTCATCGTGAAGTCAGAGCAGGTGGGCATCCCCCTAGTGGAGCAGCCATCATCGTCAACACTGGCGATAGGCGGACTCAACGGCATTTCGTCATCGCTCTCGTCTGGCGGCGCTTCTTTCTTGCCGAGCTCGTCGAAAGATTGATGTTGCTCAGCACAGACGCTGACCATCGTCTGGCAAATGACCTCGGCCTTCCGCTTGTCCTTAAAGGACTCAAAGACTGCATGGCTCTCTGCGAGGAGCTATAGGTTTGCCTTAATGAGTGTGGTCAAGTAGTCCTCGTTGGTGCGCTTGGTCATGACTTGTGTCGTGCGGTCTGCCTCCTCCTAAGCCGGGGAGTCAATACTAAAGGGAGCGGCGTGTTCAGGTGGCGCCATGAACTAGAGGTCTGTGCTAACACCTAACACCTCACTAACAATAAATGTGTCACAAAGGAAATATAACCTAAGTTTCGAACAACAAAGAATAATTTCTTTTATTCGATTGGCATACCACTCATACAGAATAGTCATATAGTTCGGGTGGACAATATTCGTTGATGAAAACCAAATAGAAAATAATAGTCCTTCGTGTTTCACACCTAACCAGTGAACTAGAAGGCTCATTTATCCGCCATGTGGGTTCACTTTCAATCCTACAACAAAACTCATCTCTCAAGTGGTTGTATATATATGGGCCCACCCTCACCAATATTTTGACCTCCAATGATGGTCAATCCGTTGACCTCCTCCTACATTACGAAGGTTGCATAAGAGGAGGCCAACTGAATCGATCCCCTAAGACAACAGTCATAATCCTTCCTCCGGGACCATCTCTTAAAAAGGGAGCCTCATCAGATTGAAAGTCAACACGCAAATCAAATAATGATAGTGTCCAATGTCCCCTAAATCCCCAAACCCTATCAAACACTCAAAGACACATGCATGACTTGACACCATGCACCTACAACTTAGAAGCTAGCTTATTCGGCATGTGTTGACTTTCAGTCCATTGAGGGGGCTCTTTTTAACAACCCTCATATCTCATGTGGTTTTATATATTGTGGGAACTCCCTCACTAGTATTTCGACTGTCGAAGATGGTCGATTCGCCCGCCCCATCCTGCGCTACTAAGCTCTCACGGGAGGAGGCGAGATCCTTCATCGTGAAGCTAGAGCTCACCTCAGTGGGATGTGGGAGGTCGTCTGACGTCTAGTTTGGATGGCATCGGGGTTGATGGCAATGGCCGGTGTCGAGGTGTTGGAGCCCGCGGCTGCTGCATATCGGTGCCGACAGCGAGCTTGGGCTGGCGCGATAGGGTTGGGGAAGAGGAGGGCGGCGAGGTGCAGCGTGGTTGAGGTGCAGTTAGGTTGTGTTGTGCGTAATAAAAGGGAGTGTGGGCGGGACGATATCCAAAGGCCATGAGCTACTCGGATTATGAGGGAGACTATAAGGGTTTGCCATCTGAAAGAGAAATATGATACATTGTAAGGCGAGTACAACTCAGAGGGTAGTCGGCAAACAAGGCCACCGTCACGGAGCCGTCATGTTTGGTCGACACCGACACGCATTCACGTCTTTGCCGAGTTTATTTTGCTTTCTTCGATGATAACCTCCTATATGTCGTGTGTATTTGCCACTGTACTCGGCGTACACCTCTTTTTTTTTTTTTTGCGCGCGACTCGGCGTACACCTGGCTCTCTGTTATTGACAAGTACTATATCTTTTCCCTGAGACTCAGCATATAGCCTGTATGTGGAGTGCCCAAAAAATTACACTCAACATATGGTGGCATACTAGGCAAAGTGTGTTTTTCCTATAGGGTGATAGATGCAAAAGTGTGCTGCTTAGGTGCCGAAGTTGAAGAGCACAGGTGGACGTTTTGGATTTTGACGCGTGCGATCATAATCACGGGATGCAGGGATGCACCGGCCATGCCAGATTCACGGGCTACGGTGCTCACACGAAATGGCGAGACCAATTACGGTGCTACTCCCCTCAACAACAAAAAAATGGTGCTACTCCTAGGTGGTGAGCGTAGCGGGACGATGAACTGCGCTACTAGGTTGGCGTTCTTGGCACGCAAGTCGCGAAGCTGGTCCTCTATAAATGCCCAACGGACGTCCCCGCAAAAAGAAAAAAACCTCCAAGCTCCAACCGACGGGAAGGACGCGAACGAAGCCGGCAGTCTCCTCGCCCCGACCTCGGCGACGACCTCCACGCCCGCCCGCCCGCCAGATCTGCGCAGCCGGCGAGCCACTACCGGCCATCCCGCGGCCGGGCGAGCCACTACCGGCCATCCCGCGGCCGGCGCGCCTCTCCCGGCCCTCGTCTTCCTGTAGAAGTGCATGCTCTAACCAATGCAACCAAAAAATCAGGCCTAAACGTGGACCGAAAGTGAGCTGTAATTTAATTGCGCCAGCCGGGTCTTGAACTCAAGACCTCTTGGCTCTGATACCATGTAGAAGTGCATACTCTAGCCAATGCAACTAAAAGCCCGATCTGATGAAAGAGACTAGGCATCACATTATACGTCAACACTCCCCTGAGGTGCCCCCTCCTCCCTCGTCCGCCATCTTCCCTCTGTTCCAACCAACACCGGCGCGGCGGGGCGGGATGGAATGGAACCCTAACCCCTCGCCGCTGGGGTCGACGTGTTCTTGCTTCGTCGGCGGCGGCCGAGCGCTTGATTGCGAGACTATTTCCGATCGAGAGTTGGGGACGGGTTAGGGTAGCTAGAGCTGGCTGGGTCGCGACCCCGACACCGCCAGACTCGCCTGCCGTCGGCCGGCCGTCGAGCTGTACGTACGCTGCTACATACGCGTATCTCGAGGGGCAGCCAGTTGCGGCTGGCTTCATGTTCAGGCGGCGGTTGGCCTCGTGTTCCCTTAGGTTATTTTTCTTTGATGCATTCGATCTTCTCGGGGGGGGGGGGGGGAGGCTGCTCGATGTTCTTCAGCGGTCTGGTATCACTTCAGATGATCATTGTTCTCGGCTTTCAAGAAACGCAATTAGGCTCCTCCTTTTTCGATTCGGTTCGGTTCTTTGATTCTTGACTGCTTCGTTTGTTTTCGTTCATATCCGAGGCGAATTTTATTTCAATCCAGATTTTGTGGTTGCGCTGACATGCCGATTGTTCCTGCTTAACTGCATGCTGCAGGAGAACTATGGTGGCGGCCCCGACTAAGTAAATTTACCGGTGTCGGGAGCTAGCGGTGAAGCATCCGCCGTCCACTGCTTATATTGGGATTTGTGCTTGCTTTGCATGTATAACATGAGATATCTTTTCTAATGTTATATGTAAGCTTGGAGAGAGGAATACAATGGTGTGTCAGCTTGTGTCGGCTTTAACACCAGAGAGAGCCAAGAGAGTGGGTAGAAGGACAATTGCATGCACTCTCTCTCTCTCTCCATGCAAAAGGTGGGTATTTTATTTTGTAGTCATATTTTGAATGATCGATATATTATGAACTAAATCTCCGTTTTTGAAACTTTTTTATATTTGAATTCGTAGCGAGAAGATCGTCAGAACAATATCAATTATGGATGCATTTGAACTAGTTTTATTTTTACCGATTTCATCAAACAAATTTCACTCATTATATAAAAACATATTTCACTCAATTAAAAAATAATTGTCACTCATCTAAAAACTTATTTCACTCATTTTATAAAACTGCTTCCACTCATGTTGCCATAGTGGAATAACCATCTGACAAACATACTAAAAAAAGTGAGTGAAATACGCGGACTGCAATGCTATAATTTAAACGAGCTTAAAATTGAGTGAAATGACAAAAATGAAAAAGGCCATTTCACACCAAAAAGATATGTTTCACTTATTTCAAACAACTTATTTCACTTATTTCAGAAAACGCATTACCCTAGCTCAACTGAAAAACTATATTTCACTTGTTTCAGAAAACCAATTACAAAATATATCTCATTACAAGATATATCTCAAAGAATATTTGAAGAAAAGCATTTCGCTGAATTGGAGATCTGTTTTCGCTCATTACAAAATATATCTCAAAAAGTACTTTTACTGTTTCGCTCATTTGAAAGAATATAGTTCCACTCATTCCGAAATGAGTATTTCACAAGTTTGAAAAAACACAATTCTGTGATTTGGAAAACTGATTCACTCTTTACAAAAACAATCTCTTTACAAGTGCTTTCGCTCATTACAAAAGATAGATTTCACTCATTTCACTAGTTTCAGAAAACATATTACACTCATTCAATTGAAATACTATATTTCACTTGTTCCAAAAAAGTGATTTCACTTGTTACAAAAGATAGATTTCACTCATTTCACTAGTTTCAGAAAATATATTGCACTCATTCAATTGAAATACTATATTTCACTTGTTTGTAAAAAGTGATTTCACTCGTTACAAAATGTATGTTTCAATTATTTGGAATAATTCATATCTATGAACTTAGTGAAATTTATTTTTTGAACTAAGTGAAATCTATGAAACGAGATATTTTTTGAAGACTATGAAACATGTTATTTTGAAATCTAATTTAAAAATATTGAAGACTGATCTTGTTCTGAAGATCATGTTGCAAGGAATTTGAATCTATAAAAAAAATCTATAATGATCACAAATGGAAACATATTTCTGACAAAATGGAAAGGTATTTCACTGATCACAAATATCAGTATCAAACATTAAAATACGCAGTTCCACACAAAATATATTGAGTGAAATATGTTAATTGAAACGTTGAAAATTAAACTTGTTTCAAATATATCCAAGATTGCTCTTGTTCTAAAGGTCTTGGCGCAATTAATTCAAATATATAAACTATTTCGTAAACAAAATTATAAGTTAAAAGATATGAATGATTAAAATTGTCATGGGGTGAATAAAATGATGGGTTTGTTGGTAGGAGAGGAGAGAGTGAATGTGTCATAACCTGTACCCATGTCAGAAAAAAAGAAGTATAGGACAATGCATGCTACCTTTATCTGCTAATGGTGAAACCCACAAGAGAGAAATACTAACGCTTAAAGCCAGGGAAAGATATCAAATACGTGCGACTCTATCGGGGTACACACCATGTGGGAGAATCCCATTGGCTGTGCGTTGCCCGGTAGCTCCCGTTGCCGGTAAAAGAGACTTTGCGGTGGCGGCCCAGCTTGGAGCGGTGGTCAAGGCTGCCGTTCTTCGGGCCGGCAGGGGCGCATGGGTCCGGCTTCGCGTCAGGATCCGCGATCTGGCCCACTACAAGCGGGTGATCATTGTAGCAATTCGCCGTGCAATCAAGGGCCGACCGAAGCCGACGGCGGAAGATGTAGCGGTGTTCCCGGCCCCGGAGCCAGAGCCGCTGATCGCCATCGAGATGGCTGATCGGGAGCCAGCGCTGGGACCGGTTTTGAGCTGCGGCCCGCCCCCTGGCGCCAACCCGAGCCCAGACACCATCAAGATCGTTGCGACGCTGCCCCCGCCAGCTCCGTCGTCGGCCAGCGGAAAGAAGCTCAAGACCGCCGTGCTGCTGGGCATGGCAGCCGGCCTCCTGTACCTCGCTGCTGTCCTCCGCGCGAAGTGGCGCGCTGAGAGGAGGAGCAGGCGCCGCCGCGACCTCTATCTACAGGGTGGATGGCGTGTCGTCGCCAATGACGCCGGGCAACCACCGGCGCCCCCAACGCCCAGTAGGTCGCCGAACTCCCATGGCGCCGCCGCGCCGTCATGTGTCATCTGAACTCGCTACCTGATACTCCCATGGCGCTGTAATCGTTTTCATTCCGTGAACTACCGTAGACTTGCTAGTAGAAGTGAAGTGTAGAGCAGAAGATCTAGAGAGATCGTTGCAGCTTGACTCTGTAACCAGCTTGCGTTTTGAAAAACTGGTTACTCTTTCTGCGATATTTGTTGGTTCAATTGCAGCGGCAGCTGCCTATTCTTTACCTTAATATGATGATTCCTAAGCAATTTTGACTGTGTTTCCTGCTCATTCCAATAATCAGCTGTCTTTCTTTTAATTCTCAATTTTTGCAGTTTTTCCTTTATTTTTAAACAATCAACAATCTCAAAGCGCAAACTGCCTTTGCAGTTCGCATGTAGCGCTTCACATCAGACATTGATTAAGTAGAACTAGGAAACATGCAACGGGAGAGAAAAAAAAATGTCTGTAGCCGCACGGGAAAAGAACATGTTTGGGATCCTTGTACCCACCAACATGCATGTTTCTGGAAATACTATTTTTTTTCTGGCAGTAAATGTTTGCCGAGCTCCTAGTGTCACGTACTCGCCAATCATTTCTGCACACACATACTCCCTCCATTCCATAATATAAGAACGCTTTTTACACTAGGGAGTATTTTCCTAGCAGTTAATATTTGCTGAGCTCCCTTAGTCCGGCACTCGGCATAGTTCCTTAGATCTACTCAGATCTTGCCCCGTGTCCTGCATTGCCGAGTGCCTCGGTTCTCGGGGTAGAGCTGGCATTGCTAGCGCGCGGTGCCTAGGTGCCGCCTCTGTGGAGATCTACACTCGGCAAAGTCTGACATCGCCGAATGCAGAAGTCGGTAAAAGGTAATAGCATAACACTCTCATTACCTATTATGTTCCAAGTCCCTACAATTTACAAACAACACTTCACATATATATAGTTTGACATCTATATAGCGCACACTCACATCACATACGAAGTAAACTCATAACAACAAGTTCACAACATAGTCCGTCTAAACGCATAGAGAACAGAAGGTACACATATAGAAGGAGGACGAGTGTGCACACGTCACGACAATCCTGGAGGAGGAGGACGGCGACGACGAGGGATGTGTGGCATGTTCGCGAGCATCTCCCAAAACACCTACAGGAAGAGGATGAGGGTTGACAAATAAACATTGTTCCAAGTTGATCAATCAGTTGATATGGATTGTGGTCGATATGGAAAGTACTAACCTGGAACTCGGGCACGACCTTCTCTTCTTCCACCTTTTTGACCGTCATTGCTTCTTTCGTTCAGCCGTGAGCTTATCTCTAGCCGCACCAAGGTACGAGCACCCCCAGGTACCAATTTGAGGTTTGATACAAAGATTAAACATAAGGGATGAAATAGGGTTTATAATGAGATGTTGGTGAAGATGTTGATGAAGATGGAGTCTACCATGATGGGAGGAGCGTTGGTGATGACGATGGCTTTGATTTCCCCCTCTCAGAGGAAATTATCTCCGGTGAAATTGCTCCGCCAGGGACCAAAAGTGCTCTTGCCCCTGGTCCCACCTCGAGATGGCGGTGGCTCATCTCAAATTCTTCTCTTATTGTTTTCCTAGGGCAAATGGCTTCATATATGGGGAAATGGTCGGCAATGCTCTGTGTGCCCCACAAGACACTAGGCGCTCCCCCCTGCTTGTGGACCCATAGAGGGTCTTCTCTGATACTTCTTTCTGTCAGTACTAGGGCAAATGACTTCATATACGGGAAAATGGTCGGCAATGGGACTCTATGGGCCCCACAAGCCACTAGGTGCGCCCCCTACTTGTGGACCCAGATAGGGTCTTCTCTGATACTTCTTTCTTTCAGTATTTTTATATATTCCAAAATAAATCGCCATAGATTTTCACGTCATTTTGAGCTTCGGAGAATTTCTATCCCTGATGTAGCTTTTTCAGGTCAGAATTCCAGCTACCGATAATCTCCCTCTTTTGATGAATCTTGCATTTTCAGAAGAAAATACATTAGAATTGCATCATAATATGTAATATAAGTTAAAAAAATATAAATAAAAGTAAAAAAACATGATACAAAATGGACATATCAGTGCTTGCCTTCATCTCTGAAACCCTGACATTTTGGTGAAGCAAACAAATGGAGAGGGAGATGCTCACCGAAGATTGGAGCGCGGTGTGCGTCGTTGACCGCCTACGTCTTCGTCGCCGTCACTTGCCTTCATCTCCGAAAGCCTGACATTTTGGTGAAATAAATAAATTGCAACAAAGTTTGCAATGGGATCAAAAGGGAAGGTCTAGATGTATGGCAACAAGAGGGGGAGGTCTAGAAGAAACCTATGGCCGAAATCGTCGATAAAGGGAGGGGGTTCCATCGATGGTGGTGGCGGCGGCGAGAAGGAAAGGGGAGCGAGAGAGAGTGTCGAGTCATTTTTAGGGGTAAGAGAGAGTGTTGAGTGGGGCGATGAGCCTATGCCCCCCTAGGTTTTACCCGGATGGTTTGAGGAATATAATTAAAGACCTTAAAACAATAAAAGGACTCATGCTAATTAATAAAAGAGGTTAAAACAATAAAAAAGAAAGAACATAATAAAAACTCAAAATTATAATAGATTCAAAATAATAAAAGACTTGAAAACAATAAAATACTCAAAATAATAATAAATTATAAATATTAAAAATTGTAAAAAGAATCAAAATTATAAAGATTTGAAATAACAAATAAAAAACTCAAAATGATAAAATATGTAGAGTCATAAAAGATTCTAAATAATAAAAGACTTTAAAACAATAAAAAGACTCAAAATAATAAAAATTAATAAAGATGTAAAATTATAAAAAGTTTCAAAATTATAAAGATTCAAGATAATAAATAAAACACTCAGAACTATAAAAAGACTGAAATTAGTGGGATACTATAAATTCATACGCCAACATTAAACAAATTATCTATGATGTGGGCAGAAATACAATGCCAACATTAGCTTTTGCCTGGTCGGTACAGATTGGCCCACAAAGCGTTTTAGGAGAAAGCAACGCCAGTACCAACTCTGTAAAAGTGACGTACCTAACATGTGAATGCCACCACTATTTTAAAAAAATAGTGCTAATGTTGGTAGGAAATGGTGCGCCATCAACAAAAGTTATGGCTAGCCAGTTCTTCACTAGTGGACCAAAGGACGCTTCAAGAGCATCTCCGGGGCCTACAAGGATACCCAAGTGTGAGCATAAAACGCTAAGTACCTAGATCTCTCCGGCTTGATTGTAAGCCTGGGGAGATACTAGCCTACTTTGTATCTTTACTTTTAGGCATTTATTTTCAACAAGCCGAGATTAGCTTGTAGATCTTATTTCAATAAGGTTGAACTATCATTTTCCTCTTTGAGCAAGGAATTATTTTTTCCAATGAGTATTCAGATGTATTGATGTGTGGTACCATTATCACTTGGAGAGAACGTACAGGATGACAATCATGATCTAAGTAGTTGGACATAATTGATACGTCTCCAACGTATCTATAATTTCTGATTGCTCCATGCTATATTATCTTCTGTTTTGGACATTATTGGATATCTATAATTTTTTATTGCTCCATGCTATATTATCTTCTGTTTTGGACATTACTGGGCTTTATTATTCACTTATTATTTTTGGGACTAACCTATTAACCGGAGGCCCAGCCCAAAATTGTTGTTTTTTTACCTATTTCAGAGTTTCACAGAAAAAGAATATCAAACGGAGTCCAAACGGAATGAAACCTTCGGAACGTGATTTTTGGAACGAACATGATCCAGAGGACTTTGACCCTACGTCAAGAAATCAAAGAGGAAGCCACGAGGTAGGGGGCGCGCCTCCCCCCAGGCGCGCCCTCCACCCTCGTGGGCCCCACGTTGCTCCACCGACGTACTCCTTCCTCATATATATACCTACGTACCCCCAAACGATCAGATACGGAGCCAAAAACCTAATTCCACCGCCGCAACCTTCTGTACCCACGAGATCCCATCTCGGGGCCTGTTCCGAAGCTCTGCCGGAGGGGGCATCGATCACGGAGGGCTTCTACATTAACACCATAGCCTCTCCGATGAAGTGTGAGTAGTTTACCTCAGACCTTTGGGTCCATAGTTCTTAGCTAGATGGCTTCTTCTCTCTTTTTGGATCTCAATACAATGTTTTCCCCCTCTCTTGTGGAGATCTATTTGATGTAATCTTCTTTTGCGGTTTGTTTGTTGAGACCGATGAATTGTGGGTTTATGATCAAGTTTATCTATGAACAATATTTGAATCTTTTGAATTCTTTTATGTATGATTGGTTATCTTTGCAAGTCTCTTCGAATTATCAGTTTGGTTTGGACTACTAGATTGATCTTTCTTGCAATGGGAGAAGTGCTTAGCTTTGGGTTCAATCTTGCGGTGTGCTTTCCCAGTGACAGTAGGGGCAGCAAGGCACGTATTGTGTTGTTGCCATCGAGGATAACAAGATGGGGTTTTTATCATATTGCATGAATTTATCCCTCTACATCATGTGATCTTGCTGAAGGCGTTACTCTGTTCTTATGAACTTAATACTCTAGATGCATGCTGGATAGCGGTCGATGTGTGGAGTAATAGTAGTAGATGCAGGCAGGAGTCAGTCTACTTGTCTCGGACGTGATGCCTATATACATGATCATACCTAGATATTCTCATAACTATACTCAATTCTGTCAATTGCTCAACATTAATTTGTTCACCCACCGTAAAATACTTATGCTCTTGAGAGAAGCCACTAGTGAAACCAATGGCCTCCGGGTCTATTTTCCATCATATTAATCTTCCAACACTTAGCTATTTCTTGCGCCATTTTTATTTTACTTTCTTTACTTTGCATCTTTATCATAAAAATACCAAAAATATTATCCTATCATATCTATCAGATCTCACTCTCGTAAGTGACAGTGTAGGGATTGACAACCCCTTTTCGCGTTGGTTGCCATTTATTTGTTTTGTGTAGGTGCGAGGGACTCGCGCGTAGCCTCCTACTGGATTGATACCTTGGTTCTCTAAAACTGAGGGAAATACTTACGCTACTTTGCTGCATCACCCTTTCCTCTTCAAGGGAAAACCAACGCAGTGCTCAAGAGGTAGCAAGAAGGATTTCTGGCGCCGTTGCCGGGGAGGTCTACGCAGAAGTCAACATACCAAGTACCCATCACAAACCCTTATCTCCCGCATTACATTATTTGCCATTTGCCTCTCGTTTTCCTCTCCCCCACTTCACCCTTGCCGTTTTATTCGCCTTCTCTTTTTCTTTCGCCTCTTTTTCGCTTGCTTTTTGTTTGCTCGTGTGTTGGATTGCTTGTTTGTCACGATGGCTCAAGATAGTACCAAATTATGTGACTTTACAAATACCAACAATAATGATTTCCTAAGCACTCCGATTGCTCCTCTTACCGATACTGAATCTTGTGAAATCAATGCTGCTTTGTTGAATCTTGTCATGAAAGATCAATTCGTCGGACTTCCTAGTGAAGATGCCGCTACTCATCTAAATAGCTTCGTTGATTTGTGTGATATGCAAAAGAAGAAATATTTGGACAATGATATTGTTAAATTGAAGCTATTTCCTTTTTTGCTTAGAGATCGTGCTAAAGCTTGGTTTTCGTCTTTGCCTAAAAATAGTATTTATTCTTTGAATAAGTGGAAAGATGCTTTTATCTCTAAGTATTTTCCTTCCGCTAAGATCATCTCTCTTAGAAAAGATATTATGAATTTTAAGCAACTTGATCATGAACATGTTGCACAAGCTTGGGAGAGGATGAAATTAATGATACGTAATGCCCTACACATGGTTTGAATTTGTGGATGATCATATAATAAATTTATGCTGGATTGAATTTTGCTTCTAGAAATCTTTTAGATTCGGCCGCGGGAGGCACTTTTATGGAAATCACATTAGGAGAATCTACTAAACTCCTAGATAATATTATGGTTAATTATTATCAATGGCACACTGAAAGATCTACTAATAAAAAAGTGCATGCGATAGAAGAAATTAATGTTTTGAGTGGAAAGATGGATGAACTTATGAAATTATTTGCTAGTAAGAGTTTTTCTTCTAATCCTAATGATATGCCTTTGTCTACTTTGATTGAGAATAATAATGAATCTATGGATGTGAATTTTGTTGGTAGGAATAATTTTGGTAACAACGCGTATAGAGGAAACTTCAATCCTAGGCCTTATCCTAGCAATTCCTCTAATATATATGGTAATTCCTACAACAATTCTTATGGAAATTGTAATAAGATGTCCTCTGAATTTGAGATTAGTGTTAAAGAGTTTATGAATTCACAAATGAATTTCAATGCTTTGCTTGAAGAGAAATTGCTTAAAGTTGATGAATTGGCTAGGAACGTTAATAGAATTTCTCTTGATGTTGATTCTTTAAAACTGAGGTCTATTCCTCCTATGCATGATGTCAATGAGTTTCTCAAAGCCACCAGAATTTCCATTGATGAGTGGAAAGAAAGAACTGCTAGGATGCGTGCTAAGAAAGATTGCTTTTATAAGAGCGTGTCCTTCTAGTTCCTATGAAAATAAAGATGAAGATCTAAAAGTTATTGATGTGTCCCCTATTAAATCTTTGTTTTTCAATATGAATCTTGATAATGATGGGACTGAATATGATCCACCTTTACCTAGAAGGCGTACCAAAAATTCGGAGTTTTTAGATCTTCATGCTAAAATTGATAAAAGTGGGATTGAAGAGATCAAAACTCTAGATGTTAATAAACCCACTATTTTGGATTTCAAGGAATTTAATTATGTTATTTGCTTTTTCATAGATTGTATTTCCTTGTTGCAATCCATGCTAAATTCTCCTCATGCTTATAGTCAAAATAAAGCTTTTACCAAACATATCGTTGATGCCTTGATGCAATCTTATGAAGAAAAGCTTGAGTTGGAAGTTTCTATCCCTAGAAAACTTTATGATGAGTGGGAACCTACTATTAAAATTTAGATTAAAGATCATGAATGCTATGCTTTGTGTGATTTGGGTGCTAGTGTTTCCACTATTCCCAAAACTTTGTGCGATTTGTTAGGTTTCCGTGATTTTGATGATTGCTCTTTAAACTTGCACCTTGCGGATTCCACCATTAAGAAACCTATGGGAATAATTAATGATGTTCTTATTGTTGCAAATAGGAACTATGTGCCCGTAGATTTTATCGTTCTTGATATAGATTGCAATCCTTCATGTCCTATTATTCTTGGTAGGCCTTTCCTTATAACGATTGGTGCAATTATTGATATGAAGGAAGGGAATATTAGATTCCAATTTCCATTAAAGAAAGGCATGTAACACTTCCCTAGGAAGAAATTAAAATTACCATATGAATCTATTATGAGAGCCACTTATGGATTGCCAACCAAAGATGGTAATACCTAGATCTATCCTTGCCTTTATGCCTAGCTAGGGGCGTTAAACGATAGCGCTTGTTGGGAGGCAACCCAATTTTATTTTTAGTTTTTTTCTTTTTTCTTCTGTTTAGGAATAAATTTTTGATCTAGCCTCTTGTCAGATATGTTTTTATGTTTTAATTAGTGTTTGTTCCAAGTTAAACCTATAGGGTCTTCTTTGATGATAGTTATTTGATCTTGCAGAAATTTCCAGAAACTTTCTGTTCACCAAAATAATTGTTAAAAATCACCAGAACGTGATAAAATATTGATTCCAATTGCTTCTGATCAATAAAAAAATTGTGTAGGTTTTCCTATTTTGGCTGATTTTTTGGAATTCCAGAAGTTTGCGTTAGTTACAGATTAATACAGACTATTCTGTTTTTGACAGATTCTGTTTTTCGTGTGTTGTTTGCTTATTTTGATGAATCTATGGCTAGTAAAATAGTTTATAAACCGTAGAGAAGTTGGAATACAGTAGGTTTAACTCCAATATAAATAAAGAGTGAGTTCATTACAGTATCTTGAAGTGGTCTTTTGTTTTCTTTCGCTAACGGAGCTCACGGGATTTTCTGTTAAGTTTTGTGTTGTGAAGTTTTCAAGTTTTGGGTGAAAGATTTGATGGATTATGGAAAAAGGAGTGGCAAGAGCCTAAGCTTGGGGATGCCCATGGCACCCCCAAGATAATCTAAGGACACCAAAAAGCCAAAGCTTGGGGATGCCCCGGAAGGCATCGCCTCTGTCGTCTACTTCCATCGGTAACTTTACTTGGAGCTATATTTTTATTCATCACATGATATGTGTTTTGCTTGGAGCGTCTTGTATGATTGGAGTCTTTGTTTTTTAGTTTACCACAATCATCTTTGCTGTACACACCTTTTGAGAGAGACACACACGATTCGGAAATTATTAGAATACTCTATGTGCTTCACTTATATCTTTTAAGTGATAGCCCACAAGTATAGGGGATCGCAACAGTTTTCGAGGGTAGAGTATTCAACCCAAATTTATTGATTCGACACAAGGGGAGCCAAAGAATATTCTCAAGTATTAGCAGTTGAGTTGTCAATTCGACCACACCTGGATAACTTAATATCTGCAGCAAAGTGTTTAGTAGCAAAGTAATATGATAGTAGTGGTAACGGTAACAAAAGTAATAGAAGCAAAAGTAATATTTTTGGTGTTATGTAGTGATTGTAACAATAGCAACGGGAAAGTAAATAAGCGAAAACCAATATAGGAAAAGCTTGTAGGCATTGGATCGGCGATGGATAATTATGCCGGATGGAGTTCATCATGTAACAATCATAACATAGGGTGACACAGAACTAGCTCCAATTCATCAATGTAATGTAGGCATGTATTCCGAATATAGTCATACGTGCTTTGTTGGGGAACGTTGCAGAAAATTAAAATTTTTCCTACGGTTTCACCAAGATCCATCTATGAGTTCATCTAAGCAACGAGTCATGGGAGAGAGATTGCATCTACATACCACTTTGTAGATCGCGAGCGGGAGTGTTCAAGGAACGGGGATGAGGTATTCGTACACGACGTGATCCAAATCACCGGAGATCCTAGCACCGAACGGACGGCACCTCCGCGTTCAACACACGTACGGTCAGCGTAACGTCTCCTTCTTCTTGATCCAGCAAGGCAAAGGAGAGGTTGACGAAGATGGCTCCAGCAGCAGCACGACGGCATGGTGATGGTGGAGCTGCAGTACTCCGGCAGGGCTTCGCCGAGCTCTATGGAGGAGGAGGAGGTGTTCGAGAGGGAGAGGGAGGCGCCAGGGCCAGGGGTTTCGGCTGCCCCCTCCCCTCCCCCCTTTATATAGGCCCCCCTGGGGGGGCGCCGGCCCTGGGAGATTGAATCTCCCAAGGGGGCGGCGGCCAAGGGGGGTGGAGTGCCCCCCAAGGCAAGTGGGCGCCCCCCCACCCTAGGGTTCCAACCCTAGGCGCAGGGGGTGGGCCTTGGGGGGCACACCAGCCCACTAAGGGCTGGTCCCCCCTCCCACTTTAGCCCATGGGGCCCTCCGGGATGGGTGGCCCCACCCGGTGGACCCCCGGGACCCATCTGGTGGTCCCGGTACAATACCGGTGACCCCGAAACTTGTCCCGATGGCCAAAACAGCACTTCCTATATATAATTCTTTACCTCCGGACCATTCCGAAACTCCTCGTGACGTCCGAGATCTCATCCGAGACTCCGAACAACATTCGGGTTACTGCATATACATATCTTCACAACCCTAGCGTCACCGAACCTTAAGTGTGTAGACCCTACGGGTTCGGGAGACATGCAGACATGACCGAGACGGCTCTCGGGTAATAACCAACAGCGGGATCTGGATACCCATGTTGGCTCCCACATGCTCCACGATGATCTCAACGGATGAACCACAATGTCGAGGATTCAATTAATCCCGTACACGATTCCCTTTGTCAATCGGTATTTTACTTGCCCGAGATTCGATCGTCGGTATCCCTATACCTCATTCAATCTTGTTACCGGCAAGTCACTTTACTCGTACCGTAATGCATGATCCCGTGATCAAACACTTTGATCATATTGAGCTCATTATGATGATGCATTACCGAGTGGGCCCGGTGATACCTCTCCTTCAAGCGGAGTGACAAATCCCAGTCTCGATCCGTGTCAACCCAACAGATACTTTCGGAGATACCCGTAGTATACCTTTATAGTCGCCCAGTTACGTTGTGACGTTCGGCACACCCAAAGCACTCCTACTGTATCCGGGAGTTACACGATCTCATGGTCTAAGGAAAGGATACTTGACATTGGAAAACTCTAGCAAATGAACTATACGATCTTGTGCTATGTTTAGGATTGGGTCTTGTCCATCACATCATTCTCCTAATGATGTGATCTCGTTATCAATGACATCCAATGTCCATACTCAGGAAACCATGACTATCTGTTGATCAACGAGCTAGTCAACTAGAGGCTTACTAGGGACACGTTGTTGTCTGTTATTCACACATGTATTACGATTTCCGGATAACACAATTATAGCATGAATATAGACAATTATCATGAACAAGGAAATATAATAATAATGCTTTTATTATTGCCTCTAGGGCATATTACCAATAGTCTCCCACTTGCACTAGAGTCAATAATCTAGTTACATTGTTATGAATCGAACACCCATAGAGTTCTGGTGCTGATCATGTTTTGCCTTAGGGAGAGGTTTAGTCAACGGATCTGCGACATTCAGATTCGTGTACACTTTACAAATTTCTATGTCTCCATCTTGAACATTTTCATGAATGGAGTTGAAGCGACGCTTGATGTGCCTGGTCTTCTTGTGAAACCTGGGCTCCTTGGCAAGTGCAATAGCTCCAGTGTTGTCACAAAAGAGTTTGATTGGCCCCGACGCATTGGGTATGACTCCGAGGTCGGTGATGAACTCCTTCACCAAATTGTTTCATGTGCTGCCTCCGAGGCTGCCATGTACTCCGCTTCACATGTAGATCCCGCCACGACGCTCTGCTTGCAACTGCACCAGCTTACTGCCCCACCATTCAAAATATACACGTATCCGGTTTGTGACTTAGAGTCATCCAGATCTGTGTCGAAGCTAGCATCGACGTAACCCTTGCCGGGATTACTTTGGTACCTTCCTACCAAACTTACGGCAAGGTTTACATCAGGTCTGGTACACAACATGGCATACATAATAGAACCTATGGCTGAGGCATAGGGGATGACACTCATCTCTTCTATATCCTCTGCCATGGTCGGACATTGAGCTGAGCTCAATTTCACACCTTGTAACACAGGTAAGAACCCCTTCTTAGATTGATCCATATTGAACTTCTTCAATATCTTATCAAGGTATGTGCTTTGTGAAAGACCTATGAGGCGTCTTGATCTATCTCTATAGATTTTGATGCCTAATATATAAGCAGCTTCTCCAAGGTCCTTCATTGAAAAACTCTTATTCAAGTAGGCCTTAATGCTGTCCAAGAGTTCTATATCATTTCCCATCAAAAGTATGTCATCTACATATAGTATGAGAAATGCTACAGAGCTCCCACTCACTTTCTTGTAAACGCAGGCTTCTCCATAAGTCTGCGTAAACCCAAACACTTTGATCATCTCATCAAAGCGAATGTTCCAACTCCGAGATGCTTGCACCAGCCCATAAATCGAGCGTTGGAGCTTGCACACCTTGTCAGCATTCTTAGGATCGACAAAACCTTCCGGCTGCATTATATACAATTCTTCCTTAAGGAAACCATTAAGGAATGCTGTTTTGACGTCCATTTGCCATATTTCATAATCGTAGAATGCTGCAATTGCTAAAATGATTCGGACGGACTTCAGCTTCGCTACTGGTGAGAAAGTCTCATTGTAGTCAACCCCTTGAACTTGTCGATAACCCTTAGCGACAAGCCGAGCTTTATAGATGGTCACATTACCATCCGCGTCTGTCTTCTTCTTAAAGATCCATTTATTTTCTATGGCTCGCCGCTCTACGGGCAAGTCAGTCAAAGTCCATACTCGTTTTCAAACATGGATCCTATCTCGGATTTCATGGCTTCTAGCCATTTGTCGGAATCCGGGCCCGCCATTGCTTCCTCATAGTTCGAAGGCTCACCGTTGTCTAACAACATGATTTCCAAGACAGGGTTGCCGTACCACTCTGGTGCGGAACGTGTCCTTGTGGACCTTCGAATTTCAGTAGGAGCTTGATTAGAAGTATCTTGATCATCATCATTAATTTCCTCTCTAGTCGGTGCAGGCACCTCAGGAACGTTTTCTTGAGTTTCGCCATTTTCCGGTTCAAGAGGTAACACTTCATCAAGTTCTACTTTCCTCCCACTTACTTCTTTCGAGAGAAACTCTTTCTCTAGAAAGGATCCATTCTTGGCAACAAAGACCTTGCCTTCGGACCTGCGGTAGAAGGTATACCCAATAGTTTCTTTAGGGTATCCTATGAAGTCGCATTTTTCGGACTTGGGTTCGAGCTTTTCAGGTTGAAGTTTCTTGACATAAGCATTGCATCCCCAAACTTATAGAAACGACAGCTTAGGTTTCTTCCCAAACCATAATTCATACGGTGTCGTATCAACGGATTTTAACGGAGCCCTATTTAAAGTGAATGCAGCAGTCTCTAAAGCATAGCCCCAAAAGGATAGCGGTAAATCGGTAAGAGACATCATAGATCGTACCATATCTAATAGAGTGCGATTACGACGTTCGGGCACACCATTACGCTGAGGTGTTCCAGGCGGCATGAGTTGTGAAACTATTCCACATTTTCTTAAGTGTGTGCCAAATTCATGACTCAAGTATTCTCCTCCACGATCTGATCGTAGAAACTTGATCTTTCTATCACGTTGATTTTCAACCTCACTCTGAAATTCCTTGAACTTTTCAAAGGTCTCAGACTTGTGTTTCATTAAGTAGATATACCCATATCTACTCAAGTCATCAGTGAGGGTGAGAACATAACCATAGCCACCGTGAGCCTCAACAGTTTCTTTAGTGTATCCTATGAAGACGCATTTTTCCGACTTGGGTTCGAGCTTTTCAGGTTGAAGTTTCTTGACATAAGCATCGCATCCCCAAACTTTTAGAAACGACAGCTTAGGTTTCTTCCCAAACCATAATTCATACGGTGTCGTCTCAACGGATTTCGACGGAGCCCTATTTAAAGTGAATGCGGCAGTTTCTAAAGCATAGCCCCAAAAAGATAGCGGTAAGTTGGTAAGAGACATCATAGATCGCACCATATCTAATAGAGTGCGATTACGACGTTCAGACACACCATTACGCTGAGGTGTTCCAGGCGGCGTGAGTTGTGAAACTATTCCACATTTTCTTAAGTGTGTGCCAAATTCGTGACTCAAGTATTCTCCTCCACGATCTGATCGTAGAAATTTGATCTTTCTTTCACGTTGATTTTCAACCTCACTCTGAATTCCTTGAACTTTTCAAAGGTCTCAGACTTGTGTTTCATTAAGTAGACATACCCATATCTACTCAAGTCATCAGTGAGGGTGAGAACATAACGATAGCCACCGCGAGCCTCAACACTCATTGGACCGCACACATCGGTATGTATGATTTCCAATAAGTTGGTTGCTCGTTGCATTGTTCGTGAGAACGGAGTTTTGGTCATTTTACCCATGAGGCATGGTTCGCATGTGTCAAATGATTCATAATCAAGAGACTCTAAAAGTCCATCTGCATGGAGCTTCTTCATGCGTTTGACACCTATGTGACCAAGGCGGCAGTGCCACAAATATGTGGGACTATTGTTATCAACTTTAACTCTTTTGGTATTCACACTATGAATATGTGTATCATCATGTATGAGATTCATTAAGAATAAACCATTAACCATCGGAGCATGACCATAAAACATATCTCTCATATAAATAGAACAACCATTATTCTCGGATTTAAATGAGTAGCCATCTCGAATTAAACGAGATCCAGACACAATGTTCATGCTCAAACTTGGCACTAAATAACAATTATTGAGGTTTAAAACTAATCCCGTAGGTAAATGTAGAGGTAGCGTGCCGACAGCGATCACATCGACCTTGGAACCATTCCCGACGCGCATCGTCACCTCGTCCTTCGCCAGTCTCCGTTTATTCCGCAGCTCCTGCTTTGAGTTACAAATGTGAGCAACTGCACCGGTATCAAATACCCAAGAGCTACTACGAGTACTGGTAAGGTACACATCAATTACATGTATATCACATATACCTTTTGTTTTGCCGGCCTTCTTGTCCGCTAAGTATTTGGGGCAGTTCCGCTTCCAGTGACCACTTCCCTTGCAATAAAAACACTCAGTCTCGGGCTTGGGTCCATTCTTTGGCTTCTTCCCGGCAACTTGCTTACCGGGCGCGGCAACTTCCTTGCCGTCCTTCTTGAAGTTCTTTTTACCCTTGCCCTTCTTGAACTTAGTGGTTTTATTCACCATCAACACTTGATGTTCCTTCTTGATTTCTACCTCTGCTGATTTCAGCATAGCATATACCTCAGGAATGGTCTTTACCATCCCCTGCATGTTGTAGTTCATCACAAAGCTCTTGTAGCTAGGTGGAAGCGACTGGAGGATTCTGTCAATGACCGCTTCATCCGGGAGATTAACTTCCAGTTGAGTCAAGCGGTTGTGCAACCCAGACATCTTGAGTATGTGTTCACTGACAGAGCTATTTTCCTCCATCTTACAGCTAAAGAATTTGTCGGAGACTTCATATCTCTCGACCCGGGCATGAGCTTGGAAAACCATTTTCAGCTCTTCGAACATATCATATGCTCCATGTCTCTCAAAACGCTTTTGGAGCCCTGGCTCTAAGCTGTAAAGCATGCCGCACTGAACGAGGGAATAATCATCGGAACGTGACTACCAAGCGTTCATAACGTCTTGTTCTGCAGGGAGAACAGGTGCGTCACCCAGCGGTGCTCGTAGGACATAATCTTTCTTAGCAGCTATGAGGATGATCCTCAGGTTCCGGACCCAGTCCGTATAGTTGCTGCCATCGTCTTTCAGCTTGGTTTTCTCTAGGAACGCGTTGAAGTTGAGGACTACGTTGGCCATTTCATCTACAAGACATATTGTAAATATTTTAGACTAAGTTCATGATAAAGTTCATCTAATCAAATTGTTTAATGAACTCCCACTTAGATAGACATCCCTCTTCTAGTCATCTAAGTATTACATGATCCAAGTCAACTAGGTCGTGTCCGATCATCACGTGAGACGGACTAGTCAACATTGGTGAACATCCTCATGTTGATCGCATCTTCTATACGACTCATGCTCGACCTTTCGGTCTTCTGTGTTTCGAGGCCATGTCTGTACATGCTAGGCTCGTCAAGTCAACCTAAGTGTTTGCATGTGTAAATCTGTCTTACACCCGTTGTATGTGAACGTTAGAATCTATCACACCCGATCATCACGTGGTGCTTCGAAACAACGAACTGTCGCAATGGTGCACAGTTAGGGGGAACACTTCTTGAAATTATTATGAGGGATCATCTTATTTACTACCGTCGTTCTAAGTAAACAAGATGCAAAACATGATAAACATCACATGCAATCAAATAATAAATGTGACATGATATGGCCAATATCACATAGCTCCTTTGATCTCCATCTTGGGGCTCCATGATCATCTTTGTCACCGGCTTGACACCATGATCTCCATCATCATGATCTCCATCATCGTGTCTCCATGAAGTTGCTCGCCAACTATTACTTCTACTACTATGGCTAACGCGTTTAGCAATAAAGTAAAGTAATTTACATGGTGTTTCTCAATGACACGCAGGTCATACAAAAAATAAAGACAACTCCTATGGCTCCTGCCGGTTGTCATACTCATCGACATGCAAGTCGTGATTCCTATTACAATAGCATGAACATCTCATACATCACATATAGATCATTCATCATTCATCACAACTTTGGCCATATCATATCACGAAGCACTTGCTGCAAAAACAAGTTAGACGTCCTCTAATTGTTGTTGCAAGTTTTACGTGGCTGAATTAGGGTTCTAGCAAGAACGTTTTCTTACCTACGTGAAAGCCACAACGTGATTTGTCAACTTCTATTTACCCTTCATAAGGACCCTATTCATCGAATCCGCTCCAACTAAATTGGGAGAGACAGACACCCGCCAGCCACCTTATGCAACTAGTGCATGTTAGTCGGTGGAACCCGTCTCACGTAAGTGTACGTGTAAGGTTGGTCCGGGCCGCTTCATCCACAATACCGCTGAACCAAGATAAGACTAGTAGCGGCAAGAAAGTTGACAACATCTACGCCCACAACAAATTGTGTTCTACTCGTGCAAAAGAGAACTACGCATATACCTAGCTCATGATGCCACTGCTGGGGAACGTTGCAGAAAATTAAAATTTTTCCTACGGTTTCACCAAGATCCATCTATGAGTTCATCTAAGCAACGAGTCATGGGAGAGAGATTGCATCTACATACCACTTTGTAGATCGCAAGCGGAAGCGTTCAAGGAACCGGGATGAGGTAGTCGTACACGACGTGATCCAAATCACCGGAGATCCTAGCACCGAACGGACGGCACCTCCGCGTTCAACACACGTATGGTCAGCGTAACGTCTCCTTCTTCTTGATCCAGCAAAGAAAAGGAGAGGTTGAGGAAGATGCCTCCAGCAGCAGCACGACGGCGTGGTGATGGTGGAGCTGCAGTACTCCGACAGGGCTTCGCCGAGCTCTATGGAGGAGGAGGAGGTGTTGGAGAGGGAGAGGGAGGCGCCAGGGCCAGGGGTTTCGGCTGCCCCCCCTCCCCTCCCCCTTTATATAGGCCCCCCTGGGGGGGCGCCGGCCCTGGGAGATTGAATCTCCCAAGGGGGCGGCTGCCAAGGGGGGTGGAGTGCCCCCCAAGGCAAGTGGGCGCCCCCCCACCCTAGGGTTCCAACCCTAGGCGCAGGGGGTGGGCCTTGGGGGGCGCACCAGCCCACTAAGGGCTTGTCCCCCCTCCCACTTTAGCCCATGGGGCCCTCCGGGATGGGTGGCCCCACCCGGTGGACCCCCGGGACCCATCTGGTGGTCCCGGTACAATACCGGTGACCCCGAAACTTGTCCCGATGGCCAAAACAGCACTTCCTATATATAATTCTTTACCTCCGGACCATTCCGAAACTCGTCGTGACGTCCGGGATCTCATCGGGGACTCAGAACAACATTCGGGTTACTGCATATACATATCTTCACAACCCTAGTGTCACCGAACCTTAAGTGTGTAGACCCTACGGGTTCGGGAGACATGCAGACATGACCGAGACGGCTCTCGAGTAATAACCAACAGCGGGATCTGGATACCCATGTTGGCTCCCACATGCTCCACGACGATCTCATCGGATGAACCACGATGTCGAGGATTCAATTAATCCCGTATACGATTCCCTTTGTCAATCGGTATTTTACTTGCCCGAGATTCGATCGTCGGTATCCCTATACCTCGTTCAATCTCGTTACTGGCAAGTCACTTTACTCGTACCGTAATGCATGATCCCGTGATCAAACACTTTGATCATATTGAGCTCATTATGATGATGCATTACCGAGTGGGCCCGGTGATACCTCTCCGTCAAGCGGAGTGACAAATCCCAGTCTCGATCCGTGTCAACCCAACAGATACTTTCGGAGATACCCGTAGTATACCTTTATAGTCACCCAGTTACGTTGTGACGTTCGGCACACCCAAAGCACTCCTACGGTATCCGGGAGTTACACGATCTCATGGTCTAAGGAAAGGATACTTGACATTGGAAAACTCTAGCAAACGAACTATACGATCTTGTGCTATGTTTAGGATTGGGTCTTGTCCATCACATCATTCTCCTAATGATGTGATCTCGTTATCAATGACATCCAATGTCCATAGTCAGGAAACCATGACTATCTGTTGATCAACGAGGTAGTCAACTAGAGGTTTACTAGGGACACATTGTTGTCTGTTATACACACATGTATTACGATTTCCGGATAACACAATTATAGCACGAATAAAGACAATTATCATGAACAAGGAAATATAATAATAATGCTTTTATTATTGCCTCTAGGGCATATTTCCAACATGCTTATGGAAAAGAACTTGCATGACATCTTTTGTCCTACCCTCCCGTGGCAGCGGGGTCCTAATGGAAACTAAGGGATACTAAGGCCTCCTTTTAATAGAGAACCAGAACAAAGCATTAGCACATAGTGAATACATGAACTCCTCAAACTATGGTCATCACCGGGAGTGGTCCCGATTATTGTCATTTCGGGGTTGCCAGATCATAACACATAGTAGGTGACTATAACTTGCAAGATAGGATCAAGAACTCACATATATTCATGAAAACATAATAGGTTCGGATCTGAAATCATGGCACTCGGGCCCTAGTGACAAGAATTAAGCATAGCAAAGCCATAGCAACATCAATCTCAGAACATAGTGGATACTAGGGATCAAACCCCAACAAAACTAACTCGATTACATGATAGAAGTCATCCAACCCATCACCGTCCAGCAAGCCTACGACGGAATTACTCACACACGGCGGTGAGCATCATGAAATTGGTGATGGAGAATGGTTGATGATGACGACGGCGATGAATCCCCCTCTCCGGAGCCCCGAACGGACTCCAGATCAGCCCTCCCGAGAGGTTTTAGGGCTTGGCGGTGGCTCCGTATCGTAAAACGCGATGATTTCTTCTTCTTGATTTTTTCTCCCCGAAAGCAAATATATAGAGTTTGAGTTGACGTCGGAGGATCTCTAGGGGGCCCATGAGGTAGGGGGCGCGCCCTAAGGGGGAGGGCGCGCCCCCCACCCTCGTGGACAGGGTGTGGCCCCCCTGGTCTTCATCTTTGGCAAGGATTTTTTATTATTTTTTAAAAGACGTTCCGTGGAGTTTCAGGTCATTCCGAGAACTTTTGTTTCTGCACATAAATAACACCATGGAAAGTCTGCTGAAAACAACATAAGTCCAGGTGCAAGTTAGAGTCCAAAACGAGGGCAAAAGTGTTTGTAAAAGTAGATACAACGGAGACGTATCATTGAGTTATATAGTTTTTGCTCTAGTACTTCACTTATATCTTTTAGAGCACGGTGGTGGATTTGTTTTATAGAAACTATTGATCTCTCATGCTTCACTTAGATTATTTGAGAGTTTTAAATAGCATGGTAATTTGCTTAGATAATCCTAATATGCTAGGTATTCAAGATTAGTAAAAAAATTAATATGAGTGTGTTAAATACTAAGAAAAGTTTGATGCTTGATAATGGTTTTGAGATATAAAGATGGTGATATTAGAGTCATGCTAGTTGAGTAGTTGTGAATTTGAGAGATACTTGTGTTAAAATTTGTGATTCCAGTAGCATGCACGTATGGTGAACCGTTATGTGATGAAGTCGGAGCATAATTTATTTATTGATTGTCTTCCTTATGAGTGGCGGTCGGGGACGAGCGATGATTTTTTCCTACAAATCTATCCCCCTAGGAGCATGCGTGTAATACTTTGCTTTGATAACTTGTAGATTTTTGCAATAAGTATATGAGTTCTTTATGACTAATGTTGAGTCCATGGATTATACGCACTTTCTTCCTTCCACCATTGCTAGCCTCTCTAATATCGCGCACTTTTCGCCGGTATCATACACCCACCATAAACCTTCCTCAAAACAGCCACCATACCTACCTATCATGGCATTTCCATAGCCATTCCGAGATATATTGCCATGCAACTTACCACCGTTCCGATTATTATGACACGCTCCATTGTGACACTCCAAAATTTTTATTTAATTTTCAGCAAAAACTTTGTTGGTTTTGAAGAAGGTCATTTAAATCCTTCCAAAAACCTCTCTCTCAAAACTTTTCCCCTGGCAAGGATTTTATTTTGTATCTTCTTCAACTCTGGTGTTTGATTATTAAAAACCTTTTCTCTGATGGTTCCCTTCTCAAATATATTTTTGGAATTTATTTATTTTCTTTTAAAGGAACTCTATGAGTTTTGGGGCTTCTCTTATCTTGAAATCACCCATGGTTTTACCATACCTCATGTGGTAATCCCTCCCAAAAACCCCTCCTTCCTATTTGTAGAAATCTAAATTCTCTGTTCCCAACAAGTCCAACCCATTTTTGGATTTTATTTCATTTATTTTGTTTCCCAAAACAATTCTGTCATTTATTTTAAGCCCAGGTGATTTACAAAGAAAGTATCTAATTCCCTTTGAGTTTTGATCTCAAACCAACTCCTATGGATAGTCCTTAGCACCCCCAACCTAGATCCATCAAGATCCACTCTTCCTCTTTTCAAAAATTTCAAGTTTCAACCTCTGCAAGTTTGGACCAGATTTCTCAAATTTGGTGAAATTCATTTCTTCTCTTCTCCAAAAATTCTACCAAAATTCAGGCAGCCCCTAGATACAATGAGAGGCAACCCCACCAAAAATCAGCTCAAGCAAAATTCCCCACATGCCAAAATCATTTTGTCAAACACTTGGCCGACACTGTTTCTGTAGACTTTCAGAAAATTCAGAGTTTCATAATTCAGTCAGTGTCGTTTTTCGTCAGTGGCTTGTCATCCATCACCAGTGCACCCTAGCGCGTTGCGCACGACCTCTCCTCCCTGGTCAGAGCACCGCACGCCCTGTTGGACGGGTGCAGGTGTCGGTGGCGGCGAGCATCGCCGACGCCGGCAGCTTCTGCAGTGGCAGAGCCACCCATGGTGGCCAGCGAGAGCCCGTGCCAGCTCGCTACGCCGTCCGGCGCCGCCCATCGCACCCTTGCCCTCCGCGTGGCCTCATGCACGCCAGCGCACACCACAACACCGTCGTCGTGGCCCGGCAAGCACAGGGCGCGCCCTCTGCCCCCGACGGGCCCGCACCGCCCTGTTCCGTCGAACCCACCCAGAGCCCTAATCCAAGCTTTGTTAGCACCTAAATGGAACCAGAGGAACTCCACGTTGACGCCCAACCCACTAAACTCCCCGACCAAGCTCTGCGCCGCCGTAACCATCGCCGGAGATCCCCGTTCACGGCCACCGCCTCGGATTGCCTATAAAAAGAGGTTCCGAGCTCGTTCTCGGGCACACACCACCACTGCAACCCACAAGGACCCCGCCAAACCACTAGGAGGACCTCGAGGAGGTCTCCTCCCCCAACTCCGGTCGCCCAGATCCGCCTCGGCCACCAGCTCGATCCACTCCGGTGAGGCCATCCCTGCCGCCCAAACCTCGTCAGTAGTCTCCTCGAGCACCCAATAATCTAACCCAGGCTTCAATTTGACCTCCGCAGCCCTCCCCGACAAGATCCAACTCCACCCGAGCCGCCGTCCGCCGGAGCAAGGACCGCCGTCGACGTGGTGCTCGCCGACGACCACCACCACCACCCCCCGACGCGGAAGGACACGCTGAGCACGTAGGTACTCTCCGATCCTCCTAACTCACCGTGGATCGCCGCCGGCGACCACCGCAGCTCTCGGACACCGACGAGCTCTGTTTCTCCCCGTTTGAAATTTCAAACCTGACGGGTGGGACCCCCCGTCAGCCTCTCTTTTCTTTTGAACGAAACGTTTTCTGAAAGCGTCTTCTGCCAAAGTACGTCTCCCTGCTGGGCCGGCGTATTCTCAAACGAAACGTCTTCTGTTTTATACAATGAATCCTGAGAAGTTTCTGTTTGATTACAGAAAGGTCCCTGGATTAAAACCCTTATAACTTTTAAACAGAAAATGATTTTTGATTGATTCTTTTTCTGTCCTCTTTAAATTTTTGTCTAGTTTTTATCATATTTATTTGAAAAATATTTGGGATTTCTTTTGTGCACCTCACGGTATTTAGGTTAGCGCGTATGTTTCTTTATACCGTAGATATCGAAGGAGGTGACGGAACCGCGAACTTCACCGAGCTAGGCTCCGACTGTTGGGGAACGTAGTAATTTCAAAAAATTTCCTACGCACACGCAAGATCATGGTGATGCATAGCAACGAGAGGGGAGAGTGTTGTCTACGTACCCTCGTAGACCGAAGCGGAAGCGTTGACGCAACGTAGAGGAAGTAGTCGTACGTTCTCCTCGCGATCCAACCGATCACAGCACCGTTACTCCGGCACCTCCGAGTTCTTGGCACACGTTCAGCTCGATGACGATCCCCGGGCTCCGATCCAGCAAAGCGTCGGGGAAGAGTTCCGTCAGCACGACGGCGTGGTGACGATCTTGATGCGTTACCAGCGCAGGGCTTCGCCTAAGAACTGCAACGATATGACCGAGGTGGAATTTGGTGGAAGGGGGCACCGCACACGGCTAAGGAACGATCTCAATGATCAATTGTGTGTTTCTGGGGTGCTCCCTGCCCCCGTATATAAAGGAGCCAAGGGGGAGGGGCTGGCCGGCCAACTCTGGTACGCCAGGAGTGTCCTACTCCCTCTGGGAGTAGGATTCCCCCCCCCCCAATGCTAGTTGGACTAGGATTCTCCAAGGGGGAGAGAGAGAGAGAGGGGGCGCCCACCTCTCCTAGTCCTAATAGGACTAGGGAAGGGGGGGAGGCGCGCAGCCCATGAGGGCAGCCCTCTCAACTATCCTCCAAGGCCCATGTTGGCCCATTATGCCCCCGGGGGGTTCCGGTAACCCTCCCGGTATTCCGGTAAAATCCTGATTTCACCTGGAATGCATCCGATGTCCAAACATAGGCTTCCAATATATCATTCTTTACGTCTCGACCATTTCGAGACTCCTCGTCATGTCCGTGATCACATCCGGGACTCCGAACTCCTTCGGTACATCAAAATGCATAAACTCATAATAACTGTCATCGTAACATTAAGCGTGCGGACCCTACGGTTCGAGAACAATGTAGACATGACCGAGACACGTCTCCGGTCAGTAACCAATAGCGGGACCTGGATGCCCATATTGGCTCCTACATATTCTACGAAGATCTTTATCGGTCAGACCGCATAACAACATACGTTGTTCCCTTTGTCATTGGTATGTTACTTGCCCGAGATTCGATCGTCGGTATCCAATACCTAGTTCAATCTCGTTACCGGCAAGTCTCTTTACTCGTTCCGTAATACATCATCTCGCAACTAACTCATTGGTTGCAATGCTTGCAAGGCTTTATGTGATGTGCATTACCGAGAAGGCCCTGAGATACCTCTCCGACAATCGGAGTGACAAATCCTAATCTCGAAATACGCCAACCCAATATGTACCTTCGGAGACACCTGTAGAGCACCTTTATAATCACCCAGTTATGTTGTGACGTTTGGTAGCACACAAAGTGTTCCTTCGGTAAACGGGAGTTGCATAATCTCATAGTTAAAGGAACATGTATAAGTCATGGATAAAAGCAATAGCAACATACTAAACGATCGGGTGCTAAGCTAATGGAATGGGTCATGTCAATCAGATCATTCAACTAATGATGTGACCTCGTTAATCAAATAACAACTCTTTGTTCATGGTTAGGAAACATAACCATCTTTGATTAACGAGCTAGTCAGGTAGAGGCATACTAGTGACACTCTGTTTGTCTATGTATCCACACATGTATTATGTTTCCAGTTAATACAATTCTAGCATGAATAATAAACATCTATCATGACATGTAAGGAAATAAATAATAACTTTATTATTGCCTCTAGGGCATATTTCCTTCAGTCTCCCACTTGCACTAGAGTCAATAATCTAGTTCACATCGTCATGTGATTTAATAGCAATAGTTCACATCACCATGTGATTAACACCCATAGTTCACATCGATATGTGACCAACACCCAAAGGGTTTACTAGATTCAGTAATCTAGTTCACATCGCTATGTGATTAACACCCAAAGAGTACTACGGTGTGATCATGTTTTGCTTGTGAGAGAAGTTTAGTCAACGGGTTTGCCACATTCAGATCCGTTATGTATTTTGCAAATTTCTATGTCTACAATGCTCTGCATGGAGCTACTTTAGCTAATTGATCCCACTTTCAATATGTATCTAGATTGAGACTTAGAGTCATCTAAATTAGTGTCAAAACTTGCATCGACGTAACCTTTTACGACGAACCTTTTTGTCACATCCATAATCGAGAAACATATCCTTATTTTACTAAGGATAATTTTGACCGATGTCCAGTGATCTACTTCCTAGATCACTATTGTACTCCCTTGCTTAACACAGTGTAGGGTATACAATAGATCTGGTACATAGTATGGCATACTTTATAGAATCTATGGCTGAGGCATAGGAAATGACTTTCATTCTCTTTCTATCATCTGCCGTGGTCGGGCTTTGAGTCTTACTCAATTTCACACCTTGTAATACAGGCAAGAACTCTTTCTTTGACTGTTCCATTTTGAACTACTTCAAAATCTTTTCAAGGTATGTACTTATTGAAAAACTTATCAAGCGTCTTGATCTATCTCTCTAGATCTTGATGCTCAATATGTAAGCAGCTTCACCGAGGTCCTTCTTCGAAAAACTCCTTTCAAATACTCCTTTATGCTTTACAGAATAATTCTACATTATTTCTGATCAATAGTATGTCATTTACATATACTTATCAGAAATGCTGTAGTGCTCCCACTCACTTTCTTGTAAATACAGGCTTCACCGCAAGTCTGTATAAAACTATATGCTTTGATCAACTTATCAAAGCGTATATTCCAACTCCGAGATGCTTGCACCAGTCCATAGATGGATCGCTGGAGCTTGCATATTTTGTTAACACCTTCAGGATCGACAAAACCTTCTAGTTGCATCGTATACAACTCTTCTTTAATAAATCCATTAAGGAATGTAGTTTTGTTTATCCATTTGCCGGATTTCATAAAATGCGGCAATTGCTAACATGATTCGGACAGACTTAAGCATAGATACGAGTGAGAAACTCTCATCGTAGTCAACACTTTGAACTTGTTGAAAACCTTTTGCGACAATTCTAGCTTTGTAGATAGTAACACTACTATCAGTGTTCGTCTTCCTCTTGAAGATCCATTTATTTTCTATGGCTTTGCCGATCACCGGGCAAATCCATCAAAGTCCATACTTTGTTCTCATACATGGATCATATCTCAGATTTCATGGCCTCAAACCATTTCGCGGAATCTGGGCTCACCATCGCTTCCTCATAGTTCGCAAGTTCATCATGGTCTAGTAACATGACTTCCAGAACAGGATTACCGTACCACTCTGGTGCGGATCTCACTCTGGTTTACCTACGAGATTCGGTAGTAACTTGATCTGAAGTTACATGATCATCATCATTAGCTTCCTCACTAATTGATGTAGTAGTCACAGGAACAGATTTCTGTGATGAACTACTTTCCAATAAGGGAGAAGGTACAATTACCTTATCAAGTTCTACTTTCCTCCCACTCACTTCTTTCGAAAGAAACTCTTTCTCTAGAAAGTTTCCGAACTTAGCAACAAAAAGTCTTGCCTTCGGATCTGTGATAGAAGGTGTATCCAACAGTTTCCTTTGGATATCCTATGAAGACACATTTCTCCGATTTGGGTTCGAGCTTATTAGGTTGAAGCTTTTTCACATAAGCATCGCAGCCCCAAACTTTAAGAAACGACAGCTTAGGTTTATTGCTAAACCATAGTTCATACGGTGTCGTCTCAACGGATTTAGATGGTGCCCTATTTAATGTGAATGCAGCTGTCTCTAATGCATAATCCAAAAAACGATAGTGGTAGATCGGTAAGATACATCATAGATTGTACTCTATCTAATAAAGTACAGTTATGACGTTCAGACGCACCATTATGCTGCGGTGTTCCAGGTGGCATGAGTTTGTGAAACTATTCCACATTGTTTTAATTGAAGACCAAACTCGTAACTCAAATATTCGTCTCTGCGATCAGATCGTAGAAACTTTATTTTCTTGTCACGATGATTTTCCACTTCACTCTGAAATTTTTTGAACTTTTCAAATGTTTCAGACTTATGTTTCATCAAGTAGATATACCCATATCTGCTCAAATCATCTGTGAAAGTCAGAAAATAATGATATTTTGTCGCGAGCCTTAATATTCATCGGACCACATACATCAGTATGTATGATTTCCAACAATTCTATTGCTTGCTTCATTGTTCCGGAGAACGGCGTTTTAGTCATCTTGCCTATGAGGCATGGTTTGCAAGCATCAAGTGATTCATAATCAAGTGATTCCAAAATCCCATCAGCATGGAGTTTCTTCATGCGCTTTACACCAATATGACCTAAACTGCAGTGCCACAAATAAGTTGCACTATCATTATTAACTTTGCATCTTTTGGCTTCAATATTATGAATATGTGTATCACTATGATCGAGATCCAACAAACCATTTCGTTGGTGTGTATAATCATAGAAGGTTTTATTCATGTAAACAGAACAACAATTTATTATCTTACTTAAATGAATAGCCGTATTGCAATAAACATGATCAAATCATATTCATGCTCAACGCAAACACCAAATAACACTTATTTAGTTTCAACACTAATCCCGAAAGTATAGGGAGTGTGTGATGATGATCATATCAATCTTGGAACCACTTCCAACACACATCGTCACCTTGCCCTTTAACTAGTCTTTGTTCATTCTGCAACTCCCGTTTCGAGTTACTAATCTTAGCAACTTGAACTAGTACCAAATACTGAGGGGTTGCTATGAACACTAGTAAAGTACACATCAATAACATGTATATCAAATATACTTATGTTCACTTTGCCATCCTTCTTATCCGCCAATCACTTGGGGTAGTTCCGCTTCCAGTGACCAGTCCCTTTGCAGTAGAAGCACTTAGTCTCAGGCTTAGGACCAGACTTGGGCTTTTTCACTTGAGCAGCAACTTGCTTGCCGTTCTTCTTGAAGATCCCCTTCTTTCCTTTTGACCTTTTCTTGAAACTAGTGATCTTGTCAACCATCAACACTTGATGTTTTTCTTTGATTTCTACCTTCGCCGATTTTAGCATCGCGAAGAGCTTGGGAATATTTTCCATTATCCCTTGCATATTATAGTTCATCATGAAGTTCTACTAACTTGGTGATGGTGACTAGAGAATTCTGTCAATCACTATCTTATCTGGAAGATTAACTCCCACTTGATTCAAGCGATTGTAGTACTCAGACAATCTGAGCACATGCTCACTAGTTGAGCGATTCTCCTCCATCTTTTAGCTATAGAACTTGTTGGAGACTTCATATCTCTCAACTCGGGTATTTGCTTGAAATATTAACTTCAACTCCTAGAACATCTCATATGCTCCATGACGTTCAAAACGTCTTTGAAGTCCCGATTCTAAGCAGTTAAGCATGGTGCACTAAACTATTAAGTAGTCATCATATTGAGCTAGCAAAACGTTCATAATGTCTGCATCTGCTCTGCAATAGGTCCGTCACCTAGCGGTGCATCAAGGACATAATTCTTCTGTGCAGCAATGAGGATAAACCTCAGATCACGGATCCAATCCGCATTATTGCTACTAACATTTTTCAACACAATTTTCTCTAGGAACATATCAAAGTAAACACAGGGAAGCAACAATGCGAGCTACTGATCTACAACATAGATATGCTAATACTACCAGGACTAATGTTCATGATAATATTAAAGTTCAATTAATCATATTACTTAAGAACTCCCACTTAGATAGACATCCCTCTATCCTTCTAAGTGATCACGTGATCCAAATCAACTAAACCATGTCCGATCATCACGTGAGATGGAGTAGTTTCAATGGTGAACATCACTATGTTGATCATATCTACTATATGATTCACGCTCGACCTTTCGGTCTTCGTGTTCCGAGGCCATATCTGTTATATGCTAGGCTCGTCAAGTATAACCTGAGTATTCCACGTATGCAACTGTTTTGCACCCGTTGTATTTGAACGTAGAGCCTATCACACCCGATCATCACGTGGTGTCTCAGCACGAAGAACTTTCGCAACGGTGCATACTCAGGGAGAACACTTCTTGATAATTTAGTGAGAGATCATCTTATAATGCTACCGTCAATCAAAGCAAGATAAGATGCAGAAAAAGATAAACATCACATGCAATCAATATAAGTGATATGATATGGCCATCATCATCTTGTGCTTGTGATCTCCATCTCCGAAGCACCGTCATGATCACCATCGTCACCGGCGCGACACCTTGATCTCCATCATAGCATCGTTGTCGTCTCGCCAATCTTATGCTTCCACGACTATCACTACCGCTTAGTAATAAAGTAAAGCATTACATCGCGATTGCATTGCATACAATAAAGCGACAACCATATGGCTCCTGCCAGTTGCCGATAACTCGGTTACAAAACATGATCATCTCATACAATAAAATTTAGCATCATGTCTTGACCATATCACATCACAACATGCCCTGCAAAAACAAGTTAGACGTCCTCTACTTTGTTTGTTGCAAATTTTACGTGGCTGCTACGGGCTTAAGCAAGAACCAATCTCACCTACGCATCAAAACCACAACGATAGTTTGTCAAATAGACTCCGTTTTAACCTTCTCAAGGACCGGGCGTAGCCACACTAGGTTCAACTAAAGTTGGAGAGACAGTCTTCCGCAAGCCATCTATGTGCAAAGCACGTCGAGGGAACCGGTCTCGCGTAAGCGTACGCGTAAGGTTGGTCCGGATCGTCTCGTCCAACAATACCGCTGAACCAAAGTATGACATGCTGGTAGGCAATATGACTTGTATCGTCCACAACTTACTTGTGTTCTACTCGTGCAAATAACATCAAACCATAAAAACCTAGGCTCGGATGCCACTGTTGGGGAACGTAGTAATTTCAAAAAAATTCCTACGCACACGCAAGATCATGGTGATGCATAGCAACGAGAGGGGAGAGTGTTGTCTACGTACCCTCGTAGACCGAAGCGGAAGCGTTGACGCAACGTAGAGGAAGTAGTCGTACGTTCTCCTCGCGATCCAACCGATCACATCACCGTTACTCCGGCACCTCCGAGTTCTTGGCACACGTTCAGCTCGATGACGATCCCCGGGCTCCGATCCAGCAAAGCGTTGGGGAAGAGTTCCGTCAGCACGACGGCGTGTTGACGATCTTGATGTGTTACCGGCGCAGGGCTTCGCCTAAGAACTGCAACGATATGACCGAGGTGGAATTTGGTGGATGGGGGCACCGCACACGGCTAAGGAACGATCTCAATGATCAATTGTGTGTTTCTGGGGTGCCCCCTGCCCCCGTATATAAAGGAGCCAAGGGGGAGGGGCTGGCCGGCCAACTCTAGTGCGCCAGGAGAGTCCTACTCCCTCTGGGAGTAGGATTCCCCCCCCCCCAATCCTAGTTGGACTAGGATTCTCCAAGGGGGGGAGAGAGAGAGAGGGGGCGCCCACCTCTCCTAGTCCTAATAGGACTAGGGAAGGGGGGGAGGCGCGCAGCCCATGAGGGCAGACCTCTCACCTCTCCTCCAAGGCCCATGTTGGCCCATTATGCCCCCGGGGGGTTCCGGTAACCCTCCCGGTATTCCGGTAAAATCCTGATTTCACCTGGAATGCATCCGATGTCCAAACATAGGCTTCCAATATATCATTCTTTATGTCTCAACCATTTCGAGACTCCTCGTCATGTCCGTGATCACATCCGGGACTCCGAACTCCTTCGGTACATCAAAATGCATAAACTCATAATAAATGTCATCGTAACGTTAAGCGTGCGGACCCTACGGTTCGAGAACAATGTAGACATGACCGAGACACGTCTCCGGTCAATAACCAATAGCGGGACCTGGATGCCCATATTGGCTCCTACATATTCTACGAAGATCTTTATCGGTCAGACCGCATAACAACATACGTTGTTCCCTTTGTCATTGGTATGTTACTTGCCCGAGATTCGATCGTCGGTATCCAATACCTAGTTCAATCTCGTTACCGGCAAGTCTCTTTACTCGTTCCGTAATACATCATCTCGCAACTAACTCATTGGTTGCAATGCTTGCAAGGCTTTATGTGATGTGCATTACCGAGAAGGCCCTGAGATACCTCTCCGACAATCGGAGTGACAAATCCTAATCTCGAAATACGCCAACCCAATATGTACCTTCGGAGACACCTGTAGAGCACCTTTATAATCACCCAGTTACGTTGTGACGTTTGGTAGCACACAAAGTGTTCCGTCGGTAAACGGGAGTTGCATAATCTCATAGTTAAAGGAACATGTATAAGTCATGGATAAAAGCAATAGCGACATACTAAACGATCGGGTGCTAAGCTAATGGAATGGGTCATGTCAATCAGATCATTCAACTAATGATGTGACCTCGTTAGTCAAATAACAACTCTTTGTTCATGGTTAGGAAACATAACCATCTTTGATTAACGAGCTAGTCAGGTAGAGGCATACTAGTGACACTCTGTTTGTCTATGTATCCACACATGTATTATGTTTCCAGTTAATACAATTCTAGCATGAATAATAAACATCTATCATGACATGTAAGGAAATAAATAATAACTTTATTATTGCCTCTAGGGCATATTTCCTTCACCGACTACTCCGAACCAGGCAAGCATGTTTGAACTTTTGATATGATGAGTGTCCTTGGCATGTTTGCATTAAGTAGTTTCATGGCATGTTTATGAGCATCTCGATGAATGTCATATTACATGCAAAGTTGAGGCATGTGAGTTTCGAAAATCCATAAGTTGTTGGATATGAATTTGCATGGCCATGTGATGGCATGAGATGGGTAAGATGGGAGTGTTGTAGCATGCCAGTCTTATGCCCGACTATTTGACTCCAATGTCAACATGAATCAGTTCAGTTTCCATCCGTTTCCCTTCCTGTACTACCACATGTTTTCCGCAAGGGATACAGATTAGTAAGTTGCAAACCGCTTTCCTGGTGCACACCAAATCGAGAGGCCGTGATGATGGTTCCATGGCCCTGGATTAAAGCCAGTCATCCGGTCAGGGAGCATGGGTGTTTCCGGTTGGGACCGAGAGGGGGGCACCCCTTAGAGCGCGCGTATATAAATTTGATCCCATGCTATTCGAGATTGTGATCTCCCCGTCTCAAAGTTTTTCTTGAACGCTGCCTAGGGTGATTCCTAGCATCGTGAGGTGGGGTGGGTGTGTACTGGTTAGATGTGTTTCTTTCGAAATACCGTAAACGGAACTAGTCCTTCGTGACTACGGAAATCCGTTAGCTGTGGGCAATTTAGTACAAACTCTGCAGAGTCAAAAATCCTTGGATCATCTTATCCACGTCCAAGTACTGTGTTCAACTTATCTTGACAAGTATCAGTCTCAGTGACAAGAACTCCGTGAACCATATGAGTGTTAAGTCCGGTTAAATGTTTATTCCTGTGGATGGACTAACCCGTTTATTATTTTGTGTTGAATATTTATTCTGAGTATTATATCTTTGTGAATTTATCAGATATGAATAAGGAAATTTAAGCCCTTTCGGTGATGTCGCTCAGACGTCCGACTGTGGCACGCTGGTTATTTACTTTCTATATAAGCCCTTTCTGTGATGTCGCTCAGACGTCCGACTGTGGCACACTTGTTATTTACTTTCGATTCAAGCCCTTTCTGTGATGTCGCTCAGACGTCCGACTGTGGCACGCTTGTTATTTACTTGCGATATCAGCCCTTTCTGTGATGTCGCTCCGACGTCCGACTGTGGCACACATGTCATTTACTTTTCAATATAAGCCCTTTACGTGGTGTCGCTTGGACACCCGACTGCGGCATGATTATTTATTTGTTCACCCTTCGAGGCGTCGCTCCAGACACCGGATCGGTTTTTCAGTTATTTTGTTGGGATTTCGGGAAGACTACCGCCCGACTCCCTTTTTACTTATCATGTTGCGCCAATATTTATGAAATTGAATGTGCATTACTAATTACTCATGACGCATTCATGCATGCATTTGTTATATCTTATGTCCGAACTGTCTTGCGAGTACTTTCAAAGTACTCACCTAGCTTGTTGATTTGGCCAGATGTTGACGAAGGCGATCTCATGGATGAAGAGTTTAATAGCGAGTCCGACGCCTAGAGGAGTCCTAGTCAGTCTTGAGTGATCCTGGATTTGGTTACTGTATTTTATCCGCTTCCGTTACCCGAATAAATTCATCGAGCCTCACCTCGACGCTCGATGAGCTGCCGGTTTAGGAGTCATATTATCCACTCTCCACTGTGATATTCCACCACCACTTTTATCTCGAGTCAGTAGTATGCTCCCACACCATTGTGCCATATCCGCCATTATGTATAATTATTGGCGTTCTTGTAATAATTTGTTGAGCAGCCTTAGCTCGACCTTGTAATATATTATATGCTACTGGCTTACTGTATCAAGAATTTTGTCTACCAGTAAGGAGGATTTTCCTCATACTGGACTCAAAAGATAGGCTTCTCAATAAACATTTTATTGGAAAACCGGTCGTGACAAGCTTGGTATCAGAGCCAGGCTGACTGTAGGAAGCCACTAGGTGCGATCGCTAATCGGTTATTAGCATAATAGAGCTAATTCACATTTTTGCAAATGTAGTCATTTTCTGACAGTCAGCATAAATTTATGATCTCACCATTCAAAATTTTTGCCTACTCTTGTAGATGGCTGACAACAACTGCGAGTCACGGATGTTCACCAACATGCCCGATGGGTTCATCAAGCTCCTCTCCTTCATCGTTCAGGTCGCGATGGGGCCATCTATGCGCCCAGTCTTCACACTCTACCAGCACAAGGTCAACGACAGTCTGACCATGCACCAGGCCGTGGTGCAATTCAAGGGAGGGCGTGTTGAGTTACGCCGCTTCCGGTACTTGGGAAGAGCCATGCCTATCGAGAAGCATGCTATGCAGATGGCAGTCCGCGAGGCGATAGCTCGTCTCAGGGATGTCCTTCCCTCGATGAAGAGTCGTCGTTACCGCTACCTTCCATGCCATGTGCCATACATCTGTCACTACGCGTTCTCTTGCCCCAGAGGAGAACGAGACGAGGCTTTTGAGATGCTTATTGAGTACCTCCGGGCTCTGGAGGCAGCCTTCGACAACCTGGTGGACGACTTCGTGGCTGCCCGCATGGACTCAGTCCATGGTTGTGCCGCCAACAGGAGGGAGCTCCTGCACACCACACCGCCACTGACTTTCGTCTCATCCTCAGCATCTTATGCACCTACCACTCTCGCCACTGCTCGTCGCCTGCCTACCACCGAAGAGTTCAACCAAGTCATTGCGCCCACTCTAGCCCGCACTGCACCACCCTTTGCGCCCACTCCTGTTCGTGTTGCTCCGCCTCTGGCGCCCGCTCCATCTACTCGGCGCAGCACTACACGTATGGAGCCTATTAGCGAGGAGGAGGTCGAGTCCCCAGCCTCACTGCGCCTCACCCTCGGCAGGGCAAAGGAGATCGTCAACATCTCCGACTGAGTACGCTTAGCCACCATGCGATTAACCGCTTTGTGCGATATGTTTATATGTACATAGGTTGTGAGAAGTAGCTTGTTTGCGCATCATGTAGGAACTGGGAGAAGTGCACTAGCCTAAATAACATGTCAGGAATATGTACGCATATCCTGAGTGATGTATTGTATAATTACCGCCTGTGTGTAAGATATGTAATGAGCAGTCCTTCTCCGTGCGCAATCAATTTGTTTTCTTGAGAAATCCTGAAGCATTTAATTTATTTCCCATCTTTGTGCACTAGTAGAAAAGGGGGCAACGGTCCAGGGTGGGTTAGCCCATTAGTCCCGGTTCAATCTAGAACCGGGACCAATGGGGGCATTGGACCCGGTTCGTGAGCCCAGGGGGCCGGCCGGGCCACGTGGGCCATTGGTCCCGATTCGTCTGGACCTTTTATTCCCGGTTGGTGGGACGAACCAGGACCAATGTGCCTGGCTCCTGGCCCACCACCGTTGGTCCCGGTTCGTGGCATGAACCGGGACCAAAGGCTCCCATTTAGTCCCGGTTCATGCCACGAACCGGGACCAGTGGTGCCGCCTATATATACCCCTCGTGCCGGAGCAGAGCACTGAGTGCTCTGTTTTTCTGGGCCGGCGAGAGGAGGGGCTTGTGGTGCTCTAGCTCACCTCCTATGCACATGAGGTGTTCGATGAAATGCCCGAGCCACACTAGTTAAGCTTTCTCCTCTCGAAGCTCGACCTCAAAGCTCCATTTTACTCGAGATTTGTCTAGATTTAGCGGTCCGTCACGCCCCACCCCTGTCTTCACCGCCGTCGATCACCCTCGCCGATCTCATCACCGACACCACCGTGGTGAGCCTCTTGCTCTTATCTTCTTTCTGAAAGGAAAAAATTCTTACTTGTATGTTTAGATAGATACTTCTATCATTTTCTTACTTTTATTATTGCATCTTATATAGTGCGATGGTTTTCGTATCCGCCCCCGTTGGCCCTCGTCCTGTCTATGATTCAGATGTGGTATATATATTAATCTTTATAACTATTGGTTCATTTATTGTTTATGATAATTATGCGGACCAACGTGACATAGATTTTATTTATCTAGGATGTAAGTGAACTGGAAATTCCAACCGACCCTATTGTCGAGAGGTTAAATTTAGTTGAAGAAGAAAACAATTTCTTGAAGGAAAAAATAAAAACAATTGAGGAGGAGAAGATGATATTGGAGTTGCATGTTGCGGATGTCGTCGATGATCACAAGATCAAGATGGATGCAATGCGCTTGAAGATTAGAAAGATTCGAAATTATGCCATTCGTACCGAGGCTTGGTATCATTATGCCATTGGATCAATTGTTACCTTGGTCGCGATTATGATCGCCTTTGTTTTAATTAATGTATGGTTTAATTAATTAGATGCTCTGGAGAGCTATATGTTGTTAGATGAGAACTATGTATGTACTTTGGTTTTAATGTGATGATGAACTTCTATTAATTTGGACACTTAATTATATATAATGTACGCAGATGAACCGACAATGGATGTACGGTGACAGACACACCTCCGAGTACATTAAGGGCGTGCATGAGTTTCTCGATGCGGCTGAGGTAAACAAGCATAATGGTTTTATGTGTTGTCCATGCACTAAATGTGGGAATACGATGTCTTACTCTAACCGGAAAATCCTTCACACCCACCTGCTTTACAAGGGTTTCATGCCACACTATAATGTTTGGACGAGGCACGGAGAAATAGGGGTTATGATGGAAGACGACGAAGAAGAAGAGTACAATGACAACTACGTTCCCCCTGAGTACCGTGATGCTGCAACGGGGGGAGCTGGTGAAGATCAAGAGGAACCAGACGATGTGCCCAATGATGCTGCAACGGGTGAAGCTGCTGAAGATGAAGAGGAACCAGACGATGTGCCCGATGATGATGATCTCCGCCGGGTAATTGTCGATGCAAGGACGCAATGCGAAAGTCAAAAGGAGAAGCTGAAGTTCGATCGCATGTTAGAGGATCACAAAAAAGGGTTGTACCCCAATTGCGAAGATGGCAACACAAAGCTCGGTACCGTACTGGAATTGCTGCAGTGGAAGGCAGAGAATGTTGTCCCTGACAAAGGATTTGAGAAACTACTGAAAATATTGAAGAAGAAGCTTCCAAAGGATAACTAATTGCCCGATAGTACATACGCAGCAAAGTAGGTCGTATGCCCTCTAGGATTGGAGGTGGAGAAGATACATGCATGCCCTAATGACTGCATCCTATACCGTGGTGCATACAAGGATCTGAACGCATGCCCGGTATGCGATGCATTGCGGTATAAGATCAGACGAGATGACCCTGGTGATGTTCACGGCGAACCCCGCAGGAAGAGGGTTCCCGCGAAGGTGATGTGGTATGCTCCTATAATACCACGGTTGAAACGTCTGTTCAGAAATGGAGAGCATGCCAAGTCGATGCGATGGCACAGTGAGGATCGTAAGAAAGACGGGAAGTTGAGAGCACCCGCTGACGGGTCGTAGTGGAGAAAAATCATGAGAAAGTACTAGGATGAGTTTGCAAAGGACCCAAGGAACGTATGGTTTGCTTTAAGCGCGGATGGCATTAATCCTTTCGAGGAGCAGAGCAGCAATCACGGCACCTGGCCGGTCACTCTATGTATGTATAACCCTCCTCCTTGGATGTGCATGAAGCGGAAGTTCATTATGATGCCAGTTCTCATCCAAGGCCCTAAGCAACCCGGCAACGACATTGATGTGTACCTAAGGCCATTAGTTGAAGAACTTTTACAGCTGTGGAATGGAAATGGTGTACGTACGTGGGATGAGCACAATAAAGAGGAATTTAACCTAAAGGCGTTGCTGTTCATGACCATCAACGATTGGCCCGCTCTCAGTAACCTTTCAGGACAGACAAACAAAGGATACCACGCATGCACACACTGTTTAGATGACACTGAAAGTATATACCTGGACAAATGCAGGAAGAATGTCTACCTGGGCCATCGTCGATTTCTTCCGACCAACCATCAATGTCGAAAGAAAGGCAAGCATGTTAAAGGCGAGGCAGATCACCGGAGGAAGCCCGCCATGCGTACCGGTGATCACGTACTTGCTATGGTTAATGATTTACACGTAATCTTTGGAAAGGGTCCCGGCGCACTAGCTGTTCCGAATGACACTGAGGGACACGCACCCATGTGGAAGAAGAAATCTATATTTTGGGACCTACCCTACTGGAAAGACCTAGAGGTCCGCTCTTCAATCGGCGTGATGCACGTGACGAAGAACCTTTGCGTGAACCTGCTAGGCTTCTTGGGCGTGTATGGAAAGACAAAAGATACACCCCAGGCACGGGAGGACCTGCAACGTTTGCACGAAAAAGACAGCATGCCTCCGAAGCAGTATGAAGGTCCTGCCAGCTACGCTCTTACGAAAGAAGAGAAAGAAATCTTTTTTGAATGCCTGCTCAGTATGAAGGTCCCGACTGGCTTCTCGTCGAATATAAAGGGAATAATAAATATCCGAGAGAAAAAGTTCCAGAACCTAAAGTCTCATGACTGCCACGTGATTATGAGGCAACTGCTTCCGGTTGCATTGAGGGGGCTTCTACCAGAAAACGTCCGATTAGCCATTGTGAAGCTATGTGCATTCCTCAATGCAATCTCTCAGAAGGTGATCGATCCAGAAATCGTACCAAGGCTAAGGAGTGATGTGGCGCAACGTCTTGTCAGTTTCGAGCTGGTGTTCCCACCATCCTTCTTCAATATCATGACGCATGTCCTAGTTCATCTAGTCGACGAGATTGTCATTCTGGGGCCCGTATTTTTACACAATATGTTCCCCTTTGAGAGGTTCATGGGAGGCCTAAAGAAATATGTCCGTAATCGCGCAAGGCCAGAAGGAAGCATCTCCATGGGCCATCAAACAGAGGATGTCATCGGGTTTTGTGTTGACTTCATTCCTGGCCTTAAGAAGATAGGTCTCCCTAAATCGCGGTATGAGGGGAGATTGACTGGAAAAGGCACGCTAGGAGCGGACTCAATAATATGCAGGGACGGGCATTCTTGGTCTCAAGCACACTACACAGTTCTACAGAACTCTGCCTTGGTGACCCCGTATGTCGATGAACACAAGAACAGTCTGCGCTCCAAACACCCGGAGCAGTGCGACGACTGGATTACATGTGAACACATCAGGACTTTCAGCAGTTGGTTGGAAGCACGTATCAGAGGTGACAACACTGTTTGTGATGAGTTGTACTTGTTGTCCAGGGGACCATCTTTGAATGTATTGATTTGGAAAGGATACGAGATAAATGGGAATACATTTTACATGATTGACCAAGATCAGAAGAGCACCAACCAAAACAGCGGTGTACGCTTTGATGCAACAATCGATAAGGGAAAGGACACATATTATGGTTACATAGTGGACATATGGGAACTTGATTACGGACAAGATTTTAAGGTCCCTTTGTTTAAGTGCAAATGGGTCAATCTGTCAGGAGGCGGGGTACATGTAGACCCACAGTACGGAATGACAACAGTCGATCTGAAAAATCTTGGGTACACTGATGAACCGTTCGTCCTAGCCAATGATGTGGCACAAGTTATCTATGTGAAGGACATGTCTAGCAGATCGAGAAAAATAAAAGATAAGAAAACGAATACATCATACGATGAGCCAAAGCGCCACATAGTTCTTTCAGGAAAAAGGGACATCCTGGGAGTGGAGGGCAAGACAGACATGTCTGAAGATTATGAAAGGTTTCATGAAATTCCTCCCTTCAATGTCAAGGCTGACCCAAGCATCATGATAAACGATGAAGATTATCCATGGTTACGGTGCAATAAGCAAATGACACAAGCGAAGAAAAAGTGAAGACTTTCTCCCGCAACTATTATGATGATACCATGCCAAATTTGTAACAGACGAGTATGTTATGCCAAGTATTTTAGAGTTCATTTGAAAACAGACGAGTTGGTGCATCTATGTTAATTTTTTTATTAAAGTTAATCACAAACTTGTGATTCACACAAATTTTAACTATTCAAATTTGAAAACTAATGGCACTAACAGAAAGTTCATAATTTTGCTAACCTAAAAGCAAAAAGAATCAAAAAATATAGCAAAAACAAAATAAAGCAACAAAGAAAACAAAAAAACTAAAAAAGTGTTTTCAAATTTGAAAACTAATGGCACTAACAGAAAGTTTATATTTTTTCCAAAACTAAAAGCAAAAAGAATTAAAAAATAAAGTAAAAAAACAAAAGAAAATAAATAATGAAGAAAACAAAACAAAAAAACTGGAAAAAAATAAAAATAAAAACAATAAGTATTTTGTTGTAAGTAGAAACAAAATAAAATAAATAAAGCAACAAAGAAAAAAAGTTTTCAAATTTGAAAACTAATGGCACTAACAGAAAGCTTATAATTTTTCTAAAACTAAAAGCAAAATGAATTAAAAAAATAAAGCAAAAAACAAAAGAAAATAAATAATGCAGAAAACAAAACAAAAAAACTGGAAAAAAATAAAAATAGCAACAATAAGTATTTTGTTGTAAGTAGAAACAAAATAAAATAAATAAGCAACAAAGAAAACAAAAAAACAAAAAAAGTGCCACCTACTAGGCCCCCACGGCCTGAATACGACTAGAAACCCTACCATGGGCCAGGATTCAGGCCCGCAGGAGGCCCAGTAGGCCCACAGGCAGATAAAGTGACTTTAGGCCCGTAAGCCTGCATTTGAGAGGAGCTCGAAGTGGTCAGCGCAGCAGCGCTTATAAACCACTGCTGAAGCCTCTCGGCTAGCGAGGTGGGACTAAACATCCCACCGCACCGCGCCAGTTCCAGCACAAGGCCTTTAGTCCCGGTTGGTGCCACCAACCGGGACTAAAGTGGTCATTGGTCCCGATTGTAGAACCAACCGGGACCAATGCCCCCTCTTTAGTCCCGGTTGGTGCCACCACCCGGGACCAAAGGCCGCCGCTTCCCGCCCTTTGGGCTGTTGAAAAAGGCCTTTGGTCCCGGTTGGTGGCACCAACCGGGACTAAAGGGGGGCATTGGTCCCGGTTGGTTTCACGAACCGGGACTAAAGGCTTTGCTATATAAGCAAACACTTAGCAGTTTTCGACCAAATCACGCACTTCTCCCCCGACGCCCCCTGCTCCTCCTCGTCGCCGTCGCCGCCCGACGCCCCTGCTCCTCCTCGTCGCCGTCGCCGCCTCACGCCGTCAGGCTGCTCACCTTCGCCATCGCTGCCGCCACCGAGGGCGTCAGGCTGATCGCCTTCACCGTCGCCGCCGCCCCCTGTGAGCACAGCCCCCTCCCGTCCAGCGCCCCTGCGCCCCTCTCCTGTGCGGCCGTCGCGCCGCCGCCCCTGCCCTGTGCGGCTGCCGTGCGCTGCCCCCTGCCCTACGCTGGCGCCGCGCGCCACCCAGCCGCCCTGCCCTGCCCTGCCGGCGCCATCGCTGCCGCCATGCCCCTCTGCCCCGCCGGCGCCAACAATTTTTTTATTAGTTTAATTTTTTTTCATATATATATATATATATAATGTATGTGTATGTATGTGGCTATATGTTTCTCTTCATATGTTGCAATATGTTTTTTTATTTTTATTAATTTATTTTTTTGTTCATATGTGATGTATATGTGTATGTGGCTATAATGTATATGTGTATGTGATGTATGTGGCTAGAATTTGCTAAATATATATGTTAAAAATGTTTTATATATAGAAAGTTACAATTTTAGAAAAGTTTTATATATGCAAAAGTTACAATTTTAGAAAAAGAAGGATGAGAAATAAGAAAATAAGAAGAGGAAGAAAGAAGAAGAGGAGAGGAAAAGAAGAGGAGAAATAAATAAGAAGAAGAAAAAAGAAGAAAAAGAAGAGGAGAAGAAGAAAGGAATAGTGGAGAGGAAGAGAAAGTAGAATATTCTATTTGCTCTTCTTCTCCACTATTCCTTTCTTCTTCTCCTCTTTTTTTTCTTATTTTTTTTCTTCGATCTTCTCCGCTAGCTATTCTTTTCTTCTTCTCCTCTTCTTTTTCTTCTTCTTCTTCTTCTTCTTAATTTTTATCGGGAACGAGGGTGTCGAGGATCGCCGAGGGGTCGAGGGTCGGGAACTAGGGTAGAGGGTCGAGGGTCGTTAAGGGGTCAAGGGTCGAGGGTTCGAGGGTTCTAGGGTCGATGGTTCCAGCAGGGTCGTCTAGGGGTCGAGGGTTCCAGGGTCGTCGAGGGTTCCAGGGGTCGAGGATCGCCGAGGGTTCTACGTTTGCCACTAATATATCCATTTGTCATATTTGAATAATAATTGCCATGTTGTAAATATTTGTAGAAACTATGGACACTATCGCCCGAGACGAAGCAAGAGAAGCGTTGTTGAGGGACATAATCGCAGAAGGAAGTAATGTCGTCTCGTTGTATCTCAACGACACCGATGGTACTCTGGAAGGAGAGGGCCAAGAATCTGGCTCTGGTGACCTAATGCCGGTGCAATAAGAAGAACGTGACGACGGGTCCGGTGACCGAAACGAGTCCGTCGACCGAGCCGAGTCCGGCCAGGTATATATATTAGTTAAGCCTGTGCTGACTAGCTAATTGATGCATTCATTGTTTTGGTATGTACACATATTAATTAAATCTTTGTTCTTTTTTCTAGCCCTCCGGATCGAGCACAACTGAGGTAAAGAGACGAGGCCCGAAGAGAAAGTTGAGCTCGGATTAAAGGTTTGAGATCATAGAAATCGCGCCCGACGGCCAACCTATTGAACCCATCCGAACAAAGAAGGCATTTGTTGCTCAGTGCGGGGTTCTGGTTAGGGACAAGATCCCGATCAGCATCCAGCAATGGAATAAGCCTAAGAACAAAGACCCTGAGGTGTCTTATGTCAATGATCTGCAGAAAAATGATCTTTGGACTGAGCTGAAGTCAAATTTCACCCTGCCGCCACAGGATGATCCGGAGAAGCCAATTAAAGAGCAATTAATCAAGTCTTTTGCTCTTAAGAGGATGGTAGACCTATTCAGGAGGTGGAAGAAAGACCTGAATGGGTTTGTCGAGAAAAAATAGACACCAGAATTCAAGGGCATATATGAGAAGATCAGAGATGACTGGCCTGCATTTGTGGCCCACAAGACATCGGAAAAGAGTAAGAAGATGTCGGAGACAAACAAGGAAAATGCTGCGAAGAAGAAGCTTCACCATCACACGGGGTCAGGTGGCTACCTGGTAGCCCGGCCTAAGTGGGCCAAGGCTGAGAATGATCTGGTTGAAAAAGGGATCGAACCAAAGACAATGAGCTGGCCAGACCGTTGCCGGACTTGGTTCTTCGGGGCTGGCGGAACCTTGGACCCTGTAACAGGGAAGTGCATTTGGACGGACGATCAACTTGACATTCCCTTGAAGAAGCTTCGGTACTATATCAAAGCAGCGCAGGAAGGGACGTTCCTTCCAGACAGAGAGAACGACGAGCTCACAAAGGCCCTCGGGAATCCTGAGCACCCTGGACGGACACGAGGCACGCTAGGCTCCATTCCGTGGAAGGCTGGGTTTCCGGACGCAGGCGGTTACAAAAGCCAGGAGAGGAGGAAGAAAGTGCAATAGTCCGAACAGCAGGCGCTTAAAGAAAGGGTACTCGGGATAGAGGAACGAGAAGCAGACCGGGAGAAACGAACTGCCGAAGCTTCCCCTGAAGCTACCCCGCCATCTCAGCGGAGAAGCAGCGTGGCTTCCACCGAGCTGCTTCAGCCAGAGCTTGTCTTGACGGCTCCTACCAGCTATCCCGTGGATGCTATCACGGAGGCTCAAAATTGCCACCTTATGACGCAGTGGATGAATATGAAGGTCAAGGCGGCTGTTGGCTCTGTTTATCCTAATGAACCCGGCACAACTTTCCACTGCCGGCCGATTCCAGAAGGATATGCTAAGGTGATGGAGGATGAAATAACGGAGGGATTTGAGGACCTCCCGCTTCACCACCCTACCGGAGAAGGGGAGACTCGGCTGGGTTCTGCTCTGAAGACTCCATGCCTATGGCGGAAGGAGCTCGTCAACCTTCCAAACTGGAAGCCTCCGCCTCCTCCTCCTCCTCCGGCGAGTCAGGGGACTCCGCCTCCTCCACCGCCTCCTCCTCCGGCGAGTGACGATCAGGGTCCTCGGCCGGCTCCTTCTCCGACGCGTGGCAGCACTCCGCCTCCTTCTCCGCCTGCGCCGGCGCGCCCGGGCAGCCAGCCTACTCCTTCTCCGCCTCGTCAGCAAGGGCGGAAGAGACCCGCCGCCGCTCCGGCAGCTGCTCCGGCGTGTCGTGGTCCTTCTCCTCTGCCTCGTAAGCAAGTCAAGAAGACTGCCGCTCCGTCTGCTCTGCCGGCGTCTAGCAGTACAGCCAGACGCGGGAGAAAATACAAATTCGGTCCTTCTCTGAAGTCTCCAGAGAAGTTACCATACGAGATGAGCCCGGAGGAGAACGCGAGGATCGCGTGAACCGAGAAGGATGACTGGTTTCAAGGGTTGAAAGCATAGAGACATCCACCTCCGAAGGAGAAGGTAGATTCGGTGAAAGTGAAGCGCACTCTGGCTGCCCTGGCAAAACCACCCAAGTCTCTGCCGAAAGGCAACTATGAGCGCATTATTGCAAAGACATGGGCCGAAGCGTCGCGGTCGGGAAGTACAGTCAGTGATCAAAGGCTGAAAGAACGACGAGTAGTTGGGAAACAAATTGCCCAGCCTGGCGAACAAGCAAAGCAATTGTGCCCCCCGCTCAAGGTGCCTAGCGTCGATCCGAGGATGGCGCCCGGTTATACCAATCTTGATGATTACCTGCCCGACGATGTAGATTATGATTTCCTGGACATGCAGATACACAGATACGAGTACGGGAAGCCTCTCGTCAAAGATGAAAGATCTCTAACATCGATGATGCGAAGATTGCATGATTGGTACATGAAAACCTGCAAAGAGTCTGGGGGGAGGAATACTTTGTATATGAGAGTTAAACCGGAGCATGACCTCGTTGGAATTGAACTGTTGCATGTTCCATTTGAGGAGTTCTATCAGTTTTTCAATCAATTGGCCCTCGATAAAGCAACGGTCACCTGCTACTGTCTGTAAGTACTACAACTTCTGTCATTAAGTCTCTCTACATAGCTCAGCTCTTTCATTGCATGTATTTATAATTATCCTCACTATATTATGCAGATTGAAGATCGCCAAATTGAAGAAAAGACAAATTGGTGATATTGGGTTCATTAACACAAATCTCATAGATGCAGTTCAGGTTAAAGATCATGCCGCAGAAACCAAGGCCAGCTTGCTACGATCATTCAAAATAAATGAACACAAAAATATAATACTCTTTCCTTACAACTTGAAGTGAGTGTTGTCTTGTGCATATTCAGTTTCCCTTATATATTAGTCCAGGTTATAGTAATGTAATTGATGAGTTATGCATGCGTGCGCAGTTTCCACTATATTCTCCTGGAGATTAGGCTTGAGAAGGGAGTAGTAACTGTCTTGGACTCGAGACGAAAAGATCCCCAGGACTCCCGAAGGAGTAAGTTAAATCGATCATTATCCACGATATCAGCAAATTTGTTCATTTCCTGATATCAAGTAATTGTTTTCTTTTGTCTGGCAGTGTTTGGAGAAAATTCAGCACAAATTCCCCGGGACTCCCGAAGGAGCTGGAATTTAGATACCCGAAAGTAAGTACTATAGTACCATGTTCCGCGCGTCTCCTAGCTATTGATTCAAGCGCTAGTTTCATCAATACCATTTGGCATTCTTGCTTATTTGTTTGATTGACCTCTATTTCTTGTAAAGTGGTTGTGGTAGGAACAAGGGAATGATTTCTGTGGATACTACGTCTGCGAGTCCATCCGCCACACAACCTGTGAGCGGGGCGGGTACTCTGAGAAACAATATGAAGTGCGTAACAAATAATATTCACAATTTTTTTTATTACCATCATTTGTGTTGAGTTTCATTCATTCATATATATATGTATTGACCCCCTTCTTCAAATTAGATGTTTCCGCAGCGGAATGAACTCCTAGGACCAGATCGCATGCAAGCAATTCAAGAGGAATTGGCAGCATTCTTTCTTAACCACATGATCGCTGAAGATGGAGAATACTATGTGGACCATGCGTCCATAATTTAAGAGATTATATTTGTAAAAGATAATTATTGTATATATGTAGCCGGTAGTGTCGGACGATAGATATACGAGAAATTGTTGTTCGACCAATCTCTCGGAGAAGGAGAGGTGGTCGATATCACTTCTCTCTGTATGCATATATGTTCATGACGATCTTCTGTTTCCTTCGTTTGCTTAGCTAGCTAGCATATGCCTAGTCTTCTCTATACGTATGTTTAGTACGTAACGTCGACCAAGCACGGACATAAGAGAGGACACTTCTCTCTATTAATTAGCTATCTAGCTAACACAATATATGAAATACCTAAATTAACCACCCAAAACCCCCAAACCCCCTCCCCCCTTCAAAAAAACCAAAAACCCCAGCCACAGAAATGCTGACGCGTGGATGCCTATTGGTCCCAGTTGGTGCTACCAACCGGGACCAAAGGCCCTCCTTCCTGGGCTCGGCGCACAGGCCACGTGCCGGCCCATCCGTCCCGGTTCTGGTTTGAACCGGGACTAAAGGGTGAGGGTATTAGTAACGACCCTTTAGTCCCGGTTCAGGAACCGGGACTAAAGGCCCTTACGAACCGGGACAATAGGCCAGTTTTCTACTAGTGGTGCATTTATTGATTCTTTTCGACTCAATTCCATTTCTTATGAGTTTCACAAAATATATCCCTAGAGTGAAAAGTGTCTCGTCCTTGGACGCGCTCCATGCCAACTCCGCCAGAGGAAAATTATGGCACTCAACCGGGCAACAATTTCACGCAGGGACAGTCGAGTCAACAGGACAGTGAAACAACATTTTCCCAAATATGCCTCCTTTATGAGCAAAGTCAGCAACAACATCAGGAAATGATGAACCAAGTCATCAATATGGGAAATCACCGTGGGCAGTATCAGCAGCAATCCAAGTTATCTGAGCTTCAGAAGACGCGTCCCCAAACATTTTCTCATACTGACAAACCTCTTGAGGCCGAGGACTGGCTTCGAGACATGGAAAGAAAATTAATTATTGCAAAATGTTCAGACCTCGAGAAAGTACTATATGCTCCGCACTATCTCACAGGGGCAGCTGCATCATGGTGGGAAAATTTCCTACACATGCACCCTAACAAAAATGATATAACCTGGGAGGAGTTCAAGAAGAGCGAATGAAGATCATTCCTAAAAGTCTTATGAAGATCAAGAAGAGAGAATTTGATGACCTCAAACAAAGGACCATGACGGTGTCAGAAAACAATGGTCAGTTTACTCTGTTGTCTCGCTACGCCAATGAAGAGCGAATGACTGAAAGCAAGAAGATGGAGAAATTCCTAGACGGTCTGACGCCCGCGCTTAAATGCCAGCTGGTTGTGCACACTTTTCCAGATTTCAAACCGCTAGTGGATAAGGCCATTACCTTGGAAAATGAGAGATGCAGCTTGGAGGATTTCCGCAAGCGAAAAAGGGACCAGACTACTCTTGCTCGCAACCACCGAAGCAAGACGGATTTTCAGAAAGGTGGGACACCCAAACCCACGACGAACGTCTCACGCCCAATCAAGAATTTCCATGCAAGGGACAAGGAGCTCACATATCGCCCAGGCGTTACTTGCTACGCATGTGGAGAAGAAGGGCACTATGCCAAGCAGTGCCCCAAGCCAAGGAACTCGACCCCAAAGCCGAACAACGGTGGCAATAATTCAGCGCTCAAGCGAAACAATTTCAACCCCAATAACAACCACAGGAAGGGTCATCTGAACCACGTGACCAAAGAGGAAGCACAGAATGCCCCGCATATCGTAATCGGTATGTTTCCTGTCAACACAATACCTGCCATGATTTTGTTTGATTCTGGAGCTTCTCACTCATTCATTTCGAAAAGTTTTGCTTTGCAAAATAATTTTTCGATGTTTCCCTTGGAAAACTCCATGATCATCAAGTCCCCTGGGATTAAGCAAGTTACTCAGAGTTACTGCCAAGGTGTGGTTATTGAGTTTGAAGGATTGAAGTTTCACGCCAACCTTATTGTATTGGAAAATAAAGGACTGGATGTCATCCTAGGGATGGATTGGTTAACCACCAACAAAGGTTTTACTGACTGTTTCAACCGGACCGTAATTCTCACCCACCACCATGGGAAGACAATAAGAGTTTCAGCCAAAGAGAGAAAAATATCCCAGCAACCGAGATTGAACAAGGTGGACGTTTCTGAATTAAGCAAGGTTCCAGTAGTGTGTGAATTTCCAGACGTATTTCCCAAAGAACTACCAGGCATGCCACCAGATCGAGAGATAGAATTTAGCATTGAGGTAGCACCCGGAACCACCCCCATATACAAGAAACCATACTGAATGGCACCATCCCAGCTCGTAGAATTGAAGAAACAAATAAAACAATTACTGGACAAAGGATATATTCGAGCCAGCTCCTCACCTTGGGGTTCACCAATTTTATTTGCCAAAAAGAAGGATGGAACACTGAGATTGTGTATAGACTATCGAGCACTCAACATGGTCACAATCAAGAACAAATACCCGATGCCTCGGATAAATGATTTATTTGATCAGCTCGCTTAGGCCAAGGTATTGTCAAAGATTGACTTAAGGTCGGGATACCATCAATTAAAAGTACGAACAGAGGATATCCCCAAGACAGCCATCACCTCCAGATACGGACTGTATGAGTTCACAGTAATGCTATTTGGACTAACAAACGCCCCCTTATATTTTGTTCACCTCATGAACAAAATATTTATGAAGTTTATGGACAAGTTTGTTGTGGTATTCATCGACGATATTCTGATATACTCCAAGACACCAGAAGAGCACACTGAACATCTCAGAATTGTACTAGGAGAACTCAGGAAACATCAATTGTACGCCAAGTTCAGCAAGTTTGAATTTTGGCTAAGACAGGTAGGTTTTCTAGGCCACGTACTGACCCAAGAAGGTATTGCCGTAGACCCGGAAAAAGTCAAGGCCGTACTTGGCTGGAAACCACCAGCCAGCGTAACGGACGTACGAAGTTTCTTGGGAATGGCAGGATACTACCGAAGATTAATTGAAGGATTCTCCACCATAGCAAAGCCAATGACGCAGTTACTCAAGAAGGACAGGAAGTTTGAATGGACGGAAGCTTGCGAGAAAAGTTTCCAAGAACTAAAAAGGAAATTAACGACATCACCAGTATTAATTGTGCCAGACATACACAGGAATTTTGAAGTATATTGTGACGCATCCCGGAAGGGCCTCGGATGCGTATTGATGCAAGGAGGCAAAGTAGTCGCGTATGTTTCCAGACAACTTCCCAAGCTTGAAGAAAATTATCCTACTCATGACCTGGAGTTGGCAGCAGTCATTCATGCACTCAAGGAATGGAGACACTTCTTACTTGGAAATAGTTGTGAAATATATACGGACCATAAAAGTCTCAAGTATATTTTCACACAGCCAGAACTCAATTTACGGCAACGACGCTGGTTGGAATTGGTAAAAGATTATGATGTTGGTATCCACTATCATCCAGGAAAAGCAAATGTAGTGGCAGATGCTCTTAGTCGGAACCCCAGCTCGGACGACAACAGTCTGCAAGGCTTGAGACCTGAATTCCAACAAGAGTTTGCCAAACTCAACTTGATGATGGTCATGGAAGGCTCCATAACGAATTTGGAAGTACAATCCAACCTTGTGGAAAGGATTAAGGAAGCCCAGCATGGAAATCCCAGCATCGAAGGCATTAAAAGAAAGCTGAGTATGGGCAAGGCCACGGAATTCGTCATAGACGATGAGGGAATAATATGGTACGGAGAAAGACTCTGCGTGCCAAATATAGAGGACCTCAAATAGCAAATTCTAGCTGAAGGCCACACCGCTCCGTATCCAATCCATCCTGGAGGAACAAAAATGTATAAGGACATTCAGGAAAGGTTTTGGTGGCACGGTATGAAGAGGGATATATCCACCTTCATTGCATGTCGCGATTCTTTTCAACGCATAAAATCTGAGCATCAAAGACCAGCCGGACTACTGCAACCGAATAGAATACCTGAGTGGAAATGGGACGAAATAGGGATGGATTTCATTGTCGGACTACCTCGGTCACAACGCGGGAATGATGCCATATGGGTCATCACCGATAGATAAACCAAGGTGGCACATTTCATTCCAGTGAATACAACCCACGCCACTCAGAAGCTTGCCAAGATTTATCTCTCCCGTATAGTTTGTCTGCATGGAGTTCCGGAGACTATAATATCCGACAGAGGCACTCAGTTCGTCTCGAAATTCTGGGATCATTTACAACAGGCTCTGGGAACTCGGCTAGCATTCAGTACAGCCTACCATCCCCAGACTGATGGACAAACTGAACGTGTGAACCAAATTCTAGAGGACATGCTGAGGGCATGTGTCCTCACCTATGGAACCAGTTGGGAAGAAAGCTTGCCATGCGCAGAGTTCGCATACAACAACAGTTACCAGGCCAGCCTGCAAATGGCACCATTTGAAGCTCTGTACGGGCGGAGATGTCGTACCCCGCTAAATTGGTCAGAGACCGGAGACAGCCGTATCTTCGGCCCAGACATGCTCAAAGAGGCCGAGGAAAAGGTCAAGCAAATCAGGGACTGACTCAAGACAGCTCAAAGCTGATAGAAGAGTTATTACGATCAAAAACATCGTGGAGTCAGTTTTGAAACCGGAGAGTATGTGTACCTGCGAGTATCTCCTATGAGGGGCCTGCAACGATTCAAAATTAAGGGAAAGCTAGCACCAAGATTCATCGGACCATTCTGTATAGTGGCACGAAGAGGCACGGTAGCCTACCAACTAGAATTACCCGAAGTATTATCCGATGTCCACGACGTGTTCCACGTCTCGTAGTTGAGGAAGTGCGTAAGCAACCCAGGGAAGCAGGTATCCCACGAGAACATTGACGTGCAACCAGACCTCACCTATCGGGAACATCCTGTAAAAATATTAGAGGAGTCTGAAAGGAGGACCCGACAGAAAACCATCAAGTTTTTCAGAGTTCAGTGGAGCAATCACACCGAGAGTGAAGCAACTTGGGAAAGAGAGGATTTTCTTCGGAAAGAGCACCCACACTTATTTGAGGATCAGCTGAAATCTCGGGGACGAGATTTTTCCTAAGGGGGTAGGTGTTGTGACACTCCAAAAATTTTATTTAATTTTTAGCAAAAACTTTGTTGGTTTCAAAGAAGGTCATTAAAATCCTTCCAAAAACCTCTCTCTCAAAACTTTTCCCCTGGCAAGGATTTTATTTTGTATCTTCTTCAACTCTGGTGTTTGATTATTAAAAACCTTTTCTCTGATGGTTCCCTTCTCAAATATATTTTTGGAATTTATTTATTTTCTTTTAAAGGAACTCTATGAGTTTTGGGGCTTCTCTTATCTTAAAATCACCCATGGTTTTACCATACCTCATGTGGTAATCCCTCCCAAAAACCCCTCCTTCCTCTTTGTAGAAATCTAAATTCTCTGTTCCCAACAAGTCCAACCCATTTTTGGATTTTATTTCATTTATTTTATTTCCCAAAACAATTCTGTCATTTATTTTAAGCCCAGGTGATTTACAAAGCAAGTATCTAATTCCCTTTGAGTTTTGATCTCAAACCAACTCCTCTGGATAGTCCTTAGCACCCCCAACCTAGATCCATCAAGATCCACTCTTCCTCTTTTCAAAATTTTCATGTTTCAACCTCTGCAAGTTTGGACCAGATTTGTCAAATTTGGTGAAATTCATATCTTCTCTTCTCCAAAAATTCTACCAAAATTTAGGCAGCCCCCAGATGCAATGAGAGGCCACCCCAGCAAAAATAAGCTCAAGGAAAATTCCCCACATGCCAAAATCATTTTGTCAAACACTTGGCCGGCACTGTTTCTGTAGAGTTTCAGAAAATTCAGAGTTTCAGAATTCAGTCAGTGTCATTTTTCGTCAGTGGCTTGTCATCCATCACCAGTGCACCCTGGCGCGTTGCGCACGGCCTCTCCTCCCTGGCCAGAGCACCGCACGCCCTCTTGGACGGGTGCAGGTGTCGGTGGCGGCGAGCATCACCGACGCCGGCAGCTTTTGCAGTGGCAGAGCCACCCGTGGCGGCCAGCGAGAGCCCGTGCCAGCTCGCTACGCCGTTCGGCACCGCCCATCCCTCCCTTGCACTCCGCGTGGCCTCATGCACGCCAGCGCACATTGCAGCACCGTCGCCGTGGCCTGGCAAGCACAGGGCGCCCCCTCTGCCGCCGACGGGCCCGCGCCGCCCCGTTCCGTCGAACCCACCCAGAGCCCTAATCCAAGCTTGGTTAGCACCTAAATGGAACCAGAGGAACTCCACGTTGACGCCCAACCCACTAAACTCCCCGACCAAGCTCTGCGCCGCCGTAACCATCGTCGGAGATCCCTGTTCACGGCCACCGCCTCGGATCGCCTATAAAAAGAGGTTCCGAGCTCGTTCTCGGGCACGCACCACCACTGCAACCCACAAGGACCGCGCCAAACCACTAGGAGGACCTCGAGGAGGTCTCCTCCCCAAACTCCGGCCGCCCCGATCCGCCTCGACCACCAGCTCGATCCACTCCGGTGAGGCCATCCCCGCAACCCAAACCTCGTCAGTAGTCTCCTCGAGCACCCAGTGATCTAACCCAGGCTTCAATTTGACCTCCGCAGCCCTCCCCGACGAGATCCAACTCCACCCGAGCTGCCGTCCGCCGAAGCAATGACCGTCGTCGACATGGTGCTCGCCGACGACCACCACCACCACCCCCCGACGCGGAAGGACACGCTGATCACGTAGGTACTCTCCGATCCTCCTAACTCATCGTGGATCGCCACCGGCGACCACCGCAGCTCTTGGACGCCGATGAGCTCTGTTTCTTCCCGTTTGAAATTTTAAACCTGACGGGTGGGACCCCCCGTCAGCCTCTCCTTTCTTTTAAACGAAACATTTTCTGAAAGCGTCTTCTACCAAAGTATGTCTCCCTGCTTGGCCGGCGTATTCTCAAACGAAACATCTTCTGTTTTATACAATGAACCCTGAGAAGTTTCTGTTTCATTACAGAAAGGTCCCTGGATTAAAACCCTTATAACTTTTAAACAGAAAATGATTTTTGATTGATTCTTTTTCTGTCCTCTTTAAATTTTGTCTAGTTTTTTATCATATTTATTTGAAAAATATTTGGGATTTATTTTGTGCACCTCACGGTATTTACGTTAGCACATACGTTTCTTTATACCGTAGATATCGAAGGAGGTGACGGAACCGCGAACTTCACCGAGCTAGGCGCCGACTACTCCGAACCAGGCAAGCATGTTTGAACTTTTGATATGATGAGTGTCCTTGGCATGTTTGCATTAAGTAGTTTCATGGCATGTTTATGAGCATCTCGATGAATGTCATATTACATGCAAAGTTGAGGCAAGTGAGTTTCAAAAATCCATAAGTTGTTGGATATGAGTTTGCATGGCAATGTGATGGCATGAGATGGGTAAGATGGCAGTGTTGTATCATGCCAGTCTTATGCCCGACTATTTGACTCCAGTGTCAACATGAATCAGTTCAGTTTCCATCAGTTTCCCTTCCTGTACTACCACATGTTTTCCGCAAGGGATACGGATTAGTAAGTTGCAAACCGCTTTCCTGGTACACACCAAATCGAGAGGCCGTGATGATGGTTCCATGGCCCTGGATTAAAGCCAGTCATCCGGTCAGGGAGCTTGGGTGTTTCCGGTTGGGACCGAGAGGGGGGCACCCCTTAGAGCGCGCGTATATAAATTTGATCCCATGCTATTCGAGATTGTGATCTCCCCGTCTCAAAGTTTTTCTTGAACGCTGCCTAGGGTGATTCCTGGCATCGTGAGGTGGGATGGGTGTGTACTGGTTAGATGTGTTTCTTCTGAAATACCGTAAACGGAACTAGTCCTTCATGACTACGGAAATCCGTTAGCTGTGGGCAATTTAGTACAAACTCTGCAGAGGAAAAAATCCTTGGATCATCTTATCCACGTCCAAGTACTGTGTTCAACTCTTGACAAGTGTCAGTCTCAGTGACAAGAACTCCGGTGAACCATATGAGTGTTAAGTCTGGTTAAATGTTTATTCCTGTGGATGGACTAACCCGTTTATTATTGTGTGTTGAATATTTATTGTGAGTATTATATCTTTGTGAATTTATCAGATATGAATAAGGAAATTTAATCCCTTTCTGTGATCTCGCTCAGACGCCTGACTATGGCACGCTGGTTATTTACTTTCGATATAAGCCCTTTCTGTGATGTCGCTCAGACGTCCGACTGTGGCACGCTTGTTATTTACTTTCGATTTAAGCCCTTTCTGTGATGTCGCTCAGACGTCCGACTGTGGCACGCTTGTTATTTACTTGCGATATAAGCCCTTTCTGCGATGTCGCTTCGACGTCCGACTGTGGCACGCATGTCATTTACTTTTCAATATAAGCCCTTTACGTGGTGTCGCTTGGACGCCCGACTGCGGCATGATTATTTATTTGTTCACCCTTCGAGGCGTCGCTCCAGACACCCGATCGGTTTTTCAGTTATTTTGTTGGGATTTCGGGAAGACTACCGCCTGACTCCCTTTTTACTTATCATGTTGCGCCAATATTTATGAAATTGAATGTGCATTACTAATTACTCATGACGCATTCATGCATGCATTTGTTACTAATTGCGATCTCATGGATGAAGAGTTTGATAGCGTGTCCGACGCATAGAGGAGTCCCAATCAGTCTCGAGTGATCCTGGATTTGGTTACTATATTATATCCGCTTCCGCTACCCGAATAAATTCATCGAGCCTCACATCGACGCTCGATGAGCTGCCAGTTTAGGAGTCATATTATCCACTCTCCACTGTGATATTCCACCACCACTTTTATCTCGAGTTAGTAGTATGCTCCCACACCATTGTGTCATATCCGCCATTATGTATAATTATTGGCGTGCTTCTAATAATTTGTTGAGCAGCCTTAGCTCGACCTTGTAATATATTATATGCTACTAGCTTACTGTATCAAGAATTTTGTCTACCAGTAAGGAGGATTTTCCTCATACTAGACTCAAAAGATAGGCTTCTCAATAAACATTTTATTGGAAAACCGGTCGTGACATCCATCATTGTCATATTGCTTTGCATGATCATGTAGTTGACATCGTATTTGTGGCAAAGCCACTGTTCATAATTCCTGCATACATGTCACTCTTGATTCATTGCATATCTCGGTACACCGCTGGAGGCATTCACATAGAGTCATATTTTGTTCTAAGTATTGAGTTCTAATTGCTGAAGTTGTAAGTAAATAAAAGTGTCATGATCATCATTGTTAGAGCATTGTCCCGAGTGAGGAAAGGATGATGGAGACTATGATTCCCCCACAAGTCGGGATGAGACCCCGGACGAAAAAAAAGAGGCCATAAAAAAAGAAAAGGCCCAAATAAAATAATTAGGAGAGAAAAAGAGAGAAGGGACAATATTACTATCCTTTTACCATACTTGTGCTTCAAAGTAGCACCATGATCTTCAAGATAGAGAGTCTCTCATTTTATCACTTTCATATACTAGTGGGAATTTTTCATTATAGAACTTGGCTTGTATATTCCAATGATGGGCTTCCTCAAAATGCCCTAGGTCTTCATGAGCAAGCGAGTTGGATGCACACCCACTTAGTTTGTTTTGTTGAGCTTTCATATACTTATAGCTCTAGTGCATCCATTGCATGGCAATCCCTACTCACTCACATTGATATCTATTGATGGACATCTCCATAGCCTGTTGATACGCCTAGTTGATGTGAGACTATCTTCTCCTTTGTTTGTCTTCTCCACAACCACCATTTTATTCCACATATAGTGTTATGTCCATGGCTCACGCTCATGTATTGCGTGAAGTTTGAAAAGGTTTTAGAACACCAAAAGTATACAACAATTGCTTGGCTTGTCATCGGGGTTGTGCATGATTTAAATACTTCGTGTGGTGAAGATAGACCATAGCCAGACTATATGATTTTGTAGGGATAACTTTCTTTCGCCATGTTATTTTGAGAAGACATAATTGCTTAGTTAGTATGCTTGAAGTATTATTATTTTTATGTCAATATTGAACTTTTGTCTTGAATCTTTCAGATCTGAATATTCATACCACAATTAAGAAGAATTACATTGATATTATGCCTAGTAGCATTCCATATAAAAAATTCTATTTTTATCATTTACCTACTCGAGGACGAGCAGGAATTAAGCTTGGGGATGCTTGATATGTCTCCAACGTATCTATAATTTTTGATTGCTCCATGCTATATTATCTTCTCTATTGGACATTATTGGGCTTTATTATTCACCTTTATATTATTTTTGGGACTAACCTCTTAACCGGAGGCCCAGCCCAGAATTGTTGTTTTGCCTATTTCACAGTTTCGCAGAAAAAGAATATCAAACGGAGTCCAAAACGGAATGAAACCTTCGGGAACGTGATTTTCGGAACAAACATGACCCCGAGGACTTGGACCCTACATCAAGAAATCAAAGAGGGAGCCACGAGGTAGGGTGCACCCTCGTGGGACCCATGTTGCTCCACCAACGTACTCCTTCCTCTTATATATACCTACGTACCCCCAAACGATCAGATACGGAGCCAAAAACCTAATTCCACCGCCGCAACCTTCTGTACCCACGAGATCCCATCTTGGGGTCTGTTACGAAGCTCCGCCGGAGGGGGCATCGATCACGGAGGGCTTCTACATCAACACCATAGCCTCTCCGATGAAGTGTGAGTAGTTTACCTCAGACCTTCGGGTCCATAGTTCTTAGCTAGATGGCTTCTTCTCTCTTTTTGGATCTCAATACAATGTTCTCCCCCTCTCTTGTGGAGATCTATTTGATGTAATCTTCTTTTGCGGTGTGTTTGTTGGGACCGATGAATTGTGGGTTTATGATCAAGTTTATCTATGAACAATATTTGAAGCTTTTGAATTCTTTTATGTATGATTGGTTATCTTTGCAAGTCTCTTCGAATTATCAGTTTGTTTTGGACTACTAGATTGATCTTTCTTGCAATGGGAGAAGTGCTTAGCTTTGGGTTCAATCTTGCGGTGTGCTTTCCCAGTGACAGTAGGGGCAGCAAGGCACGTATTGTGTTGTTTCCATCGAGGATAACAAGATGGGGTTTTTATCATATTGCATGAATTTATCCCACTACATCATGTCATCTTGCTTAAGGCGTTACTCTGTTCTTATGAACATAATACTTTAGATGCATGCTGGATAGCGGTCGATGTGTGGAGTAATAGTAGTAGATGCAGGCAGGAGTCGGTCTACTTGTCTTGGGCGTGATGCCTACATACGTGATCATACCTAGATATTCTCATAACTATGCTCAATTCTGTCAATTGCTCAACAGTAATTTGTTCACCCACCGTAAAATACTTATGCTCTTGAGAGAAGCCACTAGTGAAACTTATGGCCCCTGGGTCTATTTTCCATCATATTAATCTTCCAACACTTAGCTATTTCTTGCGCCATTTTTATTTTACTTTCTTTACTTTACATATTTATCATAAAAATACCAAAAATATTATCCTATCATATCTATCAGATCTCACTCTCGTAAGTGACCGTGTAGGGATTGACAACCCCTTATCGTGTTGGTTGCGAGGATTTATTTGTTTTGTGTAGGTGCGAGAGACTCACGCGTAGCCTCCTACTGGATTTATACCTTGGTTCTCAAAAACTGAGGGAAATACTTACGCTACTTTGCTGCATCACCCTTTCCTCTTCAAGGGAAAACCAACGCAGTGCTCAAGAGGTAGCAATAATCTAGTGCGATGATTATACATATTTCACATTGCTATTGCAGAATTCTTAAGGGAGATGAATAACATTATATGCTAGTTCATTAATGGTTCAACTAATAAAGGTGCAAGAAGTAATCTGAAAAAAGCATTGGATGTTTAATGATTATACCTCTTGTATCCTCAAGGATATGATCCATGTTAACGTACTAATGCTTTATGTCACCGGTGTTAAGAATAACACTTCATGGTTTCCCTGCCCTTAACCTCTCTGTGGCTCATTCTCTATGATCCTGGATACCTGCACAGATGAAGAACACGAATGAGACAAGATACAACTACGAAACAATTTTATGCTGCACATACGGGACGTTAATTCAAAGTACTTCTATTGATCCCTACAACAAACACATCGTGTTGAAAGGCTTTTGCCTCAGCCCATGACCTTGTTGTACTACTCACACATGGACATCAGATCACACAAAGAACTCATCGAAGAATACATCATGAAGATTGATAGATAGATAATATGTCTTACAAAATGGACCCGTGCGTGATACACGATTACAAGTATGACTATATTGCTGAGAACTATGGTAGTGATGAAGGTCATGGCTATGGATATGGGAAATGGCGGAAGCTAGGGTTGGTGGAGATGGCTATGGTGAAGATGACCATGACTATCTTGTTATGCAATGTTTTCTTGCTCATTTGGCATCAACCCCTTTATAAAGGTTGTTCAGGTGGACGAGCTGCCTCGGCTGCCATGTACGACCGCCCATACGAGCGAGTGTGGTCGTATAAAAGGTCGTCTTTTGCTCTGCCTCCTCTGTTGCGCCTCCCACTTGATCCCCTCTATCTCCACTTTACTCCTTTCCACGTACTGGCTTAATTTTGTTCATAAATAGCCCATTTCCAGCGAAAACAAAATAAAGAATGGATATCTGGAATCCTTTGCATTTATTAGTCACTAGTGGCAATATTAGAGGGAATATCTCAGTTTTAGTGAAATAGTTTGGTTTAAACTCAGGTTAGAGGAGTGTAAAAATAGCACTCATAAGACATCCTCAGTACCATTTTATAGGCTGCCGCAAGTTCTTGTTCCAGGGAGATCCAAACCGGAGGCCTGTTCTGGCACCCTGCCGGAGGGGTATCCAATTGTGACGCCCCTGATTCAATCGTACACTAATCATACACGCAAATGTGTACGATCAAGATCAAGGACTCACGGGAAGATATCACAACGCAACTTTAGACACAAATTAAAATAACACAGGCTTTATATTACAAGCCAGGGGCCTCGAGGGCTCGAATACATAAGCTCGAATACACAAGAGTCAGCGGAAGCAACATACCTGAGTACAGACATGAGTTAGACAAGTTTGCCTTAAGAAGTCTAGCACAAAAGTAACAACGAACGAAAAGGCAAGGCCGCTTGCCTGGGAGCCTCCTAACTACTCCTGGTCATCGTCGGTCTCCACGTAGTAGTAGGCATCGGCGGTGGCATCTGGCTCCTGGGTTCCGACATCTGGTTGCATCAACCGAAAAGAAGAAGAAAGGTGGAAAAGGGGGAGCAAAGCAACCGTGAGTACTCATCCAAAGTACTCGCAAGCAAGGATCTACACTACATATGCAACATTATCAAAGGAAGGCTGTATATGTGGACTGGACTGCAGAAATGCCAGAATAGAGAGAAGGCCTAGTCCTATCGAAGACTAGCATCTTCTGGAAACCATCATCTTGCAGCAATAGGAGGGAGTAGAGTAGCATAAAGTAAAGTAGTAGTAATGTTATCAACCTCGGCCAGAGATCCTTTCTCGACTCCCTGCGAGAAAGCAATCCCAGAGCCATACTATCCAGTTATCATCACAATCCAATTCTCATCACCATCCAGTCTCATCACAAGTATCTAGTTCTAGTTGTATCGATCGGGATACAACCCCAAGTGTCCGTTATCGTAGGACGGGCTATCGATAGATGTTTTCTTCCCTGCAGGGGTGCACCAACTTACCCACCACGCTCGATTAACTCCGGCCGGACACACTTTCCTGGATCATGCCCGGTGTCGGTGTCAAAACCGGCGGATCTCGGGTAGGGGGTCCCGAACTGTGCGTCTAGGCGGATGGTAACAGGAGAAAAGGGACACGAAGTTTTACCCAGGTTTGGGCCCTCTTGATGGAGGTAAAACCCTACGTCCTGCTTGATTAATATTGATGATATGGGTAGTACAAGAGTAGATCTACCACGAGATCAAGGAGGTTAAACCCTAGAAGCTAGCCTATGGTATGAGTGTTGTATGTTGGAGTTGTCATCCTACGGACTAAAACCCTCCGGTTTATATAGACACCGGATAGGGTTAGGGTTACACAAAGTCGGTTACAATGGTAGGAGATCTGAATATCCGCATCGCCAAGCTTGCCTTCCACGCCAAGGAAAGTCCCCTCCGGACACGGGACGAAGTCTTCAATCTTGTATCTTCATAGTCCAGGAGTCCGGCTGAAGGTATAGTCCGTCCATCCGGACACCCCCTAATCCAGGACTCCCTCAGTAGCCCCTGAACCAGGCTTCAATGACGATGAGTCCGGCGCGCAGATTGTCTTTGGCATTGCAAGGTGGGTTCCTCCTCCAAGTTCTTCATAAAAGATTGTAAACACCAAGAATAGTGTCCGGCTCTGCAAAACAAGTTTCCACATATTGCCATAGAGAGAATAAAATTCACACAAATCTAATCTGCTAACGTATTCCGTAGCATGACATCACACTGCGGCCAACATTTATTCGAATCTTTTTCACTTCTCCACCTCAGCGCGTTTTGCGAGGAGGTTTCCTTGGCACGTCTTGTCAAAGCAGAGATCGTGTCCCCTTTATTTACGGGATTCTCATCAATACAGATGTGGGTAACCCAATCGTGCCCGCTTAGCAGGTTTTCTCGATTAAAAGCGAGTTCCAAACGGTCACGGGAAGGGCTCTTGGTATTCAACCTCTTATAAAGAGACCAAGGCTTTACTCCTTTCTCCAACCTCAAACGAGTTCGCCCGTCGCCTCGAGTTCCAACACCCTAGGCCCCAGATTCCAGGCGCTTCGGACCTTCGACAATGTCCGGCTCCGACCTTCAAGGCCGGTGGATGCCCTCCTCCGTCACGAAGGAGGACGTGCTAAAGTTGAGAGAAGCTAAGTTCTTGACTGGTGTAATTTCTCATAGGTTGCCTGCTCAAGGGCAGGCGTTTCCCAGTCCCCAACCTGGTGAGAGCGTGGTGTTCATATCTCACTTCCTTCGGGGGTTAGGCTTCCCAATGGATCCCTTTATGAGGGGGCTGTTATTCTATTATGGGCTGGAATTTCACGACTTAGCTCTGGAGTTCATCCTCCATATTTCCTCATTCATCGTCGTGTGTGAAGCGTTCCTCCGTGTTACCCCTCACTTCGGATTATGGCTCAAGACCTTTAAAGTGGAGCCGAAGATGATCGAGGGACTGCACGCAGAGTGCGGGGGTGCTGTTATAAGTAAGAATGCTGATTCTCCATGGCCCAAGGGCTCTTTTCAAGAGGAGCTCGTCTTGTGGCAACGGGAGTGGTTCTATATCACCGCTCCCAAGGGCACCAAATGGGTGGCGCCGCCTGCCTTTCGCTCGGGTCCCCCACAACAGCTAGGGTCATGGGTCAATAAAGGCCTAGACTGGGGGCCATCTCAGGACGTGCCTTTGTTGCAGGGCCGTATCAGGGATCTCTTGGAAAGAGACCTCAGCCTGGTCAAAGTGACGCAAGTCATGCTAATCCGCCGAACCCTACCAGGCAAACGTTGCTCCCTTCGTTTGTGGGAGTATAATCCGGAGGGACCACGAGCTCTCCAACATTTTATGGGTGCAACGCCCGTGGAGATGTATAAATTTTTCTTCGGATCACAAGCAATGTGTTCGGATTTGACAGAGGACGCAGGTCTAAGCTGCAATTGCCCGGATACTCAAGTAATAACCTTGTGCCCGGACTCGCTATCCATATAATTGTCATAAATTCGCCCCTAAAAGAGTTGTCCTTTTTAAACAGGAGTGGATAGCGAAAGCAAAGGTGATCAGGTGTCCGGCTCCCCTTCCTGAGACCAGGCCGGATCCCGTGCTAGTTAGGATGTTGAAGATTGTGCCTCTGGAGGGAAGTGAGGAAGAGGAGAAGGAAACTATGGCCTCCTCAAAGGAGGTTGTCCCGAAGGGAGGAACCGACAATTCCTCTCCTAAGGGGAAGAAGAGGGCCGCTTCTGACGACCCGGAGACCATGGCCTCAAAGCGGGGGGAAAATCCTCGTCAGAGGGTCCGATGCCGGGGGGCTCCTTTTCTGAACTATTCCCTCAAAGGGATCAGCCCTCCAGCGAGCCGTAAGTAGAGAAAGATTGTATTTTTTGAGACAAGGATCCTTGCTTTAAACCTAAGAAGATTAACTGAAATTTTACCTTGTAGTTCGGACCTCAGCCCTTCTCAGCAGAGCTCGTCTTCGGGGGATCTTCTTCCGGAGATGATGGAGAGCCGAACGCCTCCCCCTGCCGTACCGCCTAGCGAGGTAGGCGAACCTGAGGTGTCGTCGCGGAGGGTTTCTCCGAATCCGGCGGGGGCGGAAGGTAGCCATATGGCCCCCCAAGGTTCTCCGCGTCCGGCCTTAGATGGAGGCCATAGGACGAGTCCGGCACCATCCGGTGCACGGTCGGAGGAGCTGATGAATCTGCTGGGGCGAGCTTCTATCTCAGAGGAGCACCGTGCATTGATGGGCACTGTGATTGGAAGGATTTCGTCCGTGGAAAGTGGATTGCATGAGGCCGTCAGAAGTTTGCTGACGGGTTTTGAGGTACTTTAGATAATGTACACTTTTGTTAGTTGCGCATAAATAAGATGCACCCTGTGTAGATAGTAGCCCCTGAGAATCTGTGCGTTGTCAGAAGTGACGGCGTGCAGAGGATCGTAATCCCAGGTCTAAAACGTTGCCTTCAAATGTAGGTGGCGGGGTGTCTGGAATCGAGCCGAACTGATGATTTTGCCGAACTAAAGCGGCAACTGGACATGGCAGATGCCGACATCACGCTCGTCAACAAGCGGCTTGATGAGGCTCAAGGTATGTAATTCCTTGGGCGGCACCTGGTAAGAGGAGCTTTATGCCAATATCTTACAATGTGTATGCTTGACGCAGATGGTGCGGCCGCCGTGGAGAGTCTTCGGGCGGAACTTGCCCGGGCTAAGAAACAAGCCAGAGAAAGGGATGCGGCTGCCGAGAAGGCCCTTGAACAGCTGAGAGCCGAACAGGCTGCTCACTGCCGAAGCAAGAAGGAGATGGCCAAGATGGCAGTGAATTTAAAGATCATTGCAGACCGTTGCGAGCTTCTTGAGAAAGAAGACCGGGCAAGGCAGACGGACTTAGAGAAGGCCGTTGCCGATGCCAAGGACGCTCGCTCTGCGATGAGAGCTGCAAAGGAGGAGCTATGTCAGGCCGGACGGATTGCGGCTGGAAAGCCCTTTATGCTGCGGAGGAAGTTTTGCGATCCGAAGTTTTCTCCGCTGGACCGAATGTGGAGTGTGGAGGACACCTATCTGGATTTGGCAGCGAGTGCTACTGATGCGACCGAACACTTTCGATATCAAGAAGATCGCGAAGTGGAAAAACTTTTCTGGTCGCAGTTTCACAATCCAGAGCGTCCACTGGCGGTGGACGATCGTCTGGCTCAATGGGCCGAACTGAATAGGTTGTTCGGACTCGCCATGAAGTGTGTCATGGGTCATTTGTGGGCAGGGTGATCAGAGCCGAAGAGTTATTTTGGCTTGGTGCAACACCTCCTTGATGCGGTGCCACGTATCAAGGCAATGAAGAGGTCAGCATGCATAGAGGGCGCACGGATGGCTCTTGCCCGTGTCAAAACATACTGGGGGAGATGGAGACCACCGTTGTTGCATCCCGAGATTCGGACAAAAGCCGAGTACCCTCCGAACACTATTTTCAGGAAGTTCTTGAAGGCGCTCGTGTAATAGAGACGCAGTGCTCGAAGGATGCTATGTTCTGATAGCATATGTAATTATAAAGCAGTATTTTGATGAATTGTAGTAGGCTTTCATACTTGTGCCTTCAAGTATGTGGAACACCTCCTGTGCGGCCGTTTTAAAAAATATATATATAATCTGAAAGATGACAGTCGTTGGCTTCAGCCCCCACGCACAAAGTGCGGGGGTGCTCGCAGAAGGCGCTTTTTCACACTTAATCCAACGTCTTGGTCCTACAAAGGAGGTGATGGCGCAGCGAGCTGGGCAACCGGACTATAAAGCTTTAACACTTTCACTTAGCCATAGGAGCTGGACAGTGGGACTCTTTAGATAGCCCTTGGTGGCGACTGCGCTCGCCCGAATTCGGGGCGCGTGTGTGCCTGACCGGGAAACGGCCCTTCATTAATGCGGAGGAATCCTATAGATTTCGGAGAGTCGTTGAGTGGTTGACCAGTCTTACGCTATATCATGACAGTCGGTTTTCGGCTTTCTCTACTGAGGTGCTCGCCTGGCCGAACCGGGGCACAATCGCAGTAGTTCTCCTGGTGCCGCCTTAGCCGATAGAGCGGAACGTAAGGCGGCCGAACACAGGAGCCGGGCAACCCAACATTGACCAAAATCATGATTCGGAGCTGATGCATATAAGGCCAAACTCGCGACGCCGAACACTCCCTAAGGTATTCGGTCTTTATGAGAGCGGACAAAGTAACGCTCTTAGGTATAAGCCCCTAGTGTCAGGGTACGCGCAGGAATTCTGACGTGGCCACATGCCAAGACGCCAGCCTCCTCCTTGGTTATAGAACCAGGGGATGTGTAGCAATAAGAGACAGTAAAAAAGGTTTACGCAGGGTCTTAATCTGAAAAAGAATCCTTGGAACGGGTCCCTACTGCACGCCTGCGACTGTGTCTCCGTTGTGCCGTATCCTGGACGGGCGCAGCATGATGTTCATCTGTTAAAGAGAGGAACTAAGTTGAAAAAAGGGGTGTTGAACAGGAGTTGTATTAAATAAACAAATATAACGTAAAATATGTAAAATTGAGCTTTATTGTCTCTTATATATGCGGAGCCCCTAGGGCATGCTGGGCTCGTCTAGCCATGCCCGTGGTCTTAATGACCTGTTCGGATGTTCTGGCTGGTGAAGCCATTGTATTGTGGGGCTGTTAAAGCAGCCGCACGATCCTACGCTCGGGGGAGGCGCACTCAATGCTTCCCCTTCAAGGAGATGATGCCTCATGGACCGGGCATCTTAACCGTGAGAGATGCATAATGCGGTATTGCGTTAAAGCGGGCGAAAGCTTCGCGTCCCAGCAGTGCTTTATAGCGACTTGAGAATGGGACAATGTGGAAAGTCAGCCTTTCGCAGCGAAAGTTATCGGTAGAGCCGAATATAACTTCGAGCCGGATAAAACCCATGCAATGGGTGTCCAGACCAGGCGTTACCCCTTGAAAGGAGGTTTTGCTATGGCGAATTCTTGTTGGGTTTATCCCCATGTGACGGATTGTGTCCTGATATATCAGGTTTAGTCCACTGCCGCCGTCCATTAGGACATTTGAAAATTGGAGTCCGCCAATTATTGGATCGAGTACCAAGGCAGTCCAGCCTGCGTTCCTGGTACTTCTAGAATAATTCAGATGATCGAAGATGATTGGTTTTGACAACTAGTGGCGGGACCCCTTTGGGATAGGTCGTGTGGCGCGTACCTTTATGGGCGCCGCACGTTTTGTTGTGTGAAGTAGGTTTACTGTTTTTACTTCTTGTGGGAAATTCTTCTGTTTCCTGGTGCTCTGCTTTTGGGGTTCGTCCTCGTCTTCGCTTGGTGTGTCGAGCCCCTTGTGTTCGGCGTTGAGTCTGCCGGATTGTTTGAAAACCCAACAATCTGTGTGGGTATGGTTAGCAGGCTTCCCGGGAGTACTATGTATTTGGCATATCCTGTCCAAGATTTTCTTTAGGTTGGATAAATCATTTCTATTATCCTGGAGGGGCGGCTTTTTCTGATTCTACCGTGAGCTTTTGAATCCGGCGTTGACTGCCGTGCTCTTCGGATTGTTTTCCTTAGTCCGGCGACGATCCTTGTTGCGTCGCGGTTTTCCGTTTCCATACCTAGTTTCGGATGTACTTGGGTCACTGGTGCTACATCTTGCCAACCAGCTGTCCTCTCCTGCACAAAAGCGGGTCATGAGGCTTGTTAATGCGGCCATTGTTCTTGGCTTTTTTTGGCCTAGGTATCTGGCGAGCCACTCGTCTCGGACATTATGCAATAAAGCTGCTAGGGCTTCAGCGTCCGGACAGTCGACTATCTGATTCTTCTTAGTAAGAAATCTATTCCAGAACTGCCGAGCTGACTCTCCGGCCTGTTGTGTGATGTGACTGAGATCGTCTGCATCCGGAGGGCGGACATAGGTCCCTTGAAAATTTGCTCGCAAAGCGTCCTCGAGCCCCTCCCAACTTCCAATTGTGTTTTCAGGAAGGCTTTTAAGCCAATGCCGGGCTGGTCCTTTAAGCTTGAGGGGTAAATATTTGATGGCGTGGAGGTCATCTCCTCTAGACATATGTATGTGGAGGATGTAATCCTCGATCCAGACTCCAGGGTCCATTGTTCCATCATATGCCTCTATGTTTACGGGTTTGAATCCCGCTAGAAATTCATAATCCAGGACCTCATAGGTGAAACATAGGGGATGTGCAGCGCCCCTGTATTTGGGTGTGCCGGATTCTGATAATGGCTTTATTGCATTGCTTATGAGAGCTTGCTTTCTTGGCCCATAAATGGACCTGGCTGGGCCATATTTTTGATGCGAATCCATAAGTGGGTCGCGTGCCGGCTTAAGTGCGGTGCTGTTTGCCACTTTATGCTGGCCATGGGGTCGTCTATCCGACCGTGTGGCTTTCTTACTTTTTGAGTGCAAGGGCTCTAAGGCCTCTTCGCCGAATTCAGGCGGTAGCTTTCGCTTCGGATAACTTTTAGTGCAGCGGCTGTTGCCGTATTTGTCTGCGGTATTGATTACTTTACTCCATCTGATCCTGGGTGCGTCTTCCGCAGTTTTTAGCTTCCGCTTCTGCTTTTTCAGGCTGCGTGCAGTTGCAACGAGCCTCTTGTGGAGGTTCTTCTGCTCCGTGGGCTTATCCGGCGTAAAGTCGTCCGGAATGCCGTTTTCGCCGGGGACAGGTTGTTCGGTTTCTTTATCCGAGCTTTCCTGTTCGGACGGTTGCTCTACGGCACGCTCGTCGTCTGCCGGCTCATCCTGCTCTATGGCTAAGTCTGTGTCGAGGCGGGGCTTGGAGCGGCGTTCACGCCGCCTCTTTGTTTGCTTTTCGAGAGATCGACCCCTGGTTGCATCCCTGTGTTCCTCGTTGTCGCTTCCTTTAGGGGTGTCCACCATGTTCACATCACGAGATGAGGTGGCTGTCCAATGCTTTGAAGGCGTTGGTTCAGATGCGTCTCCTGCATCGCCGTCCATGCCGTCGATGTCTTCGGAGTCGAAGTTGAGCACGTCGTATAAATTATCGACGGTAGCTATCAAATGGGTGGTGGGTGGGTTTTGAATTTCTTCATCGTCCGTATCCCAACCATGCTGACCGTAATCCGGCCAGGGCTCTCCCGATAAAGAGAGAGACTTTAGTGACTTCAGGATGTCGCCGAAGGGCGAGTGCTGAAAGATGTCCGCGGCGGTGAACTCCATAATAGGCGCCAATCGGATCCGATTGGCAGGCGCGCGGAGGGCCCGGAGTACGAAGAGGAGTCCGACCATTCGGATTCATGGGCCATGCAGAGTGCGGGGCTGGTGTTCGGCTCGATCGCCTCTGGGATCTCAGCCCCCGAGGCGGCGTCCAACCACTCGTCCTCGATCGATGCAACCTGTTCCGAATTAAAGGGGGGAACCGATGCGTGTGCGGCCTCCAGGGCACTGTTCGGCGGCAGAGTTAGATCGTGCCCATCGAAGCAGTGCGGCGCGCTTGGCTGTGGCTCGAATCCGTCGAAGATCAAGTCCCCGCGGACGTCGGCCGTGTAGTTTAAACTTCGAAACCTGATCTGATGGCCAGGGGTGTAGCTTTTGATCTGCTCCAGACGGCCAAGCGAATTAGCCCGTAGTGCGAAGCCGCCGAAGACGAAGATCTGTCCGGGGAGAAAGGTCTCACCCTGGATCGCATCGTCGTTGATGATCGAAGGAGCCATCGGGCCTAAAAGTGACGACACAGAGGAACTCTCAATGAAAGCACCAATATCGGTGTCAAAACCGGCGGATCTCGGGTAGGGGGTCCCGAACTGTGCGTCTAGGCGGATGGTAACAGGAGACAAGGGACATGAAGTTTTACCCAGGTTCGGGCCCTCTTGATGGAGGTAAAACCCTACGTCCTGCTTGATTAATATTGATGATATGGGTAGTACAAGTGTAGATCTACCACGATATCAAGGAGGCTAAACCCTAGAAGCTAGCCTATGGTATGATTATTGTGTGTTGGAGTTGTCGTCCTACGGACTAAAACCCTCCGGTTTATATAGACACCGGATAGGGTCAGGGTTACCCAAAGTCGGCTACAATGGTAGGAGATCTGAATATCCGCATCGCCAAGCTTGCCTTCCATGCCAAGGAAAGTCCCCTCCGGACACGGGACGAAGTCTTCAATCCTGTATCTTCATAGTCCAGGAGTCCGGCTGAAGGTATAGTCCGGCCATCCGGACACCCCCTAATCCAGGACTCCCTCACCAGCCTCGGCCAAACAATACGCCGCAACCCGACCTAGGCTTAATAGAGAGGCCAGCACGCCGGACTAAACCTATGCCCCCAGGGATCATGGGCCATCTCCCCGGGAACTCCTGCACGTTGCGAGGGCGGCCGGTGAGCAGACCTAGCTACCTCCCTAGAAAGGCAGGAGCTTACAAGTCCAACCCGGCGTGCGCCGCTCAGTCGCTGACGTGTATTAAGCTTCGGCTGATGCATATGACACAGAACGCCCATACTATGCCCACGTGATGGTTAGTGCTATCAGGCCAGAGGCCCCTCGGATCAAATATCCAAATCGTAGTGGATTAGGAACGTGCCGTAACAAGCAGAGACTCACGAAAGATGTGACCCCGTTGCCCTCTCGAGGACTTGCGGCAAGGGCTAGGAATGCCCGGCCACGCCTCGTAATTATCTCGCGGGCACCTTCCAGGTCAACCCGACTCCACATCACTTGCAATTAAGCTCGCGCGGGTACCCCTCAGGGCCTACCCATCTTTAGTAACATGGTTCAGTGTAAAGTCATAGTAACCATAGTAACTGTGTGTCCAAACATCAAGGGGAAAACCCGAGGAATCACCCCCGGTGGATTCTACTCGATGTAATCATCAAGGTGAACGTAAGAGGAACCACCCTCGAGGTTCACCCTTGAGCGGTTACATGACAGAGTCGTATCGGAAGTGGTTAAGGAGGCAATCACCCTATAGCTACTCTACAGAGATCTCATCAGGAGTGATGTATGAGGTTCCACCCTTGGCACTCGATGGTTACTCTGCAGAGTTGAGCAACAAAGCGCGTGATGTGACATGAGGTGTCGGGGCCTGGTCTTCGATCCCGTTGATCGGGTCTTCTGATAATCCAGCGGGGCAGTCGGGTCAAGTGGGGGGGTCACTGATGGGTCTCTAACCAACCTATACTAAGCAGTTTAGGATAAGCAGGTAGGTAACAATAGCAGGTTACAATAAACAGGCTATGCAGCAGAATAGGAGCAAACAATAACAGTAGCAAAATCTAATGCAAGCATGAGAGAATGATCAAAGGGGGGGCTTGCCTGGTTGCTCTGGCAAGGAGGGGTCGTCGTCGAAGTAGTCGATCACAGGGGCGGCATCGGTCTCGGGGTCTACCGGAGATAAGAGGGGGAAGAAACAGTAAATAAAAAGCAAACATAGCATCACAAAGAATAACATGGCAATATGCTGTGCCGGGTGTGATCTAACGTATGGCTACACAATATAGGTGAAGGGGGAAAACAACCGGGAATGTTTTCCCGGTTCCGGACCTGTGTCAGACTGATGACCGGAGGGGAATGTTCCATGTGTAGGTAGTTAGAGGCATGTGACAGATGAACGAACAGCGTATTCGTATTCGTTGGATTTTTCTGAGCAACTTTCATGAAGAAAATATTTTCATCCGAGTTACGGTTTAATTTCTATGAATTTCTAAAGATTTAAACATTTTCTGGAATTATTAAAATTAACAGAAATGGAATATGACGTCAGCATGACGTTTTGATGATGTCAGCAGTCATCACACTCGCTAACCAGGTCAAACCTGGCCTGTGGGTCCAGTGGGACCCACATGTCAGCCTCTGTTAGTCTAACAGTGTATTAAACTAACTAATCTATGTTAATTAGTTACTGGACCCCACCATTCATAGATTAATTAGCTAAACTAATTAGTTTTAGTTATTAAAACAATTTAGTTAGAGGAATAAGCGGCACGGCCCGCATGACAGCGGTTGGGGCCTGCCCAGTCAGCACAGTTGACTGAGTCAACAGAGTCAACAGGGCCCCATGGGCCCACATGTCAGCCTCACAGGGGGGCCACGCGGCGCCACGTCATTCGTCGGCGACGGAGCGGCTCCGACGACCAAAGCAACGGCGGCGCCTCGTCGGAGTTGGCCGGAGCCGCGCTACAGGGAGCCTTCGAACCTGCGGCTTGGACCTAAGGGTGTGGCCCGGCGCCGCGCACATGATGGTGACGACGACCGGCCTCGGGGACGACCGGAGTATCGCCGGTGGCGAGTGGAGGTGGCAACGGCGTTCGGGAGCGCATCGGGAAAAGACTACGGGGCGGTTAAAACGAGCGCTGTGACGCGCGTTCGAACAAGGGGAGCCGCACGCATCCAACGCCGGCGGTCCCGCGTGCTGGGATGGCCTAGAGCCACGGCAGCGCTGACCGGAGCGGCGCCGGAGTTCGGACGTCGACGGATTCGAGCGTCCCGGGCACGGCAAGGGTGGCGGAGGGGCGCATTGAGCAGATAGGAGCTCCAGGAGCTCGGTGGTGGCGTTACCGCGACGCAAGGAGCATCAGGGCAACTGCAATGAGCTCAACGACGGAGCTCGGCTCGGCCATGGCGGGTCCAGCCGCTCCAGGCGCGTACGAAAGCAAGAAGAGAGGGGGGAGTGTAGCTCACAGTGAGCCTTCAGATGTGCTCAGTGGGCTCGGGGAAAGCGCGAGGTGGCCGAATTCAACGCCGGCTTTCGTCGGAACAGAGGAGGACGAAGAGTTCGCCGCGCTCGCTGTGGGGGCTCCTGGCTTGGTCCGGTGGTCGAGGAAGACTTCGCGGGGTACGACGGCGCTCGGGGACTCGTCGGAGAGGGACGGGGACAGCGGTGACCGCGGTCAGCACGGCGGACGGCGCAGGGCGCGTCGGCGAGGCGGATCTGGAGGAGGGGGAGCGAGTGTGCGAGGGGATAGGGACTGGCGCAAGTGCAGGGGGAGGCAGGGTAAGCGAGTGGCGAGGGGCCGAGGCGTCGGGGCGGTGGAGGCCTTATCCCCTCGCCGGGCGTCACCGGCGAGGTGGTTGGATGGCGACCGTGCACGCGGTCGCTCGAACAGGAAGGCGACTGGGGGAGCGTGGGAGGCTGGGCTGGCCAGGTGGAGTGGGCCAGTTCGCTTGGGCCGCTTGGCCATCTGGGCCAAGGCCCAGTGGGGAGGGGGGCTTCTTTTCATCTTAAAATTAAAATAGAGAGAGGAAAAGGTTTTTTTAGCATCCAAAGGATTTAGGAAAAATATGGGACTTCGCCCATAAATTCCTCCACATTTTTAGTATTGCCACAAATAGTTTGGAGGCAATAGGAATTGTCCTATTGTCTAGGAATTTTGGAAATTGGGAAAGGCATATTTAAATGCTGCTGGAACAATAATTAATTTCCAGGGGCAATTTGGGAATTCCAGAAATGTTGGATTCAACATGACAAATATCTAGGGATTATTTGTCATAGGATGAACTATTTTATTTGCATGAAAGAAGAAGCAAATATTTGACATGCAATTTGAATTTGAATTTGAAGCAGATTTTGGACAAGGGGCATTTTGGCATGATGATCATGATGACATGACCTTCACTAGGGGGAGATTACTGTAGTGTGATGCTGGGGATGTTACAAATCTCCTCCACTACAAGAAATCCCGTCCCGAGATTTAAGTGGGGAAGTAAAGAGTAACTTCGGGTGAACTGGCCCTTAATTATAGGGTTTATTGTCCAGTGAAAAAATGCAGGGAATGTGACAGAAGTACCCTCGAGTTGAATTTTAAGAAAATGTCGAGAGTAAAATATGAACGCACAATAAGAAGTTTCAACCGAATGGACAAACGATTGACACCTGAACAGAGTGTGAGAAAGGGGTTCAGAGCATCGGGAATAGATCATCTCTCGGAAGGTGGCTCGTGACATGATATGAAGCCAAATGAATAATATTTTGGAATCAAAGATATACAGGAGAGTTAGGTTTCGATCCTGTGGTACTGTGGGTTACGGGCCCACCATGTGGGTTAAACGCAGGAAGGCGCTAACATTTTGCACGGTCATGATGGCAAGGCAGGTCAGAGGATTGCCGGTCAATTATGTCGGCGACAACATCGGTACCAAGGGCGAGGGATGAAAAGAGAACCATTTTTCCAGCTCGTTGAACGAGGCGGACCAATAGGCAAAGTTCTCATCCATCGGTGGCTACCGAAATGTCAACAACAATAGTAACAGGGTTTTACTGTAAGACTTGTACACCAAGATGTTTATTTAAGCAGAAGAATATTACTGCTTAGATCATATAGATCACGAGAAAAGTTAAACAAAAGAATGGGAAGGAAAAGGCGATCATTAAATTAATCAGATCATTGGAATGGAAAAAGTGTTTACGCACAAGAATTGGGAGTATATACTTCCCAAGGGGAAGCGGAGCAGGATATACATGATATGACAGCAAGTTCAAAAGCATTTAGATAAAGGGGGCGAGGGAAGAATCATGATATTACCCATACAACAGTGTTTGGATAATAGATCAAGAAACATTCGACAATGTGCTTCCAATGTTCTTGTTGATGTTCGGAATACCTCGGTCATGCTTCGAGGTAGCATTAACATGGTGTTCCAAGTAGGGGTTGGAGTTGAAGATCACAAGAAATACTCAAGGAACAATTGCAGGAATAGCAAGGAGTCCAAGGTATAACCAAGACATGATCAAACATGTGTTGGAAATAAGATAAGGGGGTTGTCGATGATAACTCAAATCATCGAAGATCAAGGATGGTATTTCTCCTCAAGAATTCGAGTAATATCTTAGAATAAGGCAGTATATTGATGGTGATCACGACAAATTTTGTCGAGAGGCTCTATGAAGATGCCATTGAGCAACAACGACATCAAGCAAAAGGAATGATGAAGTGAAGGCTATTGGAACCATGGATACGACACAAGCTCGGATTCAAGCTTGTTGTTCAAGGTGGAATGATAAGATGATGAAGATCGACGTAAGCTTCGCTCATCGTCGAAAAGTTGTGCTCCAGGAATAAGGACCAGGTAGCATAGTTAAAATTTAGTACGATAATGATATAGCCGATCAGGCTAAGAATGATGTGACGGAGTATCACTCCAATTAAGAATTTACAAGAGGTAGTGCAAAGACACAATATCCTCGAGATAACAGGGGGCAATACTCGAGGTTGATCAGAATAGAGGTTGGACAGATGAAATGATCTGCAGAAGTCAAGTATTTTAACTTGTCCGGGAAATGGAATCAAGGAGAAAATATGACCGGAACCACGATTGCAAAGAATCAATTTACAAATGCAAGATGAGCTTATACCAAGGGAACATTAGATTAAAAGAGAAGCTTCCATGATAAGGTCTACATCGTGTCTATGGGCATGAACACAAAGTTCAAGGTCGACTCCCACTTCTCCAATGCATAACCTTTCATTTACTCCTCGTTTTCGATGAAGTTGTAGTGTTGAAATGTTATCTGGCAAAACACCAGAAGAGTACGACTCGTGAAAACTCTCGGGTTCACATGGACTAAGGAAGGCATAGGTCCAACCCATAGGGGCATCTTGGGAACATATACCACAAACTCCACGAGTAAAATAACACAAGCTCGAAGGCAGAGCACGGTTGAGAAGGCAGAGGATACAATTTACCAAAGGCAATGTGTATCAGGGGAAGAGCGCACAAAATTTTGAATATGAAGGAAACTGCCGGATAATAATCCAACAAAGGATTCAGCGGTCCTTAATGGATCTGATGTGAGTATCAGTACTCAATCAAAAGAAGGAAGGAATGGAAAGGCATTGGATTATAGAAACATCTGAATAATTCGATGCTTGAGTACAAAGGAGTTATGATTTCAAGTCGAAGGATCAGAAGCAGAGGCTCTAATCAAAAGATGATTAAGTTGAATAGACTTAGAGGTGCACCCGATCAAATCTTGATTGGGCAAGACCGGCTCATATCTGGAAGGATGTCTGAGCTGGAAAGAAAATATCCAAGGAATAATTGATGATTGCGAGTATTCGCTCATATGTTGAATCCATAGGAACAGAGTGACAATCAGAAAGAATTTTAAAGAATATTGCTAAACATATGGAATTAATCCTAATGCAAGCAGGCAAGGAGAATCAAGAGCAATAGGCTGCAGAGGATTTTTGGCAGATCAGATAGTATTTCCAAGTATTTTGTGAAAGCATATGAACAACTGGGGATAAACGGGTTCAGTGAATCATCTGTAGTGCAAAAAGAAGCCGCAAAGCAGATGGCACAAAGGATTCTCGGAACAACGGAGAGCACTAGTGGTATCTTGTAATAACAGGAGCAACCAGGGATGAACGTACAAGCGGCAAGGATGTAATTCAAGGGGATTATCGGTGGTCAGGAACTGCAAGGTAGTTGGCACGGGGTCTTGAGAAACATCGAGGAGTATCTACAGAATCTTCTGGCGAAGCAAGCGATCATCGATAATATCGGGGCTCTCCGGGAGGAAGTGGGTATGAGAACCTAATGTTAGAGTTAGTAAAATTTTTAACCCGAATGAAAGACAGATCAGAGTCCCAGAGTATAGACCAGGAATAAAAGATCCTAATACCACCCAATGGCGACGTGGGCCCATTTAGTAAAAGTTTTTTAGTGACTAGACTCAACTTCGGCCAAGGAGTTGGAAAGGGGGCTACCTACGGGCAGTCGGCTCTGATACCAACTTGTGACGCCCTTGATTCAATCATACACTAATCATACACGCAAATGTGTACGATCAACATCAAGGACTCATGAGAAGATATCACAACACAACTCTAGACACAAATTAAAATAATACAAGCTTTATATTACAAGCCAGGGGCCTCGAGGGCTCGAATACATAAGCTCGAATACACAAGAGTCAGCGGAAGCAACATATCTGAGTACAGACATGAGTTAGACAAGTTTGCCTTAAGACGGCTAGCACAAAAGTAACAACGATCGAAAAGGCAAGGCCTCCTGCCTGGGAGCCTCCTAACTACTCCTGGGCATCGTAGGTCTCCACGTAGTAGTAGGCATCGGCGGTGGCATCTGGCTCCTGGGTTCCGACATCTGGTTGCATCAACCGGAAAGAAGAAGAAAGGGGCAAAAGGGGGAGCAAAGCAACCGTGAGTACTCATCCAAAGTACTCGCAAGCAAGGATCTACACTACGTATGCAACATTATCAAAGGAAGGCTGTATATGTGGACTGGGCTGCAGAAATGCCAAAATAGAAAGAAGGCCTAGTCCTATCAAAGACTAGCATCTTTTGGAAACCACCATCTTGTAGCAACAGGAGGGAGAAGAGTAGCATAAAGTAAAGTAGTAGTAATGTTATCAACCTCGGCCAGAGATCCCTTCTCGACTCCCTGCGAGAAAGCAATCCCAGAGCCATACTATCCAGTTATCATCACAATCCAATTCTCATCACCATCCAGTCTCATCACAAGTATCCAGTTCTAGTTGTATTGATAGATGTTACCGTAGCACAGGCTATCGATACCAAGGGCGAGGGATGAAAAGAGAACCATTTTTCCAGCTCGTTGAACGAGGCGGACCAATATGCAAAGTTCTCATCCATCGGTGGCTACCGAAATGTCAACAACAATAGTAACAGGGTTTTACTGTAAGACTTGTACACCAAGATGTTTATTTAAGCAGAAGAATATTACTGCTTAGATCATATAGATCACGAGAAAAGTTAAACAAAAGAATGGGAAGGAAAAGGCGATCATTAAATTAATCAGATCATTGGAATGGAAAAAGTGTTTACGCACAAGAATTGGGAGTATATACTTCCCAAGGGGAAGCGGAGCAGGATATACATGATATGACAGCAAGTTCAAAAGCATTTAGATAAAGGGGGCGAGGGAAGAATCATGATATTACCCATACAACAGTGTTTGGATAATAGATCAAGAAACATTCGACAATGTGCTTCCAATGTTCTTGTTGATGTTCGGAATACCTCGGTCATGCTTCGAGGTAGCATTAACATGGTGTTCCAAGTAGGGGTTGGAGTTGAAGATCACAAGAAATACTCAAGGAACAATTGCAGGAATAGCAAGGAGTCCAAGGTATAACCAAGACATGATCAAACATGTGTTGGAAAGAAGATAAGGGGGTTGTCGATGATAACTCAAATCATCGAAGATCAAGGATGGTATTTCTCCTCAAGAATTCGAGTAATATCTTAGAATAAGGCAGTATATTGATGGTGATCACGACAAATTTTGTCGAGAGGCTCTATGAAGATGCCATTGAGCAACAACGACATCAAGCAAAAGGAATGATGAAGTGAAGGCTATTGGAACCATGGATACGACACAAGCTCGGATTCAAGCTTGTTGTTCAAGGTGGAATGATAAGATGATGAAGATCGACGTAAGCTTCGCTCATCGTCGAAAAGTTGTGCTCCAGGAATAAGGACCAAGTAGCATAGTTAAAATTTAGTACGATAATGATATAGCCGATCAGGCTAAGAATGATGTGACGGAGTATCACTCCAATTAAGAATTTACAAGAGGTAGTGCAAAGACACAATATCCTCGAGATAACAGGGGGCAATACTCGAGGTTGATCAGAATAGAGGTTGGACAGATGAAATGATCTGCAGAAGTCAAGTATTTTAACTTGTCCGGGAAATGGAATCAAGGAGAAAATATGACCGGAACCACGATTGCAAAGAATCAATTTACAAATGCAAGATGAGCTTATACCAAGGGAACATTAGATTAAAAGAGAAGCTTCCATGATAAGGTCTACATCGTGTCTATGGGCATGAACACAAAGTTCAAGGTCGACTCCCACTTCTCCAATGCATAACCTTTCATTTACTCCTCGTTTTCGATGAAGTTGTAGTGTTGAAATGTTATCTGGCAAAACACCAGAAGAGTACGACTCGTGAAAACTCTCGGGTTCACATGGACTAAGGAAGGCATAGGTCCAACCCATAGGGGCATCTTGGGAACATATACCACAAACTCCACGAGTAAAATAACACAAGCTCGAAGGCAGAGCACGGTTGAGAAGGCAGAGGATACAATTTACCAAAGGCAATGTGTATCAGGGGAAGAGCGCACAAAATTTTGAATATGAAGGAAACTGCCGGATAATAATCCAACAAAGGATTCAGCGGTCCTTAATGGATCTGATGTGAGTATCAGTACTCAATCAAAAGAAGGAAGGAATGGAAAGGCATTGGATTATAGAAACATCTGAATAATTCGATGCTTGAGTACAAAGGAGTTATGATTTCAAGTCGAAGGATCAGAAGCAGAGGCTCTAATCAAAAGATGATTAAGTTGAATAGACTTAGAGGTGCACCCGATCAAATCTTGATTGGGCAAGACCGGCTCATATCTGGAAGGATGTCTGAGCTGGAAAGAAAATATCCAAGGAATAATTGATGATTGCGAGTATTCGCTCATATGTTGAATCCATAGGAACAGAGTGACAATCAGAAAGAATTTTAAAGAATATTGCTAAACATATGGAATTAATCCTAATGCAAGCAGGCAAGGAGAATCAAGAGCAATAGGCTGCAGAGGATTTTTGGCAGATCAGATAGTATTTCCAAGTATTTTGTGAAAGCATATGAACAACTGGGGATAAACGGTTTCAGTGAATCATCTGTAGTGCAAAAAGAAGCCGCAAAGCAGATGGCACAAAGGATTCTCGGAACAACGGAGAGCACTAGTGGTATCTTGTAATAACAGGAGCAACCAGGGATGAACGTACAAGCGGCAAGGATGTAATTCAAGGGGATTATCGGTGGTCAGGAACTGCAAGGTAGTTGGCACGGGGTCTTGAGAAACATCGAGGAGTATCTACAGAATCTTCTGGCGAAGCAAGCGATCATCGATAATATCGGGGCTCTCCGGGAGGAAGTGGGTATGAGAACCTAATGTTAGAGTTAGTAAAATTTTTAACCCGAATGAAAGACAGATCAGAGTCCCAGAGTATAGACCAGGAATAAAAGATCCTAATACCACCCAATGGCGACGTGGGCCCATTTAGTAAAAGTTTTTTAGTGACTAGACTCAACTTCGGCCAAGGAGTTGGAAAGGGGGCTACCTACGGGCAGTCGGCTCTGATACCAACTTGTGACGCCCTTGATTCAATCATACACTAATCATACACGCAAATGTGTACGATCAACATCAAGGACTCATGAGAAGATATCACAACACAACTCTAGACACAAATTAAAATAATACAAGCTTTATATTACAAGCCAGGGGCCTCGAGGGCTCGAATACATAAGCTCGAATACACAAGAGTCAGCGGAAGCAACATATCTGAGTACAGACATGAGTTAGACAAGTTTGCCTTAAGACGGCTAGCACAAAAGTAACAACGATCGAAAAGGCAAGGCCTCCTGCCTGGGAGCCTCCTAACTACTCCTGGGCATCGTAGGTCTCCACGTAGTAGTAGGCATCGGCGGTGGCATCTGGCTCCTGGGTTCCGACATCTGGTTGCATAAACCGGAAAGAAGAAGAAAGGGGCAAAAGGGGGAGCAAAGCAACCGTGAGTACTCATCCAAAGTACTCGCAAGCAAGGATCTACACTACGTATGCAACATTATCAAAGGAAGGCTGTATATGTGGACTGGGCTGCAGAAATGCCAAAATAGAAAGAAGGCCTAGTCCTATCAAAGACTAGCATCTTTTGGAAACCACCATCTTGTAGCAACAGGAGGGAGAAGAGTAGCATAAAGTAAAGTAGTAGTAATGTTATCAACCTCGGCCAGAGATCCCTTCTCGACTCCCTGCGAGAAAGCAATCCCAGAGCCATACTATCCAGTTATCATCACAATCCAATTCTCATCACCATCCAGTCTCATCACAAGTATCCAGTTCTAGTTGTATTGATAGATGTTACCGTAGCACAGGCTATCGATAGATGTTTTCTTCCCTGCAAGGGTGCACCAACTTACCCACCACGCTCGATTAACTCCGGCCGGAAACACTTTCCTGGGTCATGCCCGGCCTCGGCCAAACAATACGCCGCAACCCGACCTAGGCTTAATAGAGAGGCCAGCACGCCGGACTAAACCTATGCCCCCAGGGGTCATGGGGCATCTCCCCGGGAACTCCTGCACGTTGTGAGGGCGGCCGGTGAGCAGACCTAGCTACCTCCCTAAAAAGGCAGGAGCTTACCAGTCCAACCCGGCGTGCGCCGCTCAGTCGCTGACGTCTATTAAGCTTCGGCTGATGCATACAACGCAGAACGCCCATACTATGCCCACGTGATGGTTAGTGCTATCAGGCCAGAGGCCCCTGGGATCAAATCTCCAAATCATAGTGGATTAGGAACGCGCGGTAACAAGCACAGACTCACGAAAAATGTGACCCTGTTGCCCCGTCTCAAGGACTTGCGGCAAGGGCTAGGAATGCCCAGCCACGCCTCGTAATTATCTCGTGGGCACCTTCCAGGTCAACCGACTCCACATCACTCGCAATTAAGCTCGCGCGGGTACCCCTCAGGGCCTACCCATCTTTAGTAACATGGTTCCGTGTAAAGTCATAGTAACCATAGTAACTGTGTGTCCAAACATCAAGGGGAAAACCCGAGGAATCACCCCCGGTGGATTCCACTCGATGTAATCATCAAGGTGAATGTAAGACGAACCACCCTCGAGGTTCACCCTTGAGCGGTTGCATGACAGAGTCGTATCAGAAGTGGTTAAGGAGGAAATCACCCACGATGACTGAGGGAGTCCTGGATTAGGGGGTGTCTGGATGGCCGGACTATACCTTCAGCCGGACTCCTGGACTATGAAGATACAAGATTGAAGACTTCGTCCCGTGTCCGGCGGGGACTTTCCATGGCGTGGAAGGCAAGCTTGGCGATGCGGATATTTAGATCTCCTACCATTGTAACCGACTTTGTGTAACCCTAACCCTATCCGGTGTCTATATAAACCGGAGGGTTTTAGTCCGTAGGACAACAACTCCAACATACAACAATCATAACATAGGCTAGCTTCTAGGGTTTAGCCTCCTTGATCTCGTGGTAGATCTACTCTTGTACTACCCATATCATCAATATTAATCAAGCAGGACATAGGGTTTTACCTCCATTAAGAGGGCCTGAACCTGGGTAAAACTTCGTGTCCCTTGTCTCATGTTACCATCCGCCTAGACGCACAGTTCAGGACCCCCTACCCGAGATCCGCCGGTTTTGACACCGACATTGGTGCTTTCATTGAGAGTTCCTTTGTGTCGTCACTTTTAGGCCCGATGGCTCCTTTGATCATCAACAACAATGCAGTCCAGGGTGAGACTTTTCTCCCTGGACAGATCTTCGTCTTCGGCGGCTTCGCACTGCGGGCTAATTCGCTTGGCCATCTGGAGCAGATCGAAAGCTACGCCCCTGGCCATCAGGTCAGGTTTGGAAGTTTGAACTACACGGCTGACATCCGCGGGGACTTGATCTTCGACGGATTCGAGCCACAGCCAAGTGCGCCGCACTGTCTCGATGGGCATGATCTAGCTCTGCCGCCGAACAGTGTCCTGGAGGCCGCACGCGCGTTGGTTCCGGCAGTTAAACCGGAGCCTGCTGCGCCAATCGAGGATGAGCGGTTGGACGCCACCTCAGGGGCTGCGATCTCAAAGGCGATCGAGCCGAACACCAGCCCCGCGCTCTGCATGACCCGTGACTCCGAGGATCCGGATTCCTCTCCGGACTCCGAACCCTCTGCGCCCCTGCCGATCGAATCTGATTGGGCGCCGATAATGGAGTTCATCGCAGCGGACATCTTTCAGCACTCGCCCTTCAGCGACGTCCTGAACTTACTAAAGTCTCTCTCTTTATCAGGAGAGCCATGGATGGACTACGGTCAGCAAGGATGGGATGCGGACGATGAAGAAATTCAAAGCCCACCCACCACCCACTTTGTAGCCACTGTCGATGATTTAACCGACATGCTTGACTTCGACTCCGAAGACATCGACGGTATGGGCGATGATGCAGGAGACGAACAAGAACCAGCACCTGTCGGGCGCTGGAAGGCCACCTCGTCATATGACATATATATGGTGGACACTCCAAAAGATGGAGAAGGCGATGGAAAAGCGGGGGATGACACCTCTAAGAAACATCCCAAGCGCCGGCGTCAGCGGAACCATGCTAAATCCCGCCAAAGCAAAAACGGTGATTCCGGCACTGGAGATAATACTACTCCGGATAGCGCCGAAGAGCACCCTTCCAGCAAGATTCGGCACAGGAAGATGGAGAAGCCAGCCCTCATGAGAGAGCGGCAGACCAAGAGGTTGAGGATGATAACTATATGCCTCCCTCCGAAGACGAGGCAAGCCTCGACGACGACGAATTCGTCATACCATCAGACCCTGCCGAACAAGAGCGTTTCAAATGCAAGCATTTAGCCATGGCAAGCAGCCTCAAGAAAAAGCAACAACAGCATAGAGCTGATCAAGATTTGCTAGCTGACAGATGGACTGAAGTCCTTGTGGCCGAAGAGTATGAAGTCGAATGCCCCTCCAAGCATTACCCAAAGCGCAGGCTGCTACCCCGATTAGAGGAGGAAGCACCTATATCACCAGCGCATGACATGGCCGACCGGCCACCTCGTGGCCGCGACAGAGAGGCCTCTAGGCCCTCCACTCAAGCCATGCCCCGACGCCGCTCAAAACATGCTAAGACACGGGAAAACGCGCCAGACCTGCGAGATATGCTGGAGGACAAGGCAAGGCAAACAAGATCGATCTACGGATCGCGCGGGCACCCCACGGCACGTGACGGTGATCGTCACTCCGGATACAATAAATCCGGCCGGGCCGAACACAATGGAAAAAGCTCCTTTGAGCTGTGTCGTGATATAGCCCAGTACAGAGGCGTCGCACACCCACTATGCTTCACAGATGAAGTAATGGATCATAAAATCCCTGAGGGCTTCAAACCCGTTACCATCGAATCATACGACGGCACAACAGATCCTGTGGTATGGATCGAGGACTATCTCCTTCATATCCACATGGCCCGCGGTGATGATCTACACGCCATCAAATACCTCCCACTCAAACTTAAGGGACCGGCCCGGCATTGGCTTAACAGCTTGCCAGTAGTCTCAATCGGTTCTTGGGAGGACCTGGAAGCCGCATTCCTCGACAACTTCCAGGGCACTTATGTGCGACCACCGGACGCCGATGACCTAAGCCACATAATCCAGCAGCCAGAGGAATCGGCCAGGCAATTCTGGACACGGTTCAAAACAAAGAAAAATCAAATAGTCGACTGTCCGGACGCAGAGGCCCTAGCAGCCTTCAAGCATAATATCCGCGACGAGTGGCTTGCCCGGCACCTGGGACAGGAAAAGCCGAAATCTATGGCAGCCCTCACGACACTCATGACCCGCTTTTGTGCAGGAGAAGATAGCTGGCTAGCTCGTAGCAACAACTTAACCAAGAACCTTGGTAATTCGGATACCAAGGACAAAAGTGGCAGGTCACGCCGGAACAAGCAAAAATGCCGCGTTGGCAGCGACAGCAATGAGGATACGGCAGTCAATGCCGGATTCTGAAGCTATCAATCCGGTCAGCGGAAAAAGCCATTCAAAGGAAATACTCAGGGCCCGTCCAGTTTGGACCAAATACTCGACCGCTTGTGCCAGATACATGGCACCCCCGAAAAGCCAGCCAATCACACCAACAGGGATTGTTGGGTGTTCAAGCAGGCAGGCAAGTTAAGAGCCGAAAACATAGACAAGGGGCTGCATAGAGATGACGAGGAGGAGCCCATGCCGCCGAACAGCAGTGGACAAAAGGGTTTTCCCCCACAAGTGTGGACGGTGAACATGATATACGCAACCCACATCCCCAAAAGGGAGCGGAAGCGTGCGTTACGGGACGTATACGCGCTGGAGCCAGTCGCTCCAAACTTCAACCCATGGTCCTCCTGCCTGATCACTTTTGATCGAAGGGACCACCCCACTAGCATCCGTCATGGCGGGTTCGCCGCATTGGTTCTTGACCCAATCATTGACGGATTTCATCTCACAAGAGTCCTTATGGACGGCGGCAACAGCCTGAACCTGCTTTACCAGGATACAGTGCGGAAAATCGGCATAGATCCCACGAGGATCAAGCCCACCAAAACGACCTTTAAAGGTGTCATACCAGGTGTAGAGGCCAACTGTACAGGTTCAGTCACACTTGAAGTGGTCTTCGGATCCCCGGATAACTTCCGAAGCGAGGAGTTAATCTTCGACATAGTCCCGTTCCGCAGTGGCTATCACGCACTGCTCGGGCGAACCGCATTCACAAAGTTCAATGCGGTACCGCACTATGCATACCTCAAGCTCAAGATGCCAGGCCCTCGAGGAGTAATCACGGTCAACGGAAACACTGAACGCTCCCTTGGAACGGAGGAGCACACGGCAGTGCTCGCAGCAGAAGTACAAAGCAGCCTCGCTAGGCAGTTCTCCAATCCGGCCCTTAAAAAGCCGGACACTGTCAAGCGCGCCCGGAGTAACCTACAACAAGATCGCCTGGCACGTTTCGAGCTAGCGTAGCAATGCGGCCCCAACCCTAGCCCTCGCGATATAGCAAAACCAGTGCTTCGCATACATAACTACGCTCTCGAAATACCATGGGCACAAGGGGAGGGGCACCATCACGGCACGCCCAAAACACGGCTTAAACCGTACAAGGGGCTGCCGGAATTCTTTTTTAACTTTCTCTTACTTTCAGGACTCCATACTTCGGATGACCTGTTCGGCAATTCAACTGCCGCACAAACGATGCAAGATCCAGGACAGCAGACAAGCCATGCCGCACTATGGAACTCCCAGGTGGTCTCTATTACGAGCAGTATACCTGTTTTGAATACAATTCCGCGGCCTGCCCCTGTCCAGGACATGTTAAATAGTCCAATTTCTTTTGCTTATCGCACCATATGTATCGTTCTGCTTTGATAGCAGCCTTTCTATAAACAATGCATAGCTTTTGTCTATTTTTTGAATTATCCTCTTTTTATATATATGTTTATTCATGACATGTTGCACCCGTACATTGTGGTACGGCAAAATACGCCAGGGGCTTCATACCCCTTAATATGGTGTGAGAAGTCCGAACACTTTCACAAGTGCGGCACCCCGAACTTATAGCACTATATGCATCGGCTCCGAATCATGATTTGGGTCAATAGTTGGGTTTGCCCGGCTCCTATGTTTTGGTGCCTTACGTTCCGCTATATCGGCTAAGGTAGCACTAGGAGGACTACTGCGATTGTGCCCCAGTTGAGCTGGGCTGAGCACCTCAGTAGAGAAAGCTAAAACTGACTGTCATGATGAGGCGAGAGACCGGTCCCTGTTCGAGAGGTTTTTCGAGACCTTAAAGACTTATGCCACATAGAGCGAGGAACCGGCTTAGTTCGGCCAAGGCGTGGGTAGCGCCCCGAACTCGGTCTTCCGAATACTAGGGGCTTCGCCGAAATTTTAAATTATAGAGTTCTATGGCTAAGTGAGAGTGTTCAATCATTATAGTCTGATTGCCTTGTTTGTTGTGCTGAGCGCCTCCCTCGAAGGACCCAAACATGGGAAAAAGAGCGCTCAGGTTTATCCCAAACACCCCAGCACTAGTGGCATGGGGGCAGAAGCCGACGACTGGCCATCTCTCAATTTTTTGATAAACGGCTGCACAGAAAGTAATATTTTAAATTCAACAAGCATTGCTTAGTGCATATGAACAAGTTTTCAGCGCACAGGATAAACACGAGCGAGTTCATTAAAAAATTACATCCTTGGTACATTCATCCGCCATAAGGCGGGCACCAGCAAGAACATCCTTGTAATAGTTCTCGGGCTTGCGATGCTCCTTCCCCGACGGCGGCCCGTCCCTCACAAGCTTCTCACCGTCCAGCTTACCCCAGTGCACCTTTGCACGGGCAAGGGCCCTACGGGCACCTTCGATGCAGACAGAGCTCTCGATGACCTCAAGCCTTGGACAGGCCTCCACCAGCCGCCGCACCAGCCCGAAGTAGCTCCCAGGCAGGGCCTCTCCAGGCCACAGCTGAACTATGAAGCCCTTCAGGGCCTATTCGGCCACCTTGTGGAGCTCGACCAGCTACTTCAGCTGGTCGCTCAAGGGCACAGGGTGTCCGGCCTCAGCGTACTGAGACCAGAACACCTTCTCCGTCGAGCTACCTTCCTCGGCTCGGTAGAATGCGGCGGCATCGGATACGCTACGGGGAAGATCTGCGAATGCCCCTAGAGAACTCCGGATTCGGGTAAGTAACAAGTAGTTTACTTTTATATGTCTGCTTTGCATAAAGAATGCCTTACCCGCCGCTATCTTTTTCACCGCCTCCAATTCTTGGAGGGCCTTCTGGGATTCGGCCTTGGCAGACTCGGCAGTTTTAAGGGCCGCCGCGAGCTCGGACGCTCGCCTCTTCGAGCCAAGCTCCAAAGTCTCATGTTTTTTCATGAGAGCCTGAAGCTCTTGCTACACCTCGCCAATTTGGGCCTCAAATTTCTCTCGCTCGGTGCGCTCCGTGGTCGCTCTCTTTTCGGCCTCGGACAGCGCCTGCTTGAGGGTTGCCACCTCAGTCGTGGCCCCTACAATAAGCAGCATAATCCTGTTATTTTTGCAATTGCATCTTTTTTGTATATATTTTTTCTATAAGGTATCTCTTACCTTCTTTCTCCTCGAGCTGCCGCTTGGCAAGGCCGAGCTCTTGCTCGGTCCGCTCGAGGCCCTTCTTCAGGGCACCCACCTCCGCAGTCAGTGCGGTGGTGGCTAGCAGCGAAGCCTGCATACGCATATTGACTCTTTTTTTGTTAGACTCCTACGAAATTTAATAAATCCTCCATTCGGCTTTTCTTTCCGAACGCCAAACAGAGCATCAGGGGCTACTGTCTATGCGGTAATATTTTTACATATTCTACTTACCTCGAAGCCTGCTAGAAGGCTGGCGCAAGCTTCAGTCAGTCCGCTCTTGGCGGACTGAACCTTCTGGATCACCGTACTCATAATAGTACGGTGCTCCTCGTCGATGGAGGCGCCGTTAAGCACCTCCAGCAGATTTTCCGGCACCTCCGGTTGGACGGAAGCCGCTGGCTTAGAAGGCTTGCTCCTCTTGGAAGGAGTTCGCCTACCGCGGTCCGGAACTGTTGAAGATTCCGGGCAATGTCCGGCTCAAAGCCGGACTTGGAGCCCTTGGGGGTCTTGTCCCCTTTACTCCTGGAGTCCGGGAGATCGCATTGCGGCTCCTCCAGGACCACCTCCTCTTGCCCCGGAGCTTGTCGCGACGCCACTTCGGCGTCGTCCGCGGGGCAGGGGGAGACAGCGGGCGGAACGGAGTTCACGTCCGATGAATCCAGGGAGCCGCTCGACGACTCATCGAGTCCTGCCCGGGGCGGCCTGCATAATTACATTCGACATTAGGGAAGAGTTGTGCAACAACAGGGATATTATGAGTTACTCTGGTATCCCAATACTCACGATTTCGCCGGACGCTTGGTCCTGTCAGGCCACTCCTCTTCGTCCTCGTCGGCGTCGGGGGAGTAGTCCGGTGGCGAGGTCTTCCTCTTCCTCGACCCTTCGGCCTCCCCTGCTCAGGCGGCCTTCCTCTTCTTTCCTCCCCCCGCTGGAGGGGGAGAGGACTCTTCCTCCTCCTCCTCGTCATCACGGGAGGAGTGCATCTCGGATTCGTCGGACGACGAATCCGACACCACCACATGACGGGAACTCTTTCGAGTCCCCGTGGCCTTCTTCTTCTTGGCCTTCTTCTCCGGCACCACGTAAGGCGCCGGAGCCAGCAGCTTTGATAAACGAGCGTCTGTTGGGTCTTCGGGCAAACGAGCCGGACAGTTAATTGGTCCGGACTTCACTTGCCATTCCTGTCAAAGGTAAGGGAGTTTAGATCCAGCATAGAGTCAAACTATGAGAAACAAATATCCTGTAAAAGGTACAGATAACTCACCGTGCTGGCTGTGCGCTGTGTGCTGAATCTGCGGTCCTCTGATGCGGATGCGGGAGCCTCAGCGCCCTTGAAAAGCACCTTCCAGGCGTCTTCGTACGTCGTGTCGAAGAGCCTGTTCAAGGTTCGGTGCTGCGCCGGATCGAACTCCCACAGATTGAAACCCCGTTGCTGACACGGGAGAATCCGGCGGACGAGCATGACCTGGACTATATTGACAAGCTTGAGCCGCTTGTTCACCAGGGACTGGATGCATGTTTGCAATCCGGTCACATCTCCTTCGTCACCCCGAGACAGGCCCGTCTCTTTCCAGGACGTGAGCCGCGTAGGGGGTCCAGATCGAAACTCAGGGGTAGCGATCCATTCCGGATCGCGCGGCTCGGTGATGTAAAACCACCCTGATTGACACCCCTTCAAGGTCTCCACAAAGGAGCCCTCGAGCCATAGGACGTTGGACATCTTGCCCGCCAGGGCACCTCCGCACTCCGCTTGGCTGCCGCGCACCATGTTCGGCTTGATGTTGAAAGTCTTGAGCCAAAGGCTGAAATGGGGGCGGATGCGGAGGAAAGCCTCGCACACGATGATAAACGCCAAGATGTTGAGTATGAAGTTCGGGGCCAGATCGTGGAAATCCAAGCCATAGTAGAACATGAGCCCCCGGAAAAATGGGTGGAGGGGAAAGCCCAGTCCGCGGAGGAAGTGGGGAAGGAATACGACGCTCTCATGGGGCTCTGGGGTGGGGAGAAGCTGCCCCTTTTCAGGAAGCCGATGCGCGATGTCTTTGGACAACTATCCGGCCTTCCTCAGCTTTTTTACATGGCCCTCCGTGACGGAGGAGACCATCCACTTGCCTCCCGCTCCGGACATTGCTGGAGAAGGTTGAGGTGGGAAGTGCGGGCTTGGGCGTTGGAGCTCGGGTGCGAAGAAGATGGGTAGGCAAAGGAGGAAGAAGGCATAGGTAAAAAGGTGGATCCTTATCCCCTTATATGGGCGGATGCGGCTATGCGTCCCCACCAGCCTAGTAAAACTCGCTTGCCTCCCAAGCGCCCTGATAAATGGCGCGGTTGGGTTACCCACGTCCGGATTGATGAGAATCCCGTAAACGGGGGACACGATCTCAGCTTTGACAAGACGTGCCAAGGAAACCACCTCGCGAAACACGCTGAGGTGGAGAAGTGAAAACGATTCGAATAAAGGCTTGGCTGTAGTGTGATGTCGCGCTATGGAATACGTCAGCAGATTAGATTTGTGTTATCATTATTCTCTCAATGGCAATATGTGGAAACTTATTTTGCAGAGCCGGACACTACTCTTAGTGTTTACAATCTTTTATGAAGAACTTGGAGGAGGAACCCGCCTTGCAATGCCGAAGACAATCTGCGCGCCAGACTCGTCATTATTGAAGCCTGGTTTAGGGGCTACTGAGGGAGTCCTGGATTAGGGGGTGTCCGGATGGCCGGACTATACCTTCAGTCGGACTCCTGGACTATGAAGATACAAGATTGAAGACTTCGTCCCGTGTCCGGAGGGGACTTTCCTTGGTGTGGAAGGCAAGCTTGGCGATACGGATATTTAGATCTCCTACCATTGTAACCGACTTTGTGTAACCCTAACCCTATCCGGTGTCTATATAAATCAGAGGGTTTTAGTCCGTAGGACAACAACTCCAACATACAACAATCATACCACAGGCTAGCTTCTAGGGTTTAGCCTCCTTGATCTCGTGGTAGATCTACTCTTGTACTACCCATATCATCAATATTAATCAAGCAGGACGTAGGGTTTTACCTCCATCAAGAGGGCCCGAACCTGGGTAAAACTTCGTGTCCCTTGTCTCCTGTTACCATCCGCCTAGACACACAGTTCGGGACCCCCTACCCGAGATCCGCCGGTTTTGACACCGACAATGACCACGACCGAATAGCTACTCTACAGAGATCTCATTAGGAGTGATGTATGAGGTTCCAGCCTCGGCACTCGATGGTAACTCTGCAGAGTTGAGCAACAAAGGGGCGTGATGTGACGTGAGGTGTCGGGGCCTGGTATTCGATCCCGTTGATCGGGTCTTCTGATAATCCAGCGGGGTAGTCGGGTCAAGTGGGGGGGTCACTGATGGGTCTCCAACCAACCTATACTAAGCAGTTTAGGATAAGCAAGTAGGTAACAATAGCAGGTTACAATAAACAGGCTATGCAGCAGAATAGGAGCAAGTAATAACAGTAGCAAAATCTAATGCAAGCATGAGAGAATGGAATGGGCGATATCGAGATGATCAAAGGGGGGGCTTGCCTGGTTGCTCTGGCACGGAGGGGTCGTCGTCGATGTAGTCGATCACAGGGGCGGCATCGGTCTCGGGGTCTACCTGAGAGAAGAGGGGGAAGAAACAGTAAGTAAAAAGCAAACATAGCATCACAAAGCATAGCATGGCAATATGCCGTGCCGGGTGCGACCTAACGTATGGCTACACGATATAGGTGAAGGGGGAAAACAACCGGGAATGTTTTCCCGGTTTCGGACCTGTGTCAAACAGATGACCGGAGGGGAATGTTCCATGTGCAGGTAGTTAGAGGCATGTGACAGATGAACGGACCGCGTATTCGGATTCGTTGGATTTTTCTGAGCAACTTTCATGTAGAAAACATTTTCATCCGAGTTACGGTTTAATTTCTATGAATTTCTAAAGATTTAAACATTTTATGGAATTATTAAAATTAATAGAAATGGAATATGACGTCAGCATGACGTTCTGATGATGTCAGCAGTCATCAGACTCGCTGACCAGGTCAAACCTGGCCTGCGGGTCCAGTGGGACCCACATGTCAGCCTCTGTTAGTCTAATAGTGTATTAAACTAACTAATCTATGTTAATTAGTTACCGGACCCCACCTGTCATACTCTAATTTGCTAAACTAATTAGTTTTAGTTATTAAAACAGTTTAGTTAGAGGAATAAGCGGCGGGGCCAGCATGACAGCGGCTGGGGCCTGCCCAGTCAGCACAGTTGACTAAGTCAACAGAGTCAACAGGGCCCCATGGGCCCACATGTCAGCCTCACAGGGGGGCCACGCAGCGCCACGTCGGTCGCCGGCGACGGAGCGGCTCCGACGACCAAAGCAATGGCGGCGCCTCGCCGGAGTTAGCCTGAGCCGCACTACAGGGGGCCTTCGGACCTGCGGCTTGGACCTAAGGGTGCGGCCCGGCGCCGCGCACACGATGGTGACGACGACCGGCCTCGGGGACGACCGGAGTATCGCCGGTGGTGAGCGGAGGCGGCAGCGGCATTCGGGAGCGCATCGGGAAAAGCCTACAGGGCAGTTAAAACGAGCGCTCTGACGCGCGTTCGAACGAGGGGAGCCGCACGCATCCAACACCGGCGGTCCCGCGTGCTGGGATGGCCTAGAGCCACGGCAGCGCTGACCGGAGCGGCGTCGGAGTTCGGGCGTCGATGGATTCAGGGTCCAGGGCACGGCAAGGGTGGCGGAGGGGCGCATTGAGCAGCTAGGAGCTCCAGTTGCTCGGCGGTGGCGCTAGCGCGGCGCGAGGAGCATCAGGGCGACTGCAATGAGCTCAACGACGGAGCTTGGCTGGGCCATGGCGGGTCCAGCCGCTCCAGGCGCGTACGAAAGCAAAAAGAGAGGGGGGAGTGTAGCTCACAGTGAGCCTGCAGATGTGCTCGGTGGGCTCGGGGAAGGCGCGAGGTGGCCGAATTCGACGCCGGCGTTCGTCGGAGCAGCGGAGGAAGAAGAGGTCGCCGCGCTCGTTGTGGGGGCTCCTGGCTTGGTCCGGTGGTCGAGGAAGACTTCGCGGGGTACGACGGCGCTCGGGGACTCGTCGGAGAGGGACGGGGACAGCGGTGGCCGCGGTCAGCACGGCGGACGGCGGAGGGCGCGTCGGCGAGGCGGATCTGGAGGAGGGGGAGTGAGTGTGCGAGGGACTGGCGCGAGTGGAGGGGGAAGGCAGGGTAAGTGGGAGGCGAGGGGGCCGAGGCGTCGGGGCGGTGGAGGCCTTAACCCCTCGTCAGGCGTCGCCGGCGAGGTGGTTGGATGATGACCGTGCCAGCGGTCGCTCGAACAGGAAGGCGACCGGGGGAGCGTGGGAGGCTGGGTTGGCCAGCTGGAGTGGGCCAGTTGGCTCGGGCCGCTTGGCCATCTGGGCAAAGGCCCAGCGGGGAGGGGGGCTTCTTTTCATCTTAAAATTAAAATAGAGAGAGGAAAAGGTTTTTTTTAGCATCCAAAGGATTTAGGAAAAATATGGGACTTGGCCCATAAATTCCTCCACATTTTTAGTATTGCCACAAATAGTTTGGAGGCAAGAGGAATTGTCTAGGAATTTTGGAAATTGGGAAAGGCATATTTAAATGCTGCTGGAACAATAATTAATTTCCAGGGGCAATTTGGGAATTCCAGAAATGTTGGATTCAACATGACAAATATCTAGTGATTATTTGCCATACGATGAACTATTTTATTCACATGAAAGAAGAAGCAAATATTTGACATGCAATTTGAATTTGAATTTGAAGCAGATTTTGGACAAGGGGCATTTTGGCATGATGATCATGATGACATGACCTTCACTAGGGTGAGATTACTGTAGTGTGATGCTGGGGATGTTACACCATTGCCAGAGTCATCTTCATCAACGTTGTTGCCACCATGACCATGTTTGAGTAGTTCCCTTAGGACCTTGGGTACATAGCATTAGTTAGGTGACATCCTCTTTCCCTTGTGATTCAATACAAAGTTCTTGTGAGCTACTTCACGTGATCGCGATCGGGATCCATATGATGTAACTCGGTGTTGTGTTTGTTTGGATCTGATAATTTGTGACTTTATGATCAGATTGTTCATTGAATTATACTGAATCATTTGAGGTTTCTTTGTTGTATAGTTAAGTAGTCGTGTATGCTCTCTGATTTATTTGTCTACTTTTGGCAAGGTTTTATAGTTAGGTCTTCAGAGGAAGTAGTATACGATAGTGGGTTCAATCTTGTGATGATTCATCCCAATGACAGAAAGGGAGCGGACATGTATTGTATTGTTGCTACTAAGGATAAAATGATGATTTTTATCACACTTGTATTATAGTTTTAATGTCTATATTTGTCATCATGCTTATTACAATACTCTGTTTGTATAAACTTTATACGTCAAGATTCATGCTCGATAGCAGTCTTTAGGTGGACTATTAGTTGTAGATGTAGCTATATAACGATATACATATTGCAGACGTAATGCCTATGCCATTAATAATCATAGTCATAAATATAAACATTGCAATATAACCACTGGGTCTATCTTCTTTAATTGTATTCACCGTTATAATTTAAATTTCTCGTTGTTCCAGTTTTATTATTTTACACATCTATTCCTAACGTACCATACGATTTATCCTTGTAACTAGCAGGACAAAAAGCTTGATAACCTTACTGAAACCTTGGGAGTGACACTGTTTTGTCTTTGTGTGCAGGTCCCGAAGACTGGTTGCATAAGAAATTACCATTGGTTCGATAAACCTTTGTTCTTAATCGAGGGAAATACTTATTACTAGATTATTTCACCCTTACACTTCAGGGGGATGCCCAACCACTCTTACAAGAGAGCAAGTAGTGCCCTGAGCTAACCCTGGCCTCGCCTTAAAAAGGAGAACGAGGCCCTAGTCTACATGATTCCTTATTCGACCTAGAGTCTAGAACACACCTGGAGTCCCTAACTTCTTCACCAAGCTTCAATGAGATGTTCACCTGCGGGCAGAGGGGGATGGGCCACTCCTTGGCTCACTGAGCGCTGAGTCCTGCCTGGTGGACCGACCCCCCGGTAGTTAGGCCACTCCAGTGTTATGCGCCGTCGGCTTGGGTGCCTTTGGCGTGGTGTGTTGGAGGTGCCGAGAGAAAGCTCCACGCCTTGCCGTCGATGGTGTTGATGTATGTGGGTGTCACTATTGGGGCCATCTCCTTGACCTCTCTCAGTACCCCTTTTACCAGCAATCAGGGTGAAAAATCCTCCTCCGTCTCAGGCGGACATGGCGTGGAGAACTTTTTGAATTAGCGAACACTTTTTGAATTCATGGACATATTTTCAATTCACAAACATTTGAATTTGCAAACATTTCTTGAAATTCACAATCATTTTCTAGATTCGCAAACAATTTTTGAGCTGAAGAACATTTTTTTGTACTCACGAATATTTTTATAATCTGCACCTTTTTAAATTTGTAAACAATTATATTTTTAGCTCAAGAACATTTTTTGAATTCATGAACATTTTTATAATCTGCACCTTTTTAAATTTGTAAACAATTACATTTGTTAGCTCAAGAACATTTTCTGAATTCATGAACATGTTTTTAATTAATTATCATTTTTATAATCTTTGAGCGATTTTTAAATTTGCGTATGTTTTTAAATATCTTTTTAGAAAGTATTTAAAAGAAAACCGACCGAACTCGAAAAAAAAAGGGCATGTTAGGTTTCAATGGGCTGGTTCCAGCCCGTTAGCTCTCGCGCGTCGGGTTCGGTTACGCGTTTGCCCTGAGCGTGGAACAGGAGTCTCCCCGTGTTACCCTTCGCATCTCTCCATGGCGGCGCGCCGAACCTAACCGCGCAACCGCTTGCTGCGCCGGCCGCCCCTAATCCCCTTGCTCCGCCGGCCGCCCCTAATCCCTTTTCTCCGCCGGCCGCCGTTGCCTCGCGCCAGCCCCAGCCCCAATAGGCACCAGAGGTGCACTCGGATTTCCTCTCCTGACCGAACCGACGGCGACTCGGTGAGCTCTACTCCCTCCAAATCGGAGACGGAAGGCCCTGGCCTGCGCAGCCTACATATATATGCACCCCACAACCTCTTGCCATATCGATCGAATCGAGCCTTGGAACAATGTCGTCGTGGTCAGGCCTCGCCTTCGTCGTAGCCTCCGCCGTCACGGGCAGTGCCGTGACGCTGGCGGCGTCGGCGTTCTACGACCTCTACTTCCAGCGCTCGCATGCCTTCGACATGATGCCCCCGGATCTGTCCCCTGGCAGCCGGTACATCTACACCCGCGCCCAGAACAACGACAAGGCGGAGCGGGCCATCACCACCTGCAGCGTCCTCAGCGCCTTGGACGCCGGCAGGGCTGATCCGGTCGTCGGACGCGACGACGAGATCGACCGCGTCGTCTGCATCCTCTGCCGCCGCACCAAGAACTGCACCGCGCTTGTCGGCGCCGCGGGGGTCGGTAAGACGGCCATCGTTGAGGGCCTCGCCCAACGCATCGCCGCCGGGAACGTCCCGGACGTGCTGGCAGGAGCGCGCATCCTGGAGCTCGACATGGGGGCGGTTGTTGCCGGGACATGCTGGCGTGGCATGTTCGAGGAGCGCTTGAAAGACGCCATCAAGCACGCGGAGGAGGCAGGAGGCAAGGTGATCCTCTTCATCGATGAGTTGCACATGATTGTTGGCGCTGGCGATAAAGGAGGCCCCATGGACGCCGCCAATATCCTCAAGCCAGCATTAGCCCGCGGCCGCATCCGTTGTGTGGGTGCTACCACTTGCGAAGAGTACCACAGGTATATCCAGACGGACGCTGCACTTGAGCGCCGGTTCCAGAAGGTCGTCGTCGAGGAGCCAAGCGTGCAGGGCACCATCACCATCCTAAAAGGGCTGAAACAGCGGTACCAAGAGCACCATGGCTTGAAAATCCAGGACGATGCTCTCGTTGCTGCAGCACAGCTCGCCGCCCGTTATATTACTGGTTCGTAAATCAAGTCTTCAAAAAGATAAAAATATAATTCAATTTACTACTGTGTTAGTTGCAACTTGTTAATGATCAGTGTATGTATGTTGAAGGCGATTGATTGATTTTGTGTGTTCTCAGGTCGCCAGTTTCCTGACAAGGCGATTGATTTGATTGACGAGGCATGCTCTACTGCAAAGGTGCATTTTGACAAGCAGAAAGTGGAGAATAATATAATTAGCTCTATATTTGCACCGAAGGAGTTAACTGTTGGCCCAGATCATATCGCACAGGTAAATCATAATGATATATGTGAATAGTTTCTGTTATTATCAATAGAATGTACCTTTCATATTTCAAATGTTATTTGAAGGTTGTCAGTCGATGCACTAGAATCCCTCTCACCACACTTGGTCAAGAGGAGAAGGAGAAGTTAGTCCACCTAGCGGAAAAATTGCATGAGCGAGTCATCGGTCAGGATGAAGCGGTCAATTTGGTTGCGCAAGCGGTGCTACGTTCTAGGGTTGGTTTTGGTCAATCTAGCCGACCGATAGGTTCATTCCTATTTTTGGGGCCGCTTGGTGTTGGAAAAACAGAACTCGCAAAAGCCCTCGCCGAGAGGATATTTGACAACGAGAGGACGTTGATCCGCTTTGATATGTCGGAATATGCTGAGAGTGGGTCTCTGTCGCGCCTCATTGGGGGACCACGAAGGTTTGATTCTCCCACTTCCTGCACATGTCTTATTCCTTCTTTGACACACTCTATTTCCATATCTCACTAATTCATTTGACTCTCTAAAGCTATGAAGAAGATGGACAACTTACCGAGAAAGTCAAGAGGTGTCCATACAGTGTTGTCCTTTTTGACCAGGTGGATAAGGCAGATCCCTCAATATTCAAGGTTTTTATCCAACTCCTTGATGATGGTACGCTGACCGATGGCAAAGGACACGTCGTTGATTTTAAAAACACTATCATCATTATGACCTCAACTCTAGGAGCAGAGCACCTAACAACAAGAATGGGCATAGAAAACACAGTCAAAGCTGGTCGGGGTCTTCTTATGGAGCAGGTCTGTAAATCTCATAGTGCCCTTTTTAAAACTCTTAATGGATGCCCGCTAATTGCCATATGCATTTGTTCTTGCAGGTTCAGAAACGCTTGAAGCCTGAACTTATTGACAGACTGAGTGAGATTGTGATATTTGAGCCGCTTTCACACGACGAGCTGAAGGAAATAGTGAAAATCCAGATGAAGGATGTCATTGCCACAGTAGCTAACAAAGGTGTCTCTCTATTTATAACTGATGCCGCGCTGGACGTCATTTGGTCGGAATCATACCACCTGGTAAGTGGCGCAAGGCCCATGAGGAGATGGGTGGAGAAGAATGTGACGACAGTTCTTTCAAACATGCTGGTTAATGGAGAAGCTTGTGAAGGCTCGACGATCTCCATCGATGCTGCAGATGTTAACAGGGGGCTGAGGTACCATGTACTGAAGAAGCAAGCGAGCACAGACCCATAAAGCCAGCGATGAGTTCTGCCGTGGTCACTCCATAGCAGTATCTGACAAAAACAGTGGATGTATATAGATTGTTAGTGATTTATGATGGGTATTTAGCTTTTTGTAACAAGATGTATACACATATACAAATATATCCAGGTTGATCAAGGTTATTGAGCTACTATTGCAGTAAGTGTGAGTTTTGCCATGGTCAGTCCATGATCTGTGAGTAGTACACACATACACAAATTTATCCAAGTTGATCAAGGCTACTCAGTACATTGTCACATTTAGTTAGTTGCATTTACTATATTTCTTACTTGCTTATTTAAACTGTCCGCCTTTCGGGGGTTGTCATAAGCAAGGCCAAGAGGATTTTTTTTAGGACTATTGTATCGGCTTTTATGTATGCGCACAATGAAGTGTTCCTGCGCTGGCACTATTTTAGGACCGCAAATACTAATAGTGTAACAGATGATACTATTTTTTTGTGTGTGTAATCTATGGTACCTGCCTGCTGATTGTAATTTCCTACATCAACAGGAGTGAAGCAAGCACTGATATTATTGTCGGATAAAACAGACTTGGCCAATCTTGGAAACGGTCTTCAGAGCTTGGCATGACTCTTTCGTGTTGTGGGATCTCCTCCGTCTCCAAAGAATTGTATAGCTGACAATTGCCTTGTTGTTTTAAGTTAATGCTGGATTGTGTCAGTCTTGTTGTGTCTCCCCATGCATCACCATGGAGAATTATGTTGTACATCAATGCCTACTTCAGGCAGTGCTAATTTATCATATATATTGTCTTCCCGAAAGCTATGCATTGTTTGCAGTAGCCTTATTTTTAGCTAGTTAATCTTAGCTGCATGTTTTCGTAGGTTGATTATTTGTGTGAAATTAGTGTTAGTAATTATGAAGGCCTAAGGCCTAATCTTGTACAGGAAGAAGCATTCTCCAGCTTAGATTTACCAATATTTATGTCTTATGAAGATTTTTTGCGCCTGTAGGTTTTCTATCATCTCCACTCGCGGTACAGCGTCAAGCCTGGAAGCAGCTGGAGTGAATGTTACAAAAGTTGGAACAGATTACTCATTTTCCTGGAATGGTATGGCTTAATTTACTGTTTAGCTGGTGCAGCATTTCTTGAAATGGTTTTATTGTAAGCATTTTTTATCATAGTCAATAAAGTACCAAATTTGTTGTAGGTGTTAAAAATTTCATTTCATGAAATGTTTTTGTAGCATATTGTCGTCGATATAATTGGCAAGTATGGTGCTGCTTTGTGTAAAAGGTGCATGTGGATCCTATATGATAATCAATTTTTATTTCTGAATCTCTTATCCTTGAAGTCTGTTGATTTCTCATAATCACTACTAGGGAAAACCCTAGTATAGGCGCGGGTTTAGAGGCTATCAGTAGCGCGGGGGCCCGCGCTACTGCTACGGCGCTACAACTAACTTTTAGCAGTAGCGCGCTTTTTACCCAGCGCTGCTGCTACCTATACATATCAGTAGCGCGTTTCTAACCCTGCTAATTTTCTGTGGTGCGGTTGCATCACACATGTTACTGCTAAACAAGCGTTGCTGCTACTCCATTACCCTTCACAACTGCTATGATTTTCTCTATTTTTTTCTTCTGTTGTATTTGTATTTTTTACAGGTTTTATACAATTACAACATACACATAATTGAAACTATATGAAAAAGAATGTCTCATCATCATCATCATCGAAGTGGTACAACATATTCTCATCATATCATCATCATCATCATCATCATCATCATCATCATCATCATCATCCAACACAAATGATGTTGATCTCATCATCATCTCGAAATAGCAATACAAGTTATCACATGTCTCCTACATGGTCATCGCATACACATGTTTCATCATCTATCTAAACTATGATATAGAAGAGAAGAGCGGTGACGATGAGAAGAGCGGGATCACGTAATACTTCTTGAGGCGTCGGTTTTGAATCCTCTCTTGCCCAAGTGTGAACCTCAAGTAACTAGATTCGGCTTCCCTTCTGCTATCAAACCCTTTCTGGCTTCCGCCCAGAAAGAGGTACACTTGGGCCTGGCACTTTGGCCACTCATCGTACACTCCCGAAACATGCCCTATGTACACGACATACCACTTCTTCACCATCGATGATCTATGTACCTATTAGAGAAGCATCATCATCGCGCGAATTCAATAATAATATGCAACATAATATACTTGAGCAACACTTAGAGAAAGAGTTAGCAAATAGAAGAAAATATTAGCTACAATAATATGCAACATACATAATATACTTGAGCAACATTAATAGAAAGAGTTTACTTTTTAAAACTGTTATTATCTTTTAGGAGACGTAGCAGTATCCATAGAAACTTAATGAATAGTTAAAATTTCATGATGTTAGTGAAACCCAGGATGACAGGGTGCCATCCTACAGTTATCTCACACTGATTCTTAGTGAACTGATATGTGGTGCAAGGACATAGCTGCAATGTCAACATAGATGCTTTCTAGAAATTATCATTGGGCTACAGATAATTTGTACCGGTTAATTATTTTATTTAAATAGTCTGTCCCGATTCTCTACAAGACCCTACTATACTTGATATATTTATCGTGGTTTGTAAAGGAGTCCACAGATCGTCTTTGCTATGTTGATAATGCAGATTCTAAATCAGGCGGTTATATTGAAAGCAAATTAGAAAAGGTTGGTAGCCCAGCAAAGCTTGGGAAGCTAGTTTGGCATTTTTTTACTCAGTGATCCTTCAGTTAAGCCGGTTAATGCAATAAGGACTATCTTATTTAGTGAAGATATGGACATTGAAGTGGTTTAGGAGGATTAAACCCCGCCCGTTCTTTCTCACCTCATATCTCTACATTCATCCATTATTCCCTTTTCATTTTCCTTGCTGCCTCGGTAATCACCAGCCCTTCTATTCGCAACTTGACCCTCCTTGTCCAATTTAGAGTAAATTACAGAAAACAACCAGTTTGAGGGCTAGGTTAGCAGAAATCACTACATTACAGTTTCTTGGCAAACAACACCACCTCTCTCATAAACAATTTGCAAATACCACTGATCGGCGGATCGGGCACCGATAAGTGGGTTTATGACAGGTGGGGCCCCTTTTTGCCGACGTGGCACTGTCGGCTGGTTAGACAGCCGTTAGACGGTGTTAGACTCTGTCGTTCGTTCTGTTTCCTCTTCTCCCCCTGTTTCCCCCATCTTCTTCCCCTGTTTCCCCCTTCTTTTCCCCTGTTCCCGCTCGTGCAAACCTAGCAGCGCACCGTCCCCGCCCCCATTGCAGACATGACTACGGCGAAATCGAGCGATGTTGGCGGCGGCGGCCCGCCGTCCACTGGCGAGATGTGCGGGAGCTCGAACCCTACGAAGGCGACGATAGAAGAAGAGGAGGAGGAGGACCCGCAGTACTCGGCGGAATTCCGGGCGGCCAAAGCTTTCGCCACAGCGGTGAAGGCAAATCCAGTTGGAAGACAGCACATTGCTTCATCTTTCGGCGACGTCTAGTGAGATCCCAATCCCATTCCCCTCCCCAATCACATTCCCCTTCTATTGCTAGGGTTAGGGTTACTGTAGTGGTTAGGTTATCTGTTATATTGATTGCACTGTGGTTGTTTGGCCCTAGGACTTTGGTATGGTTGCAATTGTATAGGAATTTTTTCTAAAATTAGTTCTGTAATTATAGCTAGGGTTTGTGTGTGTTATAGTTGTAGGGTTTGTGTGTGTTATAGTTTTGTAATTAGAAGGATATAGTTCTTTAATTAGATGCTTACAACTAGGGTTTCTGTAACTAGAAGGATATGAATTGTTGCACTCAAATGATGTTCTACTCTGGTCTACACTAGCTTGCTTCACTTATCCTTAAGTACTTATAGTGCACTGTTATATTATTATTTGCAGTCTTGAAGATGAGGTTTCAGAATTGAGGATGCATTTTCATGATAGAGATAATATTGAAAGGAGTATGATGATGTCAGACATCACATATTAAAGTTTGGTAGCACTGATGGAGACATAAGGGTATGTTTTTAGAGATTATATGTATTATATATTTGAGGGACCCTGGGCTAGGGATTGAAGGAATCGAAGAAATAGATGATGATTATAAGTTAAGAGGAAATTTTAGACAACATAGCAGAGCATAATAACAAGATATTGAATGTGACAATAGTTAGGGCAAGTGGAGAGAAAGCTCTCAATATAAATATCAGTGTTAATGTCATTGAGCTACAGACCCCAACAGAACAAATTAGAGAGCCCTAATTGTATCAGATTGATGATGAGAGTGTTGTTCAATGTTGAAAATGTGCTTGTAGAAGCTGAGAGTTGTGATGCTGAAGGAGAACAAGAGCCAATGCCCTTGCAGTTTGACACACAGCAGAGAAGAATTAATGTGAGCCTGCAACCTGCTTTAGGTGACATAGTAGTGGAAGAATACCATGTGACTGACAATTCAGAGGAGCAACTGTTAATAGAGCAAGAAATGGAGGAGACAAGGAGAAAGGAAATTGAAATGTTTAGGAAGAACAAGAAAGAAAGAGTGAATGAGACTTGTTTGAAAAGGAAAGCTGCAGTGATGGACAATGAAGAGGACAGTGATGATGATGATCTAATAGAATATGGTGATATCATAGCTAGGCTTGAGGAGATGAGAAGACAGAGGAATGACCCAGAACTTCATTTTGAAGGGGACACGGATGTTGAGGAAATGTGTGACTCAGAGGTGGATGATGAGTTGTATGTGCCACAGGGTGAAGAAGAGGATGTAGAGGAGGAAGAGGAGGAGGAGTTAGAAGAAGAGGAACACGAGGATGAGCTAGGGCAAGATGTACCAAAGAAAAAAAGGGCCAAGAGACAAAGAAAAGTCCCAACAAGCAATTCACATGGGAGTATAGAACACATGTTTGAGGAGGAATGGATTCCATCATCTGATGAGGACAAGAAAACACAAGACCTTGGTGTGGAAGATGATGGTGGTGTTGAGGCATTGACATATGTGTTGCCCAATGGTAGAAAAAGCAGAGCAAAGAAGATGAAGAAGAGGATATGGTTTGATGAGGACAGAGCTTATCCAGAGGAGCAATTTGTGAAGCATCTTTGCTTCACAAATGTGTACCAGTTCAGAACTGCACTTCAAACCCTGCACATTGCTCAAAACAGGAACTTTGTCTACCATTGAAACTATAGTGATAGGGTGATAACACATTGCATAGATGAGAAATGCCCCTTCTATAAAGCAGCTTCTCAGATTGCAAATGAGCAGTCATTTACAATTAGGAAGCAGTATTTGGTGCACACACGCCCTTCTATGTCAGAGAACACTAAAGTCACTGCTAAGTGGGTTTCAAAATTCTGTGAGGAGGCTATCAAAAATGACCCATGCACAACAATCACAACTATTATTAATACTACAAAGAGCATGTATGGTGTGGAAATATCAACACACATGGCATACAGGGCAAAGAGGGCAGCAAAGAGTGTTGTGTTAGGAGATCAGAAAGCCCAGTACACCAGGCTTAGGGATTATTTACACGTTGTGCTGGATACTAATCCAGGTTCAAGATGCATTGTGACAACAAGATATCTGAAGGAGCATCCAAGCACTAACCCTAGGTTTCATGGACTGTTCATATGATTGAATGGATGCAAAGAAGGGTTTCTCAATGGCTGCAGACCATTCATAGGTAAGTCAATAGTATTTGTGCTAAGTGCTAATAATGTTTGATTTCATGTGCTAATCAATTATGATTTCATTGATTTGTTGTAGGTCTGGATTGTTGTTTCATCAAGCTCACTACTGCTCAACAAATTCTAGCTGCAACTGGAAGAGATGGGAACAATAATATTTTTCCCATTACTTTTGGAATTGTTGATAAGGAGGACACTAACTCCTGGACCTGGTTTTTATACTAGTTGAGGGTAGCATTAGGTGGAGAATCTGGGAAGTTTGGGAACTACACAATCATCTCAGATAGGCAGAAGGTAATCAGTTGTATTTACTTTCTTGTAATTACTTTAGTTATACATCACAAGCACAGATAATAAGTTTTATGTACTATCACACACACATGGCATTTTAAATGCCATTACCAGAGTGTTTCCCAATTGTCCCCAAAGATTTTGTCTTAGACATATCTACCAGAACTTTCTAAATGCTAGGTTTAAAGGGCCTGAATTAAAAAAATACATGGATGTAGCTAGTTATTCATACACTGAACATGGTTTTAAAACTGCAATGGTTGAATTAGAGAATGAGTGTGAGGCTACTTGGGAATGGCTCAGCAAAATACGTAGACGCACTTGGGCCAGACATGCAATGGGTATGAACTGCAAAACAGACTTAGTTGTTGACAATTTAAGTGAGGTTTTCAACAAGTGGGTTCTAGATGTCAGGGCTAAACCAATTAGAACCATGGTGGATGGAATTAGGACAAAGTTAATGATCAAGTTCGATGCAAATGGAACAAAGACTGAGACTGTAAGATGGGACATTTGTCCAACATATTCTGAGAAATTAGAAGAAGCAAAGAAGTTTGCAAGGAACTGTCATGCTTTGATGGCTGGGCCCAATCTTTACCAAGTCACTAGTGGGGAGAGAACTTATGTTGTGAACCTACAACATAGGACTTTTGGGTATAAGAAGTGGGATATGACAGTAGTTCCTTGCAATCATGTTGTTTCTGCCATACACAAGGCTAAGCTTCAGCCAGAGGACTTTGTTCATGATTTCTTCAACAAAAAAAGATGTACCTGGCAGCTTATAGTCCCATTATATTCTGTACCTGGACCTGATATGTGGCCAAGGACAGATAGTATGGACATGGAGCCTCCAATTTTCAAATAACACAAGGGAAGAGCACAGACTAAGAGGAGAAAGGGCCAATATGAGAAGCCAACTCCCCAAGACACCTCAAGGATGGCCTCAATTACCTGCTCTAATTGCAAAAAGGTTGGCCATAGATACACCAACTGTAATGATGCTTTGAATCCATCACTAGCAATGAGAAAGAATAGGCATGAGGTAACCACTGTCCTAATAATGACTAAATTTCATCTTCCTGTTCATCTTTGAAGTTCTTACACTATTTGATCTCTTTGTAGCCAAGCAGCAGCTCCTATGAACCTGATGCAGCAATACCAACAAGGAGGGCCTCTTTTGCTGCTGCTACTTCAATAGGAGCAAAGAAGAGGGCCTCTAGTGCTGCTGTTGTTGCTACTACACCACCACCAGCACAGAGGGCCTATAGTGCTGCTGCTGCTACTTCACCACCATCAGCACCTGGACCATCAAAGAAGAGGGCTTCTTCTGCTGCTTCTACTGCACCACAAAAGAGGACAGCTGCTGGTAGTTCATCAGCTGCTGTAAAGGGTAAAACAGCAGTAACTAGATCTTCAGCTGCTGCAAAGGGATCAAGGGCATCTTTCTTGCCTTCAAGGCCAACTGGTGTTTCCCAGAGAATCAGGAATCCCACCCAGAAAATTAGAGATTACTTGACTGCTTCAAGTGCTCAATGGGAATGATGCATTTTAGGTGTGTGAAAACTCTTATGATGATGGTCAGTTTGGTTGTGTGCAAACTCTTCTGGTGGTCAATTTGGTTGTGTCAAACTATTCTCATGGTCATGTAGTTGAGATGTTTAAGTTAAGTTGTGATACTATGATGCTTCAGGTATGACTGCTTTAGGTGCTACATGGGAATTTTACAATTAAGCTTAAGACCAAATCTGTTCTGGTATATTTTGTGATGATGAGGTTATCATACACCTTAAGTGTTGCTTCTAGGTTGACAAAACCCTCAAAGATGCCAACAAACCTTAGTGATGGCTAGATGTCGACAAACCATCAAAGATGCCAAAATACCCTAGTGATGGCTAGATGTCGACAAAACCCCCTAGGATGTCAAAGTACCCTAGTGATGGCTATATGTCGGTAAAACCATCAAAGATGCCAAAAAACCTAGTGATGGCTAGATGTCGACAAAACCATCAAAGATGCCAAAAAAACCTAGTGATGGCTAGATGTCGACAAAACCCCCAAAGATGCCAAAATACCATAGTGATGGCTAGATGTCGACAAAATCATCAAAGATGCCTAAATACCCTAGTGATGGCTGGATGTCGACAAAACCCACAAAGATGACAAAATACCCTAGTGATGGCTAGATGTCGACAAAACCATCAAATATGCCAAAAAAAATCTAGTGATGGCCAGATGTCGACAAAACCATCAAAGATGCCAAAAAACCTAGTGATGGCTAGATGTCGACGAAACCCCCAAAGATGCCAAAATACCCTAGTGATGGCTAGATGTCGACAAAATCATCAAAGATGCCTAAATACCCTAGTGATGGCTAGATGTTCACAAAAATCCCAAAGATTCCTAAAAACCCTACTAAAGGCTAGATGTCGACAAAACCCCCAAAGATGCCTAAAAACCCTATTTGAATGCTCAAATACATAAATTCTAAACAAACCAGCTTTCATCCATTAAATCTAAATACCATCATATTTAGCATTAATTCAAATCCATACATAATCATAGTACTAGATTAGTACATTACAGATCCATAGTTCAGGAAATTAAAACTAATCTCATTACAGCACAGCCAACCACACCCTACAAAAGGTAAGCAAATCCCAAATGATAGTGCCCTCTTCCACAATCAGGTGATCATTCATTTAGGATGGCCTTGATCCCCTGCAGCTTCAAACTGCTCTCCTCCAGCTTCACATTGCTCTCCTATAGCTTCACATTGCTCTCCTTCAGCTTCACATAGCTCTATTCAGCACTCTTCTGCAGCTCATCAATTTGGATCTGCAAGTTCTTCCTCTCTTCAGCTAGCTTGAGCTTCATGTTCCTAATGACACTGGCCTGAGCAGCTGCCAGGTTCTTCGCCGTGTCATACTTCTCCTGCAACTTCTTGGTTTCAGCATCTGTCTTTTCTATTTCTGCCCTATGTTGCTGGGCATCTAAAAGTGCATTGACATTTTCAACCAGCTTCTCATAGCTGGCGTGCAGCTTATTCTTCTCTTATGTCAGGTTATGAACAGCAAAAGAATTCATCAGATTGTCCTCAGTCCTCTGTCTCTTGCTCTCTTTATACATAAACCATAACTTGTGCAATGCATTCTCAAGGGTATTGGGCCAAGCAAGATCAATCCATTGAACTAGTCCACAGTCTCTACCTTCCTGAAATAAGGTAGTATTCAAAACCATATTAAAACCTTTCATCACAACGAAAGCTAAAGATACTATATTTAAAAGCTTCCAAGATAAAGGTACATCATAAAGAAAGCATTGATGTTCTGCTCTCAATTATACAATGATGTGCTGCTATTAGGAATAAACTAACCCATGCACCCACTGTCCTTTAATCTAATTAACATTGTTACAAGAGTAGAAAAAATGACTGCCTAAACACTCTCCTCAGAGTAAACAATGACCGACTCAACACTCTCCTTAGAGTAAACAATGACTGCCTCAACACTCCCCTAACTAACTTAACAATAAATAAATAATGGCCAAATCCTAACAATGAATGTGTTGTCACTTAGAAGCATTTACCTTCTCAGAGCAACAGAGAAACATCCTGCCAGTTAGAATTCCTTCAAAAGCAATGCGCCTCTCTGCTAACTTCCCGTGACCATGGCACAAAACAAGCATTTCATTTTCAGGGCATTCCAAATCGGAGTCCTCAGTTGTAGCAGGGAGGTGGGAGTGCAAAGAAATGCATAACATTTGATCAGCTAACACGCAAGCTCCTTTGGGAAAAAATCCCCAAATCATAGAAAAAACCCTAACCAAAACCCTAGGTCGAGGAATTTACCTACATTCTGCCATCGTTAGAACCAGAGCTGACGTACTCCCTAGTGTGCTCGCTGCTGTCGCTTTCACTCCAGGACACCATGACGATGGGTCGGCGGCGAGCAAGAACGCAGCGACAGCGAGAGCGTGCGAGAGAAGAGTGAGAGTGAGAATGAGAGACAGAGGAGCGAATTGATTCACTTAAGTTCACAGTGCGAGAGCAGAGTCTAACGACATCTAACGGCTGTCCGACCAGCCAACAGTGCCACGTCGGCAAAAAACGGACCCCACCTATCATAAACCCACTTATCGGTGCCCGATCCGCCGATCAGTGGTATTTGCAAATTGCTTACAAGAGAGGTGGTGTTTTTTGCCAAGAAACTATAATGTAGTGATTTCTCCTGACCTAGCCCTCAAACTGGTGGTTTTCTACAATTTACTCTCCAATATATTCCTGATAGTACCACGCCATGTCAGTGTCCACGGTTAGCTTTGTAGCTTTTACTTCATTAGTTGACTCGCTTTAGTCAGACTTAACCAGATCACAGAACGGTGATCTGGATGTTGTACCTTTACAGTACTCGGGATCAATAATCATGATGTCCTGTTCTACTTTTTTGATCAGGAACACCTTGCATTCCAAAGTTATGCTAGACCGATCAAATCGGCGGCCACGGTACGGGTTACATCGATCGGCAAATCTGATTGCCATACAAGCTAGCTCCCTGGCTCAGCTTTTGATCCTAAAGTGGCAAGTAAATGAGCTGGGAGATTACATGCCCTAGCATAGAACAAGACTTTGTGATCAATAAAGCCCAACTGGAGAAGATACTTGGCTTCACGGAAGAGCACACCAAGAGGACTCCGGTCCTGAGAAGTAGCGTTCATGGCAAGCTGGAGAGTTTGGCAGTCAGTCTCATAGTGCACACGTCCCATACCATATAATTCAGCAATCTGGATGGCCTTTAGTAACGCTTCAGCCTCGCCGTGTACGGTGCTACTCGGGTTCAGAAGCCTACCCGCTGCCGCCAAAATTAAACCTCCAGAATTGTCCCGAGCTACTAGACCCCATCCTCCCTCTCCTTTATCCGGCTAAAAAGCCGCATCAACATTGATCTTTATGGTATCTAGCAGGGGTGCAATCCATTTGGGGGTGGGGTTGGGGCTCGTTTCTCCTTTTTGGCAGAGAGCTCCGTCCATTCCTTCGACAGATATCCCACACGTGCGCTAAACGCCTCTGCATCGAGTCGTTTCTTTTGTTATTTGCATTGTTTTGCTCAGACCACCAGGACCATAGCAGGCAGATTGTAAGTAACTTGATCTCCTCAGGAAACTTGAACACTGCCGCCAGCAGTTTTGTTGGGATGTCGCATAACAGAAGTTGTTGCCTGGTGTATTGAAGACCATGGTGTCACCACATGCTCTTGACCTCCTTACAGCGCAGAAATAGGTGGCCTCCATCTTCAGCCTACCAGTGGCATAGTGGGCAAAGGACATCAAGTTCCACTCCAACTTTTTCGACATTAAGGAGGAAAGGGTGGCTGTTAAGAGTGAGTCTCCACATAAAGTGATGAACCCTAGGGGGACACGGGGTCTTCCAGAGTGTTAGCCAAAAATTAGATTTGTCCTCTTTACCGGTCGAGCTCTCGCCCCTCTGACGCATTTTTTGCTATTGCAACAGATGCACGTACACCCTGTAGGCTGACCTGACCGAGAAGAAGCCCTTGTTATCAAAGTTCCAGGCCACAAAGTCGTCAAACTGGTCATAAACTGGAATACTCAGAATAACTTTCACATCCTCTGGGGTGAATGTTTGCTGGACTAGTTCCTTATCCCACCAATTAGTGGTAGGGTCAATAAGCTCCGACACCCTTGTCAGGAGGAGTGCCCCTTGGAGAGTTTGTGGGCGGCGGGTGTCATTTGAGGGCAGCCATGGATCCTCCCATATGTTAATCCATTCACTTGTACGCACCCTCCAGATCATACCGGCCTTGATAACTTCAACGCCTTGTAGGAGACTGCGCCACACATAACTCATTCCTGGAATAGCTTTAGCTTTACGCACGTCACCATGTGGAAAATACTTAGCTTGGAAGACACGCGCACATAAAGATTCTGGTATCTGGATCAGGCGCCAAACTTGTCATGCCAGCATGGCAATATTGAACGCATGCAGATCGCGTAAACCCAGACCACCTTGTACCTTTGGTAGTGTCATTCTCTCCCAACCAACCCAGTGGTGTCTGTCCTCCTCATCCTGGTTAGCCCACCAGAAGTTGCACACCATTTGGCTGATACTCTCACACAGAGCTTTTGTAAGGTCGAAGCAAGACATGGCATAAGTAGGCACAACTTGAATAACAGCTTTGATGAGGACCTCGTTGCCTGCCTTCGAGGGGAGCTTTATTTTCCAACCTTTCAAGATTTCCCAAATCTTATCCCGGAGGTACTCGAAACACTTTTGCCTTGACTGACCTACATAGCTCGGGGGGCCTTGATATTTCCCTTGCAAACACCCCGAACGCAAGCCTAGAAGTGACAGGAGCTGAGGCTTTACTCGGTTAGGAGTGTTTTTACTGAATAACACTGCAGATTTGTCCATGTTGATCACTTGGCCGCACCCCAGCTCGTAAACATGCAGGATGTGGATTATGGTCTGCACACTCTCCGGTGTGGCTTCAAACAACAACAGTGAGTCATCGGTGAATAAGAGATGACTGACAGAGGGGGCTCCAGCCGCTAGCTCAATCCCATTAATCTGGCCCGTATCTTCGGCATGTTGAAGCAGTGCAGAAAGACCCTCTGCACACAAAAGGAACAAGTATGGCGAAATAGGATCGCCTTGCCGAGGACCTCTCCCTGGGATCACTTGGTATGTACATGCACCATTCACCTTAAATTTGTATTTCACCATCCGTATGCACTTGCTGATCAGCCGCACGAACTCATGAGTGAAACCCAACTGCAACATGACTTTCTCCAGGAAACACCACTCGACGCGGTCATAGGCTTTTCTCATGTCAAGTTTCAAGGCGGCATATGATTTATTCCTTGATCTCTTCCTTTTCAGAAAATGTGTCATTTCGTAGGCCAGAATTGTGTTATCTCATATGAGACGTCGCGGCACAAACGCACTCTGATTAGGTGATATTATCTCACCCAAGATGCACTTCAGCCTGTTGGCGATGACTTTGGGCACCAGTTTGTACACAACATTGCAAAGGCTAATAGGGTGAAGATCCTTCAATGTTTCTGGGTTCTGCACCTTTGGAATTAGCACTACAAGAGTGTCGTTCCATTCCTCTGGCATACTGCTGCCACGCAACACATGTAGCACCTCGCGCACCACATCATCACCAATCAAATGGCAATAATGCTTATTAAAGACCGCCGGGAGACCATCCATGCCAAGGGCCTTAAGGTCACCGGTATCATCAAGAGCTCTCTTAAATTCTTCCCGGGTGAACTCCGCAGAGAGGAACTCATTCATTTGGGTGGTCACCTTGGGTGCAATATGAGATAAAATATCTGGAGCATCGGCAGCTGCCATAGGGATAAACAGGGAGGAAAATAGTTAGTAATCATGACCTTCATTCCTTGTTCATCTTCCACCAGCACCCTATCATCCCTCCTCAATTTCTTGATTGTATTCTTTCTTTTCCTTTCCGAAGCATATGCCTGAAAGCAGCGAGTATTACGGTCCCCATTGACTAGCCAATTTGCATGCGCCCGTTTCCTCTAGACAAGGTCCTCTTATTCCTCTAATTTCTCCAATTTGAAACAAAGTGTTTCTCCCTCCTTACTTGACTTTCCGACAGTGGCAGTTTCCTGACCTCTTCCAGCTCGTGTTTAATCTTTTTAATTCTCTTACTAAGATCGCCAAGGACCTCCCGACTCCACGTATCGAGTGCTCTGATCATTGTTTGTAGTTTCTCCTTTACTTCCGGCCCCTGTGCTCCCTCCCAGGCTTCCTGTACTACTCCATCGCACCCCTCCTCTAGCAACCATCTTGCCTCAAATCGCAACAGCCGCTGGCCACTAGCAGCCCTCTGAACTCTTGGGTTGCCATCTCTCATCAGCACCACAGGTCGGTGGTCTGAATGATGGGGGTCCCCGTTCACAATCTTATAAGCTGGAAAACGTTGACACCACTCCGGTGTGGCCACCCGGTCCAAACGCTCACGAATATACCCATCAACACGGTAATTTTTATTTCTCCAAGTAAAAACATCTCCCTCGAAACCGAGGTCATGAAGATTACAAAAGTCTAGGGAATCTCAAAAATTTTGCATGTATCTATGAGCATGTGGTACACCGCCTTGCTTCTCATGACTAAAGAGAATTACATTAAAGTCACCCATACAAACCCATGGGATATTTATCTGGTGCTGGAGTGTACGAAGAAGCCGCCAAGTGTCAACCTTCCTCTCCATGTGCGACTCCCCATAGATGCCCGTCAAGCGCCACTTGCAACCATCTTCCTCCTCCACTATTGCATCAATGCGCATTCTTCCCATCCACCTAACTGTCACATTTATTCCTCTCTTCCACAATAGAGCCAAACCACCACTTTTGCCATCATTATTCCTCATTTCCATATTATGTAAACCTAGCATATCACGAAAATTTCCCATCATCCTCCTATCCAACCTTGTTTCAGACAAGAAGAGGATGTCGGGGTCCTCCTTCTTCTGGAGATCCAGAAGACCACGAACTTGAAGGAAATATGCCCTAGAGGCAATAATAAAGTTGTTATTTAATTTTTCCTTATATCATGATAAATGTTTATTATTCATGCTAGAATACTATTAATTGGAAACTTGATACTTGCGTGGATACATAGACACAACACAGTGTCCCTAGTAAGCCTCTAGTAGACTAGCTCGTTAATCAAAGATGGTTAAGTTTCCTATCCATAGACATGTGTTGTCATTTGATGAACGGGATCACATCATTAGGAGAATGATGTCATGGACAAGACCCATCCGTGAGCTTAGCATAATGATCGTTAAGTTTTATTGCTATTGCTTTCTTCATGACTTATAAATATTCCTCTGACTATGAGATTATGCAACTCCCGAATACCAGAGGAACACCTTGTGTGCTATCAAACATCACAACGTAACTGGGTGATTATAAAGATGCTCTATAGGTGTCTCCGAAGGTGTTTGTTGGGTTCGCATAGATCAAGATTAGGATTTGTCACTCCGAGTATCGGAGAGGTATCTCTGGGCCCTCTCGGTACTACACATCACTATAAGCCTTGCAAGCAATGTGACTAATGAGTTAGTTACGGGATGATGCATTACGGAACGAGTAAAGAGGCTTGCTGGTAACGAGATTGAACTAGGTATGAGGATACCGACGATCGAATCTCGGGCAAGTAACATACCGATGACAAAGGGAATAATGTATGTTGTCATAAGGTTTGACCGCTAAAGATATTCATAGAATGTGTAGGAACCAATATGGGCATCCAGGTTCTGCTATTGGTTATTGACCAGAGAGCTGTCTCGGTCATGTCTACATAGTTCTCAAACCCGTAGGGTCTGCACGCTTAACGTTCGTTGACGATATAGTATTATATGAGTTATGTATGTTGGTAACCGAATGTTGTTCGGAGTCCCTGATGAGATCGTGGACATGACGAGGAGCTCCGGAATGGTCCGGAGGTAAAGATTGGTATATGGGATAGTAGTGTTTGATCTCCGAAAGGGTTCCGGAATTCAGCGAAAGGGGTTCCGGATGTCTCCCGAAGTGTTTGGGCACGAGAACACTTTATTTGGGCCAAAGGGGAAAGTCCACGAGGCTTTCGGAAAGTGCAAAAGGAAGTTTTGCGGAGACCAGAGGCTAGACGCTAGGAACCCTGGTGTCTAGGGGGTAGACGCCAGGAACGCTGGCGTCTAGCCCTGGAGTCTGAGTAGGACTCTTGCCTTTCGGGCAAAACCGACTTTGAGGAGGCTTTTACTCCAAGTTTCGACCCCAAGGCTCAACATATCAATAGAGGGGCAGGGCTAGCACCAAATAGACATCAAGATTCACCAAGTCGTGTGCCAGCAACCCCGTCCCCTCTAGTTTGTCCTCCGTCATAGTTTTCGTAGTGCTTAGGCGAAGCCCTGGAAGATTGTTCTTCACCAACACCTTCACCACGCCGTCATGCTGCCGGAACTCATCTACTACTTCGCCCGTCTTGCTGGATCAAGAAGGCGAGGACGTCATCAAGCTGAACATGTGCTAAACGTGGAGGTGCCGTACGTTCGGTACTTGATCAGGATGGATCGTGAAGGTGTACGACTACTGTTGCAAATATGCCCTAGAGGCAATAATAAAAGCATTATTATTATATTTCCCTGTTCATGATAATTGTCTTTTATCCGGAAATCGTAATACATGTGTGAATACATAGACACCAACATGTCCCTAGTAAGCCTCTAGTTGACTAGCTCGTTGATCAACAGATAGTCATGGTTTCCTGACTATGGACATAGGATGTCATTGATAAGGAGATCACATCATTAGGAGAATGATGTGATGGACAAGACCCAATCCTAAGCATAAGCACAAAGATCGTATAATTCGTTTGCTAGAGCTTTTCCAATGTCAAGTATCTTTTCCTTAGACCATGAGATCGTGTGACTCCCGGATACCGTAGGAGTGCTTTGGGTATGCCAAACGTCACAACGTAACTGGGTGACTATAAAGGTATACTACGGGTATCTCTGAAAGTGTCTGTTGGGTAGACACGGATCGAGACTGGGATTTGTCACTCCGTATGACGGAGAGGTATCACCGGGCCCACTCAGTAATGCATCATCATAATGAGCTCAATGTGATCAAAGTGTTTGATCACGGGATCATGCATTACGGTACGAGTAAAGTGACTTGCCGGTAACGAGATTGAACGAGGTATTGGGATACCGACGATCGCATCTCGGGCAAGTAAATTACCGATTGACAAAGGGAATTGAATACGGGATTGATTGAATCCTTGACATCGTGGTTCATCCGATGAGATCATCGAGGAGTATGTGGGAGCCAACATGGGTATCCAGATCCCGCTGTTGGTTATTGGCCAGAGAGGTGTCTCAGTCATGTCTGCATGTCTCCCGAACTCGTAGGGTCTACACACTTAAGGTTCGGCGACGCTAGGGTTGTAGAGATATGAGTATGCAGTAATCCAAAAGTTGTTCGGAGTCCCGGATGAGATCCCGGACGTCACGAGGAGTTCCAGATTGGTCGGAAGGTGAAGAATTATATATAGGAAGTGCAGTTTCGGCCGTCGGGAGTGATTCAGGGGTCACCGGTATTGTACCGGGACCACCAAATTGGTCCCGGGGGTCCACCGGGTGGGGCCACCCATCCCGGAGGGCCCCATGGGCTGAAGTGGGAGGGGTAACCAGCCCTTAGTGGGCTGGTGTGCCCCCCTAGGCCCACCCCCTGTGCCTAGGGTTGGAACCCTAGGGTGGGGGGGCGCCCCACTTGCCTTGGGGGGTACTCCACCCCCCCTGGCCGCCGCACCCCTGGAGATGGGATCTCCAGGGCCGGCGCCCCCCAGGGGGCCTATATAAAGGGGGGAGGGAGGGGCAGCCGCACCCTTGATCCCTGGCGCCTCCCTCTCCCCTGTCACACCTCTCCCTCTCGCGCAGACGCTCGGCGAAGCCCTGCTGCACGTGACAACTGCATCCACCACCACGCCGTCGTGCTGCTGGATCTCCATCAACCTCTCCTTCCCCCATGCTGGATCAAGAAGGAGGAGACGTCATCCGCTCCATACGTGTGTTGAACGCGGAGGTGTCGTCCGTTCGGCACTCGGTCATCGGTGATTTGCATCACAGCGAGTACGACTCCATCATCCACGTTCTAGTGAACGCTTCCGCTCGCGATCTACAAAGGTATGTAGATGCATCTGAATACTCGTTGCTAGATGAACTCATAGATGGATCTTGGTGAAACCGTAGGAAAATTTTTGTTTTCTGCAACGTTCCCCAACAGTGGCATCATGAGCTAGGTCTATGCGTAGTTCCTTTTGCACGAGTAGAACACAATTGTTGTGGGCGTAGATGTTGTCAACTTTCTTACCGCTACTAGTCTTATTTTGCTTCATCGGTATTGTGGGATGAAGCGGCCCGGACCAACCTTACACGTACGCTTACGTGAGACCGGTTCCACCGACTGACATGCACTAGTTGCATAAGGTGGCTGGCGGGTGTCTGTCTCTCCCACTTTAGTTGGAGCGGATTCGACGAAAAGGGTCCTTATGAAGGGTAAATAGAAGTTGACAAATCACGTTGTGGCTTTTACGTAGGTAAGAAAACGTTCTTGCTAGAACCCTAATGCAACCACGTAAAACTTGCAACAACAATTAGAGGATGTCTAACTTGTTTTTGCAGCAACTGCTTTGTGATATGATATGGCCAAAGTTGTGATGAATGATGAATGATATATATATGTGATGTATGAGATCATGTTCATGTAATAGGAATCATGACTTGCATGTCGATGAGTATGACAACCGGCAGGAGCCATAGGAGTTGTCATTATTTTTTATAACCTGCGTGTCAATGGAAACGCCATGTAAATTACTTTACTTTATTGCTAAACGTGTTAGCCATAGTAGTAGAAGTAATAGTTGGCGAGCAAATTCATGGAGACACGATGATGGAGATCATGGTGTCATGCCAGTGACAAGATGATCATGGAGCCCCAAGATGGAGATCAAAGGAGCTATGTGATATTGGCCATATCATGTCACTGTTATTATTTGATTGCATGTGATGTTTATCATGTTTTGCATCTTGTTTACTTAGAATGACGGTAGTAAATAATATGATCCCTCATAATAAATTTCAAGAAAGTGTTCCCCCTAACTGTGCACCGTTGCGACAGTTCGTTGTTTCGAAGCACCACGTGATGATCGGGTGTGATAGATTCCAACGTTCACATACAACGGGTGGAAGACAGATTTACACATGCAAACACTTAGGTTGACTTGACGAGCCTAGCATGTACAGACATGGCCTCGAAACACAAGAGACTGAAAGGTCGAACATGAGCCGTATGGAAGATACGATCAACATGGAGATGTTCACCGATGATGACTAGTCCGTCTCACGTGATGATCGGACACGGCCTAGTCGAGTCGGATCATGTTACACTTAGATGACTAGAGGGATGTCTAATCTGAGTGGGAGTTCATTAAATAATCTGATTAGATGAACTTAATTATCATGAACATAGTCTAAATAAACTTTGCAATATGTCTTGTAGATCAAATGGCCCAAGCTAATGTCAACATGAACTTCAACGCGTTCCTAGAGAAAACCAAGCTGAAAGATGATGGCAGCAACTATACGGACTGGGTACGGAACCGGAGGATCATCCTCATAGCTGCCAGGAAACAATATGTCCTAGAAGCACCACTAGGTGAAGCACCCATCCCAGAGAACCAAGACATTATGAATGCTTGGCAGCAGCGTGCTGATGATTACTCCCTCGTTCAGTGCGGCATGCTTTACAGCTTAGAACCGGGGCTCCAAAAGCGTTTTGAGCATCACGGAGCATATGAGATGTTCGAGGAGCTGAAACTGGTTTTCCAAGCTCATGCCCGGGTCGAGAGATATGAAGTCTCCGACAAGTTCTACAATTGTAAGATGGAGGAAAATAGTTCTGTCAGTGAACACATACTCAAAATGTCTGGGTTGCACAACCGCTTGACTCAGTTGGAGATTAACCTCCCAGACGAGGCGGTCATTGACAGAATCCTTCAGTCGCTCCCACCTAGCTACAAGAGCTTTGTGATGAACTACAATATGCAGGGGATGGTAAAGACCATTCTTGAGGTATTTGCTATGCTGAAATCAGCAGAGGTTGAAATCAAAAAGGAACATCAAGTGTTGATGGTCAATAAAACCACTAAGTTCAAGAAAAGCAAGGGTAAGAATAACTTCAAGAAGGACGGCAAGGATGTTGCCGCGCCCGGTAAGCCAGTTGCCAGGAAGAAGTCAAAGCATGGACCCAAGCCAGAGACTAAGTGCTTTTATTGCAAAGGGAAGGGTCACTAGAAGCAAAACTGCCCCAAATACTTAGCGGACAAGAAGGCCGACAACACTAAAGGTATATGTGATATACATGTAATTGATGTGTACCTTACCAGTGCTCGTAGTAGCTCCTGGGTATTTGATACCGGTGCCGTTGCTCATATTTGTAACTCAAAACAGGAGCTGCGGAATAAGCGGAGACTGGCGAAGGACGAGGTGACGATGCGCGTCGGGAATGGTTCCAAGGTCGATGTGATCGCCGTTGGCACGCTACGTCTACATTTACCTACGGGATTAGTTTTAAACCTCAATAATTGTTATTTAGTGCCAAGTTTGAGCATGAACATTGTATCTGGATCTCGTTTAATGCGAGATGGCTACTCATTTAAATCCGAGAATAATGGTTGTTCTATTTATATGAGTGATATGTTTTATGGTCATGCTCCGATGGTCAATGGTTTATTCTTAATGAATCTCGTGCGTGATAATACAGATATTCATAGTGTGAATACCAAAAGGTGTAAAGTTGATAACGATAGTCCCACATACTTGTGGCACTGCCGCCTTGGTCACATTGGTGTCAAGCGCATGAAGAAGCTCCATGCTGATGGACTTTTAGAGTCTCTCGATTATGAATCATTTGACACATGCGAACCATGCCTCATGGGCAAAATGACCAAGACTCCGTTCTCCGGAACAATGGAGCGAGCAACCAACTTATTGGAAATCATACATGCTGATGTGTGCGGTCCAATGAGTGTTGAGGCCCGCGGAGGATATCGTTATGTTCTCACTCTCACGGATGACTTGAGTAGATATGGGTATGTCTACTTGATGAAACACAAGTCTGAGACCTTTGAAAAGTTCATGGAATTTCAGAATGAGGTAGAGAATCAACGTGACCGAAAAATAGAGTTCTTATGATCAGATCGTGGAGGAGAATATTTAAGTCACGAATTTGGCACACACTTAAGGAAATGTGGAATCGTTTCACAACTCACGCCGCCTGGAACACCTCAACGTAATGTTGTGCCCGAACGTCGTAATCGCACTCTATTGGATATGGTGCGGTCTATGATGTCTCTTACAGATTTACCGCTATCATTTTGGGGATACGCTCTAGAGACAGCCGCGTTCACTTCAAATAGGGCACCGTCTAAATCCGTTGAGACGACACCGTATGAATTATGGTTTGGGAAGAAACCTAAGCTGTCGTTTCTAAAAGTTTGGGGATGCGATGCTTATGTCAAGAAACTTCAACCTGAAAAGCTCGAACCTATGTCGAAAAAATGCGTCTTCATAGGATACCCCAAGGAAACCATTGGGTATACCTTCTACCTAAGATCCGAAGGCAAGATCTTTGTTGCCAAGAACGGATCCTTTCTGGAGAAAGAGTTTCTCTCGAAAGAAGTAAGTGGGAGGAAAGTGGAACTTGATGAAGTATTACCTCTTGAACCGGAAAGTAGCGCAGCTCAAGAAAATGTTTCTGTGGTGCCTCCACCGGTTAGAGAGGAGGTTAATGATGATGATCATGAAACTACGGATCAAGTTACTAATGAACTTCGTAGGTCCACAAGGACACGTTCCGCACCAGAGTGGTACGGCAACCCTGTCCTAGAAATCATGTTGTTAGACAACGGTGAACCTTCGAACTATGAAGAAGCGATGGCGGGCCCAGATTCCAACAAATGGCTAGAAGCCATGCAATCCGAGATAGGATCCATGTATGAAAACAAAGTATGGACTTTGACAGACTTGCCGGATGATCGGCGAGCGATAGAAAACAAATGGATCTTTAAGATGAAGACGGACGCAGATGGTAATGTTACCATCTATAAAGCTCTACTTGTCGCTAAGGGTTATCGGCAAGTTCAAGGGGTTGACTACGATGAGACTTTCTCTCCCGTAGCGAAGTTGAAGTCCGTCCGAATCATGTTAGCAATTGCCGCATACTATGATTATGAGATATGGCAAATGGACGTCAAAACGGCATTCCTTAACGGTTATCTTAAGGAAGAACTGTATATGATGCAGCCGGAAGGTTTTGTCGACCCTAAGAATGCTAACAAGGTATGCAAGCTCCAGCGATCCATTTATGGGCTGGTGCAAGCATCTCGGAGTTGGAACATTCGCTTTGATGAGATGATCAAAGCGTTTGGGTTTACGCAGACTTATGGAGAAGCCTGTGTTTACAAGAAAGTGAGTGGGAGCTCTGTAGCATTTCTCATATTATATGTAGATGACATACTTTTGATGGGAAATGATATAGAACTTTTGAACAGCATTAAGGCCTATTTGAATAAGAGTTTTTCAATGAAGGACCTTGGAGAAGCTGCTTATATATTAGGCATCAAGATCTATAGAGATAGATCAAGACGCCTCATAGGTCTTTCACAAAGCACATACCTTGAAAAGATATTGAAGAAGTTCAATATGGATCAGTCCAAGAAGGGGTTCTTGCCTGTGTTGCAAGGTGTGAAATTGAGCTCAGCTCAATGCCCGACCACGGCAGAAGATATAGAAGAGATGAGTATCATCCCCTATGCCTCGGCCATAGGGTCTATTATGTATGCCATGCTGTGTACCAGGCCTGATGTAAACCTTGCCGTAAGTTTGGTAGGAAGGTACCAAAGTAATCCCGGCAAGGAACACTGGACAGCGGTCAAGAATATCCTGAAGTACCTGAAAAGGACTAAGGACATGTTTCTCATTTATGGAGGTGACGAAGAGCTCGTCGTAAAGGGTTACGTCGATGCTAGCTTCGACACAGATCTGGATGACTCTAAGTCACAAACCGGATATGTGTATATGTTGAATGGTGGAGCAGTAAGCTGGTGCAGCTGCAAGCAGAGCATCGTGGCCGGATCTACATGTGAAGCGGAGTACATGGCAGCCTCGGAGGCAGCGCATGAAGCAATTTGGGTGAAGGAGTTCATCACCGACCTAGGAGTCATACCCAATGCGTCGGGGCCAATCAAACTCTTCTCTGACAACACTGGAGCTATTGCTCTTGCCAAGGAGCCCAGGTTTCACAAGAAGACCAGGCACATCACGCGTCGTTTCAACTCCATTCGTGAAAATGTTCAAGATAGAGACATAGAAATTTGTAAAGTGCATATGGATCTGAATGTCGCAAATCCGTTGACTAAACCTCTCCCTAGAGCAAAACATGATCAACACCAGAACTCTATGGGTGTTAGATTCATCACAATGTAACTAGATTATTGACTCTAGTGCAAGTGGGAGACTGTTGGAAATATGCCCTAGAGGCAATAATAAAAGCATAATTATTATATTTGCTTGTTCATGATAATTGTCTTTTATTCATGCTATAATTGTGTTATCCGGAAATCGTAATACATGTGTGAATACATAGACACCAACATGTCCCTAGTAAGCCTCTAGTTGACTAGCTCGTTGATCAACAGATAGTCATGGTTTCCTGACTATGGACATAGGATGTCATTGATAACGAGATCACATCATTAGGAGAATGATGTGATGGACAAGACCCAATCCTAAGCATAAGCACAAAGATCGTATAATTCGTTTGCTAGAGCTTTTCCAATGTCAAGTATCTTTTCCTTATACCATGAGATCGTGTGACTCCCGGATACCGTAGGAGTGCTTTGGGTATGCCAAACGTCACAACGTAACTGGGTGACTATAAAGGTATACTACGGGTATCTCCGAAAGTGTCTGTTGGGTTGACACGGATCGAGACTCAGATTTGTCACTCCGTATGACGGAGAGGTATCACCGGGCCCACTCAGTAATGCATCATCATAATGAGCTCAATGTGATCAAAGTGTTTGATCACGGGATCATGCATTACGGTACGAGTAAAGTGACTTTCCGGTAACGAGATTGAACGAGGTATTGGGATACCGAGGATCGCATCTCGGGCAAGTAAAATACCGATTGACAAAGGGAATTGAATACGGGATTGATTGAATCCTTGACATCGTGGTTCATCCGATGAGATCATCGAGGAGTATCTGGGAGCCAACATGGGTATCCAGATCCCGCTGTTGGTTATTGGCCAGAGAGGTGTCTCGGTCATGTCTGCATGTCTCCCAAACCCGTAGGGTCTACACACTTAAGGTTCGGTGATGCTAGGGTTGTAGAGATATGAGTATGCAGTAATCCGAAAGTTGTTCGGAGTCCCGGATGAGATCACGGACGTCACGAGGAGTTCCGGATTGGTCCGGAGGTGACAAATTATATATAGAAAGTGCAGTTTCGGCCGTCGGGAGTGATTCGGGGGTCACCGGTATTGTACCGGGACCACCAAATGGGTCCCGGGGGTCCACCGGGTGGGGCCACCCATCCCGGAGGGCCCCATGGGCTGAAGTGGGAGGGGGAACCAGCCCTTAGTGGGCTGGTGCGCCCCCCTAGGCCCACCCGCTGCGCCTAGGGTTGGAACCCTAGGGTGGGGGGGCGCCCCACTTGCCTTGGGGGGTACTCCACCCCCCTGGCTGCCGCCCCCCTGGAGATGGGATCTCCAGGGCCGGCGCCCCCCCCAGGGGGCCTACATAAAGGGGGGAGGGAGGGGCAGCCGCACCCTTGATCCCTAGTGCCTCCCTCTCCCCTGTCACACCTCTCCCTCTCGCGCAGACGCTCGGCGAAGCCCTGCTGCACGTGACAACTGCATCCACCACCACGCCGTCGTGCTGCTGGATCTCCATCAACCTCTCCTTCCCCTTGCTGGATCAAGAAGGAGGAGACGTCATCCGCTCCGTACGTGTGTTGAACGCGGAGGTGCCGTCCGTTCGGCACTCGGTCATCGGTGATTTGCATCACGGCGAGTACGACTCCATCATCCACGTTCTAGTGAACGCTTCCGCTCGCGATCTACAAAGGTATGTAGATGCATCTGAATACTCGTTGCTAGATGAACTCATAGATGGATCTTGGTGAAACCGTAGGAAAATTTTTGTTTTCTGCAACGTTCCTCAACAACTACATCAACCGCGTTGATAAACGCTTCCGCTTTGCGATCTTCAAGGGTATGAAGATGCTCTCCCCTTCTCGTTGCTATGCATCTCCTAGATAGATCTTGCGTGAGTGTAGGAAAATTTCGAAATTGCATGCTACGTTCCCCAACAGTGGTATCAGAGCCAGGTCTATGCGTAGATGATATGCACGAGTAGAACACAAAGTGTTTTGGGCGCTGATCGTCATACTGCTTACCACCAATGTTTTATTTTGATTCGGCGGTATTTTTGGATGAAGCCGCCCGGACCAATATTACATGACCACGTTCATGAGACCGGTTCCACCGACAGACATGCAACTAGTATTGCATAAAGGTGGCTGGCGGGTGTCTGTTTCTCCTACTTTAGTTGAATCGAATTTGACTTTGGCCGGTCCTTGTTGAAAGTTAAAACAGCAAACTTGATAAATCACCGTTGTGGTTTCGTGCGTAGGTAAGAACGGTTCTTGCTAGAAGCCCGTGGCAGCCACATAAAACTTGCAACAACAAAGTAGAGGACGTCTAACTTGTTTTTTGCAGGGTATGTGATGTGATATGGTCAAGACATGATGTGATATACGTTGTTGTATGAGATGATCATGTTTTGTAAGTTATCGGCAACCGGCAGGAGCCTTATGGTTGTCTCTTTATTGTATGAAATGCAAACGCCATGTAATTGCTTTATTTTATCACTATGCGTTAGCAATAGTTGTAGAAGCAATAGTTGGCAAGGCGACCACGACGCTACGATGGAGATCAAGGTGTCAAACCGGTGATGATGGACATCATGACGGTGCTTTGGAGATGGAGATCAAAGGCACAAAATGATGATGGCCATATCATGTCACCTATTTTGATTGCATGTGATGTTTATCTTTTATTCATCTTATTTTGCTTAGTACGGCGGTAGCATTATAAGATGATCTCTTAACTAAATTTCAAGGTATAAGTGTTCTCCCTGAATATGCACCGTTCCGAAAGTTCTTTGTGTTGAGACACCACGCGATGATCATGTGTGATAGGCTCTACGTTCACATACAACGGGTGCAAGACAGATTTGCACATGTGGAATACTCGGGTTAAACATGACGAGCCTAGCATGTACAAACATGGCCTCGGAACACTTGAGACCGAAAGGTCGAACGTGAATCATATAGTAGATATGATCAACATAGAGATATTCACCATTGAAGGCTACTCCATCTCACGTGATGATCGGACATGGTTTAGTTGATTTGGATCACGTGATCATTAAGATGACTCGAGGGATGTCTATGTAAGTGGGAGTTCTTAAGTAATATGATTAATTGAACTTTAATTTATCATGAACTTAGTCCTGATAGTATTTGCACATTATGTTGTAGATCAATAGCTCGCGTTGTAGCTCCCCGTTTATTTTTGATATGTTCCTAGAGAAAAGTAAGTTGATAGTAGAAATGATGCGGACTGGGTCCATGATCTGAGGATTATCCTCATTGCTGCACAGAAGAATTATGTCCTTGATGCATTGCTAGGTGATGGACCTATTGCAGGAGCGAATGCAGACGTTGTGAACGTTTGACAAGCTCGATACGATGACTACTTGATAGTTTAGTGCGCCATGCTTTACGGCTTAGAACCGGGACTTCAAAAATGTTTTGAACGCCACGGAGCATATGAGATGTTCCAAGAGCAGAAATTGGTATTTCAAACTCGTGCCCGTGTCGAGAGGTATGAGACCTTTGACAAAGTACTTTGCCTACAAGATGGAGGAGAATAGTTCAGCCAGTGAGCATGTACTCAGAATGTCTGGGCACTACAATCACTTGAATCAAGTGGGAGTTAATCTTCCAGATAAGATAGTGATTGACAAAGTTCTCTAGTCACTATCAGCAAGTTACTAGAACTTCGTGATAAACTATAATATGCAAGGGATGACAAAAATGATTCCTGAGCTCTTCATGATGCTGAAATCAACGAAGGTAGAAATAAAAAAGGAGCATCAAATGCTGATGGTTAACAATACCACTAGTTTCAAGAAAAAGGGCAAAGGGAAAGAAAGGGAACTTCAAGAAGAATGGCAAGCAAGTTGCCACTCCCGTGAAGAAGCCCAAATCTGGACCTAAGCCTGAAACTGTATGCTTCTACTGCAAAGAGAATGGTCATTGGAAGCGGAACTGCCCCAAATACTTGGCGGATAAGAAGGATGGCAAATTGAACAAAGGTATATTTGATATACATGTTATTGATGTGTACTTAGTAGTGTTCATAGCAGCCCATGGGTATTTGATATCGGTTCAGTTGCTAAGATTAGTAACTTGAAACATGAGTTGCAAAATGAACAGAGACTAGTTAAGGGCGAGGTGAAAATGTGTGTTGGAAGTGACTCCAAGGTTGATAAGATCACCATCGCATACTCCCTCTACCTTCGGGATTTGTGTTGAACCTAAATAAATGTTATGTGGTGTTTGCATTGAGCATGAATATGATTAGATCATGTTCATTGCAATACGCTTATTCATTTAAGTCAAAGAATAATTGTTATTCTATTTGCTTGAATAAAACCTTCTATGGTCATACACCCAATGTGAATGGTTTATTGAATCTCGATCATAGTAACACACGTATTCATAATATTGATGCCAAAAGATGCAAAGTTGATAATGATAGAGCTACATACTTGTGGCACTGCCATTTAGGTCATATTGGTGTAAAGCGCATGAAGAAACTCAATGCAGATGGACTTTTGGAATCATTTAATTATGAATCATTTGATACTTGCGAACCATGCCTCATGGGCAAGATGACTAAAACTCTATTGTCCGGAACAATGGAGCAAGCTGATGATTTATTGGATATAATACATATCGATGTATGCGGTCCGATGAGTGTTGAGGTACGCGGCGGGTATCGTTATTTTCTGACCTTCACAGATGATTTGAGCAGATATAGGTATATCTACTTAATGAAACACAAGTCTGAAACATTTGAAAAGTTCAAAGAATTTCAGAGTGAAGTGGAGAATCATCGTAACAAGAAAATAATGTTTGTATGATCTGTCGCGGAGGCGAATATTTGAGTTACGAGTTTGGCCTTCATTTAAAACAATGTGGAATAGTTTCACAACTCATGCCACCTGGAACACCATAGCATAATGTTGTGTCTGAATGTCCTAACCGTACTTTATTAGATATGGTGCGATCTATGATGTCTCTTACCGATTTACCACTATCGTTTTGGGGTTATGCATTAGAGACAGCTACATTCATGTTAAATAGGGCACCGTCTAAATATGTTGAGAAGACACCGTATGAACTATGGTTGGCAAAAAAACCTAAGATGTCGTTTATTAAAGTTTGGGGTTGCGACACTTATGTCAAAAGGCTTCAGCCTGATAATCTCAAACCCAAATCGGAGAAGTGCGTCCTCATAGGATACCCTAAAGAAAAAATTAGGTACACCTTCTATCACAGATCCGAAGGCAAAATCTTTGTTGCTAAGAATGGATCCTTTCTAGAGAAGGAGTTTCTCTCGAAAGAAGTGAGTGGGAGGAAAGTAGAACTTGATGAGGTAATTGTACCTTCTCTCAAATTGGAAAATGGTTCATCATAGAAATCAGTTCCAGTGATGCCTACACCTATTAGTGAGGAAGTTAATGATGATGATCATGAAACTTCAGATCAAGTTACTACCGAACCTCGTAGGTCAACCAGAGTACGGTCCGCACCAGAGTGGTATGGTAATCCTATTCTAGAAGTCATGTTACTAGACCATGACGAACCTACGAACTATGAGGAAGCGATGATGAGCCCAGATTCCACAAAATGGCTTGAGGCCATGAAATCTGACCCGGTCATCGGCAAGCCATTGAGAATAAATGGATCTTCAAGAAAAAGACTGACACTGACGGTAATGTTACTGCCTACAAAGCTCGACTTGTTGCAAAAGGTTTTCGACAAGTTCAAGGAGTTGACTACGATAAGACATTCTCACCCATAGCAATGCTTAAGTCTGTCCGAATCATGTTAGCAATTGCCGCATTTTATAATTATGAAATTTGGCAAATGGATGTAAAAACCGCATTCCTTAATGGATTTCTTAAAGAAGAGTTTTGAATGATGCAACCAGAAGGTTTTGTTCGCCCTAAAGGTGCGGACAAAGTGTGCAAGCTCCAGCGATCCATCTATGGACTGGTGCAAGCATCCCGGAGTTGGAATATACGCTTTGATGAGGTGATCAAAGCATATAGTTTTATACAGACTTGAGATGAAGCCTGTATTTACAAGAAAGTGACTGGGAGCACTACAGACTTTCTGATAAGTATATGTGAATGGCATATTATTGATTGGAAAGGATGTAGAATTTTCTTGAAAGCATAAAGGAGTGTTTGAAAGGAGTTTTTCAAAGAAAGACCTTAGTGAAGCTACTTACATATTGAGCATTAAGATCTATAGAGATAGATCAAGATGATTGATAAGATTTTTCAATGAGTACATACCTTGACAATATTTTGAAGTAGTTCAAAATGGAACAGTCAAAGAAGGAGTTCTTGTCTGTATTGTGATAATCCCCAAGTGCAAGGAATCATCGTAGCACTTTCCAAAGATGGAAGTGATAAGTATGGAGTGTCGAACCCACAAGGAGCCAAAGGTAAGATCAATATTCTCTCAAGCCCTATCTGCCACTGATACGACTCTACGTGCACCGAACGTTTGCTTCCAACTAGCAACGAGAAATAAAACTATGTTGTGGGTATGAAGAGGATAACTTTGCATGGTATCGGAGAGCTAAAACATAAAAGTAGGTGTTGTTATCATAAAGTTAGAACATATTACTTAGTATTATTAATAGCGAGTGTGGAATAATGGTGGATCGGTGTGCGGAATTGTCCTAGGCAATTGTTAACAAGACCGATAATCACTATTGCAGTTTCATATGAGGGAGAGGCATAAGCTAACATACTTTATCTACTTGGATCATATGCACTTATGATTGGAACTCTAGCAAGCATCCGCAACTACTAAAGATCATTAAGGTAAAACCCAACCATAGCATTAAAGCATCAAGTCCTCTTTATTCCCATACGCGACAATCCCTCTTACTCGGGTTTGTGCTTCTGTTCACTCACCAACCCACTATAAGCGAATCATGAACGTATTGCAACACCCTACAGTGGGAACCCCTCACGCTTGCGCGACACGGAGGGCACCATAGGACAGCACCAAAGTAAAACATACAACTCATACCAATCTAGATCATCAATCAAGCCAAAGACAAAAGATATCTACTCAAAACGTCATAGGATGTCAACACATCATTGGATCATAAAATGTGGCATAAAGCACCGTGTTCAAGTAGGGGATTATAGCAGGGTGCGGGAGAGTGGACCGTGTAAAAGAGATGAGGATGGTGATGATGATGGTGATGTTGATGAAGACGATCACTGTGGCGATGATTCCCCTCCTGATGGCACTCTGGCACCACCGGAAGAGAGGAGGAGAGGTTCTCCCCCTTGTGCTTCTTCCTCCATGGCCTCCACCTTCTGGTCCTTGGCCTTCATGGTGATGAAGACCCCTCCGGGATACTCCTCCATGGCCTTCGGTGATGATGCCCCCCTCCGGCAGGGTGCCGGAGAGGGCCTAGATTGATTTCTCGTGGCTACAGAGGCTTGCGGCGGCAGAACTTCTGATCCAATCTCTGTTCTGGAATTTTTAGGTCACGAGAGTATATATGGGTGCAAGAGGTACGTTGGTGGACTTCCAGGCTGACCACGAGGTAGGGGGCGCGCCCCCACCCTCGTGGGCAGCCCGGGACTCCCCTGGTGAGCTTTCGGTACTCCATGGGCTTCTTCTGGTCCAAAAACAGGTTCCGTGGAGTTTCATGTCTTTTGGACTCCGTTTGATATTCCTTTTCCTCGAAACACTGAAATAGACAAAAAATAGCAATTCTGGGCTGGGCCTCCGGCTAATAGGTTAGTCCCAAAAGTATCATAAAAGTGGAAAATAAAGCCCAAGATAGTCCAAAACAGTAGATAATATAGCATGGAGCGATCAAAAATTATAGATACGTTGGAGACGTATCAGGCATCCCCAAGCTTAATTCCTGCTCGTCCTCGAGTAGGTAAATGATAAAAAAAGATAATTTTTGATGTGGAATGCTAGTAAGTGCTTAAGTTTGATCAATGATAATTCCAATCACTTTTTCTAGCATCATTACATATCATAACAGTAGTTCATCTCATAAAACTTTTCATGATCAAGTAACAAGCAATTCATAAGTTTAAAGTATGGATCATAAACTTTCTTGAAAACTAACAAACGATTTTCTCAGTCATCAAACAATTGCAATTCATCCTATTTTCAGGAAGAGTCTATGTCAGAGCTTTGATTCAGCAAACTTCACATACTCAACTATCATTTAATCTTTCACAATTGCTAACACTCACGCAATACTTGTGGTTATGGAGTTTTAATCGGACACAGAGAAAGATAGGGGCTTATAGTTTTGCCCCACAACCTTTTACCTCAAGGGTAATGTCAACGCTAATAACTCATGCTCCCCTACATCCAATTATATATATATATATATATATATATATATATATATATATATATATATATATATATATATCATGTTCTTTCCAACTTTCCAACATGCTGGGCTTGCCAAAGGATAAAATGAAAAAGGAAACGTGAAGATCACTGTGACTCTTGCATAAGGTAGAAGATAATAATAAAAGATAGGCCCTTCGCAGAGGAAAGCAGAGGTTGTCATGCGCTTTTATGGTTGGATGCATAAAATCTCAATGTGAAAGAACGTCACTTTATATTGCCCCTTGTGATATGAACCTTTATTATGCAGTCCGTCGCTTTTATTACTTCCACATCACAAGATCGTACAAAGTTTATTTCTCCCACACCAATCAATCATACATATTTAGAGCAATTTTTATTGCTTTGCACCGATGACAACTTACTTGAAGGATCTTACTCAATCCATAGGTACATATGGTGGACTCTCATGGCAAAACTGGTTTAAGGATTTGGAAGCACAAGTAGTATCTCTACTTGGAAAGGCAAGCTCAACACATTAGAGGATCCATGACAATATACTTTATCTCAGATATAAGAAAACATATCTCATTACGTTGTCTTCCTTGTCCAACATCAACTCTTTAGCATGTCATATTTTAATTAGTGCTCCCAATCATAAAAGATGTCAATAATAGTATATCTATATGTGAAACCTCTCTTCCTTCAATATTCTTTCATGAAATGTTCAAGTGACCAATTCTACGTTTGCTAACTTTCAATAAATTTACTACATATACTTATTATGTGTGAAGTCATTACTCCCCATGTTATAAGCATGTGAGACATATGTAAATTCAGATTTATGACATTAAATTTATTCAACCCTTTACTCATAGGATATACATGAAGCTCATGAGCAAATGACAAACTACTCCAAAAGATATGACTGAAGAACGCTGAGTAGTCAAGTAATTAACTAGCCATGGGAGGATTCTTTTCATTTAGTATTTCAGATCCAATGATTTTATTCAAACAGCAAGTAAAACTGAAAACACGCTCCAAGCAAAACATATATCATGTGACGAATAAAAATATAGCTCCGAGTAAAGTATACCGATAGTTTTGAAGACGAAAGAGGGGATGCCTTCCGGGGCATCCCCAAGCTTAGGCGCTTGAGTCTTCCTTGAATATTACCTTGGGGTGCCTTGGGAATCCTGAAGCTTAGGGTGCTTCCACTCCTTATTCTCCTTATATCGATATCTCACCCAAAACTTGAAAACTTCAATCACACAAAACTTAGCCAAACTTCGTGACATTGGTTACTATGATAAAGAGCAAACCATTCACTTTGGTACTGACAAAGACAAGGTTCATGATTGTTTTCACACAATGCCTACTGTAGCATATCATTTCTACAATTTATATTGAAGAATATAAGCCATAGAAACTAGAAAACAAGCAAACTATGCAAGGAAAACAGAATCTTTCAGAAACAGAACAGTCTGTAATGATCTGAACAATAACCATACTTCTGCTACTCCAAAAATTATGAAATAAATTGGCGGACGTGAGGAATTTGTCTATTAATCTTCTTCAAAAAGAATCAACTCAAAATCACTCTTCTATAAAAAATGACATCTATTCTCGTGAGCGCAAAGTTTCTGTTTTTTATAGCAAGATCACATTAACTTTCACCCAAGTCTTCCCAAAGGTCTTACTTGGCACTTTATTGAAACAAAAGCTATAAAACATGATTACTACAGTAAGTTAATCATGTTGACACACAAAAACAGTAAAGATAAATATTGGGTTGTCTCCCAACAAGAGCTTTTCTTTAATGCTTTTTAGCTAGGCATGATGATTTCAACGATGCTCACATAAAAGGTAGGAATTGAAGCACAAAGAGAGCATCTTGAAGAATATGACTAGCACATTTAAATCTAACATACTTCCTATGCCTAGGGATTTTGTGAGCACACAATTTATAAGAACAACAATCAACTAGCATAGGAAGGCAAAACAAGTATAACTTCAAAACTTTAAGCACATAGGGAGGAAACTTGATATTAATACAACTCCTACAAGCATGTATTCCTCCCTCATAATAATTTTCAGAGGCATCATGGATAGCAACTTTGTTCTCATACTCAATTGGAACCTCTTCCGAAATAGTGGAATCATTACTAGCTAAAGTTGACACTCTTCCAAATCCACTTTCATAAATATCACACTAAGATTCAACATCCTCCAAAATAGTGGGATCACTAATTCCTAAAGTTGACACTCTTCCAACCAACTTTAATGATAGTAATATTCATAATACAAAAGATATAGGTGAAGTTCATGGAGCATTCTACAATTAACATAGACTAGCCAATATCCAAGCTCAAAATATATAAGTGAAGCACATGAAGCATTCTATAAAACCATACTCAAAAGATTTAAGTGAAGCACAAAGAGCAATTCTATAAGATCATACTTAAAAGATATAAGTGAAGCACATGAATTATTCTATAAATTGATGAAGGGACATCTCATGCTAGCATAGTTCTTGAAGAAAAAGAAAAACACAAAGGACACAAATCATGTGAACAAAACAAAAACCAAGGTATACCGATAATTGTTGAAGAAGAAAGATGGGATGCCCAACGGGGCATCCCTAAGCTTAGATGCTTGAGTATCCTTGGAATGTTTACTTGGGGTGCCTTGGGCATCCCCAAGCTTGAACTCTTTCCTCTCTTTATTCTTCTCAAATTGATAGCTCCTCGACCTTAGAACACTTCATCCACACAAAACTTTAACAAAAACTTGTGAGATCCGTTAGTGTAATAAAGCAAATCACTACCTTTAGGTACTGTAATTAACTCATTATTTATTTGTATGGGTGTTAAACCTACTGTATTCCAAGTTCTCTATGGTTCATACCTCCCAATACTAGCCATAGATTCATCGAAATAAGCAAACAACACATGCAAAATAGAATCTGTTAAAAACAGAACAGTATGTAGTAATCTGGAAGTTTGGCGAACTTCTGTAACTCCTAAAATTATAAACTAAATTTTACAATTTGAAACATTTGTACAGAAGTAATGTGCAAAAGGAATTAGAACCATTTGACTTTCCAGTTAAAATTTTAAATTCATGCACTACAGCCAAAGTTTCTGTTTTTGTTCTAATCAGCCAAGAATCAGAACCATTTGTTGTTGTAGTAGCATGAGGAACGATGAACTAATCATATTTACAAAAACAAGAGAGGTCTAGTTCATACCAGCTTTTCTCATCTCAATCAGTCCATCATATATCATCATAATTGCCTTTCACTTGCACGACCGAACGGAGTGAATAATAATAAGAGTGCACGTGCATTGGACTAAGCTGGAATCTGCGAGCATTCAGTAAACAGGAGAAGACAAGGCAATATGGGCTCTTGGTTAAATCAACAATAATGCATATAAGAGCCACTTCAACAATTTAATCATGGTCTTCTCCTATCGACCCCCAAAGAAAAGAAAAGAATTAAAACTATTTACACGGGAAAGCTCCCAACAAGCAAAAGAAGAATGGGAAATATTTTTGGTTTTGTTTTTAATTATGACTACTACAGCAAGAAAAGTAAACTAACTAAAAGTTACTACTATTTATTTGGTTTTTCTTAAAGTTTAACAAACACACAAGAAGAAAGTAGGAAAATAAAATTAACTAGCATGGATATTACAGTGAAAAAGTATGAGCACCGACATCTAGCAATGAGTGTGCGCAAACATAAATGTAATGTCGGTGGGAAATACGTACTCCCTCATGCTTAGGCTTTTGGCCTAAGTTGGTTCATTGCCAGGGGTGGCCTGGCGGATACCCGTAGGTGTAGCTGGGGTCATATTGCAATGAAGAGGACTCTGACTGCCACTGGCTGGCAATCATATCCGGATCCCACTGGTAATTAGACTGTCGTGGAGGTTCAAACTGTGGTTCCGGCTCCGGGGCTGGTGTAGGGTTCCGGTAGGCTTGAATGGCCGCCCACGGAACGAGATATGGACCTTCAGATAAATTAAACAAGGAAGGAGCAGGCAAGGTAATAGTCTCAGGGTGATGTTTATGAAAGAACAATTTATATTTAAGCTCCCCTTCCCTATTCTTAACAATAAAATCATGCGCTAGCATACTCTTATAATCTAAATAAGCATTGGGAAACATTTTTTTTTTCTTTCTCATAGAGTCTAATCGGTATGTTAAAATGTGTAGCTATGCGTGAAGCATAAATACCTCCAAAGATGGGCCCCTTAGTACGGTTTAGACTTAACCGTTTAGCAATGATACCGCCCATACTAACAGTGTTGTCGCGGAATAAACCATGGAACAAAATGAAAATATCAGGAACACTAAGGTTTCCACAGTTTCCGCGACCAATCAAGCAACGACTAGCAAATATAGCAAAGTAGCGTAAAACAGGAAAATGTATGCTAGTGATTCTTGCATCGGAAACCTTCCTGGTTTCCCCCACAGCAATAGTGTCAATGAATCCATCCACATCCTTACGATGTGGTTCATCTAAGGTACCCTCAAAGGGTACTTTGCAAACCTTACAAAATTCATCTAGTGGCATCTTCTTAACAACATCATATAAATGAAACTCTACTGAAGGAGGTGATTCCTTAGGAAAATAGTAGAAGTTTTGCACAAAAGTATTAGTGAGTAAGAGATACTGATGACGTTGGTCGCGGGGGAAGTCAGTGAGGCCAGCATTCTCAGCCAATGAATAGAAATCATCATAAATCCAGGCTTTTCTCAAGAAATCATCGGAAGGCCATTCACACGGCCGGACCTCCGCGATGCGAGGCAAATTATATTTGGGCCTCTATGCTTCTTCAATTTGCTTTTCCTTCGAGCTTTGGCTCGATGAGCCCCTAAAAATCTCTTCATTATTTTCCGAAATATTCTGAAATTTTTAGTAACTTCAAACAAAAGTGAACCAACCTTAGTAAAATTGATAACAACTACTCCTACAAGTGCCTAGAGACTATATCAAGCATTAGAACTACTTGGAACCATATAAATTTGACATGCAAGCTCAAGAACATGGTCACCTAGGCAGCACAAATTTGCAATGAATAGAGCACTAGAGCAAAAACTAATTGGACCAATGGAGGAGTCACATACCAAGGAACAGTCTTCCCAAGCAGTTTTGTGAGAGGTGCTTTGAGCAAGGAGATCGAAAATCGCAGCAAAATGAGCTAGAACTCATGCTTGAGCTGGATATTGGTGTTTGTGGGAGGAATAAGGAGTCTATGGGTGCAGGAATAAGTGGAGGAGGGCCACCGTGGGCCCACGAGGCAGGGGGCGCGCCCTGGGGGGTAGGGCACGCCCTCCACCCTCGTGGCTAGGTGGTTGACCCCCCTGCTGTATTCTCAGTTCCAGAAATCCTCAAATATTCTAGAAAATATCATATTTCATTTTCAGGGCATTTGGAGAACTTTTATTTTCGGGGTATTTTTATATTGCATGAATAAATCAGAAAACAGATAGAAAATACTATTTTTACTTTATTTCAACTAAATAACAGAAAGTAGAAGGAGGGTACAGAAGGTTGTGCCTTCTAGTTTCATCCATCTCATGCTCATCAAAAGGAATCCACTAACAAGGTTGATCAAGTCTTGTTAACAAACTCATTCCGAATAACATGGGACCGGAGAAATTTTGAATAACACTATGTTACCTCAACAGGGATATGCACATCCCCTATAATAAGAATATCATATTTCCTCTTGACAGTAGGAAGAGAAAATTCAAAACCTCCAAATATAATCGATGGAATTTTTCCAATAGAGTTGATACTATGAACTTGAGGTTGTTTCCTTGGAAAGTGTACCGTATGCTCATCACCATTAACATGAAAAGTGACATTGCCTTTATTGCAATAAATAACATCCCCTGCAGTATTCAAAAAAAGGTCTTCCAAGAATAATAGACATACTATCGTCCTCGGGAAGATCAAGAATAACAAGGTCCGTTAAAATAGTAACGTTTGCAACGACAACAGGCACATCCTCACAAATACCAACAGGTATAGCAGTCGATTTATCAGCCATTTGCAAATATATTTCAGTAGGTGTCAACTTATTCAAATCAAGTCTACGATATAAAGAGAGAGGCATAACACTAACACCGGCTCCAAGATCACATAAAGCAGTTTTAACATAGTTTCTTTTAATGGAGCAGTAGGTACTCCTGGATCTCCAAGTTTCTTTGGTATTCAACCCTTAAAAGTATAATTAGCAAGCATGGTGGAAATTTCAGCTTCCGGTATCTTTCTTCTATTTGTAACAATTTATTCCATATTTAGCGTAAGGATTCATTTTGAGCATATCAATTAATCGCATACGCAAAAAGATAGGTCTAATCATTTCAGCAAAGCGCTCAAAATCCTCATCATCCTTTTTCTTGGATGGTTTGGGAGGAAAAGGCATGGGTTTCTGAACCCATGGTTCTCTTTCTTTACCATGTTTCCTAGCAACAAAGTCTCTCTTATCATAACGTTGATTCTTTGATTGTGGGTTATCAAGATCAACAGCAGGTTCAATTTCTACATCATTATCATTACTAGGTTGAGCATCATCATGAACATCATTGCTACCTCTTGAGCTTGCGTTGGATTTCCCCGAAGAGGAAAGGATGATGCATCAGAGTAGCGTATGTATTTCCCTCAGTTTTTGAGAACCAAGGTATCAATCCAGTAGGAGGCCACGCTCAAGTCCCTCGTAACCTGCACAAAACGATAGCTACTCGCAACCAACGCGATTAGGGGTTGTCAATCCCTTCACGGTCACTTACGAGAGTGAGATCTGATAGATAATATTTTTGGTATTTTTGGTATAGAGATGCAAAGTGAAAAGTAAAAGGCAAAGTAAAAAAGCAAAGCAAGATTGAAGTGATGGAGATTGATATGATGAGAATAGACCCGGGGGCCATAGGTTTCACTGGTGGCTTCTCTGAAGAGCATAAGTATTCTACGGTGGGTGAACAAATTACTGTTGAGCAATTGACAGAATTGAGCATAGTTATGAGAATATCTAGGCCTGATCATGTATATAGGCATCACGTCCGTGACAAGTAGACCGAAACGATTCTGCATCTACTACTATTACTCCACTCATCGACCGCTATCCAGCATGCATCTAGAGTATTAAGTTAAAATCACAGTAACGCCTTAGGCAAGATGACATATGAAGGATAAATTCATGCAATATGAAAGAAACCCCATCTTGTTATCCTCGATGGCAACGATACAATACGTGCCTTGCTGCCCCTTCTGTCACTGGGAAAGGACACCACACACTACTAGCAAAACCGCTACTAATGGCGCACCTAATTTGGCCATTAATGGCGCATCACCGGTGCGCCATTACTAGCACGCGATTAGTAATTTTTACTAATGGCGCACCACTGGTGCGCCATTAGTATCTGGTATACTAATGGCGCACCACTGGTGCGCCATTAGTATAGGCCATGGTGCGCCATTAGTATGCCTCCCAGGGCCATGTATACCCAGGTGCTTTGGCATACTAATGGCGCACGACAACGAGATGCGCCATTAGTATAGACCACTGGTGCGCCATTAGTATTTTTGAATTTTGAAGGCAGGAAAATAGTAGTGGCGCACCGTCTAACCCCCACCGTGCGCCATTGCTATTTTTGAATTTTGAATTTGGATCTGGATCGTGATTTTTTTGCCCATTTTTTGCTAGTTTTTTTTGCTCGTTTTTTGGCACGATATTATTTCAAATTTTGTTCCTGTTTTTGGATCTTGTACGTTCTTTTGCCATGTTCTTTTGCCGGAGAGGAGTTCGCCAGAGAGGAGGAGGAGGAGGTCACCGGAGAGGCGCTCGCCTACATCGCCGGAGAGGACGAGGAGGTCGCCGGAGAGGAGTTCACCGAAGCATCGGAGAGGAGGAAGGAGAAACCATGAGGGAATGGGAGGAGAGGAGGGAGGAGGAGCTCACCGGAGAGGAGGGAGGAGAAACCATGAGGGTAGGGGAGGGGAGGGGAGGAGAGGAGGGAGGAGGAGGTCCCCGGAGAGGAGGAGGTCGCCGGAGAGGAGGAGGAGGTCGCCGGAGAGGAGGAGGAGGTCGCCGGAGAGGAGAAGGAGGTCGCGGAGAGGAGAAGGAGGTTGCCGGAGAGGAGGAGGAGGAGGTCGCCGGAGAGGAGGAGGAGGTCGCCGGAGAGGAGGAGGAGATCGCTGGAGAGGAGAAGGAGGTCGCCGGAGAGGAGGAGGAGGAGGTCGCCGGAGAGGAGGACGGTAGTATGGTGGAGGAGAGAAGGGAAGATGGAGTGGAGGAGAGGAGGAGAAGGAGTGGAGGGGAGGAGATGGAGTGGAGGAGAGGTGGAGTGGAGGAGGTGCGCCCAGCCATATATACGACATACTAATGGCGCACCGTTGGCAGGTGCGCCATTACTAACTATTTTTTTATTTATTTTGAATTTTGAAGGCGGGAAGATACTAATGGCGCACCGTGGGCAGGTGCGCCATTAGTAACTTTTTTTTATTTTTTTGACTTATTTTGAATTTTGAAGGAGGGAAGATACTAATGGCGCACCATGGGCAGGTGCGCCATTAGTAACTTTTTTTATATTTTTTTGACTTATTTTGAATTTTGAAGGCGGGAAGATACTAATGGCGCACCATGGGCAGGTGCGCCATTAGTAAGCTTGAATTTTTTTGAATTTTTTTGCCTCTCCAGATCTTAAAAGCCCCGTATCTTTTTTTCTGTAAGATTTTTGAGGATTTTGCAAATGTTTAACGGGGTTCCCCCAGTTAAATTTGGATGTAACTTTTCGAGTAGATGATTTTTCATATAAAAAACTTTTTCATCCGAGTTAGTATGCAAAAGTTATGACCATTTTCACAAATTCTCGAGAGATTTTGCAAATGAAGTCGAAATTCATATTTGCAAATTTTCCCAACAACTAGACCACATATCACATGGGAAACTTATTTTCTTTTATTTTTTTGACATTTTCATCATTTTCTTTTATTTTTTTTAAAACTGAAAAGGTGATCCACGGGGGGGGGGGGGTGCATTCGGTGGAAGTGGTGGCCAAGTTACTAATGGCGCACCGTGGCATGGTGCGCCATTACTAGTTCAACTAGTAATGGCGCACCACTCCCACGGTGCACCATTAGTAGTTTTGAAAAAAAATTAAAAATTTTCAAACAAATTTTTTTTTTACTAATGGCGCACCGTGGATGTGGTGCGCCATTACTAGTTCAACTAGTAATGGCGCACCACTCCCACGGTGCGCCATTAGTATGTAGTAATGGCGCACCACATGTCTGGTGCGCCATTAGTGTCAATTTCATCTATAGCCCTTTTTCTAGTAGTGACAAGATCAAACCAAAGCTAAGCACTTCTCCCATGGCAAGAAAAACTTGCAAATATAGTTCGAAGAAACTTGCAAAGATAACCAATCATACATAAAAGAATTCAGAGAAGATTCTAATATTATTCATAGATAGACTTGATCATAAACCCACAATTCATCGGTCTCAACAAACACACCGCAAAAAGAAGAAGATTACATCAAATAGATCTCCACGAGAGAGGGGGAGAACTTTGTGTTGAGATCAAAAAAGAGAGAAGAAGTCATCTAGCTACTAACTATGGACCCGAAGGTCTGAGGTAAACTACGCACACTTCATCGGAGAGGCTATGATGATGTAGAAGCCCTCCGTGATGACGGCCCTCTCCGGCGGAGCTCCGGAACAGGCCCCAAGATGGGATCTCGTGGATACAGAAAGTCGCGGTGGCGGAATTAGGTTTTTGGTTCCGTATCTGTTCATTTGGGGGTACGTAGGTATATATAGGAGGAAGAAGTACGTCGGTGGAGCTTCAGGGGGCGCGCCTGGGGGTATAGGGCGCGCCCCCTACCTCGTGCCCACCTCCAAGCTTCCTTGGCGTAGGGTCCAAGTCTCCTGGGTCATATTCGGTGAGAAAAGCACGTTCCCGAAGGTTTCATTCCGTTTGGACTCCGTTTGATATTCCGTTTCTTCAAAACACTGGGCAAAAAAAACAATTCTGGGCTGGGCCTCCGGTTAATAGGTTAGTCCCAAAAGCAATATAAAAGTGGAAAATAAAGCCCAATATAGTCCAAAACAGTAGATAATATAGCATGGAGCAATCAAAAATTATAGATACGTTGGAGACGTATCACGCATCCCCAAGCTTAATTCCTGCTCGTCCTCGAGTAGGTAAATGATAAAAAGAGAATTTTTGATGCGTAGTGCTACTTGGCATAATTTCAATGCAAATCTTCTTAATTGTGGTATGAATATTCAGACTAGAAAGATTCAAGACAAAAGTTCATATTGACATAAAGAATAATAATACTTCAAGCAAATCAACAGAGCAATTATGTTTTCTCAAAGTAACATGGCCAAAGAAAGTTCATCCCTACAAAATCATATAGTTTAGTCATGCTCCATTTTCGTCACACAAGAATGCTCTCATCATGCACAACCCCGATGACAAGCCAAGCAATTGTTTCATACCTTAATAATTTCAAAATCGTAAACTTTCACGCAATACATGAGCGTGAGCCATGGATATAGCACTATGGGTGGAATAGAATATAATGATGGGGGTTATGTGGAGAAGACAAAAAAGGAGAAAGTCTCACATCAACGAGGCTAATCAATGGGCTATGGAGATGCCCATCGATTGATGTTAATGCAAGGAGTAGGGATTGCCATGCAGCGGATGCACTAGAGATATAAATGTATGAAAGCTCAACAAAAGAAACTAAGTGGGTGTGCATCCAACTTGCTTGTTCACGAAGACCTAGGGCACTTCAGGAGGCCCATTGTTGGAATATACAAGCCAAGTTCTATAATGAAAAATTCCCACTAGTATATGAGAGTGACAAAACAAGAGACTCTCTATCATGAAGATCATGGTGCTACTTTGAAGCACAAGTGTGGAAAAAGGATAGTAGCATTGCCCCTTTTTATTTATTTTCTTTTTTTGGGCATTCTTTTTTTCTTTGGCCTTTCTCTTTTTTCGGGACAATGCTCTATTGAATGATGATCATCACACTTCTATTTATTTACAACTCAATGATTACAACTCGATACTAGAACAAAGTATGCCTCTATATGGATGCCTCCGGCAGTGTACCGGGATATGCAATGAATCAAGAGTGACAAGTATGAAATAATTATGAATAGTGGCTTTGCCACAAATACTATGTCAACTACATGATCATGCTAAACAATATGACAATGACGAATGTGTCATGATAAACTGGATGATGGTAAGTTGCATGGCAATATATCTCGAAATGGCTATGGAAATGCCATAATAGGTAGGTATGGTGGCTGTTTTGAGGAAGATATAAGGAGGTTTATGTGTGAAAGAGCGTATCATATCACGGGGTTTGGATGCACCGGCGAAGTTTGCACCAACTCTCAATGTGAGAAAGGGCAATGCACGGTACCGCAGAGGCTAGCAATGATGGAAGGGTGAGAGTGCGTATAATCCATGGACTCAACATTAGTCATAAATAACACATATACTTATTGCAAAAATCTACAAGCCATCAAAAACCAAAGTATTACGCACATGCTCCTAGGGGAATAGATTGGTAGGAAAAGAGCATCGCTCGTCCCCGACCGCCACTCATAAGGAGGACAATCAAATAACACCTCATGTTTCAAATTTGTCGCATAACGTTTTACCATACGTGCATGCTATGGGACTTGCAAACTTTAACTCAAGCACTTCTCAAATTCATAATTACTCTACTAGTATGACTTTGATATTACTACCTCCATATCTCAAAACAATTATCAAGCAACCAACTTTTCTTAGTATTCAACGCACTTGAAAAGAAAGTTTCACAAATCTTGAATACCAAGCATGTTATTATAAGCAAATTACCATGCTATTAAGACTCTAAAAATAATTTAAGTGAAGCATGAGAGATCAATAGTTTCTTTAAAACAAATCCACCACCGTGCTCTAAAAGATCTAAGTGAAGCACATAGAGCAAAATTATAACGCTCAAAAGATTTAAGTGAAGCACATAGAGCAAAACTACATAGCTCAAAAGATATAAGTGAAGCACATAGAGTATTCTATCAAATTCTAATTCATGTATGGCTCTCTCAAAAGGTGTGTACAGCAAGGATGATTGTGGCACACTAACAAACAAAGACACAAATAATACAAGACGCTCCAAGCAAAACACATATCATGTTGGTGAATAAAAATACAGCTCCAAGTAAATTACCGATGGAAGTAGACGAAAGAGGGGATGCCTTCCGGGGCATCCCCAAGCTTTGACTTTTTGGTGTCCTTGGATTATATTGGGGGTGTCATGGGCCTACCCAAGCTTAGGCTCTTGCCACTCCTCGTTCCATAATCCATCAAAAGAATTCACCCAAAACTTGAAAACTTCACAACACAAAACTCAATAGAAATCTCGTGAGCTCCGTTAGAGAAACAAAACAAAAGACCACTTCAAGGTACTGTAATGAGCTCATTATTTATTTATATTGGTGTTAAACCTACTGTATTCCAACTTCTCTATGGATTATAAACTATTTTACTAGCCATAGATTCATCAAAATAAGAAAGTAACACATGAAAAACAGAATCTGTCAAAAACAGAACAGTCTGTAGTAATCTGTAACTAACGCAAACTTCTGCAACCCAAAACATTCTACCAAAATTGGAAGACCTATAAAATTTGTTTATTGATCAGCAGCAATCGGAATCAGTATTTTATCACGTTCTGATGATTGTTAATACTTCGGGCACTGAACACAAAGTTTCTGGAAATTACATCAAGATCAAATAACTATCATCCAAGAAGTTCCAATAGGTCTAACTTGGCACAAACACTAATTAAAACACAAAACCACATCCAAACAGAAGGTAGATGGGTTATTTATTCCCTAACAGAAGAAAAACACAAAAAACTAAAAATAAAATTGGGTTGCCTCCCAACAAGCGCTATCGTTTAACGCCCCTAGCTAGGCATAAAAGCGAGGATAGATCTAGGTATTGCCATCTTTGGTAGGCAATCCGTAAGTAGCTCTCATGATAGTTTCATATGGAAATTTTATTTTCTTTCTATTAAAGTGTTCCATGCCCTTTTTTAATGGAAATTGGAATCTAATATTCCCTTCCTTCATTTCAATAATCGCACCAACCGTTTTAAGGAAAGGTCTACTAAGAATAATAGGGCAAGAAGGATTGCAATATATATCAAGAACGATGAAATCTATGGGCACATAATTCCTATTTGCAACAATAAGAACATCATTAATCCTTCCCATAGGTTTCTTAATAGTGGAATCTGCAAGATGCAAGTGAAGGAAATATGCCCTAGAGGCAATAATAAAGTTATTATTTATTTCCTTATTTCATGATAAATGTTTATTATTCATGCTAGAATTGTATTAACCGGAATCATGATACATGTGTGAATACATAGACAAACAGAGTGTCACTAGTATGCCTCTACTTGACTAGCTCGTTAATCAAAGATGGTTATGTTTCCTAACCATAGACAAAGAGTTGTTATTTGATTAACGAGGTCACATCATTAGTTGAATGATCTGATTGACATGACCCATTCTATTAGCTTAGCACCCGATCGTTTAGTATGCTGCTATTGCTTTCTTCATGACTTATACATGTTCCTTTGACTATGAGATTATGCAACTCCCGTTTACCGGAGGAACACTTTGGGTACTACCAAACGTCACAACGTAACTGGGTGATTATAAAGGAGTACTACAGGTGTCTCCAAAGGTAGATGTTGGGTTGGCGTATTTCGAGATTAGGATTTGTCACTCCGATTGTCGGAGAGGTATCTCTGGGCCCTCTTGGTAATGCTCATCACATAAAGCCTTGCAAGCATTGCAACTAATGTGTTAGTTGTGAGATGATGTATTACGAAACGAGTAAAGAGACTTACCGGTAACGAGATTGAACTAGGTATTGGATACCGACGATCGAATCTCGGGTAAGTAACATACCGATGACAAAGGGAACAACATATATTGTTATGCGGTCTGACCGATAAAGATCTTCGTAGAATATGTAGGAGCCAATATGGGCATCCAGGTCCCGCTATTGGTTATTGACCGTAAACGTGTCTCGGTCATGTCTATATTGTTCTCGAACCGTAGGGTCCGCACGCTTAAGGTTACGATGACAGTTATTATGAGTTTATGCATTTTGACGTACCGAAGGAGTTCGGAGTCCCAGATGTGCTCACGGACATGACGAGAAGTCTCGAAATGGTCGAGACATAAAGATTGATATATTGGATGACTATATTCGGACACCGGAAGGGTTTCGGGAAAGTATCGGATAAAACCGGAGTACCGGGGGGGGGTTACCGGAACCCCCCGGGGGTTAATGGGCCTCATGGGCCTGGAGTGGAGAAGAGGAGGGGCGGCCAGGGCTGGCCGCGCGCCCCCTCCCCTCTAGTCCGAATTCGACAAGGAGGAAGAAGGGAGGCGCCCCCCTTTCCTTCCTCTCTCCCTCCTCTTCCCCCCCCCCCACTCCTAATCCAACAAGGAAAGGGAGGGAGTCCTACTCCCGGTAGGAGTAGGACTCCTCCCGGCGCGCCTCCTCTAGGACGGCCGCACCTCCCCCTTGCTCCTTTATATAAGGGGGCAGGGGGGCACCCCAAGACACACAAATTGATCATTGAGATCGTTCCTTAGCCGTGTGCGGTGCCCCCCTCCACCATATTCCACCTCGGTCATATTGTAGCGGTGCTTAGGCGAAGCCCTGCGACAGTAGTACATCGAGATCGTCACCACACCGTCGTGCTGACGGAACTCTTCCCCGAAGCTTTGCTGGATCGGAGTCCGGGGAACGTCATCGAGCTGAACGTGTGCCAAGAACTCGGAGGTGCCGGAGTAACGGTGCTTGGATCGGTCGAATCGTGAAGACGTACGACTACATCAACCGCGTTGATATAACGCTTCCGCTTTCGGTCTACGAGGGTACGTAGACAACACTCTCCCCTCTCGTTGCTATGCATCACCATGATCTTGCGTGTGCGTAGGAAATTTTTTGAAATTACTACGTTTCCCAACAGTGGCATCCGAGCCTAGGTTTTTATGGTTTGATGTTATATGCACGAGTAGAACACAAGTGAGTTGTGGACGATACAAGTCATACTGCCTACCAGCATGTCATGCTTTGGTTCAGCGGTATTGTTGGATGAGACGACCCGGACCAACCTTACGCGTACTCTTACGCGAGACCGGTTCCCTCGACGTGCTTTGCACACAGATGGCTTGCGGGAGACTGTCTCGCCAACTTTAGTTGAACCGAGTGTGGCTACACCCGGTCCTTGAGAAGGTTAAAACGGAGTCTATTTGACAAACTATCGTTGTGGTTTTGATGCGTAGGTAAGATGAGTTCTTGCTTAAGCCCGTAGCAGCCACGTAAAACTTGCAACAAACAAAGTAGAGGACGTCTAACTTATTTTTGCAGGGCATGTTGTGATGTGATATGGTCAAGACATGATGCTCTATTTTATTGTATGAGATGATCATGTTTTGTAACCGAGTTATCGGCAACCGGCAGGAGCCGTATGGTTGTCGCTTTATTGTATGCAATGCAATTGCCTTGTAATGCTTTACTTTATCTCTAAGCGGTAGCGATAGTCGTAGAAGCATAAGATTGGCGAGACGACAATGATGCTACGATGGAGATCAAGGTGTCGCGCCGGTGACGATGGTGATCATGATGATGCTTCGGAGATGGAGATCACAAGCACAAGATGATGATGGCCATATCATCTCACTTATATTGATTGCATGTGATGTTTATCTTTTTATGCATCTTATTTTGCTTTGATTGACGGTAGCATTATAAGATGATCTCTCACTAAATTATCAAGAAGTGTTCTCCCCGAGTATGCACCGTTGCCAAAGTTCGTCGTGCCCAGACACCACGTGTTAATCGGGTGTGATAAGCTCTACATCCATCTACAACGGGTGCAAGCCAGTTTTGCACACGCAGAATACTCAGGTTATACTTGACGAGCCTAGCATATACAGATATGGCCTCGGAACACGGAGACCGAAAGGTCGAGCGTGAATCATATAGTAGATATGATCAACATAATGATGTTCACCATTGAAAACTAATCCATTTCACGTGTTAATCGGTTATGGTTTAGTTGATTTGGATCACGTGATCACTTAGAAGATTAGAGGGATGTCTATCTAAGTGGGAGTTCTTAAGTAATATGATTAATTGAACTTAAATTTATCATGAACTTAGTCCCTGATAGTATCTTGCTTGATTATGTTGATTGTAGATAGATGGCTCGTGTTGTTGTTCCGTTGAATTTTAATGTGTTCCTTGAGAAAGCAAAGTTGAAAGATGATGGTAGCAATTACACGGACTGGGTCCGTAACTTGAGGATTATCCTCATTGCTGCACAGAAGAGTTACGTCCTGGATGCACCGCTAGGTGCCAGGCCTGCTGCTGGAGCAACGCCAGATGTTATGAACGTCTGGCAGAGCAAAGCTAATGACTACTCGATAGTTCAGTGTGCCATGCTTTACGGCTTAGAACCGGGACTTCAACGACGGTTTGAGAACCATGGAGCATATGAGATGTTCCAGGAGTTGAAGTTGATATTCCAACAGAATGCCCGGATTGAGAGATATGAAGTCTCCAATAAATTCTATAGCTGCAAGATGGAAGAGAATGGGTCTGTCAGTGAGCATATACTCAGAATGTCTGGGTATTACAATCACTTGAGTCAACTGGGAGTTAATCTTCAGGATGATTGTGTCGTTGACAGAATTCTTCAATCACTGCCACCAAGCTACAAAGGCTTCGTGATGAACTATAATATGCAAGGGTTAGTTAAGACTATGCCCGAGCTCTTTGCAATGCTAAAGGCTGCGGAGGTAGAAATCAAGAAAGAGCATCAAGTGTTGATGGTCAATAAGACCACTAGTTTCAAGTAGAAATGCAAAGGGAAGAAGAAGGGGAACTTCAAAAAGAACAGCAAACAAGATGCTGCTCAAGAGAAGAAACCCAAGTCTGGACCTAAGCCTGAAACTGAGTGCTTCTATTGCAAGCAGACTGGTCACTGGAAGCGGAACTGCCCCAAGTATTTGGCGGACAAGAAGGATGGCAAGGTGAACAAAGGTATATGTGATATACATGTTATTGATGTGTACCTTACTAGAGCTCGCAGTAGCACCTGGGTATTTGATACTGGTTCTGTTGCTAATATTTGCAACTCGAAACAGGGACTACAGATTAAGCGAACACTGGCAAAGGACGAGGTGGCGATGCGTGTGGGAAACGGTTCCAAAGTCGATGTGATCGCAGTCGGCAAGCTACCTCTACATCTACCTTCGGGATTAGTATTAGACCTAAATAATTGTTATTTGGTGCCAGCGTTGAGCATGAACATTATATCTGGATCTTGTTTGATGCGAGACGGTTATTCATTTAAATCAGAGAATAATGGTTGTTCTATTTATATGAGTAATATCTTTTATGGTCATGCACCCTTGAAGAGTGGTCTATTTTTAATGAATCTCGATAGTAGTGATACACATATTCATAATGTTGAAGCCAAAAGATGCAGAGTTGATAATGATAGTGCAACTTATTTGTGGCACTGCCGTTTAGGTCATATCGGTATAAAGCGCATGAAGAAACTCCATACTGATGGACTTTTGGAGTCACTTGATTATGAATCACTTGGCACTTGCGAACCGTGCCTCATGGGCCAGATGACTAAAACACCGTTCTCCGGTACTATGGAGAGAGCAACAGATTTGTTGGAAATCATACATACAGATGTATGTGGTCCGATGAATGTTGAGGCTCGTGGCGGATATCGTTATTTTCTCACCTTCACAGATGATTTAAGCAGATATGGATATATCTACTTAATGAAACACAAGTCTGAAACATTTGAAAAGTTCAAAGAATTTCAGAGTGAAGTTGAAAATCATCGTAACAAGAAAATAAAGTTTCTACGATCGGATCGTGGAGGAGAATATTTGAGTTACGAGTTTGGTCTACATTTGAAACAATGCGGAATAGTTTCGCAGCTCACGCCACCCGGAACACCACAGCGCAATGGTGTGTCCGAACGTCGTAATCGCACTTTACTAGATATGGTGCGATCTATGATGTCTCTTACAGATTTACCGCTGTCGTTTTGGGGATATGCTCTTGAGACGGCCGCATTCACATTAAATAGGACACCGTCAAAATCCATTGAGACGACACCTTATGAACTATGGTTTGGCAAGAAACCAAAGTTGTCGTTTCTTAAAGTTTGGGGTTGCGATGCTTATGTGAAAAAGCTTCAACCAGATAAGCTCGAACCCAAATTGGAGAAATGCGTCTTCATAGGATACCCAAAGGAAACTGCTGGGTACACCTTCTATCACAGATCCGAAGGCAAGATATTTGTTGCTAGAAATGGATCCTTTCTGGAGAAGGAGTTTCTCTCGAAAGAAGTGAGTGGGAGGAAAGTAGAACTTGATGAGGTAACTGCACCTTCTCCATTATTGGAAAGTAATTTATCACAGAAACCGGTTTCTGCGACATCTACACCAAATAGTGAGGAAGTTGATGATGTTGATCATGAAACTTCAGATCAAGTTACTACAGAACCTCGTAGATCAACCAGAGTAAGATCCGCACCAGAGTGGTACGGCAATCCTGTTCTGGAAGTCATGCTGCTAGATCATGATGAACCTACGAACTATGAAGAAGCGATGGTGAGCCCAGATTCCGCAAAGTGGCTAGAAGCCATGAAATCTGAGATGGGATCCATGTATGAAAACAAAGTATGGACTTTGGTTGACTTGCCCGATGGTCGGCAAGCAATAGAGAACAAATGGATCTTCAAGAAGAAGACTGACGCTGACGGTAATGTTACTGTCTACAAAGCTCGACTTGTCGCAAAAGGTTTTCGACAAGTTCAAGGGATTGACTACGATGAGACCTTCTCGCCCGTAGCGATGCTTAAGTCTGTCCGAATCATGTTAGCAATTGCCGCATTTTATGATTATGAAATATGGCAAATGGATGTAAAGACTGCATTCCTGAATGGGTTTCTGGAAGAAGAGTTGTATATGATGCAACCAGAAGGTTTTATCGATCCAAAGGAAGCTAACAAAATGTGCAAACTCCAGCGATCCATTTATGGACTGGTGCAAGCATCTCGGAGTTGGAATAAACGTTTTGATAGTGTGATCAAAGCATTTGGGTTTGTACAGACTTTTGGAGAAGCCTGTATTTACAAGAAAGTGAGTGGGAGCTCTGTAGCATTTCTAATATTATATGTAGATGACATATTACTGATTGGAAATGATATAGAATTTCTGGATAGCATAAAGGGATATTTGAATAAGAGTTTTTCAATGAAAGACCTCGGTGAAGCTGCTTACATATTAGGTATTAAGATCTATAGAGATAGATCAAGACGCTTAATTGGACTTTCACAAAGCACATACCTTGACAAGATTTTGAAGAAGTTCAAAATGGATCAAGCAAAGAAGGGGTTCTTGCCTGTATTGCAAGGTGTGAAGTTGAGTCAGACTCAATGCCCGACCACTGCAGAAGATAGAGAGAAGATGAAAGATGTTCCCTATGCTTCAGCCATAGGCTCTATCATGTACGCAATGCTGTGTACCAGACCTGATGTGTGCCTTGCTATAAGTTTAGCAGGAAGGTACCAAAGTAATCCAGGAGTGGATCACTGGACAGCGGTCAAGAACATCCTGAAGTACCTGAAAAGGACTAAGGATATGTTTCTCGTATATGGAGGTGACAAAGAGCTCATCGTAAACGGTTACGTTGATGCAAGCTTTGACACTGATCCGGACGATTCTAAATCGCAAACCGGATACGTGTTTACATTAAACGGTGGAGCTGTCAGTTGGTGCAGTTCTAAACAAAGCGTCGTGGCAGGATCTACATGTGAAGCGGAGTACATAGCTGCTTCGGAAGCGGCTAATGAAGGAGTCTGGATGAAGGAGTTCATATCCGATCTAGGTGTCATACCTAGTGCGTCGGGTCCAATGAAAATCTTTTGTGACAATACTGGTGCAATTGCCTTGGCAAAGGAAACCAGATTTCACAAGAGAACCAAGCACATCAAGAGACGCTTCAATTCCATCCGGGATCTAGTTCAGGTGGGAGACATAGAGATTTGCAAGATACATACGGATCTGAATGTAGCAGACCCGTTGACTAAACCTCTTCCACGAGCAAAACATGATCAGCACCAAGACTCCATGGGTGTTAGAATCATTACTGTGTAAACTAGATTATCGACTCTAGTGCAAGTGGGAGACTGAAGGAAATATGCCCTAGAGGCAATAATAAAGTTATTATTAATTTCCTTATTTCATGATAAATGTTTATTATTCATGCTAGAATTGTATTAACCGGAAACATGATACATGTGTGAATACATAGACAAACAGAGTGTCACTAGTATGCCTCTACTTGACTAGTTCGTTAATCAAAGATGGTTATGTTTCCTAACCATAGACAAAGAGTTGTTATTTGATTAACGAGGTCACATCGTTAGTTGAATGATCTGATTGACATGACCCATTCTATTAGCTTAGCACCCGATCGTTTAGTATGTTGCTATTGCTTTCTTCATGACTTATACATGTTCCTTTGACTATGAGATTATGCAACTCCCGTTTACCGGAGGAACACTTTGGGTACTACCAAACGTCACAACGTAACTGGGTGATTATAAAGGAGTACTACAGGTGTCTCCAAAGGTAGATGTTGGGTTGGCGTATTTCGAGATTAGGATTTGTCACTCCGATTGTCGGAGAGGTATCTCTGCCCCTCTTGGTAATGCTCATCACATAAAGCCTTGCAAGCATTGCAACTAATGTGTTAGTTGTGAGATGATGTATTACGGAACGAGTAAAGAGACTTACCAGTAACGAGATTGAACTAGGTATTGGATACCGACGATCGAATCTCGGGTAAGTAACATACCGATGACAAAGGGAACAACATATATTGTTATGCGGTCTGACCGATAAAGATCTTCGTAGAATATGTAGGAGCCAATATGGGCATCCAGGTCCCGCTATTGGTTATTGACCGGAAACGTGTCTCGGTCATGTCTACATTGTTCTCGAACCGTAGGGTCCGCACGCTTAAGGTTACGATGACAGTTATTATGAGTTTATGCATTTTGATGTATCGAAGGAGTTCAGAGTCCCGGATGTGATCACGGACATGACGAGGTGTCTCGAAATGGTCGAGACATAAAGATTGATATATTGGATGACTATATTCAGACACCGGAAGGGTTTCGGGAAAGTATCGGATAAAACCGGAGTACCGGGGGGGTTACCGGAACCCCCCGGGGGTTAATGGGCCTCATGGGCCTGGAGTGGAGAAGAGGAGGGGCGGCCAGGGCTGGCCACGCGCCCCCTCCCCTCTAGTACGAATTGGACAAGGAGGAAGGGGGGCGGCGCCCCCCTTTCCTTCCTCTCTCCCTCCTCTTTCCCCCCCCCCACTCCTAATCCAACAAGGAAAGGGAGGGAGTCCTACTCCCGGTAGGAGTAGGACTCCTCCCGGCGCGCCTCCTCTAGGCCGGCCGCACCTCCCCCTTGCTCCTTTATATACGGGGGCAGGGGGGCACCCCAACACACACAAGTTGATCATTGAGATCGTTCCTTAGCCGTGTGCGGTGCCCCCCTCCACCATATTCCACCTTGGTCATATTGTAGCGGTGCTTAGGCGAAGCCCTGCGACAGTAGTACATCAAGATCGTCACCACGCCGTCGTGCTGACGGAACTCTTCCCCGAAGCTTTGCTGGATCGGAGTCCGGGGAACGTCATCGAGCTGAACGTGTGCCAAGAACTCGGAGGTGCCGGAGTAACGGTGCCTGGATCGGTCGAATCGTGAAGACGTACGACTACATCAACCGCGTTGATATAACGCTTCCGCTTTCGGTCTACGAGGGTACGTAGACAACACTCTCCCCTCTCGTGTGCGTAGGAAAATTTTTGAAATTACTACGTTTCCCAACAGCAAGTTTACAGAGCAATCATCAAAATCGCGGAAATCTAGCAAATCACACAAAGTTTTGGGGATAGTGGAAACACTAGCACCCAAATCACACAAAGCATAAAACTCGCGATCTTTAATTTTAATTTTAGGGATAGAAACTTTCAACTCAAGTTTTTCTTCATAAGATTGCATCAACAATATGTTCGGTAAAAGCTTTCTTTTGACTATAAGCATGTGGAAAATTTAGCACGGATTGCAACAAGGAAATACAATCAATTAAAGAGCAACATTCATAATTAAATTCCTTGAAATCCAATATAGTGGGTTTAGCAACATCTAGATTTTTATTTCTTTCAATCCCACTTTCATCAATTTCATCATAAAGATCTAAATACTCCGAATTTTAAGAACGCCTTCTAGGTAAAGGAAGATCATATTCAGTTTCATCAAGATTCATATTGCAAAACAAAGATTTGATAGGGGACACATCAATAACTTTTAGATCTTCATCTTGATTTTCATAGGAATTGGAAGAACACGCTTTAATAAAGGCATCTTTGGAAGCACGCATCCTAGATGTTCTTTCCTTGCACTCATCAATGGAAATTCTCATGGCTTTGAGAGACTCATTGATATCATGCTTAGGAGGAATAGATCTAAGATTTAAAGAATCAACCTCAAGAGAAATTCTATCAACGTTCCTAGCCAAATCATCAACTTTAAGTAATTTCTCTGCAAGCAAAGCATTAAAATTCTTTTGTGAATTCGTAAACTCTTTAACACTATTCTCAAATTCAGAGGGCATCTTATTATAATTTCCATAAGAGTTCTTGTAGGAATTTCCATAATTATTAGAAGGATTACTAGGATAAGGCCTAGGATTAAAATTCCCTCTATACGCGTTGTTACCAAAATTATTCCTACCAACAAAATTCACATCCACAGATTCATTGTTATTCTCAATCAAAGTAGACAAAGGCATATCATTAGGATCAGAAGAAACACTCTTAGTAGCAAATAAGTTCATAAGTTCATCCATCTTTCCACACAAAACATTGATTTCTTCTATCGCATGCACTTTTTTATTAGAAGATCTTTCAGTATGCCATTGAGAATAATTAACCATAATATTATCTAGGAGTTTAGTAGCATCTCCTAAAGTGATTTCCATAAAAGTGCCTCCCGCGGCCGAATCTCCAAGATTTCTAGAAGCAAAATTCAATCCGGCATAAAAATTTTGTATAATCATCCACAAATTCAAACCATGCATAGGGCAATTACGTATCATTAATTTCATTCCCTCCCAAGCTTGTGCAACATGTTCATGATCAAGTTGCTTAAAATTCATAATATCGTTTCTAAGAGAGATGATCTTAGAGGGAGGAAAATATTTAGAGATAAAAGCATCTTTGCACTTGTTCCAAGAATCAATACTATTTTTAGGCAAAGACGAAAACCAAGCTTTAGCACGATCTTTAAGCAAAAAAGGAAATAGCTTCAATTTAACGACATCATTATCGACATCTTTTTTCTTTTGCATATCACATAAATCAACGAAGCTATTTAGATGAGTAGCGGCATCTTCACTAGGAAGGCCGGCGAATTGATCTTTCATAACAAGATTCAACAAAGGAGTATTGATTTCACAAGATTCAGTATTGGCAAGAGGAGCAATCGGAGTGCTAAGGAAATCATTATTATTGGTATTGGTGAAGTCACACAATTTGGTAGTATCTTGAGCCATCGCGACAAACAAGCAATCCAACACACGGGCAAACAAAAGGCAAGCGAGAAAAAGGCAAACCGAAAAAGGAGAAGGAGAAGGAGATTGGGAAAGAGAGGGCGAATAAAACGGCAAGGGTGAAGTGGGGGAGAGGAAAACGAGAGGCAAATGGCAACTAATGTAATGCGAGAGATAGGGATTGTGATGGGTACTTGGTATGTTGACTTTTTGCGTAGACTCCCCGGCAACGGCACCAGAAATTCTTCTTGCTACCTTTTGAGCTTGCGTTGGATTTCCCCGAAGAGGAAAGGATGATGCAGCAGAGTAGCGTAAGTATTTCCCTCAGTTTTTGAGAACCAAGGTATCAATCTAGTAGGAGGCCACGCTCAAGTCCCTCGTACCTGCACAAAACGATAGCTACTCGCAACCAACGCGATTAGGGGTTATCAATCCCTTCACGGTCACTTACGAGAGTGAGATCTGATAGATAATATTTTTGGTATTTTTGGTATAGAGATGCAAAGTGAAAAGTAAAAGTCAAAGTAAAAAAGCAAAGCAAGATTAAAGTGATGGAGATTGATATGATGAGAATAGACCCGGGGGCCATAGGTTTCACTGGTGGCTTCTCTCAAGAGCATAAGTATTCTACGGTGGGTGAACAAATTACCGTTGAGCAATTGACAGAATTGAGCATAGTTATGAGAATATCTAGGCATGATCATGTATATAGTTATCACGTCCGTGACAAGTAGACCGAAACGATTCTGCATCTACTACTATTACTCCACTCATCGACCGCTATCCAGCATGCATCTAGAGTATTAAGTTAAAAACAGAGTAACGCTTTAGGCAAGATGAAATGATGTAGAGAGATAAATTCATGCAATATGAAATAAACCCCATCTTGTTATCCTCGATGGCAACGATACAATACGTGCCTTGCTGCCCCTTCTGTCACTGGGAAAGGACACCACAAGATCGAACCCAAAGCTAAGAACTTCTCCCATGGCAAGAAAAACCAATCTAGTAGGCCAAACCAAACTGATAATTCGAAGAGACTTGCAAAGGTAACCAATCGTACATAAAAGAATTCAGAGAAGATTCAAATATTATTCATAGATAGACTTCATAAACCCACAATTCATTCGTCTCAACAAACACACCGCAAAAAGAAGAAGATTACATCAAATAGATCTCCACGAGAGAGGGGGAGAACTTTGTATTGAGGTCCAAAAAGAGAGAAGAAGCCATCTAGCTACTAACTATGGACCCGAAGGTCTGAGGTAAACTACTGAGACTTCATCGGAGAGGCTATGATGACGTAGAAGCCCTCCGTAATGACGGCCCTCTCCGGCGGAGCTCCAGAACAGGCCCCAAGATGGGATCTCGTGGATACAGAAAGTTGCGGCGGTGGAATTAGGTTTTTGGCTCCGTATCTGTTCGTTTGGGGGTACGTAGGTATATATATGAGGAAGAAGTATGTCGGTGGAGCTTCGGTGGGCCCACGAGGGTGGGGGCGCACCTGGGGGTATAGGGCGCGCCCCCCTACCTCGTGCCCACCTCGAAGCTTCCTTGGCGTAGGGTCCAAGTCTCCTGGGTCACATTCGGTGAGAAAATCATGTTCCCGAAGGTTTCATTCCGTTTGGATTTCCGTTTCTTCGAAACACTAAAATAGGTAAAAAAAATAGCAATTCTGGGCTGGGCCTCCGGTTAATAGGTTAGTCATAAAAATAATATAAAAGTGGAAAATAAAGCCCAATATAGTCCAAAACAGTAGATAAAATAGCATGGAGCAATCAAAAATTATAGATACGTTGGAGACGTATCAATCATCATTAACATTTTCACTAGGTTCATGTTCATTACCAGATTGTGTTCAGACATAGAGATATCATTTGGATTCTCAGGTGGTTCAGAAATAGGTTCACTAGAAGCATGCAAAGTCCTATCATTTTTCTTTTTCTTCCTTTTAGAAGGACTCGGTGAATCAATATTATTTCTCTGAGAATCTTGCTCAATTCTCTTAGGGTGGCCTTCAGGGTACAAAGGGTCCTAAGTCATTCTACCAGTCCTAGTAGCCACTCTAACAGCATAATCATTTTTCTTACTATTCATTTCATTAAGCAAATCATTTTGAGCCTTAAGTACTTGTTCTACTTGAGTGGTAACCATAGAAGCATGTTTAGTAACGAGTTTAAGTTCACCTCTAACATCAGCCATGTAATTACCCAAGTGTTTAAGCATATCGGAAATGTATTTCAATTGTCTACCAAAATAAGCATTAAAATTTTCTTGTTTGACAATAAAGTTATCAAACTCATCTAGGCATTGTCTTGCAAACTTACTAAGAGGGATTTCAGCTCTATCATATCTATTGAGAGAATTTACCTTTACTACCTGTGTCGGGTTATCAAGACCAGGAAGTTCTTCAATATGTAATGGATTAAGATCATAGGTTTCTTCAACAGACGGTAAATTAAGACCATGTGTTTCTTCAATAGGAGGTAAATTCTTAACATCTTCAGCTTTAATACCTTTTTCTTTCATAGATTTCTTTGCCTCTTGCATATTTTCAGGACTGAGAAATAGAACACCTCTCTTCTTCGGAGTTGGTTTAGGAGTAGGCTCAGGAATTGGCTTGGGAGATGGCTCAGGAAGTGTCCAATTATTTTCATTTGTCAACATATTATTCAACAAAATTTCAGCTTCATCCGGTGTTCTTTCCCTGAAAACAGAACCAACACAACTATCCAGGTAGTCTCTGGAAGCATCAGTTCGTCCATTATAAAAGATATCAAGTATTTCATTTTTCTTAAGAGGATGATCAGGCAAAGCATTAAGTAACTTGAGAAGCCTCCCCCAAGCTTGTGGGAGACTCTCTTCTTCAATTTGCACAAAGTTGTATATTTCCTTTAAAGCGGCTTGTTTCTTATGAGCAGGGAAATATTTAGCAGAGAAGTAATAAATCATATCCTGGGGATTACGCACACAACCAGGATCAAGAGAATTAAACCATATCTTAGCATCACCCTTTAATGAGAACGGAAATATTTTAAGGATATAAAAGTAGCGAGATCTCTCATCATTAGTGAACAGGGTGGCTATATCATTTAATTTAGTAAGATGTGCCACAGCAGTGTCAGATTCATAGCCATGAAAAGGATCAGATTCAACCAAAGTAATTATATCAGGATCAACGGAGAATTCATAATCCTTATCGGTAAAACAAATAGGTGATGTTGCGAAAGTAGGGTCAGGTCTCATTCCATCATTAAGAGATTGCTTATTCCATTTAGCTAATAATCTCTTGAGTTCATATCTATCTTTGCAAGCTAAAATAGCTAAAGAAGCTTCTTTATCAAAAACATAACCCTCAGGAATAACAGGCAAGTCTTCATCATCACTTTCATCAATACAATCAGTTTCAATAATTTCTTTCTCTCTAGCCCTAGCAATTTGTTCATCAAGAAATTCACCAAGGGGCACAGTAGTATCAAGTATAGAAGTAGTTTCATCATAAGTATCATGCATAGCAGAAGTGGCATCATCAATAACATGCGACATATCAGAACGAATAGCAGAAGCAGGTTTAGGTGTCGCAAGCTTACTCAAACCAGAAGGTGAATCAAGTGCAGAGCTAGATGGCAGTTCCTTACCTCCCCTCGTAGTTGAGGGATAAATTGTTGTCTTAGCGTCTTTCAAGTTCTTCATAGTGACCAGCAGATATAGATCCCAAGTGACTCAAAGAATAGAGCTATGCTCCCCGGCAACGGCGCCAGAAAATAGTCTTGATAACCCACAAGTATAGGGGATCGCAACAGTTTTCGAGGGTAGAGTATTCAACCCAAATTTATTGATTCGACACAAGGGGAGCCAAAGAATATTCTCAAGTATTTGCAGTTGAGTTGTCAATTCAACCACACCTGGATAACTTAGTATCTGCAGCAAAGTATTTAGTAGCAAAGTAATATGATAGTAGTGGTAACGGTAACAAAAGCAACGGAAGCAAAAGTAATATTTTTGGTGTTTTGTAGTGATTGTAATAGTAGCAACGGAAAAGTAAATAAGCGAGAACCAATATAGGAAAACCTCGTAGGCATTGGATCATTGATGGAGAACTATGCCGGATGCGGTTCATCATGTAACAATCATAACATAGGGTGACACAGAACTAGCTCCAGTTCATCAATGTAATGTAGGCATGTATTCCGAATATAGTCATACGTGCTTATGGAAAAGAACTTGCATGACATCTTTTGTCCTACCCTCCCGTTGCAGCGGGGTCCTAATGGAAACTAAGGGATATTAAGGCCTCCTTTTAATAGAGAACCGGAACAAAGCATTAGCACATAGTGAATACATGAACTCCTCAAACTATGGTCATCACCGGGAGTGGTCCTGATTATTGTCACTTCGGGGTTGCCGGATCATAACACATAGTAGGTGACTATAGACTTGCAAGATAGGATCAAGAACACACATATATTCATGAAAACATAATAGGTTCAGATCTGAAATCATGGCACTCGGGCCCTAGTGACAAGCATTAAGCATAGCAAAGTCATAGAAACATCAATCTTAGAACATAGTGGATACTAGGGATCAAACCCTAACAAAACTAACTCGATTACATGATAGATCTCATCCAACCCATCACCGTCCAGCAAGCCTGCGATGGAATTACTTACGCACGACGGTGAGCATCATGAAATTGGTGATGGAGGATGGTTGATGATGACGACGGCGACGGATTCCCCTCTCCGGAGCCCTGAACGGACTCCAGATCAGCCCTCCCGAGAGGTTTTAGGGCTTGGCGGCGGCTCCGTATCGTAAAACACGATGAATTCTTCTCCTCTATTTTTTCTCCCCGAAAGCAAATATATAGAGTTGGAGTTGGCGTCGGAGGAGCTCCAGGGGGCCCATGAGGTAGGGGGCGCGCCCCCCACCCTCGTGGACAGGGTGTGGGCCCCCTGGTCTTCATCTTTTGCAAGGATTTTTTATTATTTCCAAATAGACGTTCCGTGGAGTTTCAGGTCATTCTGAGAACTTTTGTTTCTGCACATAAATAACACCCCGGAAAGTCTGCTGAAAACAGCGCCAGTCCGGGTTAGTTCCATTCAAATCATGCAAGTTAGAGTCCAAAACAAGGGCAAAAGTGTTTGGAAAAGTAGATATGACGGAGACGTATCAGATACCGACGATCGAATCTCGGGCAAGTAACATACCGACGACGAAGGGAATAACGTATGTTGTCATAAGGTTCGACTGATACAGATCTTCATAGAATATGTAGGAACCAATATGGGCATCCAGGTTCCGCTATTGGTTATTGACCAGAGAGGTGTCTCGGTCATGTCTACATAGTTATCGAACCCGTAGGGTCTGCATGCTTAACGTTCATTGATGATATAGTATTATATGAGTTATGTATGTTGGTAACCGAATGTTGTTCGGAGTCCCTGATGAGATCATGGACATGACGAGGAGCTCCGGAATGGTCCGGAGGTAAAGATTGATATATGGGATAGTAGTGTTTGATCTCCGGAAGGGTTCCGGAATTCACCGGGAGGGGTTCCGGTTGTCTCTCGAAATGTTTGGGTACGAGAACACTTTATTTGGGCTAAAGGGGAAAGCCCACGAGGCTTTTGGAAAGTGCAAAAGGAAGTTTTGCGGATACCAGAGGCTAGACGCCAGGAACCCTGGTGTCTAGGGCGTAGACGCCATGAACCCTGGCGTCTAGCCCTGGAGTCCGAGTAGGACTCTTGCCTTTCGGGCAAAACCGACTTTGAGGAGGCTTTTACTCTAAGTTTCGACCCCCAGGGCTCAACATATAAATAGAAGGGCAGGGCTAGCACTAAAGAGACATCAAGATTCACCAAGCCGTGTGCCGGCAACCCCGTCCCCTCTAGTTTGTCCTCCGTCATAGTTTTCGTAGTGCTTAGGCAAAGCCTTGCGGAGATTGTTCTTCACCAACATCGTAACCACGCCGTTGTGCTGATGAAACTCATCTACTACTTCGCCTGTATTGCTGGATCAAGAAGGCGAGGACATCATCGAGCTGAACGTGTGCTGAACGCGGAGGTGCCATATGTCCGGTACTTGATCGGGACAGATCGTGAAGGTGTATGACTACATCAACCGCGTTGACAAATGCTTCCGCTGCGATCTTCAAGGGTATGAAGATGCTCTCCCTTCCCGTTGCTATGCATCTCCTAAATAGATCTTGCGTGAGCGTAGGAAAATTTTGAAATTGCATGCTACATTCCCCAACAGAACTGCCATCCTATTCCCCAATCCCCGGCAATTCCAAGCGATGAGCTTCATTTGGGCTCATCAGGCTGGCATGCAGCCCAGCGTTCGAGTCAGTGCCCAGGTTCCTCTCTCCCATCTCTAGGTCCTTCTTCAGTTTCTTTCCACCATCCTCCTCCATATCATCCATGGCAGAAGCTACCCTCTTTCTACCATCACCCCTCTCGTGTGTACCTGCTCCATTGCCCTCCTTAGCCTCACCCTTCTGCTCCCTGCTTTTAACCTTCTTGTACCGCCCCGGGTTCCTCCCCTTCGTCCCTTCCTGCATCCCATATGGCACAGCCCTCTAGACCCCAGCAACGTCGATCTGCATGGTCACCCCTTGCATGGCCTCGGTTCTGGTGCCTCTGGTGCTACTCACCATAGCCCCGTCGTCCTGTTGCACCACCTTGCCTAGCTTGCTACATCTGTGTCCTCCACAGGCGAGACACCTGGATGATCTGCAGTGGTTGGATAGGTGTGTGTTGCTACACTCGCTTCTGTCTGCACTCCTCTTGGCTGCAGATCGCCGGTTCCCACTCCAGGGAATGTGATGGCATTATTTCCTTCCCCTTGTTGTTTGTCTGAACCTTAGCCACCTCATTTGTCTTCGGGAACGTCAGGCGTTTGGGCGTACCCTCCCGCACCGCTCCGGAATTCTTCTTCAGAGGGCTAGTGACCTCCTGGACTCTCTCCTCGTCCTCAACAATGTCCGCCCAGCTCTTGCTATTCTTCCTCCATGACGGGGCATCACTGCCAGACACCGATCTCCCCTTCCATGCTCCCATACCACGGCTACTAACTGCACGACCACCTGAAATAGCCCGGTTGTCCCCCCATCGACCTCTCCCCTTCGGACCTCCTCTCTTTGGCATGAAAGCACACAGCCAGGGCCCGAACTGTTGGCGTTCCCCTCTCCTTCGTTTAACTCCATATAAATTTTCTATGTGACCTAGAATCCCACACACATAGCAGAAGCCAGGAAGATACTCGTACTCAAAAGGGCAGCAGTTTTTCTCATCATCCTCCAACATCTTTTCTCCAGACCTGCCCTGTTCCACATCGCCTCTATTACCTCCCTTCCCATCATCCAAAGTGAAACCCCGCATAAGTGGCGCCTTAATGTTTATCCGCACCTTCATTTTGAGGAACTTTCCCACTGCCTTACAATCCGCCCTTGCATCCACATCAAGCAGCTCTCCGATCTCAGCCCCTATTTTCTCCCCCGCCTCTCTACACATTAGACCAAAAGGAAGTCGAAGAACCCGAACCCAGATGGGAATTTAGTCAAACGTATAGTCCTCCAGCCTTTTACTTCCATCATAATCTTCAAGGACAAGCAAATCGTTGCCAAACTCCCAAGGTCCTCCCTCCAAAGCCATCCTTTTCCCCGACTCCTGGCCAAAGGTGAACAAAAACTTATTCTCTCCGACCTCCTTGCATTCCAGACCCCTGATGGGGCACCAAATCTTGCAGAGCGTCTCCGCCATTGCCTCCACGAACACCGGTTTCTCCGACAGCAGTTTCGTCAGTGCTTGCTGTTCCACCACACCCGCCTTACCAGAGCCAGCCCATCCGATCTTGATGCTCTTTCTCTCCTTCTCTGACAACTTCAAGTTCTGCAGCAATCCTTCCACCTTCTCCATGTTCGCCGCTTACAGATCATAGAAACTAGGTGACGTATTGGTGTACGATCGCAAGCTCTAGTACTCACGAAAGGCCTATGGTGTAGGGAAAGGTTGGGGACGGGATGACTAGATGGAAACAAAAACGGAGTGGGCGAAACAGAGTAGACGTGAATCAGCAAGGCCCGCCGGCGGACCGGCTACAGACGAGAGGAGATCTGGAATGGCTGGAAAACGGCGGCCACCGAAACCCTAGATCACCTCCACAGTCGCCAGGGGACAAACAAACCGCCACTCACGGGGCGGGACCGGCGTGGAAGGAAGGATGTCCAGTTCTACTAATGTTGTGGCAAGAGTAGTAATTAGGCTTAAAGTTGATTAGATTTTGCTCTTTAGGCATAATTCGGCCCCCCCTATTCTGGGCGTTCAAGGCCTGTAGCGAGCCCAACGACGTAAAGAAGCAAAGGAGTTGATTTTTTGAAGCCCAATAATTCAGCTTACCATCGTACTAGTTCGCCAGCCCACTATTGAAAACAAACAGCCGCCTAGTCGCCCAGGACGCACCACGGGGAGCTCCTATTGGACGCGTTCTGCGTCAAAATGTCGTCGCGACGCACAGGGGCTCACCCTGACTGGGCCGGCCCATCGCGCTGTACGGGTGAAAAGAAAAGGAAGCAAAAAAGGGGAAGGGAGACGCCACTCGAACCTGCGACCTACAGATTCCAAGTGCATGCTCCCAGCCAGTCGACCTGACAAGTATTGCTTGTAGCAATCCAACGCGCAGTTATAATAACTTAGCACAACCGTACAACCGGACTTGTCTACTTTATCGAACCAGAATTACACACTGTAGTGAACATCTTAAAACAAATTGTAGATTTTTTCTGAAAGTGTATATTTTGAAATAGTGCGACCATGTTTTTCATTTCTGAACATATTTTGTACACAGGAACATATTTTATACAAAAAGTGTATATTTTTTTACACAGCGTTCTAAATCTTGAGAACAAATTTGGAAGAACGAACAATTTTTTAAAGCACAAACATGTTTTGAATCTTCAAAACAAATTTATAAATGGAGAACAAATTTGGAAGCGCGAACAATTTTTAAAGCATGAACATCTTTTGAATCTTAAGAACAAATTTTGAAAAAACCTGAACAAATTTGGAAGCGCAAACAATTTTTTAAAGCACGAACATTTTTTGAATCTCGAGGACAAATTTTGAAACAGAAAACAAATTTGGAATTATGAAATAGAGAACAAATTTGGAAGCGTGAACATTTTTTTAAAGCACAAACATTTTTTTGAATCTTGAGAACAAATTTTGAAATAGAGAACAATTTTGAAAAATTCCGAACAAATTTGGAAGCGCGAACATTTTATGAAATTCTGTATATTTTCTGCATTTCGACAGTTTTGAACTTTTTTGTGTAATGGGAACAAATTTTGGATTTGGAGAACATTTTTCCAAAAACTGAAAAATTTATCAAAATACGAACAAAATTTGAATATTTTAATTTCCTTTGAAAAAAGAGAAGAAAAAGAAAAGGAAAAAGAAAGAAAACAAACAAAAAAATCAGGAACATTTTTCGAAATTGTGAAGAAAATTTTGAAAATGTGAACACTATTTCGGAAATATGAACAAAGTTTGATAAAAAGAACATTTCTGAAAATTCTGAACCATATTTGAACTTTTTGAAAAGGTTACAAAGAAAAATGAAAATTTTAAAAATAAAAAAAGAAAGAAAACGTGAAAAATGAAGAACACAATAAGACTGTGAAGAAAAACTAGAAAGAACCAGTAGAAGGAACAAAAGCTTTTTTGAATTACCGGAAACTGGTTTTAAGTTTCGCTTTTAGGTTCTTTAGGTTTGGCACTCTTTTTCTTACGCATCCAGGAGCTAGGCTCGGTGGCTACCGCGGCATGTACGTATACATGAGGTCGTTGGTTCGATCCTGGACTGACCATTTTTGCGGTTTTAATCTCGCGAAGCGAAACCACTCGAATGGGCCGGCCCAGGTAAGCTGCGTTCTGTGCGAAGCGGCGACTAGTTGCCGCAGTTAGCGGCAAATAGGGAATTCCCGCACCACGCACGACTCTCAGCCGCCTAGGGCAGTTCGCCGGTTGGCAAAAGGTAGGCGGCGCCGCACCTTGCAGGTCACAGGCGATCACCACCCGATGGTGGAAGCTGTCACGCTGCGCCCGATGACCACGACGATGCGCAAGCAAATTTGTGGTGAGTCGCTCTTCATTAGTTTGTTCGATCTGACAATACCTATCCGCATTAGGATCAAGATTACACCGATTTCTTGATATGGATGGAATTAGTTAGATGCAGCAATCTCTTGTTTTATCCTCACAAATTGATACTAAAAATTAGATATAATACACTGATTCTGTCATTTGGATTAAAAAAAATTCATCGACTGTGCTTGGGTTTGTGCATAGCCGTGATGAGAAGAACCAGTACATTCCTTTTTTGGGGGATTGGTTCGAGCAAACAACGAGAAGCATATTCAGGTATCAATCAAAATCACTCGATAGATTTACTATGTTCTGTTTTTTTTTTCTCATTATCGAATCTGCCTCCGCCCCCCTATGCTCAAATCCTGGCTTGCTACCTTGTTGCGTTGCAATAATTGGTTTCCCCTTGTTTGTAGGGTATTAAAATACCAGAACAACCTGCTGAGAAAGAAAAGAGTGATGTTATTAACCCTGTCGATGTTAACCGTAAGTTTTATATCCATGCTACATGTTGTCGCGAGCAGTTCTGAATCTGCTATTATTTGCCGTATACTTTACCAATTACCATTGGTTAAATCACAGACACTGCTGCTGATGTGGAACTCCATGAGCAGGACAATGAGTCCAAGGCTGCACCTGTGGGTAAGCATGATTTTGTAAGCAGATTCATATGACACCACTAAGGGGTCTTGATGCATTTATCTGGTCGGACCATCTGATTCTTTCCCAATGAAAAGGGGAGAATGCAAAACCCGACAGGCAAGCCTCCCCGGACAAGCTCTTACGAGCAACTCTTTTGAGGAGCCGTTATGCTGATGCAATTGTGAAAGCTCCTAGGATTCTCAGCCATGTTTGGGAGCTTTTACTTCTAGCTTTCTTTCCTTCTTTATTCTGCACCTCTTTCTAAGAATTGTCTTGCCTATGGACACAGAGAAAGAACGGCTTTCGGCTGAAAAGGTAATGCAGCCATGGAAGCTCGCAGAGCTGAAGCCGAAGCTGAATCTAAGCGTAAGCGGGAGCTTGAGAGGGAAAAGCTCGTCAGGTCTTGCACGAATCAAGTGAATGGACCGCATTTGCTAGTGCTATGAGACTCATCTTCTGTCTTACCGCTAAAGGTTTGTTTGAACCTGATGCAGACGGAGAGAACTGTAGAAATTAATGACAACGTCCATGCCAAGGACCTACAAAAGGTAAACGTTTGCGTTTGGCGCGCCGGCCGAACGCTCCGCCGGACGCGCGAGCGCCTTCTGACTTTTTTAGGCCCACCACCCCTCCTATATTATCTCCTCCCGAAACAAACGTGCCCACTCGTTTGCTACAGTGCATCATCCCCTACCTCCAGAAGCGCTCCTGTAAGATGGCTCCACCGCATGATTTCTTTTCAATCTCCGTACCGTGATGCACAAACTCTCCTGCAACGGAGGTGCTTGGACCATGCCGGGGGCGCCATGCCAATCCGTGCCGACGAGTCTCCATGGATGACCACGGTGAAGGTTGTGATGCCAGCGAGCGGATAACAATACTGGAACTAGCATTTTGTTTTGCTTCAACCGGCCAAATCCAGAGCTGGAACTACAGCTGTTTTTTTGCTGCAACCAATAAGCGAGTCTGAAACACAGCTGTTTTTTTGCTACAACTATATTATTTTTTTGCTACAACTAGCGTCGCTATTTGCTACAATCTTCGGCGGTGTAGTTTGGTGGCCCATGACAACAAACAGCTGCAACCGGGAGACGAGGAAAGTTGCAACCCACGCCGCGAAAAGCTGCGACCGGCAACAAAAAAGGCTACTATTGTCAGAATGATGTGCTGCAAGCCTGCAACCAACGACGGCGAACTTGTGGCCGGCGACGGCAGATGCAAAAAAGCTTCAAACGGTGTGTGAAAAGGCTTCAACTGGCAAAGGAGTAAGCTTCAAGCATGGGAAAGCTTCAAATGGGTGTGGATGGAAAACTTTGAACCATGGAAAAAGCTTCAATCGGTAAGGAAAAAAGCTTCTATTGGGTGCCGGCATGGTGGCAATGGTGTGAGCGGCAACACCGGGAGCTGCGGCTGACGGCGGCGGCTAATTTGCAGCAACGACATAAGGGTCGGGCGTTCTACAATGACGGTGCTGCTACAGAACGACGGCAGGGTGTTCCGACGAGGTCCTGCTGGAACCGACGAGCATGGGTCCTGCAAGGATGGCGACCGGCAGCGGGGACGGCGCCCAACGGCGAGTTGCTGATGCTTCAAGGGGACGGCGGCCGGCGCCGGGGCCGGCGGGAGCTTCAAGGTCCAGCCTCGAGCGTCACCAAATGTCCAGCGATGCTATTTTGGATCGGATGCCTTTGTGTTTAAGAAAAAAAAGCAAAAGGCCCATCTGACGGTGGGTAACAACCGAATCTAACACATCAGATGTGACCGGCCGAAAAACTGGGCCGGCGCGCCGGCGCTGAGCAGTGCCCCCTACAAAATGCTTGGTGCAGTCATCACAGAACATATTGTGACTTCTGTCGATGAGTCCTGAGCATTCCCATTTTTTTTCCTGGTTCCGGCAGCATGTTACAAAAACTTGGACTATTTAGAAGTACCTGTGATGAACAGCTCCTGCTATTCTTGTAACAGGAAATTTGTATGCAAACGTGATAATACTTAATTTAGTTCAATTTTCTCAACTCCCTCCGTTGTTCGAATTGATTAACTTTTGCTGCAAAGAGATCCTGTAGTATCTTTCTTCGAGGTCATGTAAGCAGATATGCCAGTAGCAGAGGCGGGAGAGATTGCAGCACAAGTGATACTAGTGTTGCTGTTGACGCCAGAAAGTATGAATTCAACATGCAAAGCATGAAGCAGGCTCATTTTGTGAGGGAGGCGTATTAAGAAACAGTATAATGGGGTGACCTACGAGCCTCTACAGCGATTTGGCACCCTGCAACGTGGGATCAACTCAATAAACGTTTTGGATCGTCTCGTAGTCCAACGATGTCCTCGCGGCCAGCAGGCCCAAATATCAATGGGCCGCTACTCTGAAGACTTCTCTAGGCGCCCACTCGTTCACTGATGGAGCCTAGCCTTCGATCCTCAATAGACGGTTGCGATCGCGTGGTGCTAGGGGAACGCGCACTACCCGTACGTACCGATCTTGCACAGCGACGGCGGCAGTGCAGTACATCCCCCGTCGCCTTCTCCTCAGCCACCGGTCTCCTCTGGCCTGCCAGCACCGCTCCAGCCACCTCTCCCGCTTGTGTGCTACTCCTTTATCAGATATGGCCGCTCTCTCGCCGCTCTTCCCATTCTCTGCTGTTTATGCTTGTGCGCATAAGAAAACCTTCTAGAATTTGTACCACGTACATCACATGCCGCTGTGATATACATGTGCTAAGATTAATATTTTTTCTTTGCCACACAAATTGCAGATAATACGACAATGATTTACCTACTAGGGAGATGGCTGAGCTAATTGAACTTCGTAGCCACGTATATCATGAAATTTGCATTTGTTGGCCCTCCCATGTGGGACATATTTAGTTCTGGCATTCATGCGCATAATAAATCAGAGCTCCGAATATGATAATTTCTTTATACTCCATGGATTAGATTAACTCTACAAGGCTTCTACCACAAGTCCCCGAGCTTTATGTTCTTCTTAAACCTTATGATTTGTGGTGTCAACCTTGAGTTCAAATCTCAAGTTATCTCTTCTATATTTTTCTGAATATTTTTGTGCTGTCTGACAAAACAGGAACTTTGAACAAACCTAAATCGAGGCATTGTAATCGGAATATCAAATGCTTATACTCTTGAGGATTTTATCTCAATTTTTTGTACCTATTTCATCAAGATGGACGAGTGCGGCAACGCGCGCCTTCATGATCTAGTGAACATTTAAGATTGGGCATCTTTCTAGCCCTCTCACGCCATTAGGGCATGTCTAACTGAGCCCCTATTTGGCGTCAGTGGATTAAAAAGTCAGTTTTACTCCTCTACCGCGCACCTAACCAATCCCCAATCCATCGTAGTGGAGTAAAAACTTATTCCCCGGCGCCAACCATTTCCCTAAATATACTCAGCCGCGGCGGCTCTGAGTAAAAACCACACCTCACTAGTAGAAAACGGCCCATTAGCCCCGGTTCCAGAGGCCCTTTAGCCCCGGTTCAGGAACCAAGACTAAAGGGTCGGGACTAAAGCCCAAAACCTTTAGTCCCGGTTCGCTTACGAACCAGGACGGAAGGGGCTCCATGTGGCCGCTGCTGGGCGCCCAGGCAGGAGCACCTTTAGTCCCGGTTGGTGTTACCAACCGGAACCAAAAGGCATCCACGCGTCAGCATTTGGCAGGAGCTGGGGTTTTGGTTTTTTTTAAAGGGGGGGGGGGGTTAGGGGGTTTTGGAGGGTTAAATTAGGGGTTTCATATCGTGTTAGCTAGCTAATAGAGAGAAGTGTCCTATCTTTCTCCGTACTTGGTCGACGCTAACTACTATACATATAGAGAGAACTCGACACGCTAGCTAGCAAGCAAATGAGGAACCATTAATTACACAAGATCATCATGAATATATACAGAGAGGAGTGACCTCTCTTTCTCCTAGAGATTGGTCGAACAACAAGTTTTCGTATATCTATCCGACGCTACTAGCTCCATATATACAATATAAGATCTCTTACAATCCCTAACATCTCATGTCTATATCAATTTCCACATGGTATTCTCCGGGTTTATGTATGATGTGGTCAAGAAAGAATCCCGCCAATTCCTATTGAATTGCTCGTATGCGATCATGTGGTACGAGTTCATCCCGCATCTGCCACGTCTAATTTAAAAAAGGGGGTCAATACATATATATGAATGAAACTCAACACAAATGATGGTAATAAAATAAAATTGTGAATATTATTGCTTACGCACTTCATATTGTTTATCAGGGTAGCCCCGCTTAGAGTCCGTCGCGTTGTAGATGAACTCACAAACGTAGTATCCACAAAAATCATTACCGGCTTCCTGCCACAAGCACTTTACGAGAAATAGAGTTCAATCAAACTGATAATCAAGCATGATAAAATGGTATTGATGAAACTAGAATCAATGGGAGATGCGCGGACCTAGGTAGTATTACTTACTTTTGGTTGTGTAAATCGTAGTTCCCTCGGCAGTCCCGGAAAAATTACGGTGAACTCTTTCCAAACCCTGTCAGACAAAGAAAATAATTAATTGATATCAGGAAATGAATAAAGTTGTCGACATGGTGCGACAATGATCTATTGAACTTACTTCTGGAGCATTTGAGTCACGTCCGCATAGTCCTGGGGATCTTTTCGTCTCAAGTCTAAGACGGTTATTACTCCCCGGTCAAGCTTAATCTCTAGCAGAATAAAGTGAAAGTTGCGCACGCATGCATAACTCATCAATTACATTACTATAACCTCGAGTAATAAGGGAAACCGAATATGCACAAGACAGTAACACTCACTTGAAATTGTAAGGAAAGAGTATTTTATCTTTGTTTTGATTTTTAAGCAATGATTGTAGCAAATTGTCCTCGGTATCAGTGACTCTGTTTTTAACCGTCCATTCATGTATGATATTTGGGTTAATGAACTCAATGTCATAGAATTGTGCTTTTCTACATTCGACGATCTTCAATCTACATAATATAGTGAGGATAATTATAGATACATGCAATGAAAGAGCTGAGCTATATATATAGAGAGACTTAATTACAAAAGTAGTACTTACAGACAGTAGCAAGTTAGGATTGTTTTGTCGAGGGCCTTTTGATTGTATAACTGGAATAACTCGTCAAATTCAAGAGAGAACAGACCAGTTCCAATGAGGTCGTGCTCCTCTTTAATTCTCATCGTCAAAGTATCCTTCCCAGACTCACTCCAGGTTTTCATGTACCATTTATGCAACCTTCGCATTATCGTTGTTAGATGAGGATGATCATGTTTGACGAGAGGCTGCCCGTACTTGTATCTGAATTCGTCCACCTCCATTGTTTCAAACTCTACATCATCGCTTAGGTAATCAGCAGGATTGGTACCGAGCACCATCCCCAGATGATTAGCGACGATATCGCTAGACACCTTGAGCGGGGGGCATGATTGGTTCGCCTGTTCACCTAGCTGGGGATTTTTTCCCACTTCTTAGTTCTGCTAACCTTGCATCACTGCAAGTACTTCCAGACCGCTCCGCTTCCTTATATGTCCTTTAAATAATGCGCTCATAGTTGGATTGCGACGGAGGTGGTGGTGGTCACTTCAGTGCATCGATAGTGCGCTTCAGTTTCACCGGATCTATCTTCTCCTTCGGAGGTGGAGGTTTCTTTGCAAAAAAATTACTCACTTCGGCAGCACAGATCTCCTCATTTTCCTTGTGGGTCCTCTCATATGGTAACTTTTCCAGAGGCTTGAGAGATGGACCGTATCTGAATTGCCTCCCGCCTCTGCTTGTACTGCTAGCGGCGGTGTTCGCCGGAGCGGCGGTGTCTCTGTTCCGTCTTTGCTGACGAGGCGGAGAAGGAGGCAGAGTGCTCCCACGCACCGGGGGAGCCGGAGCGGCGGCGGCTCTCTTCCGCCGTTGCTGACGAGGCAGAGGAGGAGGCGAAGTGCTCCAACGCGCCGGAGGAGGCAGAGTGTCCTCACGCGCCAGAGGAGGCGGAGAAGGAGGCGGAGTGCCCTAATCACTCGCCGGAGGAGGCGGAGTGCCCTGACTCGCCGGAGGAGGAGGAGGAGGCATCCGGTTTGGAAGTTTGATGTACTCCTTCCTCCATAGACATGTACTCCTTAGAGCATTAACCAGATGATTCTCCCCTTCACCTGTTGGGTGGTCAAGCTCGAGCTCCTCAAATCCCTCCATTACTTCATCCACCGTCACAACAGCATAGCCATGTGGAATCAGATGGCAGTGAAAAGTTCCGTCGGGTTGAGGAGGTGCAACAGAGCCGACAACCGCCTTCAAAGCGAGGTTCTGTCATTTCGTCATAAGCTGGCAATGTTGAGCCTCCGTGATAGTATCCACGGGGTAGCTAGGAGCCGTGAAATCAGGTTGAACGAGCTCCGTGGAAGCCACGCTGCTTCTCCGCTGAGATGGCGGGGTAGCTTCGTGCCGCTGAGATGGTTGGTCGGCAGCTCGCTGGCTCTCAAGTTCCTCTAGCTTTAGTAGTCTTACATTGAGCTTCTTCATTGAGCTCAGCTTCGCTTTCCTCTTCCTCTCCCGGCATCTGTAACTGCCTGCGCAGGGAAACCCAACCACCCGCAGAATGGAGCCTGGTGTGCCTCGTGTTCGTCCAAGGTGCTCAGGATTCCCGAGGGCCTCAGTCAGCTCGTCCTTCTCTCTGTCGGGAATGAACGTCCCTTCCTGCGTTATGGTGATATACTTCTGAAGCTTCTTGACGGGTATTGCAAGTTGCTCGTCCGTCCAACGACACTCCCCTGTTTTAGGGTCCAAAGTTCCCCCAACCCCGAAGAACCAAGTCCTTGAACGGTCTGGCCAGTTCAATGTTTCTGGTTCAACTCCATTAGCAAGCAGGTCATTCTCAGCTTTGTCCCACAACGGCCGGGCTTTGAGGTAGCCACCTGACCCCGTGTGAGGGTGATATTGCTTCTTTGCAGCATTTATCTTGTTTGTCTCTGACATTTCTTACTCTTGTCTGATGTCTTGTAGGCCACAAATGCGGGCCAGTGATCTCTTATCTTCTCAAATCGGCCGGTGAATTCTGGAGTCTTCCCTTTGTCGACAAACTTTGGTTTCACCTCATTCTTCCACCTCCTGAATAGATCTACCATCTTCTTAAGAGCACACGCCTTGACCAGTGGCTCTATAACTGGCTTATTCGGATCCTCCTCTGGCGTTAGGGTGAAATTTGCCTTCAGCGAGGTCCAAAGATCATCTTTCTGTCTATCGGTGACATAAGAAACTTCAGGGTCGTCGTCCTTAGGCTTATTCCATAGATGGATGCTGATCGGGATGTTGTCCCTAACAAAAGCTCCACACTGAGCAGAAAATGCATCCTTAGTCCGCTTGGGTTCAATCGGTAGGCCATCGTCCGCAAGTGATGTGATCGTGAACCTTTCATCCTGGCGCAACCTTTTCTTCGGGCCTCGTCTCGTTACCAAAGTTTGGCTCGATCCGGAGGGCTATAAAAGAAGAAAGAAGAGTTAATATATGTACATACCAAAACAATTAATGCATCAATTAGTCAGCACAGGCTTAATTAATATATATACCTCGCCGGACTTTGCAACAGCTCCCTCCTCCATTCGGTCACCGGAGCCGTCATCATGGTCTCCTTCTTCCTTCGGCATTCGGTCACCGGAGCCATCATGATCATGTCCTTCCTCCTCCATTGTTCGATCACCGGAGCCGTCATCCTCTCCTTCCAGACCATCAGTGTCGTTCAGAAACGACAAGACATCATGTCCTTCACGGATTATGTCCCCCAACAACTCTTCTTGTTCTAAGTCTCTTTGATCCATAGTTTCTGCAAATATTACAACATGGCAATTAATATACAAACATGAGAGATGGATATATTAGTGGAAAACAGACCTAGCTAGCTAAACATAGACCATGAATCATATTAGTGGCCTCGCCAAAGATCATCATCGGGCACATCATCTGGTTCCTCTTGATCGTTAGCTTCCCTCGTTGTAGCATCACCGTATTCAGGGGGCACATAGGTGTCATCGTCCTCTTCTTTTTCGTTGTCTTCCATCATGACCCCTCTTTCTCCGTGCTTGTTCCAAACAATATAGTGTGGCATGAGACCCTTATAAAGCAGGTGGGTGTGAAGGATTTTCCGATCAGAGTAAAACTTCCTATTCCCACATCTAGGGCATGGACAACATATAAAACTATTCTGCTTGTTTGCCTCAGCCACTTCGAGAAAATTATGTATGCCCTTAATGTACTCAGAGGTGCGTCTGTTACCGTACATCCATTGTCGGTTCATATGCATGCATTATATAAAATTAAGTGTGTCAAAAACCATTACAGAACATCATGGGGAGGGGGCATATCTGAGGAACACCACCGCCATGCGAGCCGCCGCCACCTCCAAGACAGCCTCCCCACTCCCTCCCAAACCATATCTACATGAGGATCCAGGGTTCCCCACCCTCACGCTACCGTCGAAGTGGCCAGCGGAGGGGAAGGGAACCAGCAGAAGCACCGGCGTGAAAGGGGGAACGGGGATTGCCTCTCTACCGCTCGTGTTGGTTGTTGAGGAGACGTGCGGATGCTTTTCTATTTTCTTATTTGCTAAATTTATTTCGGAGTACCATATACTAGTAATGTTGTAACAAAAGTGTCCACAGCGAACTAACTTGTGGTTGGATGGTTAGAGGGACAGTGGTATAACTAGCCCATCAGGGTTTAAATTCTGGGGAGGAGACGTTTCCCTTCGACAACGAGGTGTCCACCGGGAATACCAGATTTAAATCTCTCTTTATTTTCTCAGACCCTCTCGCCAAAAAAAAAGAGAGAATACAAGTGCAAACTCACTCCTGTCCGTAGCATCCGTGGCCGTCCTATGCTCCCGGCAGGGCGCCTCCTCGCTGGAGCGGTTCGCCGTTCGCGCAGGCGGCGGCGACGACGGATGGCCACCAGTGTCTCTCCACCTCCCTCCCTCCTCCGCCACACCCCATTCGCCCGCCCCCACCCACCCCACCAAGCCCCGCTTTCTTTCCCCAAAAAAGCCCTATGGCAATGGCACCAACTGAATCGACGACGGTCCCGCGGCCTGCGACGGCGACGGGGGGTGACCGCCTACTCCTCTCTACCCCGAGCAGCCCCGCCCTTCTTTCCTAATGAGGCGATGGCACCTACGGAATCAGCGAGCTGTCCGGCGGCCAGCGAGGGCGCACGGAGGGGGGCATCACGGGATGCCTCACCCACCTTCTACGCCTGCCCGAGCGAGGAGGGGTCGAGGGGATGGGGCGGACGGTGCGCCTCTGCTCCGCCATCCGCCAGCTTGGTCCTCATCTGCGTGAGGTATCACCTTCACCCGTCCTGCCTCTGCAATTTCTATGAAAGCTGCCATTTTTATTAGAGCCGTGACCGTACCTAAATCCGAATTAGGAATGTCTCTAAACCTCATAAATTTTAAGAGTGATTAAGTCAAAGAATTTGAGGTGTAAATTGCTCTGATTTTCGTTGCTTAGAAATTATTTTGTATATTTGGTGAAAAACTTGGAAACAACACCTAATCCCAAGCTTCACTCTCAATGTTGCTTCTTTGACAGGAGTACGATATGATCATTAGAGGACTAATGGAATGTTTTTTTTCTTAAAAAAACACAAAGGAAAAGGGGGATTGAAACAAAAGTTTTGCTGCATTGGAAATTTCTGCTAGCAGCATTTAATCGCTTGCTCAGTGTTATTTTCCTAAGCTAACTTGCACGCAGGATTACATCTTTCTCCAGATGGTATTTTTTTATGTTAACTTAACCAATGTTTTTATGGTGGTAAGGTGTCCTTGACTAAGCAACGATTAAGCGCCTAAGGCGGGCAAAATTTTAAGGCGCGATGCCTTGCTGCCTAAGCCTCTAAGGTCGGACGCCTTAAAGCAATGAACCTAACATATATGGTGTTGCTGCCTTGACTGCAACTTTTGTTCTTTTATGTTGTTGAAATTGTGCATCTAAAAATTTGATATGCTAAATTATAAGAACCTTGGATTATCATGAATATATATGCTTGTATATTACAAACTTTATTATTAGGTCACTACAAATTTACAGTAGCCTAGAATTTAATGTTATTAAATGATATCATTATGTTTGAAGTGAAGCTCCAAACATTTCTAAACTTTGTACTTGGGCGGTATAGTTGGTTGCCAGGATCCTACCTTTATACCCCTAGGAATATCTTTAGCGGGACAAATAGTTGGTAGGAAGGATATGTTCCGCCTTATTCAAGATATAATTTCTTCATATGTTTTTGTCTATAAACTGTTAAAAAGATTGGGCTCACATGACTTCATTATTTTTTATCTTGACCTCTGGACAACAGTTTCTTCTGCGGGGCTCATAAATTTATAATGAGGCAATATGACATAACTTGTCAACCTATGTATGTATTTGATTGCTGCGGATTTGCAACATGAAGACAAATTATCCACTCTAGATTGGAGCTTCAAATAGTACATAGATTTCCTTACCTTATAGGAACCCGTTTGTTTCTTATCCTTATATGATAAGACATATACGACCAGGATTCCCATGACATGTACACCTGATTATGATAAACCTGTTGCAGAAAGCCTTGCTCAGAAACATGCTTAAAATGGTAACAAATAGTACTAAATTGGAATAAACTTTTTCCGAAACCACTCATTAATATGTTTAGTAGCTGTTCACGCTTTTTCCGGAATCAGTCTTTCCTTATCAGCCACTAATAATTGTACCCTCTTTCTTTCTATTCATTTAGGGTACTTACGTGGAAAGGATTAAAGAAGAGGTCATTTTATCACCCGCGCACGCACTCTCTCTGATAGCATCTGGAGAAGGTATTTGCTTTATATAGATAGCATCCTCTCCTTTTCCCACATTATGACCAATTGCATACAAGGAGGAGTTTCCTCACTTTCATGGAGATTGCTTCATTTCCAAGTTTGTCTTTGTGATTTTTGTGCCAAAATTTAAACCTATTACAGTAACAGTGGCTTTGCTGGTGAATGCATGTACTATGTGTGTATCTCCGTCCTTGACCATCTGCAACTCTGTGTGTGGGTGCACCCAATGCTTTGGCAATTCATTGATTGTTGTATCTTTGTACACCATGAATGACGTTAACCTTGCATTGAATTACTGATGCCATTGCGTCTGGCAGAGCACAGATCTGTTGGATCCAACTGCACATTTCTGTTGGCTATAATGGTTGCATCCAGTGCACTGCCAAAGTAGATAGTGCTTACTTAGTCTACAAAAGTATCTCAATTGTTCCCCCTTTTTTTTACGGACAACAACGGCAGGAGCTCTGCCTTTTTCATTAAAGAAGCGGGAAATCTTTACAAGCTGAAGCCAGCTGGGATGAAACGAAAAGGAAAGAAAACAACAACTCAGGCAACTACTCCCTGAAAGCCACCATCTGCGACTGAAGATCTGCACGGATGAGAGACACCACCTCATCAGAGGAGGATTCCTTCTTATCAAAACCCCTACGATTACGATCTTTCCACAGATGCCACACAACATATGCCGACATGATTATCATCTACTTGCTCTGTTTTTGGTTTCCATATCTTGATTCATGAGCAGCTTTTCTCTACCATCCACAGATGGATCAAGGGCTGAGAGTGGTCTCAGATGGCCAGGAAGCAAGGAGTCGAATGCAAACCAGGTAGTCTTTGCAAAAGGGCAGACCAATGCCAGATGTGCAGCAGACTCCATTTCCTTGATCACAAAGGGAACAATGATCGTTGTGAGGCCATCTTGTTTCCAACCTGAATCTGAGTACAAGCCGCAAATAGCTGATGGTCAGAAGCATCGCATGGAACCTGCATGCCTTTCTAAGGTCTATCCATAGATTATCACTCGTACCAGAGCCATCTTAGCTGCAATGCCCTGCTGAAACGATTCAAATCCTTCACCCCGAGGCCTCCACAGTTCTTTGGCGAGCAGACCAGACATTCACTCCCATTTGCTTCCTCTTCACCACACCAAAGGAAGCTCCTCCTAATCTTATCGATCTTTTTGAAGATCCATTTGGAAGGAGTGTAAACCTAGATGTTTTTGTGAGAGATAGGTTGAGAGGACAATGCTCGACACCAATAAGGTGCGGCATACACATCATATATATATAGTCATAAAACCTTTCCTAATTACAAGGGGTTAGATTAGATCCTAACTAATTCTTGACAGACATGTATTCTATCAGCCACCCTCAGTCTCAACTATTGACAGCATATTGAGATTGCGCTTACACTCCTGAAACAATGGAAGTGGTAGCGGTTTAGTAAAAATATCCGCTAGTTGATCCCTGAAAGAGATAAACCGGATATGTAGAAGCTTATGTGCAACTCGTTCTCGAACAAAGTGATAGTCAATCTCGATGTGCTTCGTTTGAGCATGAAACACCGGGTTAGAAGCCAAGTAAGTGGCAGCAACATTGTCACACCATAGGACAGGGGAGAGTCTTGTTGAACACCAAGCTCCTTCAACAGGGACGCGTCAACAGTCCTTCTACCCATATTAGCTCAGCAATAGCATTGGCAACAGCCTTATACTCAGACTCAGTACTCGAAGCGAGAGACAGTAGGCTGCTTCTTGGAGCATGTGTGACATTAGTAGAGAGAGAAAAAGGTAACGGATGGCTCTTTCGCTGTTGACATGCATCACATACTACATCTAATTTATTGGAGACCGATGGAAGCTCATGAGCAGCGAGGAGTCAGCCAGCCACGAGAGCCCAGACCGGCCACCCACACAACCAGAGCTGCTCCACCGTTGCCACAATGCATGACGCCACCGACCAGGCCCATCACCTCCACTCAGTGCCGTCTAGGATGTCAAGCTGGCCACGCCTCTCATGTAGAGGGCTCGGATCTTAAACTCTTGTTCCACGTAATAGTTTACTGCATTTTATACTCTGTTGTTTCTTCCATTGGGAAGTTGTTTCATGTAGCCAGTTAATATAGTTTCAGCTCAGGTTGAATTATTAAACTTACAGTGTTTCATGCCTGCAGACCAATAGACCACCGAGAGCAGCCCCTTTGGTGAAACGGAAGAGGAAGAAGCCAGCTTGTGCGAGCTGGTAATTCCTAATATGTTTATAATTGCATACTATTTCAATCATCTTACTTGTAGTCTATTTCTTACAATCCAGCAACTTGGTTTTTTTTTTTAGAAAAGAAGGATGACCCCCGGCCTCTGCATCTGGGCGATGCATACGGCCACTTTATTAATTATTATCACAAAACCTTACAAAGACATACAACAGCAAAACTAAAGCCACCGTCTAAGCAACAACTGTCGCTACACCTATCCAATTGATGAAGGGGCGCAGATAGTCTGGGCCTAATACCAAACAGACATCGCAGCCAAACCTAAACATCTAAGACCTGAGGTCCCAACCAGGACGCCTGCCGGGTATGAGGCCGCCGCAGCCACCTGCCACCAATCCATCTTCAGAGCTGTACTCTTGCATGTACCGTGTCAGGTCTCTCTGCCATCGACGCCACCACGACGCCCGACAGCGTCGTCCTCCTGCGTGATGTACTCCCTCCGGATGTTAATACATGTCGGGCACGGGTTTTAGGTCCTCGGTTTGACTAGCGGAACTTGTGTCGTATGCCATAAAAATTTCTCTAGATTCGTTGTCGAATGAACTTTCTGAACATATTTTTTATGGCATATTATACATGTTTCGCTAGTTACTTCGATGACCTAAATTCGCATGCCAGGCCTATACTCCCATCTGAGGTAGTAGAATTTATGGTTTGTGCGTGTTCTTATTATTTGCATCTATATATTTTTGTCAGAACTTAATTGATCTTGCTGGATCTGAGAGTTACAAGACTTGACCAACTGGATTACATGGTGAAGAAGGTTTGTTTTTTGAGGAAATGGCAGCATTGTGCCTGTTCATTAAGAAGGGAGAAGCTTAGGCCATGTTTGGTTCATAAGTCTTAGGACTTTTTTTAGTCTCAACTTATAAGTCCAAAGTCCCTAAAAAGTCTCTACCTGTTTGGTTCCTGGGACTTAATATGGACTAAAATACCATATTACAACTATAAGTCCCTATAAGTCCCTCCTTGAGAGTCTTATTTTATAAGTCCCAAATGCACACTTTAAATTCCTATAAGTCCCTCCTATTTGGTTTAGATGGGACTTATAGGGACTTTTTTAAGTCCCTAAACCAATAAGTCCCTGGAAACAAACACCCTCTTACAAACTAACGTTACAAGTATGTACAGCAGGAACGTACCGGAGCACCGGAAAAAGGCTTAAATTAAAAGGAACCGCAGAACTGGATAGAGTAGGCAGTGCTGGCAGAGTATGATTTCAAGGCTGTCCATTTCCAGGATATGGAGTCTTCTTCTTCAGGGTATAGGTTGACATGCTGCAGCAAGCTCCAAAGATGAACAAATTGCCTCATCTGAGCCTCCGTTGTGATACGCTGATAGCCTCTAATCCACTGCTGATCATACAGAGCATGTGCAACTGACATTTTCTTGTTCCCAAGGTGCTTTGGACGGTATACAGTAGGCCAGCCGACAAGGCAAGCGCTAGCACTAGCCTGAATGTCTGACTTCCAAAGGAAATTTCATCGGATCTTGTCAATTTGTTTGGTGGCCCAGGTCTCCAACTTAAACACAGTGAGCAGGTAGATAGGGGTGGCGGAAAGAACCGAGTTAACCAGTACCAGGCGAGCCATGCTGGAGAGTAGTTTGCGCCGCCACCTCGGAAGCCTTGCAGAGATCTGATCAATGGTTGGCTGCAGCTCCACATGTGACAGTGTTCTGAAGTGGAGTGGCAAGCCCAGCTATTTGCAGCGGAACCAGAGCACAGGCACGGGGAATGTGCCAGCAGTTGTTGAAGATCAATGTCGTGGGACTGTCTTGGATAGACAACACTCTTAACAATGTTTGCTTTCAGCCCTCATATTGGATAGAGAGCACTCTTAACAATGCAAGCATATCCCGCCACCTTTGGCTGAATCCCAGACGCTCGAGCAGCTCAAAGGTACAAGTCCAAAACACGAGTCAAAAGCACCCGCCATCTCCAATTTAAGCAGAACCGCCGGCTTCTTTTTCTGGAGCAACTCCTGGATACTGTTCTCAACATAAAGCAAGTTGTTGTGAATGCTTCGGATTTGAATAATCCACTTTGGGAGGATGGAATTAGCTGCTGAAAAGCAGAGCAAAGCCTGTTAGCCAAGAGTTTGCAGACGATTTTGGCCGCCATGCATGTGCATCAAGCTAATAGGCTAGATGTCCTTGATCCGGACAGCTTTGTCAGACTTAGGCAGAAGGAACATATGAGCAGAATTCAGCAGGCCTCAGTGCTTACCACGCAGACTGTGGAACTGCACAATTGCCTTAGTCTTGAATCCTCCTTCACCATCGGCCAAATCTCGTCTGAGAAAGCGTCGTCGAGCGATGAGAGATTCAGCCTGGAGATAATCCAAGTTTAGAATGCAGTCACGGGGACAGGGAGAGCCGAGGGAGGCAGAAAAGTGGTTAGTGAGTCCCCTCAGTTTATCTGCTTGCAAGGACCACTGCCCCGAGTCAGTATGCAGAACAGGAATGAAGTTGCGGCGCCTTCTGCCATTATCCTTGAGCTGGAAGATTTTAGTATTTGCACCCCCAACCTTTCAGCCCGATCATCCTTGATTGCTAGCGGATGCAAATACCTCGCACAGCAGAGAGGCAAACGAGTTTTTGTTTGAGAAACTGACGAAGGCTTATCTCTGCGACGGTGGGGTTCCGGTGATCTTGAGCAAAATCCAGCCCCAGAATGCCCTGCTGGGCAATGGTACATAGAATGGTGATGTTACCTACACGAGCATGAGTGCAAACTCGCAAAGATCTGCCCAGCCGCTAGAGTCTGCAGTGGAGAGCCCACAGACAGAAGAAAATGCCTGCTCACCCTTGTACCTGTAAGTATCCAGCAGCTTGTGCTGCTGATGATTTCTCTCTCTCTCTTTGTGATCTTATTGACAAATTATATGCAATATTAATCATCAAGTTGTCCCCAATCTGCTGGGATTATCTTGCTGCAGTTGCTCGTAGCACTATTAAGACAATGTTTTGCATGGTTGTCAGTCTCCATAGTTAATTGCTACAACCTGGATCACATGATACTTAACCTCAAATATAAATGACTAATAGGAAGGGGTACTGGGAAAATGATTTACAGTTTTGTTCGTTTATTTAGTTCTTCTCTTCTCATGGTATCCCAAATCTGCTAGAATGAACTTGCGGTAGTTGCTCGTGGCACTAACAAGACAATCTTTACATGTATGTTTCCACTCAAATGAAAGTACTGTTGGATAAGTGAGCAACTAGTATTTCCTGAGGGCCAAAGGCCATTACATATACATGTGTGTCAAAGTGCAGAAAACCCCTTATACAATGGGGATATACCGAAAAGGGACTATACACATCTAACACCCCCCTCAAACTCATGGTGGATCAACAACACTGAGTTTGGAGAGGAAAAAGCTATGCTGCGCTCGAGTCTGTGCCTTCGTGAAGAAGTCCGCCAACTGTAATTCAGAGGGCACATAGTGAAAAGCGAGAATCTGATCCTGCGCAGCAGCACGCACAAAGTGGGCATCCACACCGATGTGCTTGGTGAGCTCATGCTTCATCGGGTCACGCGCAATACTGATAGCGCCAGTACTGTCTGACAGTAAGGGAGTCAAGGTAGGAGCAGCCACACCAAAATCCTCAAGTAACCACCGTAACCAGATCACCTCAACCGTCAGCATAGCCATGGCTCGCAACTCAGCCTCTGTACTCGAGCGAGAAACTGCAGTCTGTTTCTTTGTCTTCCAGGCAATAAGAGAGCCAACAAGAAAGACACAATAAGCAGACAGAGAGCGTCGATCAGAGGGATCACTAGCCCAGGTAGCATCAGAGTAGGCGTGGAGCTCAAGAGAGCTGGAGTGGAGAAAGAAAAGGCGTTGAGAGATCGTGCCACGAAGATATCGTAGAACACGGAGGAGATGACTATAGTGAACAGAGGTGGGGGCCGAAACGAACTGACTCAGGATGTGGACAAGATAGGAGATGTCAGGACGCGTAACAGCAAGAGAGACAAGACTGCCAACAAGATGACGATAGCGAGTGGGATTAGGAAGAGGGTCACCATCGGAGGCACGAAGCTGAACGTTGAGCTCCATAGGAGTCACAACTGTGCGCTCATCACTGAGAGCAGCGCGAGCAAGAAGATCCTGAATATATTTTTCTTGGGAGATGTAGAAGCCATCAGAGGCCGAGGTGATCTCAATCCCAAGAAAGTAGCGAAGTGGACCAAGATCAGTCATGAGGAACTAATCGCAAAGGCGAGCCTTAACAAAGGCAATATAGTCAAGGTCGTCACCAGTGATGATCATGTCATCAACATAGAGGAGGAGAAGAGTCCGACCACGAGGAGACGTGTGAACAAACAACGCGGGATCATGATCACTGGGCAAGAAACCAGTGGCAGTCACCACAGAGGCGAAGCGCTCAAACCAGGCGCGAGGGGCCTGTTTAAGACAATAGAGGGAGCGGCGAAGTCTACAGACCATACCATCAGGAGCGTAGTACCCCGGTGCTGGCTGCATATAAACCTCCTCACGCAACTCGCCATTGAGAAAGGCGTTCTGAACATCAAGTTGAGAGATAGACCAATGACGAACAGAAGCCACAGCAAGAAGAGTGCGAACAGTGGTCATGTGGGCCACAGGAGCGAATGTCTCATCATAATCGCGTCCCTGCTCCTGCTGAAAACCACGGGCCACAAGGCACGCTTTGTAGCGCTCAAGAGAACCATCAAAGCAAGTCTTAATCTTGTAGACCCACTTGCAGGTGATGGGACGGACACCGGAAGGGAGGGAAACCAGATCCCATGTGCCAGAGCGCTCAAGGGCAGCAAGTTCTTCGGCCATCGCAAGTTGCCATTCAGGCTGAGTCATGGCAGTCCGATAGGAAGTGGGCTCAGCAATAACAGAGAGACCGTACCGAGCAGGAGAGTAGCGATCAGGCGGGGGCGAGGCCGAGCATGGAGGTTATGAATCGGGGGAGGCATGAAGGGAGGTGCACCAGAGGTGGTAGGCGTGTCAGGAGAAGTATCCTCAGAACAAGGGCGACGAGTATAGTGGAGAGGAAATGGTGAGAGAGGGCGACGAACTGGAGATTATGGTGGAGAGGTGACGGGGGAGGATGGGGAATGAGAAGGTGTCGGTGGTGAAGGGGTGGGAATGAGAGGTGCAGGAGGAGGAGATGAAACAGGAGGCACATAACAGAATGTATCAGGGAGAAGAAGAAAAGAAATATTGTCCATAGAGAAGCTCAAGGAAGAAGGACGGGGGTAGTAAGAGCGAGACTCATCAAAAGTCACATCACGCGAAAGGCGCAAACGACGACCAACAGGATCCCAACAGCGATAGCCCTTGTGCTCATCGCTGTAGCCAAGGAAGACACACTCAACCGACTGAGCAGTCAGTTTGGTGTGTTCTCGTGGGGCAAGAAGGACATAGCACACACATCCAAACATCCGAAGAGCTGAGTAGTCAGGAGAACATTCAGTGAGACACTCCATAGGAATACCACCCTGCAAAGCAGTCGACGACTGAATGTTGATGAGATAGGTGGATGCAGAAACAGCCTCAGCCCAAAAGTGAGGTGGAAGGGAAGCGGCAATCATCAGCGCACGAGCCGTTTCAAGTAGATGACGATGCTTACGTTCGGTAACGCCATTCTGAGCATGAGCACCAGGACATGAGAACTGGGCAAGAGTACCTTGTTCCGCAAGAAAACCACGCAACAACTGAGAGATAAACTCACCAGCAGAGTCAGCACGAAAAGTACGAATGGACGTGGAAAACTGGGTGTGAACCATGGCAGCAAAACGTTTGTATATAGAGAGAACCTCGCTACAAGATTTCATGAAGTAGAGCCAGGTGTAGCGAGAGAAATCATCAATAAACATGATATAATAGCGATGACCACATTTCGAATCAAAGGGAGCAGGACCCCAAACATCAGAATGAACTAAGTCAAAAGGACGCTGAGATACCGACTCACTGGTAGGATAAGGCAACTGGGTCTGTTTGCCAAGTCTGCAACCATTACAATGTAAAGAAACATCTCCAGATACAGACCCTAAGAGGCCCTGACGAACTAAAGAAGACAAGCGAGAGCCATAGATGTGACCAAGGCGATGATGCCACTGCTGGAAGGACGCAGACGAAGAGGCAGCAAGAGCATGGGAGCTGGCAGGAGTGGTGGCAGCGGAATGAACACGAAGCCAGTCAACCTCCCAAAGGCCCTCTGACTCACGGCGCCGGGGGCCAGCACCAACCAAAGCCTTGGTGCGACGATCCTGAATGGAGCAAGAGTCGGTATCAAGAATGACACGACAACCAGAATCAGTAAGTTGGCCAGTGGAAAACAGATTCATGGTAAGGCAAGGAACATGTGAAACACTAGGAACAGAAAAAGAGGGAGTGGAAAGAAGACCACGACTAGCAACAGGAAGAGGTGTGCCATCGACGGTAAGAACATTAATAGGTGAATCAAGAGGTCGGAGAGAAGACAACACAGAAGAATCATAAGACACATGGAAGGAGGCTCCAGAATCCAAAACCCACGAAGATGTACCTGACTGTGTAGAAGCCTGTGGTGGTGGAGAAGTGGATGCACACTACTAGGGAAAAGCCTAGCAGTAGCGCTGGTTTTTGGCCTATCAGTAGCGCGGGTATGCGCGCTACTGATAAGGCGCTACAGCTAATGCTTAGCAGTAGCGCCTACAAGCACTCGCTACTGCTATACCTACTTAGTAGTAGCGCCTGCCCAGTCAAGCGCTACTGCTAATTACTAGCAGCGCTTTCGAAAACAATGGCTACTACTTTCATTCCCTATTCCATTTCTATTGAATTTTAGGTCGTATTCATATACCTGTATACAATTTTTCATACAGTAGCAATTTAGAGATTGTTTTCATATCATATTAAGTTATTAAATCACTAGGTGAAAGAACCTTGGATTAGTTTCAAGTGCATGGATCCAAAGTAACCAATGGTCACTTTGGATCCATCCATTTGAAACTAATCCGCGGTTCTTTCACCCAGTGATATAATAAATATCATCATCATCATCATATCATTAACAAGTTATATATCATCATCATCATATCATTGGTCACTAGTCGTAATCACAAGTACTCCTCACATCGTCAACTCTAACACATTGTATCACATAATAAACATATTGTACCTCATAGGACCTACTACATTCTCTTAGGACCTACTATATTCTCTAAGGTAAAATAGCAAAAAACAAGATAGCCCCTGGCTCTGCATTATGGAGAATGCAGATTATCCTGTCTCCAATTCTTGCCTTTCACTTAATGTTGCTTCCAAGAACCTCCTTACGAATGTCCAAAAAAAATTCCACTCTTTGATTTGCATGTGTTCACCGGTTTCAGAAATTCGATATGCACAGGTGAGATCCGTAGGATGACCTGGCTGTAGGTTCAGAACTTCAAGGCGACCATTGTAATACATCAGATGAGGCACACACTCCATCAGGATTTTGTGTTGAAAAACATAGTAATAATTTCGTAGTTAGCAATGATGTACTAGTTTTAGAAGTAAGCAAAAGATGCACGGATGTGGTAATAGTAAAATATCTTACCAGGGTATCTCCATAGAAGTTATCGTGGTTCAACACGTGCACTAGTGGCACGTATTCACCATAATTTGGAGGAGTTCGATAATAGGTATTCTAATTCTCAAAAAAAGTACAATAAGCAATCAGATGATTTTTCTCCTTATAAGTTAATTCGGAGCCATCAGTGTAGTGGGTTTTGTCTACCATTTTCTGCACATTCTTTGAAGATTCAAAATAAGTTGTCAATGGAAATAAGCTGTCAACTATTTTGAAATAAACAATATAAATTAGTTAATGACTATGTTTGAGAAACTCACATTGCGGTAGAATCGGAAACGTATCAACAAGGACCCAAATGTTCATATTGTCTTGCTCGATGTCAGGATCACCAAGATCCATGGTGACAAACATACCCTCATAAAAACCATACATTTTGCAAAGTGCTTCTCAATTTTGGCAACCAAAATGGGTTACGCTCTGAGAATTGTACAGATTTAATTCAAAATCGATATCATGATGGGTCTTTAAGTGTATTTTCTTTGTTTGAAAATTTTCATGGTCTTCAAAACCCATCCTCTCCAAGACATAGCGTCTTGCATGGCATGGGATAAGCTAGTCGAATTGTAAAAGATGAAAATTAGACGTTGAAATAGTTGAAGTCATGCTTAATTACGAAAAAAACACTTGTCGTTGTTGCGTACCGTTTCAACATCGAAGGTCTCCTCGAGCTTAATGCTGAACCGCCGATCTCCATCCAGCTCAACGAACCTGTCGCACATACCTTGATCATCGTGGCACCAGCTGCACTCCCCCGGGAGACTGTCGTCGTTCGAGTACGACATTTTCTACGTTCATAATTCAAAGATTAAACTTGTACATATTCTAGCACAAGTCATGTCAGAATTCATGGAAAAATCCGGCATGACCTTTGCTAAAAAAGGACATATCGAGCACCTGAAATTTGCCGGAACAGAAATTAATCAAAACTCCGGCAAAACATAAGACACTCGGAGGTGTAACCAAAACATGAAATAATTGCTTAAACTAAAAAATAACAACAAATATGGCATGTTCAACTAGTTCTATTAATTCAACTAGTTCTATTAATTCAACTAGCACTAGTAGAAAACCGGCCTATTGTCCCGGTTCGTAAGGGCCTTTAGTCCCGGTTCCTGAACCGGGACTAAAGGGTCGTTACTAATACCCTCACCCTTTAGTCCCGGTTCAAACCAGAACCGGGACAGATGGGCCTCCACGTGGCCTGTGCGCCGAGCCCAGGCAGGAGGGCCTTTGGTCCCGGTTGGTAGCACCAACCGGGACCAATAGGCATCGACGCGTCAGCATTTCTGTGGCTGGGGTTTTTGGTTTTTTTTGAAAGGGGGAGGGGGTTTGGGGATTTTGGGGGGTTAATTTAGGTATTTCATATATTGTGTTAGCTAGATAGCTAATTAATAGAGAGAAGTGTCCTCTCTTATGTCCGTGCTTGGTCGACGTTACGTACTAAACATACGTATAGAGAAGACTAGGCATATGCTAGCTAGTAAGCAAACGAAGGAAACAGAAGATCGTCATGAACATATATGCATACAGAGAGAAGTGATAGCGACCACATCTCCTTCTCCGAGAGATTGGTCGAACAACAAGTTCTCGTATATCTATCGTCCGACACTACCGGCTACATATATACAATAATTATCTTTTACAAATATAATCTCTTAGATTACGGACGCATGGTCCACATAGTATTCTCCGTCTTTAGCGATCACGTGGTCAAGAAAGAATGCCGCCAATTCCTCTTGAATTGCTCGCCGGAACATCTAATTTGAAGAAGGGGGTCAATACACACACACACACACACACACACACACACACACATATATATATATGTATATATGTATGTATATATGTATATATATATATATATATATATATGAATGAATGAAACTCAACACAAATGATGGTAATAAACAAAAAAGGAAGAACTATTCCTTTCTTCTTCTCCTCTTCTTTTTCTTCTTTTTTCTTCTTCTTATTTATTTCTCTTCTTCTTTTCCTCTCCTCTTTTTCTTTCTTTCCTCTTCTTATTTTCTTCTTTCTTTCCTCTTCTTTTCCTCTCCTCTTCTTCTTTCTTTCCTCTTCCTATTTTCTTCTTTCTTATCCTTCTTTTTCTAAAATTGTAACTTTTGCATATATAAAACTTTTCTAAAATTGTAACTTTCTATATATAAAACATTTTTAACATATATATTTTTAACATCACATACACATATACATTATAGCCACATACACATATACATCACATATGAAAAAAAATAAACTAATAAAAATAAAAAAACATATTGCAACATATGAACAGAAACATATAGCCATATACATACACATACATTATATATATATATATATGAAAAAAATTAAACTAATAAAAATTAAACATATATATATGGCGGCAGCGGTGGCGCCGACAGGGCAGGGCAGGGCGGCTGGGTGGCGCGCGGCGCCAGCGCAGGGCAGGGGGCGGCGCACGGCAGCCGCACAGGGCAGGGGCGGCGGCGCGGCGGCCGCGCAGGAGAGGGGCGCAGGGGCGCGGGACGGGAGGGGGCTGTGCTCACAGGGGGCGGCGGCGAGGACGAAGGCGATCAGCCTGACAGCGTCGGTGGCGGCAGCGACGGCGAAGGCGAGCAGCCTGACGGCGTGGGACGGCGACGGCGACGAGGAGGAGCAGGGGCGTCGGGCGGCGACGGCGACGAGGAGGAGCAGGGGGCGTCGGGGGAGAAGTGCGTGATTTGGTCGAAAACTGCGAAGTGTTTGCTTATATAGAAAAGGCTTTAGTCCCGGTTGGTGGCTTAAACCGGGACTAATGCCACCCTTTAGTCCCGGTTTGTGCCACCAACCGGGACCAAAGGCCTTTTCAGCAGCCCAAAGGGCGGGAAGCGGCGGCCTTTGGTCCCGGGTGGTGGCACCAACCGGGACTAAAGGGGGCGCATTGGTCCCGGTTGGTGGGACGAACCGGGACCAATGCACCCCTTTGGTCCCGGTTCGTCCCACCAACCGGGACCAATGGCCTTGTGCTGGAACTGGCGCGGTGCGGTGGGATGTTTAGTCCCACCTCGCTAGCCGAGAGGCTTCAGCAGTGGTTTATAAGCGCTGCTGCGCCGACCACTTCGAGCTCCTCTCAAATGCAGGCTTACGGGCCTAAAGTCACTTTATCTGCCTGTGGGCCTACTGGGCCTCCTGCGGGCCGGAATCCTGGCCCATGGTAGGGTTTCTAGTCGTATTCAGACCGTGTGGGCCCAGTAGGTGGCACTTTTTTGTTTTTTTGTTTTCTTTGTTGCTTTATTTATATTATTTTGTTTCTACTTACAACAAAATACTTATTGTTGCTATTTTTATTTTTTTCCAGTTTTTTTGTTTTGTTTTCTACATTATTTATTTTCTTTTGTTTTTTGCTTTATTTTTTAATTCATTTTGCTTTTAGTTTTAGAAAAATTATAAGCTTTCTGTTAGTGCCATTAGTTTTCAAATTTGAAAACACTTTTTTCTTTGTTGCTTTATTTATTTTATTTTGTTTCTACTTACAACAAAATACTTATTGTTGCTATTTTTATTTTTTTCTAGTTTTTTAGTTTTGTTTTCTGCATTATTTATTTTCTTTTGTTTTTTTACTTTATTTTTTAATTCTTTTTGCTTTTAGTTTTAGAAAAATTATAAACTTCTGTTAGTGCCATTAGTTTTCAAATTTGAAAACACTTTTTTTCTTTGTTGCTTTATTTATTTTATTTTTTTCTACTTACAACAAAATACTTATTGTTGCTATTTTTATTTTTTTCCAGTTTTTTTGTTTTGTTTTCTGCATTATTTATTTTCTTTTGTTTTTTTTATATTTTTTAATTCTTTTTGCTTCACAATGGCTAATCGCACGTTTTCCGGTAGAAGACATTGCGCCACATCATTCCTTAGCCTTGGTATGATTTCTGGATCGATCACCTTCTGAGAGATTGCATTAAGGAATGCACATAGCTTCACAATGGCTAATCGGACGTTTTCCGGTAGAAGCCCCCTCAATGCAACCGAAAGCAGTTGCGTCATAATCACGTGGCAGTCATGAGACTTTAGGTTCTGAAACTTTTTCTCTGGGATATTTATTATTCCCTTTATATTCGACGAGAAGCCAGTCGGGACCTTCATACCGAGCAGGCATTCAAAAAAGATTTCTTTCTCTTCTTTCGTAAGAGCATAGCTGGCAGGACCTTCATACTGCTTCGGAGTCATGCCGTCTTTTTCGTGCAAACGTTGCAGGTCCTCCCGTGCCTCGGGTGTATCTTTTGTCTTTCCATACACGCCCAAGAAGCCTAGCAGGTTCACGCAAAGGTTCTTCGTCACGTGCATCACGTCGATTGAAGAGCGGACCTCTAGGTCTTTCTAGTAGGGTAGGTCCCAAAATATAGATTTCTTCTTCCACATGGGTGCGTGTCCCTCAGCGTCATTCGGAACAGCTAGTGCGCCGGGACCCTTTCCAAAGATTACGTGTAAATCATTGACCATAGCAAGTACGTGATCACCGGTACGCATGGCGGGCTTCCTCCGGTGATCTGCCTCGCCTTTAAAATGCTTGTCTTTCTTTCGACATTGATGGTTGGTCGGAAGAAATCGACGATGGCCCAGGTACACATTCTTCCTGCATTTGTCCAGGTATATACTTTCAGTGTCATCTAAATAGTGTGTGCATGCGTGGTATCCTTTGTTTGTCTGTCCTGAAAGGTTACTGAGAGCGGGCCAATCGTTGATGGTCACGAACAGCAACGCCTTTAGGTTAAATTCCTCTTTATTGTGCTCATCCCACGTGCGTAAACCATTTCCATTCCACAGCTATAAAAGTTCTTCAACTAATGGCCTTAGGTACACATCAATGTCGTTGCTGGGTTGCTTAGGGCCTTGGATGAGAACTGGCATCATAATGAACTTCCACTTCATGCACATCAAAGGAGGAAGGTTATACATACATAGAGTGACCGGCCAGGTGCTGTGATTGCTGCTCTGCTCCCCGAAAGGATTAATGCCGTCCGCACTTAAAGCAAACCATACATTCCTTGGGTCCTTTGCAAACTCATTCCAGTACTTTCTCACGATTTTTCTCCACTGCGACCCGTCAGCGGGTGCTCTCAACTTCCCGTCTTTCTTACGGTCCTCACTGTGCCATCGCATCAACTTGGCATGCTCTCCGTTTCTGAACAAACGTTTCAACCGTGGTATTATAGGAGCATACCACATCACCTTCGCAGGAACCCTCTTCCTGCAGGGTTCGCTGTGAACATCACCAGGGTCATCTCGTCTGATCTTATACCGCAATGCACCGCATACCGGGCATGCGTTCAGATCCTTGTATGCACCGCGGTATAGGATGCAGTCATTAGGGCATGCATGTATCTTCTCCACCTCCAATCCTAGAGGGCATACGACCTTCTTTGCTGCGTATGTACTATCGGGCAATTCGTTATCCTTTGGAAGCTTCTTCTTCAATATTTTCAGTAGTTTCTCAAATCCTTTGTCAGGCACAGCATTCTCTGCCTTCCACTGCAGCAATTCCAGTACGGTACCGAGCTTTGTGTTGCCATCTTCGCAATTGGGGTACAACCCTTTTTTGTGATCCTCTAACATGCGATCAAACTTCAGCTTCTCCTTTTGACTTTCGCATTGCGTCCTTGCATCGACAATTACCCGGAGGAGATCATCATCATCGGGCACATCGTCTGGTTCCTCTTCATCTTCAGCAGCTTCACCTGTTGCAGCATCATTGGGCACATCGTCTGGTTCCTCTTGATCTTCACCAGCTCCCCCCGTTGCAGCATCACGGTATTCAGGGGGAACGTAGTTGTCATCGTACTCTTCTTCTTCGTCGTCTTCCATCATAACCCCTATTTCTCCATGCCTCGTCCAAACATTATAGTGTGGCATGAAACCCTTGTAAAGCAGGTGGGTGTGAAGGATTTTCCGGTTAGAGTAAGACATCGTATTCCCACATTTAGTGCATGGACAACACATAAAACCATTCTACTTGTTTGCCTCAGCCGCATCGAGAAACTCATGCACGCCCTTAATGTACTCGGAGGTGTGTCTGTCACCGTACATCCATTGCCGGTTCATCTGCATACATTATATATAATTAAGTGTCCAAATTAATAGAAGTTCATCATCACATTAAAACCAAAGTACATACATAGTTCTCATCTAACAACATATAGCTCTCCAGAGCATCTAATTAATTAAACCATACATTAATTAAAACAAAGGCGATCATAATCGCAACCAAGGTAACAATTGATCCAACGGCATAATGATACCAAGCCTCAGTATGAATGGCATATTTTCTAATCTTTCTAATCTTTAAGCGCATTGCATCCTTCTTGATCTTGTGATCATCGACGACATCCGCAACATGCAACTCCAATATCATCTTCTCCTCCTCAATTTTTTTTATTTTTTCCTTCAAGAAATTGTTTTCTTCTTCAACTAAATTTAACCTCTCGACAATAGGGTCGGTTGGAATTTCCGGTTCACATACATCCTAGATAAATAAAATCTATGTCACGTTGGTCCGCATAATTATCATAAACAATAAATGAACCAATAGTTATAAATATTAATATATATACCACATCCGAATCATAGACAGGACGAGGGCCGACGGGGGCGGATACCAAAACCATCGCACTATATAAGATGCAATAATAAAAGTAAGAAAATGATACAAGTATCTACCTAAACATACAAGTAAGAATATTTTTCCTTTCAGAAAGAAGATAAGAGCAAGAGGCTCACCACGGTGGTGTCGGTGATTAGATCGGCGCGGGTGATCGACGGCGGTGAAGACAGGGGTGGGGCGTGACGGACCGCTAAATCTAGACAAATCTCGAGGAAAATGGAGCTTTGAGGTCGAGCTTCGAGAGGAGAAAGCTTAACTAGTGTGGCTCGGGCATTTCATCGAACACCTCATGTGCAAAGGAGGTGAGCTAGAGCACCACAAGCCCCTCCTCTCGCCGGCCCAGAAAAACAGAGCACTCAGTGCTCTGCTCCGGCGCGAGGGGTATATATAGGCGACACCACTGGTCCCGGTTCGTGGCATGAACCGGGACTAAATGGGAGCCTTTGGTCCCGGTTCATGCCACGAACCGGGACCAATGGCGGTGGGCCAGGAGCCAGACACATTGGTCCCGGTTCGTCCCACCAAACGGGACCAAAGGGTCCATACGAACCGGGACCAATGGCCCACGTGGCCCGGCCGGCCCCCTGGGCTCACGAACCGGGTCCAATGCCCCCATTGGTCCCGGTTCTAGATTGAACCGGGACTAATGGGCTGACCTAGCCTGGACCGTTGCCCCCTTTTCTACTAGTGTAGTTCTTACTATACTAGTTATTAATTTACTTACTATACTAGTTCAACTAAAACTTAACTAGTTCAACTAAAACTAAACTAGTTCTATTAATTCAACTAGTTCTTACTAAATATAAACTTACTATAAATAGAAAGAAACTAGTTCTTTCTAAAAATGAAGTAGTTCAACTAGTTATTAATTTACCTACTATACTAGTTCAACTAAAACTTAACTAGTTCAACTAAAACTAAACTAGTTCTATCAATTCAACTCGTTCTTACTAAATATAAACTTACTATAAATAGAAAGAAACTAGCACATCTACTACTACTAATTAACATCTACTACTGCTAATCATACAACTAGTTTACTATCACTACTAGTAATTAATATCCACTACTTTCAAAAATCATTATCTATGAACCCTAAATTAACATCTACTACTACTAAAATCATCTACTAACTAAGCAAAGAGAGAGGGGTGTGTTGGAAATATGCCCTAGAGGCAATAATAAAAGCATTATTATTATATTTCCTTATTCATGATAATTGTCTTTATTCGTGCTATAATTGTGTTAACCGGAAATCGTAATACATGTGTGAATAACAGACAACAATATGTCCCTAGTGAGCCTCTAGTTGACTAGCTCGTTGATCGACAGATAGTCATGGTTTCCTGACTATGGACATTGGATGTCATCGATAACGGGATCACATCATTAGGAGAATGATGTGATGGACGAGACCCAATCCTAAACATAGCATAAGATCGCATAGTTCGTTTGCTAGAGTTTTCCAATGTCAAGTATCCTTTCCTTAGACCATGAGATCGTGTAACTCCCGGATACCGTAGGAGTGCTTTGGGTGTGCCAAACGTCACAACGTAACTGGGTGACTATAAAGGTATGCTACGGGTATCTCTGAAAGTGTCTGTTGGGTTGACATGGATCGAGACTGGAATTTGTCACTCCGCTTGACGGAGAGGTATCACCGGGCCCTCTCAGTAATGCATCATCACAATGAGCTCAATGTGATCAAAGTGTTTGATCACGGGATCATGCATTACGGTAACGAGAAAAGTGACTTGCCGGTAACAAGATTGAACGAGGTATTGGTATACCGACGATCGAATCTTGGGCAAGTAAAATACCGTTTGACAAAGGTAATCGTATACGGGATTAATTGAATCCTTGACATCGTGGTTCATCCGATGAGATCATCGTGGAGCATGTGGGAGCCAACATGGGTATCCAGATCCCGCTGTTGGTTATTGCCCGAGAGCCGTCTCGGTCATGTCTGCATGTCTCCCGAACCCGTAGGGTCTACACACTTAAGGTTCGGTGACGCTAGGGTTGTGAAGATATGTATGTGCAGTAACCCGAACGTTGTTCGGAGTCCCGGATGAGATCCCGGACGTCACGAGGAGTTCCGGAATGGTCCGGAGGTAAAGAATTATATATAGGAAGTGCTATTTTGGCCATCGGGACAAGTTTCGGTGTTATCGGTATTGTACCGGGACCACCGGAGGGGTCCCGGGGTCCACCAGGTGGGGCCACCTGCCTTGGGGGGCCACATGGGCCTTAGGGGGTGCGCCTTGGCCCACTTGGGCCAAGGGGAACCAGCCCCAAGGGCCCATGCGCCAAGGAAACTTGGAGGAGGGAGAGTCCAAAGGGGGGAAGGCACCTCCGAGGTGCCTTGGGGAGGATGGACTCCTCCCCCCCTCTTGGCCGCACCCCTTCCTTGGAGGAAGGGGCAAGGCTGCGCCCTCCCCCCTCTAATGCATCTATATAAAGGGGGGCAGGGGAGGGAGCAGCGCACCCTATTGCCCTGGCGCCCCCTCCTCCCTACAACACCTCCTCCTCCTCCCGTAGTTGCTTAGCGAAGCCCTGCCGAAGTTCTGCTGCATCCACCACCACACCGTCATGCTGGATCTTCCTCAACCTCTCCTTCCCTCTTGCTGGATCAAGAAGGAGGAGACGTCTCCCGTCCCGTACGTGTGTTGAACGCGGAGGTGCCGTCCGTTCGGTACTAGATCATCGGTGAATTGGATCACGGCAAGTACGACTACCTCATCCACGTTCACTCGAACGCTTCCGTTGCGATCTACAAAGTGGTATGTAGATGCTATCTAATCTGAATACTCGTTGCTAGATGAACTCATAGATGGATCTTGGTGAAACCGTAGGAAAATTTTAATTTTCTGCAACGTTCCCCAACAGTGGCATCATGAGCTAGGTCTATGCATAGTTCTTCTTGTGCGAGTAGAACACAATTTGTTGTGGGCGTAGATGTTGTCAATTCTTCTTGCCGTTACTAGTCAATCTTGATTCAGCGGTATTGTGGGATGAAGCGGCCCGGACCAACCTTACACGTACGCTTACGTGAGACCGGTTCCACCGACTAACATGCACTAGTTGCATAAGGTGGCTGGTGGGTGTCTGTCTCTCCTACTTTAGTTGGATCAGGATTCGATGAACAGGGTCCTTATGAAGGGTAAATAGAGATTGACAAATCACGTTGTGGTTTGAACGTAGGTAAGAAAACGTTCTTGCTAGAACCCTAATTCAGCCACGTAAAACTTGCAACAACAATTAGAGGACGTCTAACTTGTTTTTGCAGCAAGTGCTTTGTGATATGATATGGCCAAAGTTGTGATGTATGATGAATGATCTATATGTGATGTATGAGATGTTCATGCTATTGTAATAGGAATCACGACTTGCATGTCGATGAGTATGACAACCGGCAGGAGCCATAGGAGTTGTCTTTATTTTTTGTATGACCTGCGTGTCATTGAGAATCGCCATGTAAGTTACTTTACTTTATTGCTAAACGCGTTAGCCATAGTAGTAGAAGTAATAGTTGGCGAGCAACTTCATGGAGACACGATGATGAAGATCATGATGATGAAGATCATGGTGTCAAGCCGGTGACAAGATGATCATGGAGCCCCAAGATGGAGATCGAAGGAGCTATGTGATATTGGCCATATCATGTCACGTTTATTATTTGATTGCATGTGATGTTTATCATGTTTTGCATCTTGTTTACTTAGAACGACGGTAGTAAATAAGATGATCCCTCATAATAATTTCAAGAAAGTGTTCACCCTAACTGTGCACCGTTGCTAAGGTTCGTCGTTCCGAAGCACCACGTGATGATCGGGTGTGATAGGTCCTTACGTTCGCATACAACGGGTGTAAGACAGATTTACACACGCAAAACACTTAGGTTGACTTGACGAGCCTAGCATGTACAGACATGGCCTCGGAACACAGAAGACCGAAAGGTCGAGCATGAGTCGTATAGAAGATACGATCAACATGAAGATGTTCACCGATGTTGACTAGTCCGTCTCACGTGATGATCGGACACGGCCTAGTTGACTCGGATCATGTAATACTTAGATGACTATTAGAGGGATGTCTATCTAAGTGGGAGTTCATTAAATTTGATTAAATGAACTTTATTATCATGAACTTAGTCTAAATCTTTACAATATGTCTTGTAGATCAAATGGCCAACGTAGTCCTCAACTTCAACGCGTTCCTAGAGAAAACCAAGCTGAAAGACGATGGTAGCAACTATACGGACTGGGTCCGGAACCTGAGGATTATCCTCATAGCTGCCAAGAAAGATTATGTCCTAAGAGCACCGCTGGGTGACGCACCTATTCTCCCTGCAGAACAAGACGTTATGAACGCTTGGCAGTCACGCTGCGATGATTACTCCCTCGTTCAGTGCGGCATGCTTTACAGCTTAGAGCCGGGGCTCCAAAAGCGTTTTGAGAGACATGGAGCATATGAGATGTTCGAAGAGCTGAAAATGGTTTTCCAAGCTCATGCCCGGGTCGAGAGATATGAAGTCTCCGATAAATTCTTTAGCTGTAAGATGGAGGAAAATAGTTCTGTCAGTGAACACATACTCAAAATGTCTGGGTTGCACAACCGCTTGACTCAACTGGAAGTTAATCTCCCGGATGAAGCGGTCATTGACAGAATCCTCCAGTCGCTTCCACCTAGCTACAAGAGCTTTGTGATGAACTACAATATGCAGGGGATGATAAAGACCATTCCTGAGGTATATGCTATGCTGAGATCAGCAGAGGTAGAAATCAAGAAGGAGCATCAAGTGTTGATGGTGAATAAAACCACTAAGTTCAAGAAGGGCAAGGGTAAAAAGAACTTCAAGAAGGACGGCAAGGAAGTTGCCGCGCCCGGTAAGCAAGTTGCCGGGAAGAAGCCAAAGAATGGACCCAAGCCCGAGACTGAGTGTTTTTATTGCAAGGGAAGTGGTCACTGGAAGCGGAACTGCCCCAAATACTTAGCGGACAAGAAGGCCGGCAAAACCAAAGGTATATGTGATATACATGTAATTGATGTGTACCTTACCAGTACTCGTGGTAGCTCTTGGGTATTTGATACCGGTGCAGTTGCTCATGTTTGTAACTCAAAGCAGGAGCTGCGGAATAAACGGAGACTGGCGAGGGACGAGGTGACGATGCGCGTCGGGAATGGTTCCAAGGTCGATGTGATCGCCGTCGGCACGCTGCCTCTATATTTACCTACGGGATTAGTTTTAAACCTCAATAATTGTTATTTAGTGCCAAGTTTGAGCATGAACATTGTATCTGGATCTCGCTTAATTCGAGATGGCTACTCATTTAAATCCGAGAATAATGGTTGTTCTATTTATATGAGAGATATGTTTTATGGTCATGCTCCGATGGTTAATGGTTTATTCTTGATGAATCTCGTACGTGATGATACACATATTCATAGTGTGAGTACCAAAAGAGTTAAAGTTGATAACAATAGTCCCACATATTTGTGGCACTGCCGCCTTGGTCACATAGGTGTCAAACGCATGAAGAAGCTCCATGCAGATGGACTTTTAGAGTCTCTTGATTATGAATCATTTGACACGTGCGAACCATGCCTCATGGGTAAAATGACCAAGACTCCGTTCTCAGGAACAATGGAGCGAGCAACCAACTTATTGGAAATCATACATACCGATGTGTGCGGTCCAATGAGTGTTGAGGCTCGCGGAGGCTATCGTTATGTTCTCACCCTCACTGATGACTTGAGTAGATATGGGTATATCTACTTAATGAAACACAAGTCTGAGACCTTTGAAAAGTTCAAGGAATTTCAGAGTGAGGTTGAAAATCAACGTGATAGAAAGATCAAGTTTCTACGATCAGATCGAGGAGGAGAATACTTGAGTCACGAATTTGGCACACACTTAAGAAAATGTGGAATAGTTTCACAACTCACGCCGCCTGGAACACCTCAGCGTAATGGTGTGTCCGAACGTCGTAATCGCACTCTATTAGATATGGTGCGATCTATGATGTCTCTTACCGATTTACCGCTATCTTTTTGGGGCTATGCTTTAGAGACTGCCGCATTCACTTTAAATAGGGCTCCGTCGAAATCCGTTGAGACGACACCGTATGAATTATGGTTTGGGAAGAAACCTAAGCTGTCGTTTCTAAAAGTTTGGGGATGCGATGCTTATGTCAAGAAACTTCAACCTGAAAAGCTCGAACCCAAGTCGGAAAAATGCGTCTTCATAGGATACCCTAAAGAAACTGTTGGGTATACCTTCTACCTTAGATCCGAAGGCAAGATCTTTGTTGCCAAGAATGGATCCTTTCTAGAGAAAGAGTTTCTCTCGAAAGAAGTAAGTGGGAGGAAAGTAGAACTTGATGAAGTATTGCCTCTTGAACCGGAAAATGGCGAAACTCAAGAAATCGTTCCTGAGGTGCCTGAACCGACTAGAGAGGAAATTAATGATGATGATCAAGATGCTTCTGATCAAGCTGCTACTGAAATTCGAAGGTCCACAAGGACACGTTCCGCACCAGAGTGGTACAGCAACCCTGTCTTGGAAATCATGTTGTTAGACAACGGTGAACCTTCGAACTATGAGGAAGCAATGGCGGGCCCGGATTCCGACAAATGGCTGGAAGCCATGAAATCCGAGATAGGATCCATGTATGAAAACGAAGTATGGACTTTGACTGACTTGCCCGTTGAACGGCGAGCCATAGAAAATAAATGGATCTTTAAGAAGAAGACAGACGCGGATGGTAATGTGACCATCTATAAAGCTCGGCTTGTCGCTAAGGGTTATCGACAAGTTCAAGGGGTTGACTACGATGAGACTTTCTCACCGGTAGCGAAGCTGAAGTCCATCCGAATCATGTTAGCAATTGCCGCATACTATGATTATGAGATATGGCAAATGGACGTCAAAACGGCATTCCTTAATGGTTTCCTTAAGGAAGAATTGTATATGATGCAGCCGGAAGGTTTTGTCGATCCTAAGAATGCTGACAAGGTGTGCAAGCTCCAACGCTCGATTTATGGGCTGGTGCAAGCATCTCGGAGTTGGAACATTCGCTTTGATAAAATGATCAAAGTATTTGGGTTTACACAGACTTATGGAGAAGCCTGTGTTTACAAGAAAGTGAGTGGGAGCTCTGTAGCATTTCTCATATTATATGTAGACGACATACTTTTGATGGGAAATGATATAGAACTCTTGGACAGCATTAAGGCCTACTTGAATAAAAGTTTTTCAATGAAGGACCTTGGAGAAGCTGCTTATATATTAGGCATCAAGATCTATAGAGATAGATCGAGACGCCTCATAGGTCTTTCACAAAGCACATACCTTGATAAGATATTGAAGAAGTTCAATATGGATCAATCTAAGAAGGGGTTCTTACCTGTGTTACAAGGTGTGAAATTGAGCTCAGCTCAATGTCCGACCACGGCAGAAGAAATAGAAGAGATGAGCGTCATCCCCTATGCCTCAGCCATAGGTTCTATTATGTATGCCATGCTGTGTACCAGACCTGATGTAAACCTTGCCGTAAGTTTGGTAGGAAGGTACCAAAGTAATCCCGGCAAGGAACACTGGACAGCGGTCAAGAATATCCTGAAGTACCTGAAAAGGACCAAGGAAATGTTTCTCGTTTATGGAGGTGACGAAGAGCTCGTCGTAAAAGGTTACGTCGATGCTAGCTTCGACACAGATCTGGATGACTCTAAGTCACAAACCGGATACGTGTATATTTTGAATGGTGGGGCAGTAAGCTGGTGCAGTTGCAAGCAAAGCGTCGTGGCGGGATCTACATGTGAAGCGGAGTACATGGCAGCCTCGGAGGCGGCACATGAAGCAATATGGGTGAAGGAGTTCATCACCGACCTCGGAGTCATACCCAATGCGTCGGGGCCAATCAAGCTCTTCTGTGACAACACTGGAGCTATTGCACTTGCAAAGGAGCCCAGGTTTCACAAGAAGACTAGGCACATCAAGCGTCGCTTCAACTCCATTCGTGAAAATGTTCAAGATGGAGACATAGAAATTTGTAAAGTGCACACGGATCTGTATGTCGCAGATCCGTTGACTAAACCTCTCCCTAAGGCAAAACATGATCAGCACCAGAACTCTATGGGTGTTCGATTCATCACAATGTAACTAGATTATTGACTCTAGTGCAAGTGGAAGACTGTTGGAAATATGCCCTAGAGGCAATAATAAAAGCATTATTATTATATTTCCTTATTCATGATAATTGTCTTTATTCGTGCTATAATTGTGTTAACCGGAAATCGTAATACATGTGTGAATAACAGACAACAATATGTCCCTAGTGAGCCTCTAGTTGACTAGCTCGTTGATCGACAGATAGTCATGGTTTCCTGACTATGGACATTGGATGTCATCGATAACGGGATCACATCATTAGGAGAATGATGTGATGGACGAGACCCAATCCTAAACATAGCATAAGATCGCATAGTTCGTTTGCTAGAGTTTTCCAATGTCAAGTATCCTTTCCTTAGACCATGAGATCGTGTAACTCCCGGATACCGTAGGAGTGCTTTGGGTGTGCCAAACGTCACAACGTAACTGGGTGACTATAAAGGTATGCTACGGGTATCTCTGAAAGTGTCTGTTGGGTTGACATGGATCGAGACTGGAATTTGTCACTCCGCTTGACGGAGAGGTATCACCGGGCCCTCTCGGTAATGCATCATCACAATGAGCTCAATGTGATCAAAGTGTTTGATCACGGGATCATGCATTACGGTAACGAGAAAAGTGACTTGCCGGTAACAAGATTGAACGAGGTATTGGTATACCGACGATCGAATCTTGGGCAAGTAAAATACCGTTTGACAAAGGGAATCGTATACGGGATTAATTGAATCCTTGACATCGTGGTTCATCCGATGAGATCATCGTGGAGCATGTGGGAGCCAACATGGGTATCCAGATCCCGCTGTTGGTTATTGCCCGAGAGCCGTCTCGGTCATGTCTGCATGTCTCCCGAACCCGTAGGGTCTACACACTTAAGGTTCGGTGACGCTAGGGTTGTGAAGATATGTATGTGCAATAACCCGAATGTTGTTCGGAGTCCCGGATGAGATCCCGGACGTCACGAGGAGTTCCGGAATGGTCCGGAGGTAAAGAATTATATATAGGAAGTGCTATTTTGGCCATCGGGACAAGTTTCGGTGTTATCGGTATTGTACCGGGACCACCGGAGGGGTCCCGGGGTCCACCAGGTGGGGCCACCTGCCTTGGGGGGCCACATGGGCCTTAGGGGGTGCGCCTTGGCCCACTTGGGCCAAGGGGAACCAGCCCCAAGGGCCCATGCGCCAAGGAAACTTGGAGGAGGGAGAGTCCAAAGGGGGGAAGGCACCTCCGAGGTGCCTTGGGGAGGATGGACTCCTCCCCCCCTCTTGGCCGCACCCCTTCCTTGGAGGAAGGGGCAAGGCTGCGCCCTCCCCCCCTCTAATGCATCTATATAAAGGGGGGCAGGGGAGGGGGCAGCGCACCCTATTGCCCTGGCGCCCCCTCCTCCCTGCAACACCTCCTCCTCCTCCCGTAGTTGCTTAGCGAAGCCCTGCCGAAGTTCTGCTGCATCCACCACCACACCGTCGTGCTGGATCTTCCTCAACCTCTCCTTCCCCCTTGCTGGATCAAGAAGGAGGAGACGTCTCCCGTCCCGTACGTGTGTTGAACGCGGAGGTGCCGTCCGTTCGGTACTAGATCATCGGTGAATTGGATCACGGCAAGTACGACTACCTCATCCACGTTCACTCGAACGCTTCCGTTGCGATCTACAAAGTGGTATGTAGATGCTATCTAATCTGAATACTCGTTGCTAGATGAACTCATAGATGGATCTTGGTGAAACCGTAGGAAAATTTTAATTTTCTGCAACGTTCCCCAACAGGGTGGGGGAGGGGTGGGGGGCTTACAGAGGGAGAGACGGTGGCGGGGAGGTGCTCGGCAATGGAGGGGCGGCGAGGGCGGGCTCGGGATTGGGAGGCGGCGGTCCTGGGCGGCGGGCTCGGTCGAGAGCGGCGGCGGTGAGGTCGAGGGCGGCGGGCGGTGAGGGCAGGCGCGCTCGGACTCGGGCGGCGGCGACAGGTAGGGGAACAGGCCGGTGGGGGGAAAGGAGAGGACTTAGCGAAATTTTGATTTGGGGGTGGTTAACTCGAACTAGCAGTAGCGCTTGTACAGAAACGCGCTGTAGCTAAATTATCTATAGCGCGTTTACATAAAACCGCTACTGCTAATGGAAGCAGTTATTTCTTTTGTTTAGTAAAAACATCAAATATATACATTGGTCATCATTGATCTTTTTGTGTATAATCTAAATAGTCAACATGAATCCTCACTGTACCTGTATAGGTACAGGCGAGGATTCATATTGCAACCACAAATCATACACATATAGTTCAATGAATACCAAGTGCTCGAGATAGGTTGCGAAGCAACATATTTAAGGTGGTAAACACCTTGTTCGCTTAGCAGTATGGGACTAAACTTAATTAGTTGCGGTGATACTTAGCAGTAGCGAGTTTTGAGGAAAACCGCTGCTACTAAGTTCTTTAGCAGGAGCACGCCCGTCGTAAGGGCGCTACTACTATATCTAGCCTGGGGACAACACCGTGCCAATTATAGTAGTAGCGATGTTTTCAGCTAGAGCGCTATTGCTACTCAGTCATTAGCAGCGCTCTTTCCTAAAGATCGCTGCTGCTAATTAGCAGTAGCCCCTGTTTTTATACCGCGCTGCTGCTAAGTTTCTGTGTATAAGGTTTTCCCTAGTAGTGGCAGTCACAGCAGCAGCTCAACCAGTCGATGAAGAGCCTGAGGAAGCCAAGAGGCATTTGAGCCTCACAATGTCCTGGTCAGTGAGTGACGGAGTCGAGGGAGATCCAGGAGTCCCACTGGAAGATAAGCGCCGCTGGTCTCGCTTCTTCTCACGGCAATCAAACTCTGAGTGACCTGGCCGAGAGCAGTATCCACAGAAGGTGTCATGGCGCGACCGGCCCCTCTCAGTATAAGCAGGGCAACTCACCCCCCTGAAGGTGTGGGGAGGAGCGGTGGAGCGGTGAGCCGAGCAGACGACACAGGAGCCCGAGCAGCCATCACAGACGGGACCACCAGCAAACCAGCAGAACGAAGGCGGGTCTCCTCAGCACGAAGCTCGGCAAGCACCTCCGAGATTGGAACACGACCACGAGCAAGCAAGTGAGCACGTCTGGGCTCAAACTCAGAGCGGAGACGAGATAAGAACTCATGGACCCGCTGAAACTCCAGATCAGACCGAGTAGTCTGACAGCAACGACAGGTGCCACAAACAACTGTCCGAAGAGAGTCAAGCTAATGCCAGATGGCAGAGCACTGTGAATATCACTCATCAACAGAGGAATCACCTTGCTGGAGTGTGTGCTCCTGACGCACCACAGATAGATAGAGAGCATCACTAGAGGGCTGATAGCTCTGACAAAGATAAGACCACATCGCTGCAACTGTGCCAAGTCCCATGAACTCCGAAGCAAACTGAGGGAGGACTCTTGCAGTGAGAACAGCAGCAGCACGAGCATCGTCATTGCACCGCTGAGTGTAAGCAGAGAGATCATCCCGGTACATCGAAAGAGTATTAGAATAAGCATATACCTGCTGATCATAAGCAACAACTGCAGCATCATCAAGGGCCTTGGCGGCATCCCGGTCAGCCTGAAAAGCCTCTGCAGCAAGTATCGGCGGCACCGGTGGGATTGGGGCCACATGCGCAACAGGACATGGCAGGCAGGGGACCTTGCCAGAAATAACACCCCACAGAAGAAGACCACGCATATGGATGCGCATGAATCCCACAAACTCAGCATAGTTGGTGTCATCGAAGATCACCGAGCACCTAGGAGCAGCAACATAGCCCGAAGAAGACATGAGGGAACTCTGTGTGTCTCCTCTATCTTCTTTTTTTGGTCAACTCTCCCCAATCTGGATCGGGGCTGAGAGCCTCACGCTAGCCCACCCAAGGCAACCCCGAGTGGGGAATCGGGAGGACAAGAGGAGGGCCGGCCCTGGACTGCACCGGCAGCAGCAGAGCCAGATGCGGAGGCTTCGGGGAAACGAGGGCGACCTGGGCGCGCGCAGCCAGAGGCGCGGCCGAGGCGCACGGAAGAAGCAGCGGCGCGGCCGGGGCGCGACCTGGGCGCAGCCGGGCGTGGAGGCGGCGGTCGGGGAGCGGCCTGGGCGCAACCGGTCGGGGAGGGCGCGTCCGGGCGCGGCCGGGTGCGGCCTGGAGCGAAGAGGGCGCGGCCTGGTCGTGGCGGAGCACGCGGGCGCGGGCAGGGGCTGCCGGGCGCGGAGAAGGTGGCCGGCGACGAGGAAGCTAGGCACGGTGCTGCAGCGTGCGGGAGAGGAAGAGGATCCTGGCAACTGATACCATGTTGGATAAGTGAGCAACTAGTATTTCCTGAGGGCCAAAGGCCATTACATATACATGTGTGTCAATATGCAGAAAACCCCTTATACAACGGGGATATACCGAAAAGGGACTATACACATCTAACAAGTACTACCCTCATGGGAGTCTGCTGGACACAGTTCTTGCTTCGCCAGCCTGGAGGGGGTATAGGGTTCGGTCTACAGCTTCTGAAAAAGGTACTGATATGGAGCGGGCAACGAAAGGAACATTCAGATTCTCAAAGACAACAGGATCATTCGGGTGTCAGTAACGGCGTACTGGAGCAGGAGCCACATTCGATGGGTAAACCAACTGACAGACCAAAGAGAAGAAAGAATGGAAAACCGATCTAATTAATATTAAATAGAACCCTACTCTCCATACTTGTACAAGCTCACATTTCCATTCTTCTTCATTCATTTTACTTGTACAAGCTCACATTTCCATTCTTCTTCATTCATTTATAGCTGTGGCAGGGGCTTCTTTCTCATATCCTTATTTCTTGGGTTTGCAGGATTTCAAACTCTACATGCAAACGAAGCTGAAACTTGGTTTCATCAAAAGAAAAAAGAAAGGAAGAAGACCAAGATTCAGTAATTGGAAGCAAAACAAGGCAAGGCTCAGAACTGTACTCGAAACCACAGCCAAGATCTGGCATCAGAATCATATCGTCAAGTGCAGTTTATCATAGAATTCACCAGTCGAAACTGGTTCCAAACTTAGCGAAGTACTTTCCATTCTAAAACTGTTGGTGTATGTACTATGGAGTGTAAGAGACTAAAATCCTGCACATGGTAGCATAATGTTCTAGTGATTGTTCACGTACTGAGTGTAACAAAAAGTACCAGCACGCGTGTACGTACTACGTAGTAAGTCTCGACGAGCAAGTGTATACGCGGAGAGGGCCGGGCGGCGTGTGTAGCCTAGCTAGGCGCCGACGTGGGGTGGCGGCAGCATCCCGTCGGCGGCCACGGCGTGCCAGCCGCCCTGCAGGTGAAGCAGCCTCCTCCGCGCCGCCCTCTCCTCCTTGGCCTTGGCGCGCAGGATTCCTGTCAGGCATAGGAAGAAGCCTGCAGCTCCCAGCAGGGCGGACACCGACAGCAACTTGCCGCTCGCCGGCGGGTCGTCGTCGGGGGGAGGCGCGGGCGCCGTCGTGGGCGTGTCGTAAGCCAGGTCCGGGACGAGGCGGGGCTCGACGAAGACGATGGGTGAAGGCGGCTCGGGAATCTCCGGCGGGATTGGCCGGGGTGGCTGAGGCGCCGGCCACCCGGCCTTGCACTTGCGGTAGTAGTAGATGAGGTACGGGCGCGTGACGAGGCGCACGTACCCCCACACCTTGTGCGGCATTCGTGCTGCCATCGCCCTGCAAAATACAGTAGATGATATCGGTCAATTTCTAGCACAAGAAACTGAACAGCGTTGAACAGGAATCTAATTAAGCCTCGCGATACAAACTGGCGCTGCGATTAGGCTGCCACCTGACTACCAAAATCCACCGCCGCCTGCTAGAATGCCGTGAAGAAAACCCAAGACAGCAAACTCAGCTGCCGCCATTAATGAACGGACAGAGCATAACTGAAACGACAGCCTACCAGAGGATATCTGAAGGAAAACGGGAAAGCTCGCTAAAGAACATGCATGGTTGGTTATTTTCTAGCACAAGAAACTGAACACCGTACCGTACGTTGAACAGGACTCTAATTTGGCCTCGCGGTACGAATTCCATCCACAGCCCTGTCATCGACAAAGGCTGATTTGGTTTCTTGACTGGGGAAATGAGATCATCCATGGATCTATGTACCAAGGTTTTAGTAATTTCATCCGGCGGTGGTTCGTCTCTAACACAACAGAAACTGCACGTACGGCATTGAAAATGAATCTAATCAAGCCTTGCGGTAGTTAGTTAGTTTGATTCCGTTCTTGATTGGGGAAATAAAGACAGATCATCCAGTAGCATTGAAAACGAATCCAATTAAGCCTCGCGCGTGACATCTCAAGAAAAACGCGAACAACAAAGAAGATTCAGAGTCTCTGCTAAACGAAACCGAGCACGCGCAAGAAGCAACCTAGCTAACAGAACTCCTCAACGGAGCTCCTCAAACTCTGCCGCAACGCCCAGCTCAGACTACCGAGCCCGCCGCCGCCTGCTACAACGCGAAGTGCGCCGCCACCAAGAAACCAAGACCCGGCGGGTTCCGCCGCCGCCTGCTACAACGCGAAGTACGCCGCCACCAAGAAACCAAGACCCGGCGGGTTCCGCCGCCGCCTGCTACAACGCGAAGTACGCCGCCACCAAGAAACCAAGATCCGGCGGGTTCCGCCGCCGCCAAGAAACCAAGACCCGGCGGGTTCCACCGCCGGTGGCATTCCACCACGGCGGAGAGAACTTAGGGTTTCCCGCCCGTGGAGAAAGAGGGGGAGGAGGGAGGGGGAAGGGACCTGGGGAGAGGCGGGCGCTGAAACCGGCCGCGTCCGCTCGCGTGGAAGCCGGCGGGCGTTGAAGCCGGCCGCCTCGGGTAGGCCGCGTGGAGGCTGGCTGGCGGTGAGGTCGGCCGCCTCGGGTTGGTCGCGTGGAGGTCGGCGGGCGGTGAGGCCGGCGTCAGGCGAGGTCGCGTGGAGGCCGGCGTCAGGCGAGGTCGCGTCGAGGCGGGCGGGCGGGCAGGCCTGCGTGGTGTGAGGCGAAATCGAAAGGGAGGGCGAGCGCGAAGATGGTTCCCGTTGGGCTACTTATAGGGGACCTACTAACCACGCGCCTGTACATATGGGCCGGCCCATCGCGCGTCACGCGATCGCTCAACAGCGGGCACGTCCTTCGCTTTGGGTCTGGTCAAAAAACAAAAGCTCGTTCGCTTCGGGTCTGGTCAACGGTTGAACTAAAAAATATAGTACTAGCATATATCCGAAAAACAAAATGAATCGCAAAAATGCGGGAAAAGTTTTGAATTCAAATAGGTTCATGGATTTGAAAAAAAATCAAAAAGTTCATGAAATACGAAAAAGTTCACGAGTTTGATAAATGTTCAATGATTTTGCTAAAAATAAATTCACCAGATTTTCAGAAAAGGTTCACGGATTTGAAAAAAAAAACAGCAATTTTGATTAAAAAAAAGTTAATGCATTTGAAAGGTTCATCAATTTTGATTAAGAAAAAGTTAGGTTGCATGGAGGTCCCATGGCACGGCATAGATCTTGGTCCTGACTTTTAGTTGCTGGAATAATGCTACACCTTGCTACCTGCCATGTGTTCTTGTAATGTCGATCTATGCCAAGGTGGCACTGCCTTTTCGTGTCACTGGTCGGATGATTTCGTCGCTGGGAACAATTTTGGTCGCTCTGCTTTCACGGGTTACTAAGAGTTTGGATTTGGATAGTTTTTACTAGTGATGACAGCCCAATAGCGAAAAATATTTGTATGCATGGATAAAAATTTTTTTTGGCTAAAGTGTATGCATGGATAATTTACCTTGTGGTTCTGTTTTGTCGGAACTTGCGATGTTTGTTTATGACTTTATAAAGGAGACATGTTTTGTAATTGGAAGTTTTGCACTGCTATTTACAAGAAGATTCAGGTAGCAATTAAGTTTTGTTCGTGTTTGTTGTGACTTATGTAAGGAGGCACGTTCTCGTAGCGCCTGGAATGCGGGGCTGCGTAGAGGAGGATGCTGGCATGCATGCAACCCTCCGCGCGGCCACCACCCGGCCACATCGTGTTCAGCATGGCCCCCTCGCCGGATATTCACTCTGTGCCATCGCCCCGCTCGTCACCGCCTTTAGGGCCAGTTCTTTTGAGTAGCTCTCTGGAAATAAGCTGCTCTGGAAATAAGTCCAGAATAAGCTGCTGTGGAAATAAGCCCCTTGAAAATAAGCTATCCAGTTCTTTTTAGTTTCTGTCATTGAGCTTATTTTCTCATATGTCACGTGAATTGTCTGTAATACCCTTGAACTATAATTTGAGATCTCAATGTGCAGAAAATGGATCAATCAAATTTGAGATCTGAATGTACAGAAAATGAATCAAACAATTTCACATCTCAATGTACAGAAAATGGATCAATCAAATTTGAGATCTCAATGTATAGAAAATGGATCAAACAATTTCACATCTCAATGTACAGAAAACGGAGACGCAGGGGAAAGGCGTGCTCGCCGGAGGTCCTTCCGCGGTTCTGCCAGTCGTCTCACATGCCGGAGGCCACCTGCGCCGCCGCTTCGGAACTCGCCGGCGTCCGCGCGCCGGTGGATCGAACGGGATACTCCTGCCTGGGCTCGGGCTCCCGGCCAGCTGCGACGCGGCCTCGGCGTTCGGCGGCCAGCGGACGAACGATGGGGGAGCACGAACGGCGGGGGCGCCGGAGGACCTGAGGCGGCAGGACGCCTATCCCCGTCGATGGCAGCGGCGGCGGAAGGACTAGAGGAGGATATGAGGCGGCGGGACGCCTACACCCATCGATGGCAGCGGCGGCGGAGGAACCGGGGGATGACGTGCGGCGGCAGAACCTCCGGCGCGGATGACCGGTGCAGGCGGCTCGAGTGGCGGCGGCGGCGGAAACCCTATCGGGAGAGCTCTCCTCCTCGTCCGTGGCAGACTGGCAGGTCGCGCGGTGGCAATCTGGCAGTAATTCGCGCCAACTTTAGGGGCAATGACGTATACCGCTTCGTCTGTAAGTGGCTTCTGCGCGGAGCTGGTCTACCCCCAGCTTATTTTCATTGTGAAGGAGGAGGCCGTGGAAATAAGCTAAGCCCAACACCTCAGTTCGAGTTCTTTTAGGCTTTTAGCTTAATTTGACCAGAAGCTGAAAAAAGCTACAAAAGAACTGGCCCTTAACCAGCCAGCCAATCTCATCAGTATTATCATCCTTCCACCTTCCCCTGCTTCTTCGTCCGTGCGGCATGCTGATGCTTGGGTTCTTGCCACTGGGTTGTTCATGTGGAGCAATTCATGAAACAACAATGCACAGAGTTGGGCTTAATAACCAGTCATGGTATATATCTGAGTGGGTCGTCCTCGTCAACACCTTGGCCGACGACCGGGTCAGCTACATGTCCATGTGGTGTTTGCGTTGCAAGGGGGCGGGCAAAGAAGGCGACTGGGGTCCAGCCCCTCCAACAGTGGCGGCATATGTTATGTGCTAGAAGAATAAGATAAAGTTTTTTTCTTAGAAAAAGAGACTAAATGCTCGATAGCATCTTTGAGAGGAGGTGCAACATTCATGCTTTAACAAAACGGTTGGCTCATTCCAAATTAGGGACTTGGCCTGATGCACATAACTTTCTAGGAGAAGGTGAGATAGCTCATTAATTGCGCTAGTCAGTAAACGTTGCGACGGCGGCACAGGGCCGACAGGAAAACAACAGTTGCACAGGTTTGCAAATGATTGGTCATTAATGATAACAGAAAAGCACATTCGCGAAAGCAACCCAATGACTGGTCATTAATAATAGCAGGAACAGACAATGCGTGCACGGAATTTATGGAATAACCATGCAACCCTTGGAGAGAGAGAGCATCAGTTGGCAGTACTACCACTTGGCTTTGGAGGACCGGTCGGTTGGTGGGCCATGGAATGCGATGGACTAGAGGACGCGCGTATCTCTGGCTCTCTGCTCACATGCACGCACACAGCAGCTAGTGGAGGAGGAGAGATCCGAGATCATCAGGTAGGCCGTTAGAGTGATTAATCAGGCACATTGACTGCAGGGCCGGTCCTGAGATTTTGGGGGCCCGAGGCGAAACTAAAATCAGGGCCCTATTATTAGCATACTAGATAAAAAATTTTGCATTGCAAGAAAGACACTTATTACCTTACCAAACAGTAAGTCAATAAAACATGGGTTAGTTGAGGCGGTTTTCAGAAAAAATTGTGGGGAAACCCAAATATGAAAGATAAAAAATCAAAATAAGGTGGAGGCATAGGGAGGTTGGACTAAGGATAAACTTAAGATGGATCATTGCGTTTGTTATAGATAGTAGAGATGGTAATAAGTTAATAAAACATTGGTACAGTTGAGATTTTTTTCAAGCAAAAATAGTGGGAAAATAATTGAGGATGGGAGAGAGATAAACAAAAACAGATGCGAGGACGTAGAAAAACGAAGGACAATCGTAATACAGAACCTCATTCTTTTAGATAGTATATATAGTACCCTAAAAAAAGATAGTGTATACAGAGATAGATGAAATAATAAGTATGTCAAATATTTTCTTCATACATGAAATGTTACGAAGAACATTTATAGATTACCTTAGAATTTTCTTCAAACATTCCATGATGTCAACATTGACTTCTATATGGTCATCTCCTCTTGATTAGCATTAGTTTGCTCATCCACAACGATCTCTATGATACTATCAACTCATCAAATCATTTTCTCATCTCTTTTTTCTCACCACCGGACATGGTAGATCCACTAGTAGAAAAGGGGGCAACGGTCCAGGTCGGGTCAGCCCATTAGTCCCGGTTCAATCCAGAACCGGGACCCATGGGGGCATTGGACCCGGTTCGTGAGCCCAGGGGGCCGGCCGGGCCACGTGGGCCATTGGTCCCGGTTCGTCTGGACCTTTTGGTCCCGGTTGGTGGGACGCACCAGGACCAATGGGCATGGCTCCTAGCCCACCACCATTGGTCCCGGTTGGTGGCCTGAACCGGGACCAAAGGCTCCCCTTTAGTCCCGGTTCATGCCACGAACCGGGATCAATGAGGTGCCTATATATACCCTCGCCCGCGAGCAGAGCACTCCAGTGCTCTGTTTTTCTCTGGCCGGCGAGGGGATGGCTTTGTGGTGCTCTAGCTCACCTCCTATGCACATGAGGTGTTCGATGAAATGCCCGAGCCACACTAGTTAATCTTTCTCCTCTCGAAGCTCGACCTCAAAGCTCCATTTTCCTCGAGATTTGTCTAGATTTAGCGGTCCGTCACGCCCCACCCCCGTCTTCACCGCCGTCGATCACCCGCGTCGATCTCATCACCGACACCACCGTGGTGAGCCTCTTGTTCTTACCTTCTTTCTGAAAGGAAAAATATTCTTACTTGTATGTTTAGATAGATACTTGTATCATTTTCTTACTTTTATTATTGCATCTTATATAGTGCGGTGGTTTTGGTATCCGCCCCCATCGGCCCTCGTCCTGTCTATGATTCGGATGTGGTATATATATTATCTTTATAACTATTGGTTCATTTATTGTTTATGAAAATTATGCCGACCAACGTGACATAGATTTTATTTATCTAGGATGTATGTGAACCGGAAATTCCAACCGACCCTATTGTCGAGAGGTTAAATTTAGTTGAAGAAGAAAACAATTTCTTGAAGGAAAAAATAAAAAAAATTGAGGAGGAGAAGATGATATTGGAGTTGCATGTTGCGGATGTCGTCGATGATCACAAGATCAAGATGGATGCAATGCGCTTGAAGATTAGAAAGATTAGAAAATATGCCATTCATACCGAGGCTTGGTATCATTATGCCGTTGGATCAATTGTTACCTTGGTTGCGATTATGATCGCCTTTGTTTTCGCATTAAAATGTTTTACATAGTTTCAATGTATGGTTTAATTAATTAGATGCTCTGGAGAGCTATATGTTGTTAGATGAGAACTATGTATGTACTTTGGTTTTAATGTGATGATGAACTTCTATTAATTTGGACACTTAATTATATATAATGCACGCAGATGAACCGGCAATGGATGTACGGTGACAGACACACCTCCGAGTACATTAAGGGCGTGCATGAGTTTCTCGATGCGGCTGAGGCAAACAAGCAGAATGGTTTTATGTGTTGTCCATGCACTAAATGTGGGAATACGATGTCTTACTCTAACCAAAAAATCTCCTCGGAAACTATATTGCACATAAAATTTTCTGCATTGGAGAAGCAATGCAGTAGCCCCCGAGACACTAGTCGGGTGGCAACACCAGATCGGGGGATCGATGTGCCCCTTTAATATGTTTAAATAATAAGCCCGAAGCCCAGTAGCCCCCGAGCCTTAATGCGGGCACGGGTGGCCGAACTAAGGATCGATATCCATAGTAAAATCACAAATTGTGTGTAATGACTCTATGTATTCAAGTATTTTACGTCATTTAATGCTCGGATCCGCATTGTACAAAACTTTGTTGACCGACCATCGGCTTCCACCTCCTCGACCTGTAGCCGAGGAGTGTTTGTCTTACTTTATAAAGCCTTTATGAGGGCAAAGATTTACGACAAACAAGGCAATCTGGCCATACGGTTTTATAAACAATGGTACGCGGAGAGATATGTTATATTACTGTTTAACAGAAGAAATGTCTTCCAAAGAAAATAGTCCCGCTATCGGTTCCTTTCTTTGGGTTGTCATGCTAAGCATGATCATAAAGCCTCAGCTCCAATGTAAGAGCAAAATATCGAGGATTTAGTTTGGGAGGCTAGTTAATAGCCCCCGGTAGTGTTCGGCGACAGTCGAGGTCCAGCCGTAAACACTTCGGCCAATGTTATGAACGGCCTGTTATTTAACATAGTCATCGGATCGCTGACCAGTTTATGCTTGTTGTGACAGTCAGTTTTCGGCTTTCTCCACTGAGGTGCTTAACCATGTGAGCTGGAAGCACAATCGCAATGGTTCTCCCTTTGCACGCCTAGCCGAACAAAACGAAACATAGGAAGCAAGTGCAGGAGCCGGGCAACCCAACTATTGACCGAAGACACAATTCGAAACCGATGCATATATAGCAATATCTGAGAATGTTTTTGCCGAATCCCTAAAAGGTGTCCGGCGTTGCACTGCGAGACTAATGTTGGAAAAGCATAAATAGTTTAAAAGTGTCAAAAAGCTTTGAAAACAAAGAAACGTTAGTAAAAACATGATGTCCGAACAATATCAAGTGTACGGTGCCAATCCAAAAATTGGTCTTAGAAAAAAGAAGTGCTTCTGTCATGCTTTAACTTGATACATCCTATCTTAAGACTTCGAGCGGGTCAGCCTACGGCTTCAACCTCCTATCCTGAGGGCGGAGTACTTCTCATCAGGCCAGTTTAGCAAACTAAACTCTAGCGGCTTTGAGAGATAAATTAGGCTCCCCGGCTAGTGACCGCACACTCGTGTCGAAAAAAGGAGTGATAAATAATAATAATAAAACTTTGCAACGACTAAGAAGAAGAACACTTATTATAAAACGGCTTAAATAAACTTAAGAGACCCCAAGTGACTTGGGTAGGAGAATGATTGCATGTACTGAAGTACTTATATCATATCTATGTTCAACCGAACTTTAAACGCGTCTTAACCGACCGTCGGCTTCTCCCTCTTCGATCAAGGACCGAAAAGTGTTATGTACTCCATCGGTTGAGAATATCGACGGTGTTTCCAATAACGAGGCAATCAGGCCATAAGGCTGTAACAGACAAAGCGCGTTCAGGGAACTTATGCTATATTACTGTGAAGTGTAAGAAGCATCTTCGAAAAAAATAGTACCCGCACCGATACCTTTCTTTGGTGCTCATTGTTATTATGAGACTTGTGCAATAGATTTTTTGTACACATGAGTTCCGTTGTGTGCCAACCATCATTAAAAACTATAAGAGCGCTAGCTTCCAGCTTCACCCAGTCTAAGGTCCTGCTCGGGCGACCCGATCGTGACAATCGCAGAGGTGCTCCCTTTACTCCCTAGCCGAACAATCGGGAACGTAGGAGTAAACACAGGAGCGAGGCAACCCAGCTTGCAAATCGCTTAAGTCAATATGGTGCATATTGTGGCGTAATACACGAACAAGGAACTAAGCCGTACAAGTATAATCATATGCAACAGGAAAAACTTCATAAAGGAAGCCCCCAAGTAAACGGGGTATTTGAACTTATGCGTCACAAACAAAGTTTGGACAAGGAAAAAAAATTTACAAGCAACTTTTTTCCAAAAAAGTACAACGCTTGGTCGAACCGAACACAAGTTAGAAATTAAAGCTTTAAGCATAAAAACGACTTAGCTGGTTAATGTGTTCGCAGTCCGAGCTTGATGCGGGACAAGGTTCTATCCTCCAAGCCGGTCCCGAGGTGACGGAGCGGAGAGCTCGACACGCTGAAGTGGTGACATAGCACGGTCGATGCAGACCGGCAGAGTGACGCCGAAGTCCGCGGATCATTTTCCTGTGCACAAAAATAGTGCAAACGGGAGATAATAGTAATAATGATAATTAAAAAAATCGTTGCATAATGAATAATTTATGCAAAGTAAGTAATAAAAGAAATATGGCCTGGCGCCGAAGTCAATGTCGATGCAGGGCGTCGGCTTGACGCGGTAAAGGCGTGGCAAAGCCTGAATTCGCAGGTCGGTCCGAGCTCCGGATGCGGCGTTCGCCGGACTATGTACTGAAACTGACCGAACCACCATGCGACTGTCGTGAATGCGGCCACCATTTGATAGACCTGTGTACATATGATGGACAAACCAGAGTAATAATTCCTTAGGAAAAATGAACCCAAACAAACAAAAAATATTAGGGATTGATAGCACCTGGCTTATTTGTTGTAGCAATCCGAAGGAAGGTGATTCCCAAAATTGGGACTCGCTCCGCACACCCATTGCCTGATGAGCGATAAAAACGACGGCATGGCAATGCTGGTAAAGGTTGGCTCGCCGAGGCAAAGCCCTCGGCCCAGCTAACGTGACGGAGCTGGTCGGCTAGTGACGCCGAAGTGTCCGGAGTAGGTTGATGAAGAGATGGCGAAGCCCCCGGTCCAGCCGAGATGTCGAAGCCCCGATGTTAGCCGATGAGTCGAAGTAGGTCAGCGTGATGGATACCAACTTGAAGAAGCGATAGTGCGGCCCTGTCGATGCAGGTCGTGGCGTGGTAGATGCCGGCTTGATGAAGCAACCGTGTGGCGATGCCGGTATGCCCACTCCGTGTAATCCGTGGGGCCGCGATGTTGGTGATGATTTATTCTTCACGATGCCGGACTCTTGTTCGGCCTGCCGAGATGATGATCCGAAGAAGTTGAGCTCGGCTCAACAAAGTGACGCCGTGTCTTAGCGCAGGTCGGCAGCCGTGGAGTAATATTGCCGGACTGGTTTGACACCAACATGATGTTGAAGATCATGTTCAAAAGATCTTAAAGTTAGTGGGATGTGTTCGGGAACAAAACACAATACCCCATACAAAACTTCCTTCAAAAGGGATGTTCGAAATCCCGTTCATAGAAAAGATAAACTCGGGTCGGATTCGTTTTCGCGCAGAAAACAGATCCGAAAAGTCATGCACTAATCGGAAGGTTCCTGGAGTTTGGACAGTCGGATCGAGCTGAAATTTTGAGAGGTGGTAGATACAGGAATTCCGCAGCCGATCAACGGTTGGATCTTCCAAAGGACGTCCGAGATAGAAGCTGGACACCACGCCCTAAACACATCCAAATTCCCGTCCAGATTTGACAGGGCTCCGGTATATCGTGGATTGCCAGAGATTCCTCCATCGGAACTCGACAAAATTTTCCAGGGTTGTTGTAGACTCAATTCCGCACAATTCCACCAAAGCGATCGTCAAAGCGATACTTGAGGAGGAGGTGGCAGCAGATACGAGTTCGCTGTCCAGAAGAACAGCACGGTCGCTTGAGGGCAATGTTGACGTTGAGCCCCCGAGCTCCATCGATGATTCCTCCGTGATCTTGATAGAGATCGGAGTTGATGTTTGATGAAGGCCCTCATCTGAACATGGTGATCCGAACACGGGGCGCAATTCTTGGTCGAACCAAGGTGACCAGTCGAGGTGGTGACGAAGATGCCGAAGTCGGAGTTGATCTGCATGCGAGCCATTGATCCTTTTGTCGATCACACAGCGGAACTCTCAATGAAAGCACTAATGTCGGTGTCAAAACTGGCGGATCTCGGGTAGGGGGTCCCGAACTGTGCGTGTGAGCGGATGGTAACAGGAGACAAGGGACACGAAGTTTTACCCAGGTTCGGGCCCTCTTGATGGAGGTAAAACCCTACGTCCTGCTTGATTAATATTGATTATATAGGTAGTACAAGAGTAGATCTACCACGAGATTAAGAAGGCTAAACCCTAGAAGCTAGCCTATGGTATGATTGTTGTATGTTTTTTCTATCAACTAGCCTGGCCCTAGTTTATATAATGCACCAGAGGCCTAGGTTAACAAGAGTCCTAGCCGAATACGCCGGTGGAGAGAAGTCCTTGTCTTGATCGTCAAGTCTTGTGGAATCTTTCTTGTACGCGGCAGCTGTCCAAACTGGCCCATGAGTATACTGCCACGGGGGTCCTCGGCCCAATCTAATAGATTGGGAGACGACGCGGTGAGTACCCCCTAGTCCAGGACACCGTCACCCGCGCCCTCGCCCGCGCCCTCGCCCGACGTCGTCGCCCGCACCCGCGCCCTCGCCGCGTGCCGCCGTCCCCTGCCCCGACGTGCGCCGCCCCTGCCCCGTCGCCGTTGCCGTGCCGCCGTCCCCTGCCCCGACGCGCCGCCGCCTCTGTAAGCACCGCGCGTCTGCCGCCACCGCCGCCGCCGTGCAATTTTTTTAATTATATACATGCTATTTTTTACATGTTTTTACATTTTCATATATATATATATATATATATATATATATATATATATGTATGTATGTATGTATTTTTTCAATTGTAATGATGTTTTAAAAATACATATATGCAAAAGTTAGATTTTTAATTATAAAAGTTTTATCTATATATGTTCTCTGATTTAGTACATTTTAGGTTAGTTTTATATATTTAGGAAGAAGGAATAGAAGGAAGAAGAAGGAAGAAAAGATTTTATATATGCAAAAGTTACATTTTTAGAAAAGTTTTATATATCTAGCTAAAGGAAGAAGAAGAAAAAGAATGAGAGGAAAAAGGAAAATTAGAAGATGAAGAAAGGAGAAGAAGAGGAGAAAGAAGAGGAAAAAAGAAGAAAAAGAAGAGGAGAAGAAGAAAGGATTAGAAATTTCTATTCCTTTCTTCTTCTCCTCTTTTTTTTCTTCTTTTTTTTCTTCGATCTTCTCCTCTATTCCTTTCTTCTTCTGCCACTAGTGCAGAACCGAGCAATAGCACCGGTTCGTAAGGCCTTTTAGTGCCGGTTCCGTAACCGGCACTAAAGTGTGGGCACTAAAGCCCCCCCCTTTAGTACCGGTTCAGCACGAACCGGTGCTAAAGTGAAACCACGTGGCACGAGCCAGCTCCGGGAGCCGGGAGCCCTTTAGTACCGGTTGGTAACACCAACCAGTACTAAATGTTTGTGGGTTTTTGTTTTATTTTTTATTTTTCAATTAAATTTGTGTTATCAATTTAATTTAGGATTGTTTTACGTTATAATGATTTGTAGTCGTCATCATCATCATCATCATCATCATCGCATATTAATAAATAAATAAACTTTAGCTAGCTAAAAATCATCGTAGTCGTCATTAATTACCACTATTAGTAAACTCATATGTTCGTGTTATGCACACCTCTCATGGGGCGGCTGTATATCCACTTATATAGATTACAATGCTTGATCATCAAGGAAGATCAAGAAGATCCCTTTCCGAATCAGTACATATCTGGTAGGTGATCATATGCCTATACAAAGCTATGTATACAAAAGGAATGCGTTAACATCCCCCCTCAGTTTGTGCGTCGTATGGCAAGAGGCACAAACTGGACCGAAACTCGGAGAAGAGCTGCGACGAGAGCCCTTTTGTCATAATGTCGGCGTACTGATGTGAAGATGGCACATGTAGAACCCGCACCTCGCCAAGGTTCACCTTCTCACGAACAAAATGAATGTCGATCTCGATGTGTTTGGTACGACGATGCTGGACTGGGTTGGATGCCATGTAGACGGTGCTAACATTATCACAGAAGACAATGGTGGCAGTCGATAGGGGATGATGAAGCTCACCGAGAAGCTGTCGGATCCAACAACACTCGGCTACGACATGAGCAACAGCACGGTACTCTGCCTCGGCACTAGAACGAGATACGTTGGTCTGGCGTTTGGACGACCAAGAGACCAAAGTATCACCTAGATAGACACAATATCGAGAGGTCGAACGTCTGGTGTCGGGGCAGCCTGCCCAGTCAGCGTCAGAGTAAGCTGTGAGAGAGGTCGACGAAGAGCGGGAGATGTGTAAGCTGATGTCCAGGGTGCCCTTGATATACCGGAGTATACGCTTGACCATGTGCATATGCGGCTCGCGAGGTGCATGCATATAGAGACAAGCCTGCTGAACAGCATAAGCGATGTCGGGTCGCGTGAGTGTCAAGTACTGTAGAGCTCCAACATAGCTGCGGTACTCGGTGGGATCAGTGAGAAGAGGACCATCTTGCGCCGAGAGCTTGCACTTGGCGTCAATGGGAGTAGCCGACGGATTACAATCTACCATGCCGGCACGCTGGAGGAGATCCAATGCATATTGTCACTGTGAGAGCACCATACCAGACGTTGTTCGAGTGACAGCAATGCCGAGGAAGAATGATAAGGCGCCAAGATCCGTCATGGCAAACTCGGAGTGGAGCTGCTGAGTAAGACGACGAAGTAGCTGATCCGTGGAGGCGGTGATCACAATGTCATCCACATATAGAAGAATGTAGGCGAGGTCATGACCACTCTTGTAGATGAACAGAGAGACATCTGACTTGGATGCGACAAATCCCAACCGGTGTGCAAAATGAGCAAAACGCTGGTACCAAGCACGCGGAGCTTGCTTGAGACCGTAGAGTGATTTGTGGAGACGGCACACATAGTCCGGGCAGCGGGCATCGACGAAGCCGGGAGGTTGTTGACAGTAAACCTCCTCGTCAAGATTTCCATGAAGAAAGGCATTCTTGACGTCGAGCTGGTGAACCGGCCACGCCCGTGAAACGGCAAGGCTGAGGACGATGTGTATCATGGCCGGCTTGACCACGGGGCTGAATGTCTCGTTGAAATCGATGCCCGGCTGTTGAGAATAGCCACGGACCACCCACCGAGCCTTGTAACAAGCAAGGCTTCCGCCAGAATAAAACTTATGCTTGAAGATCCATTTTCCTGAAACAACATGAGCACGAGCAGGTCGAGGAACAAGTGACCAAGTTCCGTTAGCAACAAGAGCATCAAATTCCTCGAGCATGGCACGACGCCAGTGAGGGTCATGGAGAGCACCCCGGTATGTTTTGGGAATGGGAGAGGGAGTGGAGTGTGATGCCGTGAGGTTTGGACGATCGGTGGGTTGGAAGAGTCCACGTTTGGCACGTGTGAGCATCGTGTGTGTGTTACTAGGCGATGGCGGCCGGTGAATGATGACGGCGGCGACAAGTCAGGAGACACGGAGGAGGAGGCCATCGGGCCAGGTGGAGGGCTGGGCGAGCGCAAAGGCGGGCTGATGGGAGCTGGTGACGCCATGGGAGGCGGAGAGCCACTGTGCATGGCTGGAGACGGGGCTGCATGCGGGGTAGCTGGAGACGGGTTTGCATGTGCGGTGGGTGGAGGAGAGTTAGCACAGGCCGACGTAAGGCCGGGTGGAGCAACATGCATGGCGGGTGACGGATATGCATGCATAACGGGTTGGGTCTGAGTTGATGCATGGTGTGTAGCAGCTAGGTGGAGTAGGAAATCTAGATCGGCTAGTTGAGTGGGTGCGTGATCATGGATATGACTGAAAGGAAAAACATGTTCGTCCAAAGTGACATGGCGAGAAATAATAATTCGCCGGGTGGCAAGATCGAGACAACGATAGCCTTTGTGTTGACTAGGATAGCCAAGAAACACACACGCGAGAGATCGAGGAGAGAGTTTGTTCATGGCGGTGGCAGATTGATTGGGATAGCATAGACAACCGAAAACACGAAGAGTTGCATAATCAGGTGGAGAGTCGTATAAGCGAATATAGGGTATGGCAAAGTCTATGGCTTGGGAAGGGCGTATGTTGACAAGATGGATAGCGGTTGCAAGGGCCTCCGCCCAATAGGATGGCGGCATGGATGACTGAAACATAAGGCTCCGGACCACGTCGTTGATTGTACGAATGGCGCATTCGGCCTTGCCGTTTTGGGCAGAAGTGTATGGGCACGAGAGCCGAAGACGAATGCCATTAGAGGAGAAAAATGTGGTAACTGTTGAGTTGATAAACTCAGTGCCGTTGTCAGCCTGCATGGCAACGAGGGGACGAGAAAATTGTGTCCGAACATACGCGACAAAGTTGAGGAGAATGGCAGCGGTTTCAGACTTTTGACGTAGAGGGAATGTCCACATAAAATGTGAAAAATCATCAACAATAATGAGATAATACTTAAAGCCCGAATTACTCAAAACTGGAGAGGTCCAGAGATCACAATGTATCAATTTGAACGGTTCGACGCTTATTGAAGATGACCTAGTGAAGGGCAAGCGCACGTGCTTGCCGAGTTGACAAGCATGACAAACACATGAAGCTGCCTTATTACAAGAAATAAAAGACTGTTTATGAAGTTGGTACATGGCGTCACGGCCTGGATGTCCTAAGCGGCGATGCCAAAGCTCGGTGGAGGTGGTGGCAAGGAGTCCATGGGCGTGGTGGTGGACGACAGACGATGGGAGGATGTAGAGATCACCTTGGCTATTGCAGCGAAGGATCACGGCCCTGGTGCGAAGATCCTTCACAGAAAATCCGAACGGGTCAAATTCAATGGAACAAAGATTATCAATAGTGAAACGACGAACAGAGAGTAAATTTTTGACAATGTGAGGAACAAGTAGGACATTGCTAAGCAAGAGTGTGCGTGCGGAAGTGGGTATGGACGTGAGACCAATGTGTGATATGGGCAAGGTGGAGCTATTGCCCACGGTAACAATAGAAGAAGAATTAGAGGGAGCTAGGTGGTGGAGCATACCGGGGTCGGAGGCCATATGTGCGGTGGGTCTGGAATCCATGACCCACTCGCCAACAGTCGAGGGGGTGGCGGCGTTGTTGAGGGCGGCCATCAACGCGGTGCAGTCCCAAGATGGAGCGCCGCCATAGCCGGGAATCGGCGGTGGGTTGGTGCCGAACGCTTGTCCATGGAGAGGAGCCAGCGAGGTGAAAGCTTGCGCCGACGGCAGCGCCGGGGGTCGTGGGCCTAGGAGGCCGGCCCCGGTGTTTTCTGCTTAGCCATCGGGGACGCCTGCAGCTGCTAACCCGTGAGAGGGTTGAAGCAGACCCATGGGCCAACAGAGGAGGGAGCGACGCTGGGTCTGTAACCGTCAGAAGAGCCACCGGTGTTGCTGCTGTTGTTTCCGTTCTTCTTCTTGCGCCAATTGCCACCATTGCGGTTGCCGCCGGAGTTGTTCAGGTTGGCATCACCGCGGTACTGACCAGAGGAGTTGGAGCTACCAGCGCCATGGTGGCCGCCAGCGCCGTGGGATGCGCCACCGCTGTAGAGGGCGGTCTGTTTGCCCACTGCCGAGGGGTTCGCGAGCTGGGTCTCGCGCAGAGTTAGAAGGGAGCGCGTCTGGGTGAAAGACGACAGGGGGGTCTGCATGGTGACAATGGTGGTGATGTCGGAGAAGCGCGGGTTGAGTCCACGGAGGCAGTTGAGGACAAGGGTCTGGTCGGAGACGGGCGTGCCGACGTCGCCGAGGGCGTCCGAGAGAGCCTTGAGGCGATGGCAGTAGGCGGTGACGGAGAGGTCGCCTTGCACAAGACCGCGGAACTCCGCCTCGAGGTAGACGGCGCGGGTCATCTGATTGTCGAGGAAGAGGTTGGTGATGAGCATCCACGCCTCCTGCGCCGTCTGGTCCTCGGCCATGATGATGTCGAGGATCTCGTCGGAGATTGGCCCGTAGAGCCATGACCGGACGACGTAGCCCTCGCGAATCCAGTCCGGCATGCGGTCCGCCGCGGCGGTGACGGTGTTGACGTGAGGAAGCAAATCATACTTGCCGGGGAGGACGTGGACGAGCATCCGCCACTTGGTGAAGTTGGACGCCTGCAGGTCGAGCATCACAGGCACATGTGTGCGCACGCTGGCGACCTGGATTGCAGAGGAGACGGAGGAAGGCATAGCAGCGGTGACGAGGGCGCCGGAGGTGGCGTTCATGGCGACAGGCAGGGAAGGGGAGGTGAGGGAGGAGCTGGTGGCGGCCGCAGTGCCTGGAGCGGTCGACATGGGGCTCGGCTGGGTGGCGGCGGGATCGGGGGTGGAGGGCGTCGGGTGTACGAGAGGCCGGATTGAGAGGTATGTCTGATACCAAGTAAACTCGTATGTTCGTGTTATGCACACCTCTCATAGGGCGGCTATATATCCACTTATATCGATTACAATGCTTGATCATCAAGGAAGATCAAGAAGATCCCTGACCGAATCAGTACATATCTGGTAGGTGATCATATGCCTATACAAAGCTATGTATACAAAAGGAATGCGTTAACACTATTTAATCATCATAGTCATTACCGCTAGCTATCTAATCATCACCAACACTGGCTAGCTTAAAGAAGAAACATTCACTTTGTAACAGAAGCAAAGATATCATCGAGTTCAACATAATCATCACCAACATCGAAGTTCAGGACAATACGGACACGCATGAGAGAGGACAAGTACTAATTAAGAGCATGAACTAGCTACTCCTGCTGCTCCCTCTCAGGTAGAATAGCATAGAACATGTATAGCTCTCCTGATTCATCATACTGGAGCATGCAGATGAATCTGTCTCCTAATCTTGGGTTGCGCTTCTCCTTGCTGCCCCCTAGTACTTCTCTGCGATCGTTAACAATTTTGCTCCAATCTTTCACTATTAAGCATTCTTCGCTTTCAGAAATCCTGAATGCACTCATGTGCAATGTAGAAAATCTTGGTCGTAAGCTAACCATTGACATGCGACCTTTTGTCTCGATCCACTGATGCACAACTGTCATCTGAAGTCCCTGTTGAAGAACATCGTATAGTAATTAATATACTAAGCAATGAAAGTTTAGCTTCAAAAATAATGTATGCAAAAGATGCACTAATTAAGGACAAATAGTTAAAATCTTACCATCTTTCGATTATAGATGTGACCGTAGTTCAATACGATCACCATTGGTCGCACGTTTTGAGTACTAACATTTCTAAGTTCAGAAAAAAAAATTGTCTTGACAATATTAAGATCCTCAAGCCATGAAACATAATGACTTATCTTCTCGTAGTTTAGTTGAGCCCCGGGGAAGTAGTAGGTCCTGTCTACCAAGCGCCGGACATGTTTGCTTGAACCGAAATAAGCTGACAATACAAATTAGTTGTCGACTATTTTTGAATAAACTATATCAAAGACGTAAACATATGCATGCATGGTTGAGAAAAACTCACATAATGGTAGAACTGGAGGCGTTTGTACATCGACCCAGATGTCTATATTACCTTCAATATCATCTTCCGGACGAATATCAAAAGTGATAACCATATCAGGCTCAAATGCATAAGCCTTGCATAGTGCTTGCCAAGTTTTGCATTCAAAATGGGTGTATGTGTCTCCATTATATAATTTGATGTTGAAAATATACCTATGCTCCGTCTTCAAGTAAACTCTCTTTACCTCCATATCATCTATAGCACTATAATCTATCTTATCCAAGACAAAAAATCTTGCATGGCAGGGGATGCGCTAATAGAATAGTGAAAATTTAAAATTATAAGTTGAAGCAAATGATGCATAAGTCATGCTTAAAAATTATAAGTTGAAGCAAATGAAGCATAACTTTTGCATTCAAATAATAATTGCCGTTGTGACTTACTGTATCCACTTCGAATGTCTCATTCAGCTTGATGCTGAAGCGCCTACCATAAACAAGAAAATTTCTGTCGCACAGGCCGCGCTGGTCTTCACAGTGTTCGCACATAATGAAATCTTTTTCGTCGTCAGATGACATTTCCTATATGTTCATATAGGTTAAACATTAAACACTTATTACTATCTAACATTAATTAATATCTAGCCAATTCAAATATATATCTAACTATATTCATCTCTAACGATTGACATGACTATATATTTAACTTTTCTATCTAATTCATCAAACATTCGACATTAATCTAACATTTATATAAACTCAAAATATATAAAAACATTAAATAAACAGAAAAACTTATTAACAAATAATATTTTAATTAGATCATCAAATCTCAGATACGACAATTTTATTACTAAAAATAAACTAGTTATATTAATTATTCAACTAGTTCAAATCTCAAATACCTAAATAAACTAGTTCGACAATTTTCTTACTAAAAATAAACTAATTATATTAATTATTCAACTAGTTCAAATCTCAAATACCTAAATAAACTAGTTCGACAATTTTCTTACTAAAAATAAACTAGTTATATTAATTACTCAACTAGTTCAAATCTCACATACCTAGCTAATTAATATCTAATTAAATTTTCTAAAAAACAGAAAACAGAAAATAAGTAAAAAAATGTGTGTGTGTGTGTGTGTGTATGTGTGTGTGTGTGTATATGTGTGTGTGTATGTGTGTGTGTGTATGTGTGTGTATGTGTGTATATATTTGTGAGTCTGTATACGTATACGTATACACTGCAGTGCGCGGCCTCGTACGCCGCCGCCCCGTACGTACGAGCGGGGGCGCCGGCGTATGGGGCGGGGGCGGCGGCGTACGTACGGGCCGGGTGCGCGCGTGGCGCGGGTACGCGAGAGCGAGAGAGTACGTACGGGCCGAACTGCGGCGCGACGATGACGGACGGCGGGCGACGACGGGCGGCGGGCGACGGGCGGCGGGCGATGGGCGGACGACGGGCGACGGGCGACGGGCGCGGCGGTCCGCGACGACGGGACTCGAGGGGCGCGCGGCATCGCGAGAGGTTGGAGACGCGAAGAAGTGGGGAAATGTAACTGAAATTTTCGTAAGTGTTGTATATATAAGAGAGGCCTTTAGTACCGGTTGGAGCCACCAACCGGTACTAAAGGCCTCGCGCTGCCACCACAAAGTTTAGTCCCACCTCGCCGGGCGAAGGGCAACCGCACTGGTTTATAAACCCAGCCGCGGCTACCTCTTTGAACTCCTCTATATAGCAGGCTTGTGGACCTAAATTCTGCGCGCTACCCTGTGAGTCTGCTTGGCCTTTAAGGCCTGTAATTGCACGCTCGTGGCCTAATAGGCCCACAGGGCAGCGCCCCAATTTTTTTATAGTTTTTTCTTTTCTGCTTTATTTTCTTCTATTTATTTCTGCGTATTTTTTGTATAGTTTTTTCTTTTCTGTTATATTTATTTTCTTCTATTTATTTATGAGCAGTTTTTCATCTAGTTTGCCAAAATTCAACATTTTCAGAGTTCATTTTGTAGTGATTTTCAATTTCACGGTCATTTTGTAAACGATTGAAAAATAGCAAATATTTTTTTTCTTTTTTGCTTTATTTTTTCTTCTATTTATTTCTGAGTAGTTTTTTCTTTTCTGCTATATTTATTTTCTTCTATTTATTTCAGAGTAGTTTTTTTATATAGTTTTTTTCTTTTCAGCTATAGTTTTTTTTTATTTTCTGCTATTTTTTCTTTTCTGCAAAACTTGATGGTCAAAGTCTGGAGTTATAACCAAAGTTTAAAAAAAAAGAAATGCCGACGTGCAATTAGTTTTTGCCATAACAGAAGAAGTACGGAGTTGTAATAAGTTATTAAAAATAAAAAAGAGGTGCAATGCTCGTTAATTTGATTCAAGCCTTTCGGAATAGTGTAAACTCCACTGCGCATAGCTTCGTGCAGTCTACCATATTCCTGAAGTCTTGAAGCTAAGCAATGTGAGCATTGAGCCTCTTCTTCATCGTCTCTGCACTCAGGGCTTATAAACCCCTCCTAGTCCCTCTCTCTTCGCGAGGTGGGACTAAAAAACAGCTTACTAAGAAACTGTAGTACTGGTTCATCCATGAACCGGTACTAAAGGTGCTCGTGGGGCCACAGCCTTACCTGACACAACCTCATTAGTACCAGTTCGTGGCACGAACCGGTGCTAAAGGTTCGCCAGGAACCGGTACTTAAGAGCTCCTCCCGCCTAGCAGTTGGAACCGGTACTAAAGAGCTCCTCCCGCCTAGCAGTTGGAACCGGTACTTAAGAGCTCCTCCCGCCTAGCAGTTGAATGGTGCATATTGAATGCACAAAAAGTCTGGAGTTGTAATAAGTTTTAAAAAATGAAATGCCTTTGTAACAGATGACTTTAATTTCGTCATAAACCCGAATACTTCAAAAGAGATTGTCCAGTTTGTAAACGAAGTGCATCCAATTTTTGCCGTAACCCTCTCTACTTTTTTGAACATGATATGTGGGTGAAATTATGATACCATGCCAAGTTTCAACTTTTTCAGATTTCATTTGTCGTGCTTTTTAATTGTCAATATAAGAGCATTTAGATCATGATCTTATATTTAGATCATGATCTTATATTTCTTTACAGTCTAAATTGTCAATATGATCTTATAACATCAAAAATACTTTGATCATCAATGATCTTTGTGTGTACAATCTGAATTGTCAATATGAGTCATCAACGATTTATAAACCGATGAAGACTCATATTGCGGCCACAAATTCTACACATAGAGTTTAATGAAGACCAAGTGCTTGTGATAGTTTGAGAAATAACATATTTAAGGTGGTAAAAGGCTTGTTAGGGGTGCGAGGTGGGACTAAAAACAGCTTGTCATAACCTCATTAGTACCGGTTCGTGGTACGAACCGGCACTAAATGGTGATGGTGGGGCCATAGCCTGACCGCAGGCTGACACAACCTCTTTAGTACCGGTTCGTGGCATGAACCGGTACTAAAGGTTCGCCACGAACCGGTGTTATTGATCGCCGCCACGAACCGGCACTAAAATGTACACATTAGTGCCGGCTGAAATTCACACTACAAGAAATATGTCAACTTGTGACCTTCTGTCAGTGACCGTGGAAGAATTGGTCATAGATCTATGACCATTTCAGACCAATTGGTCAAAAGCTGTTCGGGGGGCTCCAAACCCTAAACCATTGCGACCATTTTGGTCAGAAAGGTCGTAATTTCCTTATACGAAATGGTCATAAAGCAAACAGCGCTAGTCCGCTGCCTTATTTCTAGTTGTTAACGACCAATATAGATGGTCATAGCCTTGTAAATTGTGGTGGGTTGCTATGACTAGGCGCCACCTCATCAGTTTTGCCTATGTGTCATGTCCATGTGGCAGTTTTTGCCTTAGGTTGTGAAGCAACCTATATTTCTGTCATTCCCAAAATTCCCAAAAAAAACTCATAAATTCTTTGGGTCATATCTTCGTCAAATATGTAAAAACCTTCCTTGCCTAGTTCAAAAATAGTTCTAAAATATTCATTTTCCTATTCTGTTCAGAGTAACAGTTTGTGAAGGAAGTACCACTTTGGCATGTCCAAATAGTATCCATTTTCTACAGTGCTTTCCTATGCCCAAATAACCATCCTCCACAAAATGCCAGCTCAATCCATTCATTATTTTGAGCCGAGCTTCAACATTCGTATTTATGTCCAGTGTGGTGGTTTGCAAAGCAAGTACCACCTAGGCTCCTCCTTTTGAGCTGAAAATTTGTGAAGACGGTCTTCTTTGTAACTGAACATCCTCAGCCAAAACTCACGCCCATTAGCCATGTACATTTCCCGTACCGCTAATCAAACACTTGGCTGATTATTCATGTTTGAGCATCGATCGGTCTCCTCGTGAGAATCTTATGTTGTGATTTTCTTCCTAGCACCTACTGTTGGAAATATGCCCTAGAGGCAATAATAAAAGCATTATTATTATATTATATTTCCTTGTTCATGATAATTGTCTTTATTCGTGCTATAATTGTGTTATCCGGAAATCGTAATACATGTGTGAATAACAGACACCAACATGCCCCTAGTAAGCCTCTAGTTGACTAGCTCGTTGATCAACAGATAGTCATGGTTTCCTGACTATGGACATTGGATGTCATTGATAACGAGATCACATCATTAGGAGAATGATGTGATGGACAAGACCCAATCCTAAACATAGCACAAGATCGTATAGTTCGTTTGCTAGAGTTTTCCAATGTCAAGTATCCTTTACTTAGACCATGAGATCGTGTAACTCCCGGATACCGTAGGAGTGCTTTGGGTGTGCCAAACGTCACAACATAACTGGGTGACTATAAAGGTATACTACGGGTATCTCCGAAAGTGTCTGTTGGGTTGACACGGATCGAGACTGGGATTTGTCACTCCGCTTGACGGAGAGGTATCACTGGGCCCACTCGGTACTGCATCATCATTATGAGCTCAATGTGACCAAGTGTTTGGTCACTGGATCATGCATTATGGTACGAGTAAAGTGACTTGCCGGTAACGAGATTGAACGAGGTATTGGGATACCAACGATCGAATCTCGGGCAAGTAACATATCGATTGACAAAGGGAATTGCATATGGGGTTGCTTGAATCCTCGACATCGTGGTTCATCCGATGAGATCATCGTGGAGCATGTGGGAGCCAACATGGGTATCCAGATCCCGCTGTTGGTTATTGCCCGAGAGCCGTCTCGGTCATGTCTGCATGTCTCCCGAACCCGTAGGGTCTACACACTTAAGGTTCGGTGACGCTAGGGTTGTAGGGATATGTATATGCAGTAATCCGAATGTTGTTCGGAGTCCCGGATGAGATCCCGGACGTCACGAGGAGTTTCGGAATGGTCCGGAGGTAAAGAATTATATATGGGAAGTGCTGTTTTGGCCATTGGGACAAGTTTCGGGGTCACCGGTATTGTACCGGGACCACCAGAAGGGTCCCGGGGGTCCACCGGGTGGGGCCACCTGCCTCGGGGGGCCACATGGGCTGTAGGGGGTGCGCCTTGGCCTACATGGGCCAAGGGGAACCAGCCCCAAGAGGCCTATGCGCATAGGGTTCCAAAGGGCAAGAGTCCCACAAGTGGAAGGCACCTCCTAGGTGCCTTGGGGGGAGGAAATCCTCCCTGGCCGCCCCCCCCCCAAGAGGCCTATATAAAGGGGGGAGGGGGGCAGCCGCACCCTTTGCCTTGGCGCCTCCCTCTCCCTCTCCAACACCTCCTCCTCCTCCATAGAGCTCGGCGAAGCCCTGCCGGAGTACTGCAGCTCCATCACCACCACGCCGTCGTGCTGCTGCTGGAGCCATCTTCCTCAACCTCTCCTTCCCCCTTGCTGGATCAAGAAGGAGGAGACGTTACGCTGACCGTACGTGTGTTGAACGCGGAGGTGCCGTCCGTTCGGTGCTAGGATCTCCGGTGATTTGGATCACGTCGTGTACGACTACTTCATCCCCGTTCTTTTGAACGCTTCCGCTTGCGATCTACAAAGGTATGTAGATGCATCCGATCACTCGTTGCTAGATGAACTCATAGATGGATCTTGGTGAAACCGTAGGAAATTTTTTGTTTTCTGCAACGTTCTCCAACAGTGGCATCATGAGATAGGTCTATGCGTAGTTCTTCTTGCGCGAGTAGAACACAATTTGTTGTGGGCGTAGATTTGTCAACTTTTCTTTCCGCTACTAGTCTTATCTTGCTTCAGTGGTATTGTGGGATGAAGCGGCCCGGACCAACCTTACACGTACGCTTACGTGAGACCGGTTCCACCGACTAACATGCACTAGTTGCATAAGGTGGCTGGCGGGTGTCTGTCTCTCCCACTTTAGTTGGAGCGGATTCGATGAAAAGGGTCCTTATGAAGGGTAAATAGAAGTTGACAAATCACGTTGTGGCTTTCACGTAGGTAAGAAAACATTCTTGCTAGAACCCTAATTCAGCCACGTAAAACTTGCAACAACAATTAGAGGACGTCTAACTTGTTTTTGCAGCAAGTGCTTTCTGATATGATATGGCCAAAGTTGTGATGAATGATGAATGATCTATATGTGATGTATGAGATGTTCATGCTATTGTAATAGGAATCACGACTTGCATGTCGATGAGTATGACAACCGGCAGGAGCCATAGGAGTTGTCTTTATTTTTGTATGACCTGCATGTCATTGAGAAACGCCATGTAAATTACTTTACTTTATTGCTAAACGTGTTAGCCATAGTAGTAGAAGTAATAGTTGGCGAGCAACTTCATGGAGACACGATGATGGAGATCATGGTGTCAAGCCGGTGACAAGATGATCATGGAACCCCAAGATGGAGATCAAAGGAGCTATGTGATATTGGCCATATCATGTCACGTTTATTATTTGATTGCATGTGATGTTTATCATGTTTTGCATATTGTTTACTTAGAACGACAGTAGTAAATAAGATGATCCCTCATAATAATTTCAAGAAGTGTTCCCCCTAACTGTGCACCGTTGCGATAGTTCGTTGTTTCGAAGCACCACGTGATGATCGGGTGTGATAGATTCTAACGTTCACATACAACGGGTGTAAGACAGATTTAAACATGCAAACACTTAGGTTGACTTGACGAGCCTAGCATGTACAGACATGGCCTCGGAACACAGAAGACCGAAAGGTCGAGCATGAGTCGTATAGAAGATACGATCAACATGAAGATGTTCACCGATGTTGACTAGTCCGTCTCACGTGATGATCGGACACAGCCTAGTTGACTCGGATCATGTTATACTTAGATGACTAGAAGAGGGATGTCTATCTAAGTGGGAGTTCATTAAATAATTTGATTAGATGAACTTTATTATCATGAACTTAGTCTAAAATATTTACAATATGTCTTGTAGATCAAATGGCCAACGTAGTCCTCAACTTCAACGCGTTCCTAGAGAAAACCAAGCTGAAAGACGATGGCAGCAACTATAAGGACTGGGTCCGGAACCTGAGGATCATCCTCATAGCTGCCAAGAAAGATTATGTCCTACAAGCACCGCTGGGTACGCACCTGTTCTCCCTGCAGAACAAGACGTTATGAATGCTTGGCAATCACGTTCCGATGACTACTCCCTCGTTCAGTGCGGCATGCTTTACAGCATAGAGTCGGGGCTCCAAAAGCGTTTTGAGAGACATGGAGCATATGAGATGTTCGAAGAGCTGAAAATGGTTTTCCAAGCTCATGCCCGGGTCGAGAGATATGAAGTCTCCGACAAATTCTTTAGCTGTAAGATGGAGGAAAATAGCTCTGTCAGTGAACACATACTCAAGATGTCTGGGTTGCACAACCGCTTGACTCAACTGGAAGTTAATCTCCCAGATGAAGCGGTCATTGACAGAATCCTCCAGTCGCTTCCACCTAGCTACAAGAGCTTTGTGATGAACTACAAAATGCAGGGGATGGTAAAGACCATTCCTGAGGTATATGCTATGCTGAAATCAGCAGAGGTAGAAATCAAGAAGGAACATCAAGTGTTGATGGTGAATAAAACCACTAAGTTCAAGAAGGGCAAGGGTAAAAAGAACTTCAAGAAGGACGGCAAGGAAGTTGCCGCGCCCGGTAAGCAAGTTGCCGGGAAGAAGCCAAAGAATGGACCCAAGCCCGAGACTGAGTGATTTTATTGCAAGGGAAGTGGTCACTAGAAGCGGAATTGCCCCAAATACTTAGCGGACAAGAAGGCCGGCGAAACAAAAGGTATATGTGATATACATGTAATTGATGTGTACCTTACCAGTACTCGTAGTAGCTCTTGGGTATTTGATGCCGGTGCAGTTGCTCACATTTATAACTCAAAGCAGGAGCTGCGGAATAAGCGGAGACTGGCGAAGGACGAGGTGACGATGCGCGTCGGGAATGGTTCCAAGGTCGATGTGATCGCCGCCGGCACGCTACCTCTACATTTACCTACAGGATTAGTATTAAGCCTCAATAATTGTTATTTAGTGCCAAGTTTGAGCATGAACATTGTGTCTGGATCTCGTTTAATTCGAGATGGCTACTCATTTAAATCCGAGAATAATGGTTGTTCTATTTATATGAGAGATATGTTTTATGGTCATGCTCCGATGGTTAATGGTTTATTCTTAATGAATCTCGTACGTGATGATACACACATTCATAGTGTGAATACCAAAAGAGTTAAAGTTGATAACAATAGTCCCACATATTTGTGGCACTGCCGCCTTGGTCACATAGGTGTCAAACGCATGAAGAAGCTCCATGCAGATGGACTTTTAGAGTCTCTTGATTATGAATCATTTGACACGTGCGAACCATGCCTCATGGGTAAAATGACCAAGACTCCGTTCTCAGGAACAATGGAGCGAGCAACCAACTTATTGGAAATCATACACACTGATGTGTGCGGTCCAATGAGTGTTGAGGCTCGCGGTGGCTATCGTTATGTTCTCACCCTCACTGATGACTTGAGTAGATATGGGTATATCTACTTAATGAAACACAAGTCTGAGACCTTTGAAAAGTTCAAGGAATTTCAGAGTGAGGTTGAAAATCAACGTGATAGAAAGATCAAGTTTCTACGATCAGATCGTGGAGGAGAATACTTGAGTCACGAATTTGGCACGCACTTAAGAAAATGTGGAATAGTTTCACAACTCACGCCGCCTGGAACACCTCAGCGTAATGGTGTGTCCGAACGTCGTAATCGCACTCTATTAGATATGGTACGATCTATGATGTCCCTTACCGATTTACCGCTATCTTTTTGGGGCTATGCTTTAGAGACTGCCGCATTCACTTTAAATAGGGCTCCGTCGAAATCCGTTGAGACGACACCGTATGAATTATGGTTTGGGAAGAAACCTAAGCTGTCGTTTCTAAAAGTTTGGGGATGCGATGCTTATGTCAAGAAACTTCAACCTGAAAAGCTCGAACCCAAGTCGGAATAATGCGTCTTCGTAGGATACCCTAAAGAAACTATTGGGTATACCTTCTACCTCAGCTCCGAAGGCAAGATCTTTGTTGCCAAGAATGGATCCTTTCTAGAGAAAGAGTTTCTCTCAAAAGAAGTAAGTGGGAGGAAAGTAGAACTTGATGAAGTGTTACCTCTTGAACCGGAAAATGGCGAAACTCAAGAAAACGTTCCTGAGGTGCCTGAACCGACTAGAGAGGAAATTAATGATGATCATCAAGATACTTCTAATCAAGCTCCTACTGAAATTCGAAGGTCCACAAGGACACGTTCCGCACCAGAGTGGTACGGCAACCCTGTCTTGGAAATCATGTTGTTAGACAACGGTGAGCCTTCGAACTATGAGGAAGCAATGGCGGGACCGGATTCCGACAAATGGCTAGAAGCCATGAAATCCGAGATAGGATCCATGTATGAAAACGAAGTATGGACTTTGACTGACTGGCCCGTAGAGCGGCGAGCCATCGAAAATAAATGGATCTTTAAGAAGAAGACAGACGTGGATGGTAATGTGACCATCTATAAAGCTCGGCTTGTCGCTAAGGGTTATCGACAAGTTCAAGGAATTGACTACGATGAGACTTTCTCACCGGTAGCGAAGCTAAAGTCCGTCCGAATCATGTTAGCAATTGCCGCATTCTATGATTATGAGATATGGCAAATGGACGTCAAAACAGCATTCCTTAATGGTTTCCTTAAGGAAGAATTGTATATATGATGCAGCCGGAAGGTTTTGTCGATCCTAAGAATGCTGACAAAGTGTGCAAGCTCCAACGCTCGATTTATGGGCTGGTGCAAGCATCTCGGAGTTGGAACATTCGCTTTGATAAGATGATCAAAGCGCTTGGGTTTACGCAGACTTATGGAGAAGCCTGCGTTTACAAGAAAGTGAGTGGGAGCTCTGTAGCATTTCTCATACTATATGTAGATGACATACTTTTGATGGGAAATGATATAGAACTCTTGGACAGCATTAAGGCCTACTTGAATAAGAGTTTTTCAATGAAGGACCTTGGAGAAGCTGCTTATATATTAGGCATCAAGATCTATAAAGATAGATCGAGACGCCTCATAGGTCTTTCACAAAGCACATACCTTGATAAGATATTGAAGAAGTTCAATATGGACCAATCTAAGAAGGGTTTCTTACCAGTATTACAAGGTGTGAAATTGAGCTCAGCTCAATGTCCGACCACGGCAGAAGATATAGAAGAGATGAGGGTCATCCCCTATGGCTCATCCATAGGTTCTATTATGTATGCCATGCTGTGTGCCAGACCTGACGTTAACCTTGCCGTGAGTTTGGTAGGAAGGTACCAAAGTAATCCCGGCAAGAAACACTGGACAGCAGTCAAGAATATCCTGAAGTACATGAAAAGGACTAAGGAAATGTTTCTCGTTTATGGAGGTGATGAAGAGCTTGTCGTAAAGGGTTACGTCGACGCTAGCTTCGACACAGATCTGGATGACTCTAAGTCACAAACCGGATACGTGTATATTTTGAATGGTGGGGCAGTAAGCTGGTGCAGTTGCAAGCAGAGCGTCGTGGCAGGATCTACATGTGAAGCGGAGTACATGGCAGCCTCGGAGGCAGCACATGAAGCAATTTGGGTGAAGGAGTTCATCACCGACCTCGGAGTCATACCCAATACCGTAGGAGTGCTTTGGGTGTGCCAAACGTCACAACGTAACTGGGTGACTATAAAGGTATACTACGGGTATCTCCGAAAGTGTCTGTTGGGTTGACCCGGATCGAGACTGGGATTTGTCACTCCGCTTGACGGAGAGGTATCACTGGGCCCACTCAGTAATGCATCATCATTATGAGCTCAATGTGACCAAGTGTTTGGTCACTGGATCATGCATTACGGTACGAGTAAAGTGACTTGCCGGTAACGAGATTGAATGGGGTATTGGGATACCAACGATCGAATCTCGGGCAAGTAACATATCGATTGACAAAGGGAATTGCATACGGGGTTGCTTGAATCCTCGACATCGTGGTTCATCCGATGAGATCATCGTGGAGCATGTGGGAGCCAACATGGGTATCCAGATCCCGCTGTTGGTTATTGCCCGAGAGACGTCTCGGTCATGTCTGCATGTCTCCCGAACCCGTAGGGTCTACACACTTAAGGTTCGGTGACGCTAGGGTTGTAGGGATATGTATATGCAGTAATCTGAATGTTGTTCGGAGTCCCGAATGAGATCCCGGACGTCACGAGGAGTTTCGGAATGGTCCGGAGGTAAAGAATTATATATGGGAAGTGCTTTTTTGGCCATCGGGACAAGTTTCGGGGTCACCGGTATTGTACCGAGACCACCAGAAGGGTCCCGGGGGTCCATCGGGTGGGGCCACCTGCCTCGGGGGGCCACATGGGCTGTAGGGGGTGCGCCTTGGCCTACATGGGCCAAGGGGAACCAGCCCCAAGAGGCCCATGCGCCTAGGGTTCCAAAGGGGAAGAGTCCCACAAGTGGAAGGCACCTCCTAGGTGCCTTGGGGGGGGAGGAAATCCTCCCTGGCCGCCGCCCCCTTGGGAGATCAGATCTCCCAAGGCCGGCGCCCCCCCATGAGGCCTATATAAAGGGGGGAGGGGAGGGGGGCAGCCGCACCCTTTGCCTTGGCGCCTCCCTCTCCCTCTCCAACACCTCCTCCTCCTCCATAGAGCTCGGCGAAGCCCTGCCTGAGTACTGCAGCTCCATCACCACCACGCCGTCGTGCTGCTGCTGGAGCCATCTTCCTCAACCTCTCCTTCCCCCTTGCTGGATCAATAAGGAGGAGACGTTACGCTGACAGTACGTGTGTTGAACGCGGAGGTGCCGTCCGTTCGGTGCTAGGATCTCCGGTGATTTGGATCACGTCGTGTACGACTACTTCATCCCCGTTCTTTTGAACGCTTCCGCTCGCGATCTACAAAGGTATGTAGATGCATCCGATCACTCGTTGCTAGATGAACTCATAGATGGATCTTGGTGAAACCGTAGGAAATTTTTTGTTTTCTACAACGTTCTCCATCACCTACCTGGGGAGTGCCCAACCCACTAGACATGCCTAGGCCGCCCAGAACACATGGCAACGCCACGGTCACGCGGTGACCACGCGGCGAGCATGCGAGCTTACGCGCTCTAGAGTTGGGGCCCTCGGCCACCGTCCAAACCTCGATGTATCTCCATCAAACCATGTATTTCTGATTAAATAGATACTTATTTACCCAGAAATGATTTTTTTTTTAAAAAAAGAGCAAACTATGACGCAGCTGCAGTTCAAATTTAAACCCCTTCCAGCTGAATCGACGGGAATTTGTCTTTTTCACCAGAGGTGGATCAAAAATTTTGACACCCAACCATTTTGTCAATTGTGCATTAAATATGGCCTAGTATTTTATAAAATTGATTAGGTCCAATTTTGCAACAAATATATGGTAGGTCCTTCACAAAAAAACTCATTTCAGGCACTCGGAAAATGAAAATGGTTTTTTCGTCCAAAGAAAATGAAAACTTCCTTAGGCAACATTGTTTGCCATTTCAATATGCACCCTTGTGCACAACATGAGATCATTTGAACAAACTATGACATGAATGTGGCCATAAGATTGATCATTTGGCTTGAAAGCCATGAATCTTCACACTTGATAGCTCATTTCTGAGAACACTTTTTAAAATAATTACTGTATTACAATTTTATTATTTTTCCTGGAAACTTGTTCACATATAATGACACAATGCGAATGTTTTCCATTTCTTTGATTTTTTTTTGAATTTTTTATGTCCGTTTCAAAATGCGGTCAAACGGCGGGCTTGACCGTTCCTAGCTAGTGGTTGAATCTTGAAATTTTTTTGGTGTTTCTCTGATTAAATAGATACTTATGTACCTAGAAATGATTTTTGGAAAAAATAAATAGCAAACTATGAGGCAGCTGCAGTTCAAATTTGACCCGTTTCCAGCTGAATCGACGACAATTTGTCTTTTTCACCAGAGGTGGATCAAAACTTTTTTAACCCAACCATTTGGTCAATTGTGCATTATATATGTCCTAGTATTTTATAAAATTGATTTGGTCCATTTTTGCAACAATTATTTGGTAGGTCCTTCACAAAAAACCTCCTTTTGGGCACTCGAAAAATGGAAAATGAATTTTCCGTGCAAAGAAAATGAAAAATTCCTTAGGCAACATTGTTTGTAATTCCAAGATGCACCCTTTTGCACAATATGAGATCATTTGAACAAACTATGCCATGAATGTGGCCGTAAGATTGATCATTTGGCTTGAAAGCCATGAATCTTCACGCATGATAGCTCATTTATGAGAACACTTTTTAAAAATAATTTCCGTATTACAATTTTATTATTTTTCTTGGAAACTTGGTCACATATAATGACACAATGCGAAGGTTTTCCAAATTTTTGATTTTTTTTGAATTTTTTATGCCGGTTTCAAAATGCGGTCAAAACGGCGGGCTTGACCGTTCCTAGCCAGTGGTTGAATCTTGGAAAAAATTTGATGTTTCTCTGATTAAATAGATACTTTTGTACCTAAAAATGATTTTTGAAAAAAATATAGAGCAAACTATGAGGTAGCTGCAGTTCAAATTTGACCCGCTTCCTGCTGAATCGGCAAAAATTTGTCTTTTTCACCAGAGGTGGATCAAAGCTTGTGACACCCAACTATTTGGTCAATTATGCATTAAATATGGCCTAGTATTTTATGAAATTCATTTGGTCCAAAGTTGCAACAATTATTTGGTAGGTCCTTCACAAAAAAACTCATTTTGGGCACTCTGAAAATGGAAAATGATTTTTTTGTCCAAAATAAATGAAAACTTCCTTGGGCAACATTGTTTGCCATTCCAATATGCACCCTTGTGCACAATATGAAATCAGTTGAACAAATTTTTGTTCAAATTTTCCCCGCTTCCTACTGAAGGGGTGAAATTTGTTTTTTTTATAAGAGGTGGATAAAAATCTTTTGACATGTAACTATTTGGTCAATTTTACATGAAATGTGGTCTAATATTTTTGAAAAATGGAGTTGCGCTATTTTGGAACAAATATTTGGTAGCTTCTAACAAAAAAACCTTTTGATGCACTCGAAAAATGGAAAATCATCTTTTTGTGCAAAGAAAATGAAAGCCGTCGAACTATGGCATCGTTTGCCATTCTAAGATGCACATTTATGAAAAAAAACAAGATCATTTTGACAAACTATGCCATTGTTATCTTTGAAAAAATTCAAAGTTTTGGGTCCAAAATTTTGAGATTCAAGTGCGTTTTAGCCGGCCAATGAGATGCGAGGAACCGCTTTCACGCGGATCACCAAATTGAACGCAATCTGAGCCATCCACCCTCCCCTCAACCCCCAAATCCAACGGTGGAGCTTCTCCCGAGAATCAAAAACCCTAACCCACCCACCCGCCCTCCCCTCGACCCCCAGATCCCCACCCGCCGCCACCCCCACTCAGCCACTCCCCCCAGATCCCCTCGATCCATCCTCTCCTTCCTCGCAACCCCAAACCCGGCCCCGCCGCCGATCTCCACTCCCCCAAACCGAGCCCCGCCCCGCCGGCGACCTCTGCCTTCCTCTCCCATCGCCACCTCGTCTCCCCTCGCCGCCTCGCCTCCCCTCTCCGCGCTGGTGCCCTCCTGGAGCGCGGCGGTGGTGCTGGCCTCCTACCTCCGTCCCGCCCGTCGCGCGGCCACTGCTATTTATTTCCCCCCAAATCGCCATTGCCCACAGCAGCAAGGAATCAAGATCCAATCCCCTCCACTCCTCCCACCGGCAAGAGAGATCCAGCCAGATCCGTCCAGTTCCATGGCGACCGCCGGCAACGCCCCCCGCTCCCGCCAGCGCCAGCACCTCAGCCATGGAGATGGAGATGGGGATGGGGACGGAGATGGAGCTCTTCTCCTCTCCCCAAGCACGCAGCGCAGCGCAGCGGCAGAGGGCCTAGGGTTTCGGTCCCCTCCAACACCGGCTGGTCCGGTCCTCTCCGGCGAGCGTGCAACATCTCCGACGACGGGCAAGGTAGCTAAGCCCATCCTCATCCCGAAACCCTAGCCCCTCCTCCTCAATCCCCTCCTCTTCTTTCGGATTTGTTGGTCTGATCCATGCTGTTGGTTTGTGCAGGTCATCACCATGGGACGGGTTGAGGCTGTCCATGGAAGAGGAGCACCATGGCGTGCTGTGAAGGAGGAGCACCATGGAGGAGGAGGCACTTGGCCATGGTCATGGCCATGGTCAGCCAAGTCTGTCTTTTTGAGGCCATGGCCATGGTCTCACTCACTCACTCTCTCTCTCTCTCTCTCTCTCTCTCTCTCTCTCTCTCTCTCTCTCTCTCTCTCTGTTGAGGCCATGGCCATGGTCAGCCAGGTCTGTCTTTTTTCTCCCTTTGCAATCTCTTTCTCATCCCGATTTGAACATGTTTACTGCCTATTTTGGTTTGTGGTCTGATATCTATGGTTGGTTTGTGCAGGTCTATCACCATGGAACGTGCTGCTTCTGCTGCTATGAAGGAGGAGCACCATGCCATCGCCATGGAAGGCCCTTCCCTCTCTTCGCTGATATACATCTTGGGTCATCAGGATCTTGCCTTCCTTATTTTGCTGCCTCGTTGGTGAAAAGACCTTTGCATCTATCTGTTTTCAGTGTCTTGATTTATTCAATCTCAATTTGCCATCCTTCTCTTGATTGATGCAAGAGGCAAACACACTTGGAATGTGCAGGAAATGTTGCATTATCTCATTTGGACATGCATATCATCATACTCCAGCACTTGCACTATCATTGGATTCCTTGTTAAGTTACTCGGGTTGCTTAAGTTTATTAACCTGATAGGTACAAATAATACAAAAACTTATGGTTAGATCAGTTCAAGATTGCTTGGCCAAGTATGATACTTCAAGAATCCGTGTGATGCACAATAATTTAGAGTGTCCGCTAGTGACAGATAGATCAGCTCTTGTCCTGGTTAGTAAAACTTATGGAAAACATTTGCATGTTATTAGGTGTTTTGTACTGTGAGACTGCTGTAATTTTAGAATTGTGCATGTCAGGTGAGCTTGGGCTCCTTTCTATGTACAGTATAATTTCGTGACCTAGAACTACCACATATCTGTTTGCGCTAGATGTTTCGACTGTTTTATTGTTATAAATTTGTGCTCTGCGTGCAGAACTTATAAGAAAGTGTTCCAATTCTTATCTGTCAATTTGTTTTGCAGATTCTGTACTGAACTGTTAATTTGTGTGAAAGTTTCTGTACTCCAATGTTTTATTTCTTTGAGGGAAAATGTCTCACAACTTGTGATGTACCCAGGCTCGCACCAAGATCTTGAGCATCTGGGACCAGGCAGACATTGTCAAGGTCAGCGAGGTCGAGCTCAAGGACACAACGGCAGTAGCAGCAGCAAGGTTCGCCCCGCCTCTCGATTTCATCTTCTTCCACTCTATTGCCTGCTGATGCTCGTGGACTCCTTCTTCTACAACTTGTCATCATCTCCTATTGATGTGTGCTCGTATTGTGTCAAGGAAAGGAATTCAAGGCCATGGGAGCTGCTTCTAGTATAGGACATGCTGGACCTGCTGCTGCTGCCGGTTGTGTTACCCGACCAAGTCCCCAAGCTGCATCCTGGTTCATTTCGCTGGTTCGTTTAGGTTGTCTCCCCCATCTTAGTCGGAGTTTGTTTGTTATGTTGTAAACTATGCCAGATCTATGTTTTGCACTCCTGCAATGTTATGACAGTGATTGCAGGCTTCAGTACCATGCACTGGCAGAAGTCCCGTATTTTATTAATCTATTAACTTGTAGCTGTACCTTTTGAATTCTACCCACACTTGTACTGTACTATTGTGGGATCCGTTTATGATATTTTCTATATAATAATAACATTGCTGGAGATAGGCATGTATTCCCTTTTTACAAGTAAGATTTAAGATGTGTTTATACTCTTCATGATCATCTGCCATGTAGTAATTGTTATTTTTTGTGACTTCCAAAAGCATTGTACTAGTTGAATTTGTGTTATCATTCTGAAGAACTTGTCCTTTTTATTGAATGGTCTCTTCATAATATATTTGCTCCAGTTTTCTGATTCTTCTTTGCTGATTCATGTAACAGGGCGTCCTGACTATGAGCAAGAACAAGAGTAGGTGCATGTGCCTGTTTGTAATTCTAACGAAGGAGCTCCATCTTGAAGAATATAGTGCTTGTAGAGCTTGTAAATTAGTTACTCCACTTGTAGAGTTATTTGTAGAGCAGGAGCTCCATACAGAATCTGGCTCTATACTGAATCTGGCTGTTGTTATTCGAAGTATTATATGTGTTTTTTGTCAGTGCCAATTTAAATATTGGTTATTTATTTACTGTTAAAATGAAATGAGGAATATGACCCTAACAAGTCGGACCCACTTGCTAGAACCTAACAACTTGGGCCCACTTATGAGAACATGATAACTGGGATCCATCTGACTAGTGGACCCATGATACATATAAAAAACATGAGAGGCCCAACAAAGAAATGGCCCAGAAAAATACATGATAAAAAAAAATCTGCTGTTAAAAGGGCCACGCAAAGAAATTAATAAGGCTGAATTGTTGGGCCAGACCCATGTAGCTAATAAAAGCACAGGAAAAAATACAGTAAAAAGGCCGAATTGTTGGGCTAGGCCCATGTAGAAAACCGAATTGGACCGGGCTGAATCTTGTGCCACACCAGCTTGCCACGCTGGATGCCTACGTGGCCTGGGTAGGTTGCTAGTGACCAAAACGCCATAGTGGACATATTTTGGTCGTAAACGTCTTCGACCATTCCAGAAGAAAGGTCGCTATAGTCAGTTTACGACGGCCAGCTTTTGACCTTATGTTTTTGGTCACAAAAAGGTCGCAAATGGAAATTTGTGACCTTTCGGTGACCAATAGTGGTGGTCACAAGTTGACATATTTCTTGTAGTGTCAAACCGGCACTATTGTCCTTCACATTTGACCCTTTTTCTACTAGTGTCCTCTATTCCATCTCCCGATAACTTCAACACGAGGGGGGGTCGATATACCCCTCGGATAACTTCGACATGAGGCGCGGTCGATATATATACCCCCTCTCGACTGTGATAACTTATACCGCGGGAGCACCCCCCGACCCTCTCGCTTGACCAAAACTCTCGAGGACACCCAAACCCTTGAAAAAAACTATGTCGGTCTCCTACCCCCTCCCGCCGCGCCCCTACCCGACAAGCTCTCCCGAGGCCACCCCAAACCCTTGAAGCATTGTCGAGGCCACCCCAAACCCTAGAGAAGCAGCGTTGAGGCCACTAATTAATATATATGATTCCTTACTATGATTAGCTAGCTAGTTCTACGTTTGCCACTAATATATCCATCTGTCATGTTTGAATAATAATTGCCATGTTGTAAATATTTGTAGAAACTATGGACACCGCCCGAGACAAAGCAAAATAAGCGTTGTTGAGGGACATCATCGCAGAAGGAAGTGATGCCGTCTCGTTCTTTCTCAACGACACCGATGGTCTGGAAGGAGAGGGTGAAGAAGCTGGCTCCGGTGACCTAATGTCGGTGCAAGAAGGAGAACGTGAGGACGGCTCTGGTGAGTGGATGTCGGTGCAAGAAGGAGACCGTGATGACGGCTCCGGTGACCGAACTGAGTCCGGCCAGGTATATATATTAGTTAAGCCTGTGCTGACTAGCTAATTGATGCATTTATTGTTTTGGTATGTACATATATTAATTAAGTCTTTGTTCTTTTTTCTGGCCCTCCGGATCGAGCACAACTGAGGTAAAGAGACGAGGCCCGAAGAAAAAGTTGAGCTCGGATGAAAGGTTTGAGATCATAGCAATCGCGCCCGACGGCCAACCGATTGAACCCATCCGAACAAAGAACGCATTTGTTGCTCAGTGCGGGGTTCTGGTTAGGGACAAGATCCCGATCAGCATCCAGCAATGGTTAAAGCCGGCTACAGAAGACCCTGAGGTGTCTTACGTCAATGATATGCAGAAAAATGATCTTTGGACTAAGATGAAGTCAAATTTCACCCTACCGCCAGAGGATGATCCGGAGAAGCCAGTTAAAGAGCAATTAATCAAGTCTTTTGCTCTTAAGAAGATGGCAGACCTATTCAGGAGGTGGAAGAAAGAGCTGAATAGGTTTGTCGATAAAAAAGAGATACCAGAATTCAAGGGCAGATATGAGAAGATCAGAGATCACTGGTCCGCATTTGTGGCCCAGAAGACATCAGAAAAGAGTAAGAAGATGTCGGCGACAAACAAAACAAATGCTGCGAAGAAGAAGCATCACCATCGCACGGGGTCAGGTGACTACCTCGTAGCCCGGCCTAAGTGGGCCAAGGCTGAGAATGATATGGTTGAAAAAGGGATCGAACCAGAGACAATGAACTGGCCAGACCGTTGCCGGACTTGGTTCTTCGGGGCTGGCAGAACCTTGGACCCTGTAATAGGAAAGTAAATTTGGACGGATGAGCAACTTGACATACCCTTGAAGAAGATTCGGTACTATATCGGTGCAGCGCAGAAAGGGACGTTCCTTCCAGACAGAGAGAACGACGAGCTCACAAAGGCCCTCGGAAATCCTGAGAACCCTGGACGGACACGAGGCACGCCAGGCTCCATTCCGTGGAAGGCTGGGTTTCCGGACGCAGGCGGTTACAAAAGCCACGAGAGGAGGAAAAAAGTGCAGCAGACCGAACTGCAGGCGCTGCACGCAAGGGTACAAGCGATAGAGGAACGAGAAGCAAATCGCAGCAAACGAATTGCCGAAGCTTCCCCCGAAGCTACCCAGCCATCTCAGCGGAGAAGCAGTGTGGCTTCCACGGAGCTGCTTCAGCCGTAGCATGTCTTGACGGCTCCTGCCAGCTATCCCGTGGATGCTATCACGGAGTCTCAAAATTGCCACCTTATGGCGCAATCGATTAATATGAAGGTCAAGGCGGCTGTTGGCTCTATTTTTACCACTGAACCCGGTGCAACTTTTCACTGCCGACCGATTCCAGAAGGATATGCTAGGGTGATGGTGGATCAAATAACGAAGGGATTTGAGGACCTCCAGCTTGACCACCCTACCGGTGACGGGGAGACTCGGTTGGGTTCTGCTCTGAAGACTCCATGCCTATGGCGGAAGGAGCTCATCAACCTTCCGAACTGGACGCCTCCGCCTTCTCCTCCTCCTCTGGCGAGTCAGGGCACTCCGCCTCCTCCACTGCCTCCTCCTCCGGCGAGTGACGACCAGGGCACCCGGCCGGCTCCTTCTCCGGCGCGTGGCGGCACTCCGCCTCCTTCTCTGCCCGCGCCGGCGCGCCCGAGCAGCCTGCCTCCTCCTTCTCCGCCTCATCAGCAAGGGCGGAAGAGATCCGCCGCCGCTCCAGCTGCTCCGGCGCGTCGTAGTCCTTCTCCTCCGCCTCGTAAGCAAGTAAAGAAGACTGCCGCTCCGTCTGCTCTGCCGGCGTCTAGCAGTACAGCCAGAGGCGGGAGGACATACATATTCGGTCCTTCTCTGAAGACTCCAGAGAAGTTACCATACGAGATGACCCAGGAGGAGAACGCGAAGATCGCGCGAACCGAAGTGAAGGACTGGTCTCAAGGGTTGAAAGCACAGAGACATCCACCTCCGGAGGAGAAGGTAGATCCGGTGAAAGCGAAGCGCACTCTGGCTACCATGACAAAACCACCCAAGTCTCCGCCGAAAGGCAACTATGAGCGCATTATTGGAAAGGCATTTGCCGAAGCGGAGCGGTCGGGAAGTACTGTCAGTGATCAAAGGATGAAAAAACGAGGAGCTGGGAAACAAATTGCCCAGCTCAGCGAACAAGCGAAGCAATCATGCCCCCCGCTCAAGGTGCCTAGCGACATCGTCGATCCGAGGATGGTGCCCGGTTATAGCAATCTTGACAATTACCTGCCCGACGATGTACATTATGATCCCATGGAGGTGCAGATACACAGATACGAGTACGGGAAGCCTCTCGTCAAAGATGAAAAATCTCTATCAACGATGATGCGAAGATTGCATGATTGGTACTTGAAAATCTGCAGAGAGTCTGGGGGGAGGAGTACTTTGTATGCGACAGTTAAACCGGAGCATGACCTTGTTGGAATTGAACTGTTGCCTATTCCATTTGAGGAGTTCTATCAGTTTTTCAATCAATTGGCCCTAGATAAATCAACGGTCACCTTCTACTGTCTGTAAGTACTACTACTTTTGTCATTAAGTCTCTCTATATAGCTCAGCTCTTTCATTGCATGTATTTATAATTATCCTCACTATATTATGCAGATTAAAGATCGCCGAATTGAAGAAAAGACAAATCGGTGATATTGGGTTCGTTAACACATATCTCATAGATGCAACTGAGGTTGAACATCGTCCCGAAGATACCGAGGCCAACTTGCTACGATCATTCAAAATAAATGAAAACAAAGATATAATACTCTTTACTTACAACTTCAAGTGAGTGTTACTGTCTTGTGCATATTCGGTTTCCCTTATATATTAGTCCAGGTTATAGTAATGTAATTGATGAGTTATGCATGCGTGCGCAGGTACCACTATATTCTCCTAGAGATTAGGCTTGAGCAGGGAGTAGTAACTGTCTTGGACTCTAAACGAAAAGATCCCCAGGAGTATGCGGACATGACTGAAATCCTCAAGAAGTAAGTTAAATCGATCATTATCCACCATATCAGCAACTTTGTTCATTTCCTGATATCAAGTAATTGTTTTCTTTGTCCGGCAGGGTTTGGAGAAAATTCACCAGCCGGGACTGCCGAAGGAGCTGCAATTTAGACACCCGAAAGTAAGTACTATAGTAGCATGTTCCTCGCATCTACTAGTGATTCAAGAGCTAGTTTCATCAATACCATTTGGCATTCTTGCTTATCAGTTTGATTGACCTCTATTTCTTGTAAAGTGGTTGTGGCAGGAACAAGGGAATGATTTCTGTGGATACTACGTTTGCGAGTCCATCCGCCACACGACCTGTGAGCGCGCGGGGGGGGGGGGGGGGGGGCTACTCTGCCGAACAATATGATGTGCGTAAATAACAATATTCACAATTTTATTTTATTACCATCATTTGTGTTGAGTTTCATTCATTCATATATATATGTATTGACCGCCTTCTTCAAATTGGATGTTCCGGATGCGGGATGAACTCCTAGCACTAGATCGCATGCGAGCAATTCAAAAGGAATTGGCGGCATTCTTTCTTGACCACGTGATCGCCGAAGACGGAGAATACTATGTGGACCATGCGTCCATAATTTAGGAGATTATATTTGTAAGAGATAATTATTGTATATATGTAGCTGGTAGTGTCGGATAGATATATGAGAACTTGTTGTTCGACCAATCTCTCGGAGAAGGAGAGGTGGTCGATATCACTTCTCTCTGTATGCATATATGTTCATGACGATCTTCTGTTTCCTTCATTTGCTTACTAGCTAGCTAGCGTGTCTAGTCCTCTCTATATGTATGTAGTACGTAGCGTCGACCAAGCACGGACATAAGAGAGGACACTTCTCTCTATTAATTAGCTATCTAGCACAATATATACCTAAATTAATCCCCCAAAACCCCCACCCCCCCCCCCCCTTTAAAAAAACAAAAACCCCGGCCACAGAAATGCTGACGCGTGCATGCCTATTGGTCCCGGTTGGAGGCACCAACAGGGACCAAAGGCCCTCCTGCCTGGGCACAGCGCGCAGGCCACGTGGAGGCCCATCTATCCCGACCCTTTAGTCCCGGGCCGAGACAAAAGGCCCTTATGAACCAGAAAAATAAGCCCGTTTTCTACTAGTCATCTGAAATTTAGAACAGACAAGTACTAATTAAAAACTTAACACAAAGTCTTATGGAAAAATTCTAGGGCAAAAGATAAGACCAAAGACATAAGCTACCTTATTTGAAATCAACGATGGTGTGTATGGCAAGGACCTAGGTAGCGGGCGGTGGGCGGCGACCAGCGCTTGGCGCTCGGTGGCTCATGCGACTTTACAAATTGCGATTAGTGGAGATAGAGATAGAGACGAGGGCCGGCAATCCATACGCAAACCTAGATCCATCGGATGGATCGATACGTGTGTAATGTACGGTTAGGCTGCCAAAGCACGTACTTGCACGGTTCCACGAAGCCCAGTTTGCATTTTTCTTCGCCTCACCCAGCAAGGCCCGGATCACTAACGTACGTATGTATGCAGGCCAGGTAGGAGGGGGCCCCAAGATATTGGGGGCCCGGGCGGCCGCCCCCCTGCCACCCTATCAGGGCCGGCCCTGATTGACTGATAGAGTTTTTTTTTTGTGGGGGAACTAAATGAATGGAGTTTTTTTTTGCGGGGGAACTAAATGAATGGAGTTGGCATTGATATCTAGAAAGAGAAATAATACTTAAGGCTGGTCATAGTGGGGAGTAACATATACTAGTATCATGTATATGATACTAATGTATGATACTACATCCATAGTGCATAGTATCATAAAGTAGTATCATAGGTGATCACATTTATTGTCATGCATGACACATAGTAGCATAACATTTATTACGTTACGGTATCTACCTATGTTACTATGACCTTCTCTCTCTTCTTTAATTTCCTGCCACGTAAGCATGTTTGCGAGTCCCAAGTATATGATACTAGTTATGTTACCCCCACTATGGCCAGCCTAATAGAATCTTTGATAGGAGCCGCAACATTCAGAACTACCGCAACATTCATGCTTATAGAATGATTTATTTATTCCAGTTAGTAATTCGGCTTGATTATATTCATGGCCAAATTGATGCAAGGCATGGCCACATACTACTCCCTCCGTTCCAGTTAGTAGATGACTTCACTTTGTACTAACTTTATACTAAAGTTAATATAAAGTGGATTCATCTATTTTGGAACGGAGAGAGTAGTAGGTAATTAGGGCTGGAATCCGAGGCGAGTCGAGCCAGCTCGGCGCGACTCGCTAAAGCTCGTTTCGTTAACGAGTTAGCTCGACTCGACTCGTTACTATAACGAGCTCAAATCCAAGATTGACTCGACTCGTTTAACTCACGAGCTGGCTCGTTTAGCTTGTTAAGCTCGTTAATGCTATCAACATAAAACCTTATGAATATGATAAAAATGATTACTTGGGAATGTAAAATGTATATATTAAACAGGTGCAATGTTCACAAACAATTATAAGCATGTACGATCTTAACTTACAATTGGTAGTACCATCAAGACAGTACCATGTACATGACCATTAACCACAAACAATTATACATGACCATAATGATCAGCAAGTTAGTTACATATAATGACCAAACAGTTGTAATTTCCTTGAACGTCTAGGCGTTGTGTTGTGCGCCTGAGGCGCATGATGCTTGGATGATCTTTTGTACCGAGCCTAACGAGTTACACGAGTACTCGTGAGATCGGCTCGTTTAACTCGTTCTATAAACGATCTTAAACTAAAGCTTGGCTCGACTCGTTATTCTTCGAGTTCGAGTCGATCCGAGCCGAGTCACGAGCTAAGGTAATCAATGAAAATGGATAAAAAGGCAATTTGGAACAACAGAAATAGATGTCAATTGGTTAGATTGCATCACTGCATAGGCAGAGAAATACTTCCACCATCTTGGTTTACTACAGAACTTTCTGGTATTTTGCGTCAACTTTGGACTATAAATTTAACTATTAAAATATAAGTTATATGTCGCATAAATTATATTACAAGAAACCTCTTTCGACTACAAATTTATTGGTGTACTTTTTATAACATAAACTTCAAATTTCGTCCGTGTTGGTCAAATATTAACATAAAATATGAAGCTCCCAGTAAATATAAACAAAGAAAGTATATCATTAACTGCAAGAACAAATAAATACGGGCCGCATGAGAGATAAGGACAATCTTGTCTGATTTCCGGAAGCAGGAAAATGATTGGCCATTAATGCTAACTACTCATTTGGCTTCGGAGAGAGGGCCGGATCTTCTTCTCCTTTGTCTGATCGGCCGACAGCAACCGGGGGATTGGGTAGTGGACCATTCCATGCGATCCAGTAGACACTTAATTATGCCATCTGAGGCTGGTCACAATGGGGAGGAATTTAGAAATAACATCACACACTTCAATGCATCTTTGCTTATGTGGCACATATTTAATGAAGAGAGAGGTGCTTGTGGTAACTAGCTAAGTTACCGGAACATCACACACTTCAAGAAGCAATGAGTCTACAACCTAATAAATACATGGTTGCATGACACTACATAGATGTTCCTACCCACTATGGAGGTAGTAACATAGTCTAGGAAAACGTGAAGTTCTAGCTTATGTTCTTGCCCATTGTGACCAGCCTGAATAGAATACGACGCCACACATCAAATTTAAAAAAAGACGCACGTAACTATCATTAGGTTTTTTGAGACGCACGTAACTATCATTACTATCATTTGGTACTAGACCATGTGATTAGGCACTGGCGGGCCCAGCCCGGCCCGGACTCCTCGCACATGTTGCGGCAGATTCTTCCTGTTTGCACGCTGTCATACCGGTATCCAGCGGTGCCTGTGGACCCCATGTCCGTTACTAAGCTTCCCGGAAATAGAGAGAAGAATTTGTCAACAATCAAGCACTTGAGCTTGCAAGAATAAATATATGATGTCTATGCTATTATTGAGATAAAATGAATCAAAAAAGAAGCAGAATACGAGAAGGGTTTCTTTGCCCCTGGGTGAGCTCGAGGCTTTTTTACCTAGTGGACCCCATCAGTCAGGGTCAGGACACAACTTAGGCCCGCCGCCGCCGGAGGCCTCCTTTGCATCGCTTCGATGCGCGACTGGCCTCCGAATCTCGCAGCCCTCTGCCAGAGCAACGCCGCTCGCTACCACTAGATCATCGTCGTCGCACTGATTTCTCTCTCCCAAGACACTACCATCCCCGAGTCGCACTGGATCTCGTGCGAAGTGACCAATCCCGATCAGGCGGAGGCGTGATCCCGATCTACTCCCTCCGTTACAAAATAGATGACCCAACTTCGTACTAAAGTTAATACAAAGTTGCGTCATCTATTTTGGAACGGAGGGAGTAGTAGCTAGTAGTAGGGGTAGGTGAAAGGAGGACCTCCCAACGGTAAGATAAGCGAGCGAGCGAGACCTTCGAAGCTCAGAACGGAGCCACGGCCGGATTCATGGACCAACCCCGTCCGACCGAGCCAAAGTACGTACATATGCTCGTATGCACACACGCATGCACCGAGAAGCATGGCGCATGGGCACGAGGATGGAACCCCAGTTCAAAGTTCTACCATAGGCGGTTGGCCAAGGAGCCAGGCATGGGCGGATTTAGGCCCCAGACAGAGGGGGCAGCGGCCTGGGGCGTGAGGCCCATGCCCTTCATATACTGTGCATTGTAGCTACAGTCAACAGAGCTGCCTGGGCCTTGGCCTAGTTCGCCTGGGGCTTGGGCCATACCTGGGTCCGCCACTAGAGTCAGGTATATCTTTTTCTACAAAAAGAGGTGCAATCTAAATGTGGAGGACACGCGACTAATTGTAGCTCAGATGGTTAGGTTCGTTGTGATGGAACCAACTCATCAGGGTTCATGTCGTCGACTTTGCACATGTACCCGCATTTTCGACGTCCATGTATACAATGTTAAGAAGAATGAACTTGAGGGACGGTGGATGTGTACCTGCCTTTTTTTTTTGACAAAGTGCACGGTAACACACGTAGGTTGCCAGTCAATCGACCAAATCAATATTGTGTGGTTTTGCTGCTAGTTAGTCCTTTTGAAGGTTTCTTGAAAAAAAATCGTTTTGAGGGTCCGCTTCTGCCTGTTTAATTACTCAGGAGTACTAGTAGCTTGCAACCAGCATCCGGATTCGTGACAGGTGAATGTAGGAGCTCCCAAATGTAGGCGACCGAACGAGAGACCTTCGGAGCTCAGAACAGAGCCAAGACTGTATTCGTCGACCTGACCCCGTCTGACCGAGCCAAGGTACGTACGTATGCACGCACACACCGAGAGCCATGGCGCACGGCCACGGGTGGACCTCCAGTCGCATTCCTTTTTTTTTTCTTTTTTTTTGTTTTATTCATTTTGTTTTTTTCAAGTTGGGGATACCAAAAAAAGTTCCTATTTCGAAAAAGGTTCACGCACTCAAAATAATAATAATGATTTTACTAAATGATCACAAATTCAAACAATATTTATGATTTCAAAAAAAAAATAAACATATTTTGACTTTTGATGAACATTTTTTGTATTGTGATGAACAAATTTTGAATTTTTCATGAAGATTTTTTGAGCTTTGATGATTTTTTCGTATTAGGTGAACATTATTTGAATTGGATGAACCTTTTGGAATTTGATGAATAAATAATGAATTTGATGAACAATATCTGAAATTTATGCACATTTTTTAATATGATAAAATATTATTCAAATTAAAAATGATCGTGATCTGAATAATGTGCAAAACTTGGCAAAATATGTTCTTGAACTTCAAAATTGTTCAAGAATTGCAAAAATATTTCGCAAATTTAAAAATTGGTAAAAATGCCATAAAATGATCATGATTTTGATAAATTTAGGATAAATCATAAATTTTCGCAGATTAAAAAAATAATGACTGCATATTCAAAAAAATCTTCATACTTTGAAAAAATGTTAGCGTATTTAAAAAATGTTCACGAAACGTTTCAGAAATTCACGAATTCAAATGATATTAAGAAATTTAAAGCAACTGTTCAAAACAAATCAGAATTTCAAGAAGCATGCTAAAGTTTCAAAAAATCTTCAATGGCTCAAAAATATATTCATTGACTCAAAAAATGTTCATCAATTCTAAAAATGTGCATGCGTTTTGGAAATATGTTCATAAAAAAGTCTTTTTTGTCAATATCGAAAAGAATTCAAAGATTCAATTTTCACAATTTCAGAAAATATTAGCTATTTGTTTAGAAAAGTTCATGAAAAAGAATTCATCAATTTTTCACGGTTTTGAAAAAAGTTCACGAATGAGTAAAAAGTGTTCACGAATTAGAGAGATGTTCGTGATGCCAAAATATGTTCAGAGATTTGATAGAGCAAACTATATTGTTGGAGAAAATAAACATAAAAGAAAAATAAAAGGTAAAAATTAAAAATAATGAACAAAGATAAAAGAGAAAACTGGTATGGGGCCGAACAGAGGACAAGGTGAGCAAGGGGTACGCGATTGGTCGCTAAGTAGCCACCTACGCGCGAAATAGCGTTCCCCGGCTTGTGTTTGCGCCAGCACACATTTAAAGGAATGCGACTGGAATTTCAAAAAAGGAAAAAAAAAAGGAATGCGACTGGAGGTCCACTAGTCCGATACGACATCGTATCAGACCCGTCCTCGTATGCATCCCTTCTTTGACTCGGTACAAAAATAAGTTGGTTCCCGTGAAAATCTGTTCATGTGTAATTTTTTTCATAAAATACAGAAAGTACACGCATCCCAGAAAAACATTTAGAAAGACAAACCATTCCATGTGCTATAGCGTTCTCGTGTCTATACGATTTATCTACATAGATAGACACAGACCAAGTAGATGAGGCGCTCATGGATCTGTGTGGAGAGTCTTCGGCCGCCAGCTGCTCAACAAGATAGCCACCGAGCAGGTGATGTGATGGTGCAGGGATTGAATTGATGACGACGGCAAAACGAAGCCGCGCCCCGAACCCAGCATGTCGATGGTGGAGTCCATCCTGGAGAGGCCGAAGCCTGTCGGGTACTACATGTAGCAGGTCCTCTCAGGGTCGTGCCCTACGCCGAGCCTCAGCGACGTCCTCCCCGGCCCGCTTCTCCCACCGAACGCCTTCACCGACATCTTCCCTAGCCCGCACCATGCGCCGAGCGTCGCCACCCTCGGTCAAGTGCTCCCCTGCCCCTCGACGCTCGTGCCGCTAGTGGTGCTCCTGGTCGTCCTCAACTATGCCAGCCTCAAGCGCTGGGGTGCCGCGGGGTGTGTCCTCGTGGCCGGGGCACTCCTCTACCTCGCCTTCATCAGGACGGGACGCCCGACGCCACCGACGCCCGGCGCGGCCGACTCCGACGCCAGTCTGTATGATGTCATAGCTCAGCCGGCAACGCCTGACGCGACCGATTCTAATGCCACCGACCCAGATGCCATCGACGAGAACACTCGGGCCAGGGCTCACTTCATCATGTTCATGCTGTTTTTCGGCACCCTTTGCTTCCCCGCCGATTTTGCAGGCATCTCAGAGTAGATCGCCGGTACCGATCGATGGTGGTATCCGTATTCAGCCAGCGTTCTAATCATCGTACATTCTTCCTGTTAAGGGTGTTGTCATTCATATCGATTTAGTCGTGGAACTACATACTACTTTTTTGTCGATTTAGTCATGGAACTACGTGCCATGTTTTGTACTATGTGGATATGATATGAAACTTGTCATGAATTGATGTAAATTGTGGTAATGGATCTATGTTGGAGTGACTAGGTATTTGTTACAACAGTATTTTCCTTTTGGCTCGACCACCACCACCCACGCTGAAAACAATCTCCACCGCCGCCGTCCTTTCCCCGGCAGAACTCTCGCCCGCGCCAACTCCTCTGCCTTCTCCCTCCAAGCCGTGGCCCCCCATCGACGGGATCTCGTCGCCGTCGCCGTGGCCCCCGTTGACAGGATCTCGTCGTCGTCGCTACCAAGCCGACGAGCCCGCCGGGAGGAAGGATGGCATTGGCGGCCTCCCAAGTCATGCCTCATTTGCGCCGCCGCCCCAGGACAACGACGGCGGATCTACGGGCGCCATGGAAAGCAGATGGTTGCGGGGGAGGCAAGGCGGTGTTGGACGCGGCGCTGGAGACAAGGCTCACCAGTGTAGGGGTTGTCTCGGAGCGGCACCACCACACCGCCCCGTCAATCCTGATGCAGGATATCGTGTGAAGGTTGGTGATCATGAGCAATTTTGCCCTGCCATAATTGTCAGCTAGGTACATTGTGTAGTTCTGATTGTTTGCTCTGAGCTAGAGATTTCAGTGCTTCATTTTTGCAAGTCGTGCCGGGGGGGGGGGGGGATGTTGTGGCAGGAATAAAAGCAGGCTCTATTGATATGAATGCAGGTACCGATGATGAGGATGCCATGGAAGTGCTTAGATTAGGACAAGTTGATTCAGATGGTCTTTGTAATGTATACTTGTTTGACATTGCTGATGTTTGTTGTTTGCTGTTTGTTGATGGGTCATGAGGATATATAGTATTCCTAAGACAGAAATGTTATATTCATGTAGATGCTTCTTAAATGTGACTGGTAATTGTTGCATGTTCCTGCCTCTGTGCGGTATGCTATTTTTATTTGTCATGACACACTTGAAGGAAGGTGGTATAATAACCCTCTTCTTAGAAAGTGTACCTCTGCGCTATCATGAAAACTCTGTTGTAAGACACAGATAAGCAGAAATTTGAATCCTGATTGTGTTGGTTGAATTCAACCTTAGGACCCTTGACGTTATGAGTTTCCCTATGACCTTTGAATGAGACAAGTGCCAATCCCTCGCATTGATCGCAATGGCTCATGTGAAGAATAGTTGTGTGCTCAGTAACTTGTGACAATGTAGTGACACTTGAAATGTGAATTTATCCATAGCATCTAGTGTATAGTTGTCCTCATGGGACTTTAATTCAAGTCGATTTGTAGGTAATTTGGCAAGTACTGTTCAAGTGCCAACTCTTCCTGGGATGTTGTTCAAAACGCATGTCCGAAAATGTCCATGTTAATTGTGCAAGGTTCTACTTGTGCTTGTAAGTGTCAAATTCTCCACTGGCCCATGTACCTTCTTGTTGTATGTTAAGATTGATATTTAACCTGGTCAAAAGGTTGTTCTAAGAGAAAAATGTAAATTGCACTGGACTGTTTATCTTTTGCTCCTGGTTCATTTTATCTTAGGTGCTTTCATGTTGAAGTGCACGTTTTTTTTGCATGAAAGTCAAGTAGATCCAGATGGTCACCTTAAAGGTCAGCATTGTTCTTGTTTGGTATTTCTACCATCTGCTGATGGACAACTGACCTTTGTAATGTTATTCTTGTTCGGTTTGTGAGGATCAAGTATTCCAAATAGAGAAAGATGATATTCATGTAGAGGTTGTCCTAAATTTGAATAAGGTAATTGTTGCATGTTCCAGCCTCTAAGTGGTATGCCATTTTTATTTGTCATGAAACGCTTGAATGAAGGTGGTATAATAACGCCCTGCTTAGAAAGTCTACCTCTGCGCTATCATGAAAACTCTGTTCTAAGCCACTGATAAGCAGGATTTCCGATCCTGATTGTGTTGACTGAATTCAACCTTAGGACCCTTGATGTTATGAGTTTCCCTATGAACTTTGATTGAGATAAGTGCCAATCCTTCCTCAGATTAATCACAACAGCCCATGTTAAGAGTTGTCCTGTGTCGAGTCACTTGTGACATTGCAGCGACACTTGAAATATGAATTTGTTGAGATATCATACTGTATAATTGTTCTCATGGGACATTAATTCAAGTATATTTGTAGGCAATTTTGGCAAGTACTGTTCAAGTGCCAACTCTTGCTGAGGATGTTGTTCTAAAGGCATGCCCAAAAATGTCTATGTTAATTGTGCAAGGTTCTACAGGTGTTTATTAAGTGCCAAATTCTCTACTGGCCCATGTACCTTGTTGTAGGTTAAGCCTGATATTTAAACTGGTCAAAAGGTTGTTCTAAGAGGAAGATGTGAATTGCAATGGACTGTTTATCTTTTGCTCCTGATTCAATTTATCTTGGATGCACACAGTGACATCGTATATAGTTCGTGCTTTCATGTTGACGTGCATCTTCCTTGCATTTGCTAGGTTTCACTGTTTTATTCATGACAGATAGGCGTCTGGAAAACTAGACATCTAGAATTAGGTCTTCAAGCGAAGCAGCAATATAAAGATATGAACAAATAAGGAACAAAGGGACAAAGTTGTTGCACCTTCAATATTTTCCTCCCTTTGCCTTTTTGTATTAGATTGCCTAGTAGTGGTAAGTTTTGAGAGGAATGGCAAGGATTTCGTTAACTGGCATTTTGTTGAACTATCAACTTGAAATGCCACGGAATGATTTATGTATGGAACCATATTTTCATAAACTAATGCATTCCCTTTTCCCTATATAATTCTAAACATCATGTCTGCTAGGATCAAGACAAGAAGCTCATATACATATGGGGATCAATATGTCCATTTCAATGTCAAAATCCCTGTATAAGTTCCATTGGAAACTTTCCGTAGATACCCTGCGCTGTCATAGGTAGGTCTCACACATATTTCCTGCATGAATTTGACACAGAAACAGCACATGCTTCTCGAAAAATTCGCGAAGGAAGAGTAAGGCGATGTCTTGAAGGATGCGAAAAAAGGCACCTGGTGCATCAGGATGGCCGATTTTAGGAGCCAGATAGCAAGATAGGGTAGGATGCTGCCTGGAATTTGCAGGTTTAAGTTATATATAGTTAAGTTGCATGGAGGTTGAAAGTGCGTTATATCGACTAGAGGGGGGGTGAATAGGCGATTTTTACGAAATTCTTCACTGAGGAATTTGCTCGTGAGGAAATTCCTTAGCGAAGAACTACTAGCAGCGGAATAAGTACTCAGTGGTAAACATAGCAGAATACATGCATGGTCATCATGATGAAATGAAGACAAACACAGAGTACAGAAAGCGTAAACACAGGATAGCACAAGATGAAGACAAACAGACTGAAGAAATTGAACTAAGGAAATTGAGAAAGTCTTCAGTCAAAGTCTTCAAACACAGAGTACAGAAAGCGTAAACACAAGATATCACATGATGAAGACAAACAGACTGAAGAAATTGAACTGAGGAAATTGAGAAAGTCTTCAGTCAAAGTCTTCAAACACAGATATGAACAAACACACAACACAGTAATGAGGAAATGAAAGTGTTGAGGAAATAGAACCAGTAAGCTTGGTGAAGACAATGATTTGGTAGACCAGTTCCAACTGCTGTCTCAGTAGTACATCTGGTTGGAGCGGCTGAGTACTTAAACTCGAGGACACCTAGTCCCGGACACACAGTCCTCACCGTATTCTCCTTGAGCTAAGGACACACAGTCCTCTCCCAATCACTCGTGGTAAGTCTTCAGGTGACTTCCAAACCTTCACAGACTTGGTCACTCAGCGATCCACAATTCCTCTTGGATGCTCTAGACCTTGACGCCTAACCGTCTGGAAGAAGCACAGTCTTCAAAGGTAACAAGCGTCGGATCCACGCAGGATCAATCTCTTCAGTGATGCTCAATCACTTTGGGTTTGTAGGTGTTTTGGGTTTGGGTTTGGATTTTCCTCACTTGATGATTTTTGCTCAAAGTCATCGGAGGATGGGTTGCTCTCAAATGACAAGTGTCAAGTTCTCGCGGAGGACCCAACCAGCTAGTGGTTGTAGGGGGCGGCTATTTATAGCCTAGGGAGCAGTCCGACATGATAAGACATAAATGCCCTTCAATGATATGACCGTTAGGTGGATAAGATATTTTGGGACAGCTGGCGCGTAGCACAACAACGGTCGGAAATTCGAGGTACAAATTCCTCAGGGCTATCATGTTCCTCACTGTGTAGGCAATTCGCACTGGCGAATTCCTAAATCCTCAGTCAGAGCAAAGTCCTCAGTGACCAGAAGAACTGCGTCTCTGTCACTGAAGAAATTGACTGATCTGTATGAGATTTCCAATGGCTTCACTCGAAGGGATTGGTAGGTATAGGATTTGAGTTGAGCATCACATGGAAATTTTCTCCTTAGTATTTCCTCGACCCCCTTTAACAGTACGGTGTTTCCTATGACTCAAGAAAGAGAAAATAAAACTACGAAAACAAAAGTCTTCACGCTTCATGTTCCTCGAATGAATACCAAGTCTTCAAGGTCACACCAATTTCTTCACTTTCAAGGTCTTCAGAAAGTCTTCAGTATATCAAAGTCTTCAGTTGAAGAACTTCAGTTTTAGGGGTCGACTTTCTCTGTAAATATCAAACTCCTCATAGACTTATAGACCTGTGTACATTCATAAACACATTAGATACTTAACCTATAAGTCTTCAATACACCAAAATCACTAAGGGGCACTAGATGCACTTACAATCTCCCCCTTTTTGGTGATTGATGACAACATAGGTTAAGTTTTCAATGGGGATAAATATATAAAGTGTAAATGCTGATACTGAGGTATTTGATTGCAAGATATAGAAGAACTCCCCCTGAAGATGTGCATAGTGAGGAATTTGCTTTTGAAGCAGTGCACACTTGAAGAGTTGAATCATGGAGATCTCCCCCTATATCTTGTAATTCATACACGCATTTGATATATAATATGAAGAATTTGAAATGCATGATGAAATATGGTGCCTGATGTATTTCAGCATGCGTGCGATAATATTAACAAGGAATAAGCAAGCAGAAATCAAGGTATCAAAGCATAGTGCAACAAAAGTATCAGAGCACCATCGGACTTAAGATTACAACTCGATCCAATAAAAGTTTTGGAAGAACGAGAGTTGTAACTTAAAAAACGCCCTTATTATAGACCCGCTTGAAGACTAACTTAGATTTCTCCCCCTTTGTCATCAAATGACCAAAAGGATCGAAACTGAGGACTAACGCCCCTGAAGATATTCAAGTTGATGAAGGAGCGCCAGCGTTGTTGGGGTCGGTCGTTGATGTAGGGCCTGCTGCAGTGTCGTCCAAGTCTTCATTTTCATCAGTGTCGCGTGATGAAGAATATGAACTGGCCACCAAAGAAGGAACTGGGACCTTCTTGTATTTCTTCGGAGGAGGTGCAGACCAGGCAAATTCTTCCTTAAGACCCATTTACTCTAAGTCTTCAACACTGTACACTTGAGACAGAACAGCCCAGGTGCGGTTGAGGGTTTCATGAAGGTAGTATTGGTTTTTCTTCACTGCATTGTGTGTGGAAGTCATGTTGTGAAGAATTGAACCAAACTGACGCTTGACCCATTTGTGATTGCGATCAACCTTTTGATGAAGACTGAGGAGTAACTCACGGTCAGTCATCACCCTGGGTGCTGTGGCTTGAGGATTTGGCTTGGCAATGTTAGCAGCAGAGTCATCATTGGTGGAATAAGAAGCAGCCTTGAGAAATTGACCATCCAATGGACGAATGCCTTCATCTATCACAGCAGTGGCCTTGCCCTTTTCTTGAGCCGAGGAAAATGTCCGTTTGAGGACTTCAATGGGAGGCAAATAGCTGCAGTGGTTGAGAGTTTCAGCCTTGTAGTTGAGTGAAGACCTTGTCCTGATGAATTTCATTATCCAAGGTGCATAAGGCTTCAGCTCAAATGGTGACATAGCAATGTTGGCCAGAGTCCTCATGAAGAAATCATGGAAGTTGACGGGAACGCCATGAATGATGTTGAAAAGCGGATTCTTCATGATGCCAACGACTTCTTCATCAGTCGAGTCATGGCCTTTGATGGGACTCATTGTCTTCGTCAGAATGCGATAGACAGTCCTTGGCACATACAGCAATTCCTTGACGAGGAATTTGGTTCTAGGAGCTTGCCCTGGCTTCAAAGGCTTCATCAGCACTTGCATATAGTGATTTGAAAGCTCAGGTACGTTGTACACACAGCGAGCATGTTCAGTGGGTGGACTCAGAGGAAGGACCCGAAGCAATTCAGATGCTGGGGCCTTATGATGTTTATTCTCAGTCATCCAGTCCAAAACCCATGAATTGACATCTTCAGAGTTGCCGGTGATGTGTAACGTTGCATAGAATTGAAGAATAAGTTCTTCATTCCAATCGCATATGTCTGTGCAGAAATTGAGCAGCCCAGCGTCGTGAAGAACACTGAGGACTGGCGTGAAGCACGGCAAAGACTCCATATCCACGTGAGGAATATGAGCATGGTCGAAGACTTTGTCTTTGTTGTAAAGCACTGAGGAATAGAAATTGGCTTGGCTGGCAGTCCAGAAACGCCTCTTCCTTATGTGAGCAGAGTCATATGGGTTGTATTCAGTGAAGAACACATGCTCGCCATAGGAGTCTTCAACCTTGAATTTCTGTTTTTATGAGAACGGATCCTTTGGCCTTGGCAGAGGAGTGTCAGTGAGTTGCATCACGACCTCACGAATCACAATCTCAGGTTCTTCAGGCTGAGGAATTTCAGGATGTTCCTCAGGTGCAGTCACCTTTTCAGTTTTAGTAGCAGTTTCTTCAGTACTAGTGGCTGGAATTTCTTCATTCACAGATACAGTGGGATGAGTTTCTTCAGAGCCCATTTGAACAATTTGTGCAGGGGAGTGAGGAATTTGTTGCAGTGGGGTGAAGAGTGGGGAATTGGGGTGCTGACTTTCCCAAAAGTCATCATTCATCAACGGAGTTGTGCTGCCAATATGCACATCTTCATCATCAATTTCTTCAACACCAGCCTCTTCAGCATCAAACTGAGGCATTGGTGATGAGACCATTGGGGTTGAAGAGATTGCATCCGCTTCAATTTCTTCATCAATCTGCTCTGACGAAGCAGCAGATTGAGTTTCTTCATCTGTTCCACTTGGGATCTCATAATCTTCACCAAAAGGAACAAGGTCCTTTGATGGCACGGAGGAGATAGGAATGGCATCAATGGGATTAGCAAACGAGCTGGTCATGGGCTTCATCTTCTTGGGTGCTGAAGATTCTGAAGCATTGGATGCCTTCCTTTTCTTCACAGCAGCTCGCTCTACAGCCTTTGTCTTCTTCACATCCAATGCGGATGGAAGGATCGGAGTTGGTGTAGGCGCAGGTGGAGCTGAGGAATCTGGTTGATTTTCCTCAGGTGCAACTGATGCAGTTGCCCTGGTTTCTTCATTTTCTTCAGGCGCACCACTAGTGGATGCCCTGGCAATTTCATCAGCGGCTGGAGCAGAGTCATCAGCCTTGGAACTAGCATTTTCTTCAGCAGCCTGAACTTCATCAGCGGTGCTGGCATGTTCTTCAGTTTGCTGAACAGATGCTTCAGCTTGAGGAAATTGTTGTGTTGGGGCTGTACCCTTGGTCAAGGTATCAGTCAGCCTCACAAATCTGACCTTGGCTCCTTTCCAATCAGCATAGTAGGAGTCAAGTTTGTCGCTGAGGGCTTTGAAGTCAGCCTGCATCTTGACGAGTTCTTCAGGCTTCATTGTGAGAACATTTTTCTTCAGTAGCTTCTCTTTGCGGTACTGCAATTTCTTGATCTCTCTGGCCTTATCATATTTCCACTTCTCCTCTTGGATGAAGTGAGTCAACATGTGACTTTGACCAGGTGTCAGCTTGAAATCAGGCATAGGTGTGTTAGGATCCTTATGCCAGAGATCAATATAATCTAGGATCGCCCTTGGATCCAATAGCAGGGGCACAGCTGTGCCTTTGGCTTGAGCGGCCCGTTCTTGTCGGTCCCTGATGATTTCAGTAAGTTCTTCTTCATCAGCTTCATCATCATCAGATGGCACAATGAAGACTACCTGCTTCTTGTTGGGACTTGGGCGATTTCCACGTCTAGCAGTAGCCTTTTTCTTCAGCAGCGAGGGTCCTGCTGAGGAATTTGGTGCAGCTGAAGAACTAGCTGAGACACCAGAGGCAATAGAGATGCTAGTCGTCCTTTGGCATGAGGCCAGATGCACAGGTGTTGAGGACTTTGTCGGGACAGCTGAGGTCTTTGGTGGAGCAGGAGCAGCATGAGGAATTTGCTTTGAAGATTTTGAAGATTCTGGCCGTGAGGGCGCAGCTGAGGAACTTGACCGTGAGGGCATTGATGTTGAAGCACTTTGCTTGCGAGCGGGCTTCTTGAGCATCGCTTTCTTCGGCTTGACAGAAGCCTCAGTGGCAGCAACAGCAACAGAGTCTTCATTGAATTTCCTCACTGCTTCTCTGGCTTGCCTTGCCAGTTTAGCTTGGCGCTTGGCCCATTCGGTAGGAAATTCCTCACCACGCTTGATGCTGGTGGGATCAACCACTTGGCCAGGTGCCAATGGGGCTCTTGGGCATGGAGGGTTAAGTGCGAATTTCTTCATGTACTTTGGAGTAACATATCTGTACTCCCTCCATTCACGTGCCCATCTCCGTTCAATCCTCTGGATTCGCATCTTGCGCTAATTTTTATCTTCTTTGCCAAACTTGGCTTCATCAGGCGTGCAGTACTCAGCATAGATGTCCTCAGGTATTTCAAAAGCTGTCATAACCTCAGGCTTCTTTCCTCCTTTCTGTGGCCTTTTACCTTCAGCCATTTTCTTCAGATGAGGAATTTGAACAATTGAATTCTCTGAAGAAGTATGCAACTTTTCTTCGAGGAACGCTGCAAATGAGTTAAGTTGATGAGAACCTAATGATTCAGCAGCGGACATGTGTACATGTGAACAGAGTATAGTTGCGAGGAATTTGAAGAGGTCATATGCGTTCTCAGAGGGTTTTCATAAAGAACAAGTTTGAGGAATTTGACCAGATTCGTCTTGAGGAATTTCACTAAGCGCTTTATATCTTAGGTTCCAGAGTTGTATAGATCGAGGATCCACACAATTGAGGAATCTTGAAGAAAATGAGGCTTAGGGAAATGAATCAAGAACAGATAACATGTGAGGTGTTTTGTGTGTGAGGATTTGAAGAATAAAACACCTTTGAAGATTTTGTAGAAAAATTTCAAAACAAAGAGGGTAGTAAAATTAGCTTTTAATTACCCTGAACGAAGAACACGACGAACTGGGAGTTGGAACAGTGAAGTTTGTCGATGCAGATCTTCCACGCCCTAACTTGGCGGAGGAAGACGTCTACGGCGGCGGCGGAGGTGAAGATTTCCGCGGTCGGCGCGAGTACGACGGCGACGAGGTCGAGGTAGTGAAGCTCTTCCTCACCGGTGACGATGAAGTAGCGATGGCGCTAGGGTTTGGAAGCTCGAGCGAGGGAGTGAGATCGAGCGGGGTAAAAGAAGTGAGGATGGCGATAGGAGTATTTATAGCCGCGGTGAAAAACTGCTCGTCCGAAGATTTAGGACGAACGTGCCCCTGGCCGTTCTCCTTCTTGCGACATGTGTCACCCACGTACTGTGTAGTGGAGACCGTGTAAGATCGTGGGTGGATAAAATAATGAATCGTGGGATGCGGAACGGTTTGAGCGGCAAAACCGAAAGTTTGGATAAGATTAGTTTTAACGTTCCGTTCGCAATTTCTTCAGCTGACAAGGACACAGTGAAGAATTTGAACGAGTCTCAAATAGAACGCACATGAAGAATGTGTGAACAGATTGGATTGAGTATACCATAGAGGGGAAGGGTCCGATCACATCCACTTAGCAGAAAAGATCCAACTTGAAGAATTAGCTATAAGTGAATGTTGTAGAGGACATATATATATATATATATATATATATATATATATATATATATATATATATATATATATATATATATGGCACAAGTGAAGACTTTGTAAAGTTTGAAGAATTTGAAAAACTGAAGAATTTCAAAAGTTGAGGAAAAACTCAAACTGAAGATTTTCAACTTTTGTGGTGGCGTGACCCACCGTATAAGAACGATGATTTCAGACACCGCGTACAATTGTCGTAGGGTTCTGAGAATCAAATTCTTCATTAATTTCTTCACACTTAGAGTGTTATTCTTCATTGATTGAAGAGAAACGTTTCTTCATGTGTTGCACATCTAAGTCATCAATTTTGCATAAGTGTTAGGATGAGTGCCTTTTCAAAGTACATTCGAAGATTCTAAGATATTTACTCACACCGCAACTTGCTAAATCTCTTCTCATCCAAGGGCTTAGTGAAGATATTGGCTAGCTGTTCTTTAGTCCTTCACATGCTCAATAGAAATGTCGCCCTTCAACACATGATCACTAAGAAAATGATGACGAATTTGAATGTGCTTTGTCTTCGAGTGCTGAACTGGGTTGTGAGCAATCTTGATGGCACTCTCATTGTCACAGAGGAGAGGCACATTCTTCACGTTGATGCCATAGTCCTTGAGTGTTTGCTTCATCCATAGCAGTTGAGCGCAACAAGAACCAGCAGCAATGTACTCAGCTTCAGCAGTAGATAGTGATACGCAGTTCTGTTTCTTCCAGGACCAACAGAGCAAGGATCGTCCGAGGAAATGACAAGGACCAGATGTTGACTTGCGGTCCACACGGTCACCGGCATAGTCAGAGTCTGAGTATCCAATGAGATCAAAATCCGAGCCCTTGGGATACCATAATCCTAGTGTTGGTGTGTGAGCTAGATATCGAAGAATATGCTTCACAGCCTTATGGTGTGATTCCTTCGGCGCAACTTGAAATCATGCACACATGCAAACACTAAGCATTATATCTGGCCTAGATGCACATAAGTACAATAAAGAACCAATCATGGAGCGGTATACCTTATGATCGAAGTCAGTACCATTTTCATCAGTGCATAGATGACCATTTGTGGGCATAGGAATTTTGATGCCTTTGCAGTCTTGCATGCCGAATTTCTTCAGGACATCCTTGAGTTATTTCTCCTGAGATATGAATATACCATTTCGCTGTTGACGAATTTGAAGACCTAAGAAGAATTTCAACTCTCCCATCATAGACATTTGATATTCTTCACTCATCATATAGGCAAATTCATCACTATAACGTTGGTCAGTACAGCCAAAGATGATATCATCAACATATATTTGGCACACAAACAGTTCACCATCATAAGATTTAGTAAAGAGAGTGGGATCGAGTGAACCGGGTGTGAAGCCTTTCTTCATGAAGAATTCCTTCAATGTATCATACCACGCCCGTGGGGCCTGCTTGAGGCCATAGAGGGCCTTGTTAAGTCTGAAGACTTTGTCAGGATGCTTTGGATCTTCAAAACCTGGGGGTTGAGCAACATATACTTCTTCCTCAAGCTTACCATTGAGGAATGCACTTTTCACATCCATTTGATATAAGATGATATCATGATGGTTAACATAAGCAAGCAATATGCGAATAGCGTCAAGTCTAGCAACAGGTGCAAAAGTTTCATCGAAATCAATTCCTTCAACCTGTGTGTAGCCTTTAGCTACTAGTCGTGCCTTATTCCTCACCACAACACCATTTTCATCTTGCTTGTTGCGGTAGATCCACTTTGTGCCAATGATGTTATGCTTGCGAGGATCGGGACGATTGACTAGTTCCCATACGTTGTTGAGCTTGAACTGATGTAATTCTTCTTGCATGGCCTGAATCCACTCAGGCTCCAGAAATGCTTCATCTACCTTAGTGGGCTCTGTGATAGAGACAAAAGCAAAGTGCCCACAAAAGTTAGATAGATGTGAAGCTTTTGAGCGTGTGAGAGGACCTGGTGCTCTAATGTCATCGATGATCTTATCCACATGCACTTCTTTTGCAACGCGAGGGTGAGCTGGTTGTCGTTGAGGAATTTGATCCGCATTTTCTTCACCATCAATTTCCTCAGCATTTTCTTCAGATGCATCAGCTCGACGTTCTTCACGTTCTGGAATGAATTCTTCAGCAGATTCTTCAGTAGGAATGACATCTTCAGTAGCCTTGTGCTTGATAGAATCCTCAGGTGCAGGTTCATCTAACACAGAAGGTAGGTGCTCTCATTGCGAGCCATTAGTTTCATCGAACCGCACATCTACAGTTTCAACAATCTTGTGAAGAACATTGTTGAAGACTCTGTCGGTGTGCGAGTCCTTTCCGTAACCAAGCATTAAACCTTCATGTGCTTTCGGTGCAAATTTAGAGTTGTGGTGAGGATCTCTAATCCAGCATTTAGCACCGAAGACTTTGAAATAACTCACATTTGGTTTCTTGTCAGTGAGGAGTTCATAAGCAGTGTTCTTGAAGAATTTGTGAAGATATACTCTGTTGATGATGTGGCACGCAGTATCAATTGCATCAACCCAGAAACGACGTGGGGTTTTGTACTCATCGAGCATAGTACAAGCCATCTCAGCAAGAGTCCTGTTCTTGCGCTCCACGACGCCATTCTGTTGAGGAGTATAAGGAGCAGATAACTCATGAGTAATACCAAGTTCATCAAGATAGTCACCCGAATTCTTGAACTCAGTGCCATTGTCACTTCTGATGTGCTTAATCTTCACACCAAAGTTGGTTGAAGCCCTCGAGGAAAATCATTTGAAGACTTCCTGCACTTCAGTTTTGTAAGAGACAAGGTGTACCCATGTGTAACGAGAGTAATCATCAACAATAACAAAGCCATATTGAGATGCTTCATTCAAAACAGAGGAGTAATGATTCGGACCGAAGAGATCCATGTGAAGCAATTCAAATGGACGAGTAGTGGTCATGATAGTCTTCGCTGGATGCTTGGCCTTTGTCATCTTTCTAGCTTCACAGGCACCGCACAAGTGATCCTTGAGGAATTTGACATTCTCAATGCCAATGACATGCTTCTTCTTTGCAAGCGTGTTCAAATTCCTCATGCCTGCATGACCAAGTCGTCGATGCCATAGCCATCCTTCTGAAGCTTTTGCAAGTAGGCACACGGCTGGTTGTGAATCTGCAGAGAAATCAACAATATACAGGTCTCCTCTCCTAAAGCCTTCGAAGACTTTGGAATTGTCAGCTTCCATAATCACAACGCAACGATACTAGACCCAATACCTGACTTTTGCTTTTATCAGCGAAGATGATATGCTTCATGTGTGACGCTGATAAGGGAGCATCCATCAACAGATTCCTGTCACCGGTCATGTGATTTGTACATCCACTATCAAGTACCCATTCAGTGGCTTTGGGTTGATCATCCTGCAGATGAATTAGTGCAACTTACGACCTCATATACTTCAGCAGTGAAGAATATGATATCACAATTCATCAGATAAATTTCATCAAGTAGTAAGACAGATAAAACAGAGGGAGCACGTATGAAATGAAAGTTCATTTCATCATGGTTAGCCTGCGTCCTTTCAAGCAATTTTGTCAGGTCCCCAGCAAATTCTTCAGACGTTATTGCGCGTCTGGAGACCTGACCCTGCAGAAGGGATTAGTTCTTTTTCTTCAGCACCCACATCTTAAGGGGTGGTAAAGAGTTCATCACTCTGCGAGCTTCATATGAGAATGGTGGCAAGGCAGCCAAACCATTTCGTTTCACATAAGAGGGGTTAGGGTAAGCATGTGCATAAGCAGAGAAATTCTTCGAGGACTTATGAACATAATGATTAGGAGAATAATGCTCATATTCATAGCCCTTGGCTCTTCCCTTTGAAATAGAGTTGTTAGCACGATGATGTTCATATGAGGACTTTGATCCATGTGAGGAATTTGATCCCCTTGAGGAATTTGGTCCATATGAGGACTTGGATCCATATGAAGAATTTGGTCCATATGAAGAATTTGATCTGAGGTTCCTTTTCTTCACAGGTGGTGTCATGAGGACATTCACCTGAAGACTTTCAAGGCACCTTTTGGGAACCCAGATTTTTTTCATAGGGGAACCGTTCCTGCAGTTAGTGCCAACATATCTAGCAAATACTTCACCATTCTGATTTTTGAACAGTTTATAGTTGGAGTCAAATGACTCATCAGAAGAATGAGAAGATTCACATGTATAGCCAGATAAATTAGATGGATCAACTGGAGGTCCCTTTGCAGCAACCCATGAGGTTTTGGGATACTGCTCAGGCTTCCAATATGTACCATCAGCATTGAGTTTCCTCTCAAAGGCAATACCCTCTTTCCTAGGGTTCCTGTTGAGGATCTGCTTTTTAAGCACATCACAAAGAGTCTGATGCCCTTTGAGGCTTTTGTACATGCCTGTCACGTACAATTCCTTTAGTCCTGCATCGTCAGTAATACTAGCAATGTCCTCAGATGAGGAATTAGTGATAGCAGAGGCAGGTGAAGAATTTGTAACATTTGAAGCATTTGAACATTCAGGTGAGGAATTAGCAGATTCTCGTTCAATGCATTTTAAACATGGAGGAATAAATTCTTCCTGAGCAGCGCTGATTTGTTGAGCAAGTAATGAATCGCGCTCCTTCTGAAGATCTTCATAACTCACTCTTATCTTCTCAAAATCAAACAAGAGAGAGTTATGCTGATCTTGAAGAAAGTCATACTTAGAATGAAGCCTCTGAAGACTTTCAGCTAAGGCTTGTGACTGATCCATTTCTTCACCCAACATATCATTGCTCTTACTAAGCATATCATTAGCCTTTTGCAAAGCTCTTTGTTGTTTAGCGGCAAGGGAAGCAAGTTTGACATAACTGGGTCCAAATTCATCACCAGATTCTTCATCACTAGACTCAGATAGGTAGCATTCAGTTACCTCAGCACTTTTTGCCATAAGGCATGGAGTAGAGGATGATGATTCTGGTTCGAATGTCATTGATTTGAGCGATTCCTTGAAATCCTCAAACCAAGGATCATGACGGGTTCGATGGCCTTCATAGACATCAGAGAGACAGTCCCAGACAAGCTTAGCCTGATCGAGATGCATGATGTTTCTGAACTAGTTTCAAGATAGACTGGAGGAGATGACGGCCTTCGCTGTGAGGTTGAGTTGAATGTACTTTCGAATGTCATCAGCTTCAGCCATCTTGCACAGATCGGTCAGACCAATCTCAGTGACGGTCCATAGCTCGTTGTCCATCACCATGAGACGCTTCTTCATCATAGCCTTCCATTTGGGATACTCGTGACCGTCAAAGATGGGGCACGACACTTTCTTCATATCTGAAGTCGACATAACTAAAACTCCAGGCGGTTAAACCAAAATCACACAGAACAAGGGAGTACCTCGCTCTGATACCAATTGAAAGTGCGTTATATCAACAAGAGGGGGGGTGAATAGGCGATTTTCATGAAATTTTCACTGAGGAATTTGCTCGTGAGGAAATTCCTTAGCGAAGAACTACTAGCAGCGGAATAAGTACTCAGAGGTAAACATAGCAGAATACATGCATGGTCATCATGATGAAACGAAGACAAACACAGAGTACAGAAAGCGTAAACACAGGATAGCACAAGATGAAGATAAACAGACTGAAGAAATTGAACTGAGGAAATTGAGAAAGTCTTCAATCAAAGTCTTCAAACACAGAGTACAGAAAGCGTAAACACAGGATAGCACAAGATGAAGACAAACAGACTGAAGAAATTGAATTGAGGAAATTGAGAAAGTCTTCAGTCAAAGTCTTCAAATACAGATATGAACAAACACACAACACAGTAATGAGGAAATGAAAGTGTTGAGGAAATAGAACCAGTAAGCTTGGTGAAGACAATGATTTGGTAGACCAGTTCCAACTACTGTCTTAGTTGTACATCTGGTTGGAGCGGCTGAGTATTTAAACTCGAGGACACCTAGTCCCGGACACACAGTCCTCACCGTATTCTCCTTGAGCTAAGGACACACAGTCCTCTCCCAATCACTCGTGGTAAGTCTTCAGGTGACTTCCAAACCTTCACAGACTTGGTCACTCAGCGATCCACAATTCCTCTTGGATGCTCTAGACCTTGACGCCTAACCGTCTGGAAGAAGCACAGTCTTCAAAGGTAACAAGCGTCGGATCCACGCAGATCAATCTCTTCAGTGATGCTCAATCACTTTGGGTTTGTAGGTGTTTTGGGTTTGGGTTTGGATTTTCCTCACTTGATGATTTTCGCTCAAAGTCCTCGGAGGATGGGTTGCTCTCAAATGACAAGTGTCAAGTTCTCGCAGAGCAGCCAACCAGCTAGTGGTTGTAGGGGGCGGCTATTTATAGCCTAGGGAGCAGCCCGACATGATAAGTCATAAACGCCCTTCAATGATATGACCGTTAGGTGGATAAGATATTTTGGGACAGCTGGCGCGTAGCACAACAACGGTCGAAAATTCGAGGTACAAATTCCTCAGGGCTATCATGTTCCTCACTGTGTAGGCAATTCGCACTGGCGAATTCCTAAATCCTCAGTCAGAGCAAAGTCCTCAGTGACCAAAAGAACTGCGTCTCTGTCACTGAAGAAATTGACTGGTCTGTATGAGATTTCCAATGGCTTCACTCGAAGGGATTGGTAGGTGTAGGATTTGAGTTGAGCATCACATGGAAATTTTCTCCTTAGTATTTCCTCGACCCCCTTTAACAGTACGGTGTTTCCTATGACTCAAGAAAGAGAAAATGAAACTACGAAAACAAAAGTCTTCACGCTTCATGTTCCTCGAATGAATACCAAGTCTTCAAGGTCACACCAATTTCTTCACTTTCAAGGTCTTCAGAAAGTCTTCGGTATATCAAAGTCTTCAGTTGAAGAACATCAGTTTTAGGGGTCGAATTTCTCTATAAATATCAAACTCCTCATAGACTTATAGACCTGTGTACACTCATAAACACATTAGATACTTAACCTATAAGTCTTCAATACACCAAAATCAGTAAGGGGCACTAGATGCACTTACAGAGGTCACATGGCAAGGCACAGATCTTGGTTTCGTGTTTTTGTTGGTGGAATAATGCATGCTACACCCTGCTGCCTATGGCGATCTACGCCAAGGTGGGCAAGGCATATTTTACTATATAATTGATCTTATTAAGTGTTACTGAGAGTTTGAATTTGGATAGTTTTTACCAGGTATGACAGCAGACAGCCCAATTGCGAAAAATATCCGGACGCATAGGTACTTTGGCTTGTGGTTCTGTTCTTTTTGGAACTTTCTATGTTTGTTATGACTTCTGTTGGGAGACATGTTTTGTAATTCGAAGTTCTGCACTGCTATTTACAAGGAGATTCAGGTAGTAATTAAATTTTGTTCCTGTTTGCTATTTACAAGGAGAAGGGCAACACCGCATCTATCCGCAGACTGGTCCCACGGATGCGGTTACCGGCCATCAAATGCTATCCGTCAACATTACAAATAAGATTCATAAAAACATTCAAATTTAAATAAACTCGTTGGATTTCATTCAAGTTCAGAGATAATTTACATATATGACCAATATTTCAGAGATAATTACATATACATCCGATATTCCATTCATTTAATTGAGAACTAAAAAAACTATGGCTTGTACCAGACTACCACCTTATACGTGTGACCACCCTGCCCGGCCGCACCGCCGTTGTCGTCCTCGTCGTCCCTCCAGTGGCGGTCGGGCACCGGTGGCCCGCATCAGCCTTATTCGGATCGCACCGCCGTCGCCATCCATGCTGTCGTTGTTGTCCCTCAAGTCACTACAAAAAAAGACACATCCATGACATTTTGGGCCAAACGATTTTTTTTTTCTGTCATACATATGACACTTCTATGACGATAATTGTGACAAAACCCGGTATCATCATAGATGTGGTGGGCTCCTACTTCTATGACAAAAAATCATGACAGAAAATGGGCTTTTCGTCCTGGGCGGGCCAGAGACGCAGCTGCATGACATTCTTTGGGCCGTTCATGACGGAAAAAACCGTGGTAGAAGCGAGGGGGAGCAAAATTTCGGGGAGTTCCCGGTTACGGTGGGAGGTCGGGGGCCGAGCAATGCAGGTTTCTCTCATACACGTACGCGTGTGTGTGCGAGGCGTTGGCTCTAACTGAACCCGAGCGAGGTGTTGGGCTCTAACTGAACCTGAGCGATTGCACTGCAGCCTACGCGTTAGCGATCGATCGATGGCTGTTAACTGAACCCGATCGAGCGATTCCGTGGCTACTGCTGCTAACTGAAGCCGATCGATGGGATGAACAGTGAGCATTGCCGATGGGAGGGGTTGGATGAACAGTGAGCGGTGGCGTTGCCTCTGGATGAACAGGACCCCGTGGTGTGGTGGAGGGCTGGATGAACAGTAGACGATGGAGGGGTGCCCGTGGAGGGGTGGATGAACAGGACCCCGTGGTGTGGAGGGCAGGATGAACAGTAGACGGTGGAGGGGTGCCCGCGGAGGGGTGGTTGAACAGGACCCCGTGGTGTGGAGGGCTGGATGAACAGTAGACGGTGGAGGGGTGGTTGAACAGTAGCCGGTGGAGTAGCGCGCGGTGGAGGCTGGATGAACAGGAGCCCGTGGAGGCTGGAGGAGGTCGACGGTGGATGAACAGTAGCTCGTGGAGGCTGGAGGGGGTCGACGGTGGAGATGAACAGTATCCCGTGGAGTCCCGTTTTGCGGTACGCCACACCCCTCCTGATGAACAGGACCCCCATTTCGACCGTAGCGCTCCAACACAAGTCCGTTTCCTCCGTTTTGCGGTACGCCACACCCCTCCCGATCAAGAGGACCCCCGTTCTGACCGTAGGAGGTCCGTTTCCTCCGTTTTGCAATACGCCACACCCCTCCCGATCAACAGGACCCCCGTTTCGACCGTAGGAGGTCCGTTTCCTCCGTTTTGCGGTATGCCACACCCCTCCCGATCAACAGGACCCCCGTTTCGACCGTAGGAGGTCCGTTTCCTCCGTTTTGCGGTACGCCACACCCCTCCCGATCAACAGGACCCCCGTTTCGACCGTAGGAGGTCCGTTTCCTCCGTTTTGAGGTACGCCAGGCCTCGTTCCATCACCTCTTCCGTCCAAGCCCTCCCGATGAACACGACCACGCATTCCGTTCCGACCCAGCCGCGTTGCCTCCCGATGAACACGACCACGCATTTCGTTGCCTCCCCATGAACACGACGACGATGTTGTTTCTCCGTTCCGACCCAGCCATGTCAACAAGCCCTCGCTGTACGTATGCGTGAGTAGGCGTTAGAGACCCCACCCGTATGTACACATACGTGGCCGTATTTTATTTCTTGCACCCTGGCCGCTGTACATACCTGTACATGCAATGTGTGCGCCTCTACTACGACACATGCGCGCCTCTACATCGACCAGTATGTACGTACACGTTCGCGACCATAATAACAACGCTACGTACGCTTCGACCAGGTGGGTCCCGACTGTCAGGCACTTCCTTGCCTGCAAAGATGTAGCTGGTGGGTCCCAGCAGTCACGGGGGCGAAATACGGTGGCCCGTCCGATGGGTCCCCGCTGTCAGGTGGAGGAATCATTATTTTGCACGTAATAAGGCGGCACTTTCTTGCTGCGGCCGTGGACCCAGCTGTCAGCCTCTCCACGTACAGTCCACGTCCGATGGAAGTCGTTCCTTGACCACGTTGATCACGCCGCGCCGAGAGCACCAGGGCGGTGGACGACAGCGAGGCCTAGGAAGGGGACGACGGGGAGCCGGGGAAGACGCGGCAGTGGAAGCCCGGGCGCGCGGAGAGGAGTACGAGGATTCACTGGTTCGGCTGCGGTGTGAGGCTGTCGTCGCCGCAGGGCCTGGCCAGCGGTGGGAATAGTAGGGGGATGAGGCCTCCGCGGCATCACAGCCGGCCACGGGAGGCAGGAGCATGCGGCACGATCGGCGCTGCTTTAGGCGGCTGGAGCAAGAAGACCAGAGGTTGAAGAAGCACTACGACCGCTGGATGGACATCGTATGGTCAATGGAGCTAGAATTGTTCATATTGACTAAGTTGACAAAGCCCTTCGTCCCCGTCGACTTAGTAGGCCCACAAGTCAGCCTCCCACCAAGGTGGGTCCCAGCTAGCCGGGGGAGTATTCATTTTTTTTGTGCGTAATAAGGAGGCACTTCCGGTGGGTCCGAGCTGACAGCGGGGGAACGTTTTTTTCGCGAAATACGGTGGCCCGTCCGGTGGGTCCCCGCAGTCAGGGGAAACGATTTCTTCGCAAAATACTGGTGGCCCGTCCGGTGGGTCCCTGCTGTCAGGTGGAGGAATAATTATTTTGCACGTAATAAGGAGGCACTTCCTTGCTGCGACCATGGACCCAGCTGTCAGCTTCTCCACGTACAGTCCACGTCTGATGGAAGCCATTCCTTGACCACGTTGACCACGCCGCGCCGAGCGCACCAGGGCGTTGGACGACGGCGAGGCCTAGGAAGGGGACGAAGCAGATCCGGGGAAGACGCGGCAGTGGATGCCCACGCGTAGAGGAGTACGAGGGCACTGGTTCGCTGTAGTGTGAGGCTGTCGTCGCCGCAGAGTAACAGGGGGCGTGGGTGAGTAGAGGGATGGCCTGGCCAGCGGTGGGAGTAGTAGGGCGCAGTGAGGCCTCCGCCGCATCGCAGCCGGCCACGGGAGGCAGGAGCACGAGGCACGATCGGCGCTGGTTTAGGCGGCTGGAGCAAGAAGATCAGAGGTTGAAGAAGCACTACGGCCGTTGGATGGACATCGTACGGTCACTGGAGCTAGAATCGTGCATTATTGACTAAGTTGACAAAGCCCTCCGCCCCCCTTAACTTAGTAGGCCCCACAAGTCAGCCTGCCACTATAGTGGGTCCCAGCTAACAGGGGGAGTATTCATTTTTTTGTGCGTAATAAGGAGACACTTCCTTGCGTGTGAAGATATAGCTGGTGGGTCCGAGCTGTCAGCGGCGGTAACGTTTTTTTCGCGAAATACAGAGGCCCTTTCGGTGGGTCCCTGATGTCAGGGGGAGGAATCATTATTTTGCGCCTAATAAGCAGGCATTTCCTTGCGTGCGGCCGTGGACCCAGCTGCCGGCCTCTCCACGTACAGTCCACTTCAGATGCATGTCGGTCGTTGACCACATTGACCAGGCCGCGCTGAGAGCACCAGGGCGGTGGACGACGGCGAGGCCTAGGAAGGGAACGACACGGAGGCAGGGAAGACTCGGCAGTTGTTTCCCACGCGGAGGGGAGTACGACTGTACGAGGGTTTACTGGTACGACTGCCATCGCCGGAGAATAACAGCAGGTGTGGGTGAGTAGAGGGATGGCTAGGCCAGCGATGGGAGTACTGCGGGGCGGTGAGGCCTGCGTGGCAGCAGAGCCGGCCGCGGGGAGGAGGGAGCAGGCAGTCCCGCCGGCGCCTGTGTGAGCGGCTGGAGAAGGAAGAGTAGAGATTGAAGAAGCACTACAGCCGTTGGATGGACATCCAACAGTCACTGCTTGTGCGTCAACCTTTTTTTAGGAAAGCCTCAAATCTGTGGAAAACAGCATACATCCCATCTGCCATTATTTTTAATAATTTTCAGCCCATTTGCTAATTCTTAAGGTTTTTTTGAGCCCATATTCTTTTTGTTAGCATTACAGCCCAAATTGTGGCCACGGTTAACAAATTATACGAAATTTTGCATATTTCGGTGCGGTCCGAACTGTTTTTAATCTCAAAATTTCGACTCACATTCAAACTGATTTAAAAAATAAATGTATATCTATATAAAATCCAACAAATTCTCCACCCATAAAAATTAATGTAATTTAAAATCTTGAAATGAAAAAAAAGATATTTGAAACGAATTGTCGGTTTGATGTGTTTTAAAAATGTACAACTCATTTCTCATTACTGATGGGCCATTTTCTCAGCCAGCCGAATGAAAGCTCTCCTCGTCTTGAAAAGATTTGCAGCCCAAGAGGCCTGACAAAGCGACTTACTTGGCAAATCACAAAAAAATTGGGCTGTGGCCGTGGACCCAGCTGTTAGCCTCTCCACGTACAGTACTCTTCCGATGGAAGTCTTTCCTTGACCACGTTGACCACGCCGCGCGGAGAGCACCACGGCGGTGGACGACGACGAGGCCTAGGAAGGGGACGGCGCGGAGCCGGGGAAGACGCAGTAGTGGAAGCCCGCGCGGAGAGGAGTACGAGGGTTCAGTGGTTCGACTGCGGTGTGAGGCTGCCGTCGCCGCAGGGCCTGGCCAGCGGTGGGAATAGTAGGAGGCGGTGAGGCCTCCGCGGCAGCACAGCCGGCCACGGGAGGCAGGAGCATGCGGCTTGACCGGCGCTGCTTTGGGCGGCTGGAGCAAGAAGACCAGAGGTTGACGAAGCACTACGCCCGTTGGATCGACATCGTACGGTCACTGGAGCTAGAATCGTTCATATTGACTAAGTTGACAAAGCCCTCCGTCCCCGTCAACTTTGTTGGCCCACAAGTCATCCTCCCACTATGGTGGGTCCCAGCTAGCAGGGGGTATTCATTTTTTGTGCGTAATAAGGAGGCACTTCCTTGCGTGCGAAGATATAGCTGGTGGGTCCGACATGTCAGCGGGGGGAATGTTTTTCTCGCGAATAACAGAGGCCCTTCCGGTGGGTCCCAGTTGTCAGGTCCTCACAAAAAAAAGGGAAAGAAAATCAAAGACTTGGGAAGGCGTACAAAACAAGCTAGTGTACCAGTAAAGAGACGTTCCCGAGTTTTAGAAAAAAGAAAGACGTTCTCCTGTAGCTGGTTCGAATCCAAACCTAGACTATGACTGTATATGGTGCTATGCTACTCTGCAAGTAATGAAACTGACATATCCAACGTTCGCTTCTCCTCTTCTCTACTTACTCTGCCTAGCATCAGAAGCTCTGACCGCGGCAACCATGTCCGCTGGCTGCTCGTCCACCTGCTCTTCAGCAGGCAACAAGCAGATATGCGCCAAGTCGTAACCCGTACCATCGCCTGTGGGTCTCATCACACCCTCGCCGACACGCGCACCACAGCCGATTGCTCATCGCAACCCGCTGTCGTTGGTGTGGTGCCACTGCTGCAAACATGCAGAGTCATCCGTCGCGTCTCAACCACAATCCGCAACCCTGGCCGAGTCTTCTACAAATGCCCGAATCATGGGGTAATAATATGTTTAAGTGTTGTTCTGCTGCTTTCAGTTGCTGATTTTTTTAATAGTTTGGTTGATGATCTACCAATTTGATTCGTGCAGAAAAGGGAAGATTCGTGTGATTTGTATTTTTGGGGAATTGCTGATGTGGGGAAATGCAACTACGCTGATTATTTGGTTAGCCGAGGAATCCCAATACTAGCAGGTTGGGGTGTTGGACAAGTAACTGAAGGAACGACAGAAGAGGAAGATGCAGAGCAGAAGGTTAAAGATGCAGTTCCTCAAGCAATAGCTGCTGAACGGCCTTGACAGCAATGAGGAGATGAAAGAGCTTGTGAAGATAATGGGCAAAATCGATGTGCTCTGTAGGATGATTGTCTCTTTATTTGTAGTGTATGTAGCACTCGTGATGTATTCAGTGGCTACGACATGAGCACTTTGCTGAAACTAGTAATGAATGAAACCTGTGTAACAGGTTGGGCGTAGTGTTTTGAACATCTAATGATTTCTATTAACGGAAATCAGGGGCTATCCCCTTTTGCTCATATAAATAAATAAATAGTAGAGGCCCTGTCGGGTCAGCTTTGTTCTCATTCGAAGACGTCGAGCAAATTGCAGTCCAACAGCAAACTATGTCATCAAATTCAAGTTTCACAGCCAAATATGAGTACAACTAAACAACAATGTCATCATGTTTTAGTTGTCATACAATCACCAAACACAAATCAGCATACATAACAAGTGATGTTCTCACAGCAAAATACTAAACAACATGTTCATCAGGTTTCAGTTGTCATAGCAAACACAATTTCACATAGTAGATAAAAAACGTCTTCTGACAGGCAAATACGACAAAAGCAATGTAATCATCATCCGCAGCAGCAGCGTCAACATCTTCGCCATGTGTATCAGTCTGAATCGTAATTCCCCACGGTGTCATCTTATTCTTCGTCCTTAACGTCCTCGAACGTTGGCTTCTTCTTGATCAACTCTTGTATGTCCACAACACGACAGGCAATCTTTTCGCCGGCGTCATTGACGTGATGGTTCTCATAGATATTAGGAACATTTGTGTTATCTTGTACATCAGGAGCAGTGTAAGCATCATCTTGTTGTGCAACTTCATTAAACGAATTCCTCTGCTCAAACCTTTGCAATACTCTCCAGTCATCGCTACGCGCAAATGTGTCTTCCAAGAAAAAAATATGTGTTGCTTGATTTGCCAAAATAAAAGGCTCATTGGTCTGGTACGCCGCCTTGACATTGATGGATTTGAAATAATCATTAGCTCTGAGTTTTGCGATCCTGGAAAACAGGTTATACCAACGACAGCACAACAGAATCACACACCGATGATCCTCGAAACTGGAGATATACTGCAACTGAACAATGTCTGTTATGTTAGAATACATTTCAGTTGCCTCTTTGTCATACGTATCCGTGCTCATGATGGCACTGTTTTGTGTCTTCCTGCCTTCGTCTCGTGCAAGGGTGTTGTAGTGCACATCTCCAACAACGCAAGATTCATAATGTCTAACCCGAGTATCAGGACCCATTGCTAGTGAGTAAATGGCATCATCAACTGCCTGCCCATCCTCCAGCATCTTCTTAACCTATGGTTAGAAAATAGACAAGTTGATCATCTTATGTACTCAATATATTAAAAAAACTGACAGTGCACAAAGCTTACATGGTTCTTGAACCATTTCGCAAATCCTGCCATAACCACTTTGTCAATGTTTCTTGGATTTTGCGGCAATAACTCCTCTTTGTAGATGCCGCAAAACATTGTGATCGCGTCAAACATCTAAATATATAAGAATGTGCTGCAAGTTTGGTAGATTACGATGTATAAGCTGCAGTACTGCACTTACTTGTTATAAGGTAGTATCTCAAGATAGTTATTCAACACATACCAAAACATTTTGTCCAAATCTTTAGGTTTGTCCTCTTGTCGACTCTTCCCTGTAACTCGAACAGAATAATCGAAAACATTGAGCCTGGGATTGTCTTCACCCACCTCTTTGCTAAGCTGATCAGCTGTTTCAATGTATTTTGAGCAGAATGTCAACGCTTCTGTAGCAATGTAGGCCTCTGCAATGGAACCCTCGGGTCTAGCTCTATTCCTAACATAGCCCTTGAGAGTGCCTAGCCGCCTTTCAATAGGGTACATCCAGCCATACTGTACTGGACCTCTAAGTAGTGCCTCATCAGGTAGATGAACAGCCAAATGCACCATCACATCAAAGAAGGCTGGAGGATATATCTTCTCAAGGTCGCATAGGATAGTTGGTATCTTGTCTCTATGATGCTCCAAAGCATCTATCTTGATATTCCTACTGCAGAGTTCCCTGAAGAATTGTCCCAACTCTGCAACTGCTCTGTATAAGTCAGGGCGACCCAATCCTCTAAGGATAACAGGTAAAACCCTTTGAATTAGGACGTGGCAGTCATGAGTTTTCAACCCTTGTAGCTTGTTTCCATCTGCACTGACTCTCCTTTCAGGGTTGGAAGCAAATCCATTTGGGAATCTCACACGTGACAGGACCTCGCAGAATTCTTTTCTTTTTACCTTGTCCAAGACGTACACAGCTGGTGCCATATCCTGTGGTTTACCCTCATCTTGCACCTGCAAATCCTGTCTGATACCCAGGTGTGTCAAATCAATCCTAGATATTAAGGTATCTTTCGTCTTGCCTTCAATATTAAGAAGTGTGCCGATAATGCTGTCACATATATTTTTCTCGATGTGCATCACATCAATATTATGCCGCAGATCCAAATCTTTCCAATACTCCAAGTCCCACAAAGTGAACCTGCGGGTAAACAATAATCTCTCTTCTGCCCTGCCATGCTTCCTTTTCCCGCTACCATTATCAGGATGGTTTCCTGGTGTAATATGCCTGACCTTCTCTAATTCCATTTGCAACTCATCGGCGGTGAGCCTCTTTGGCGCATCACGGTTTTCATGCTTTGCATTGAACACATGTCTTTGGTATTTTCTAGGAAGCGGCTTGTCCTTGGCAAGGAAACGGCGGTGTCCAATGTAACAGATCTTGCTAAGTATTGCGTATGACAGCGGATTCCTGTCACAGCGAACACATGCATTGTAACCATGTGTCGTTCGCCCTGACATAGTGCCCAAAGGCGGATAATCATGGATGCACCAAATTATAACAGCATGCAGAAAGAAATCAGCTGGTGGGCTGCTATATAGGTCTCGAGTGAGAACACCCTTCCATAGCTGTTGAAGTTCCTCCACAAGAAGCTCCATGAACAAATCAAAATCCTTTCCAGGACTTTTTGGACCTGGGATGAGCAAGGCCATCATGTAGTTTGATTCTTTGGTGCAGACATTTGGAGGCATGTTGTAAGGGATAACAAGCACTGGCCACATGCTATATGTGGCGCTCTGGTGGCCAAATGGGTTAAATCCATCTGAAGCTAAGCCAAGTCTAATGTTTCTTGGGTCAGCAACAAACTCTTTGTGTTTATCATTGAAGCTTTTCCACTCACTACCATGAGATGGATGGTTCATTACATTCTGATCTCTGTACTCCTGGTTCCTAGAATGCCACAATACATCCTCTCTTGTTTCAACATCATGAAACAACCTCTGCAATCTTGGTGTAATTGGAAAATGTCTCAGAACATTATGAGGAATCCTCTTCACATCATCGCCATCTTTCCATCTTGATGATTTGCATTTCGGGCATTCACTTAAGTTGGCATAATCCTTCCGGAACATAACACAATTATTCTTACAAACATGGATCATATCATATCCAATTCCAACTGCACAAAGGAAATTCTTCATTTTACTGTAGGTGTGTGGCAGCTCAGACGCATCTGGGAAAGATTCGTGGAAAGCAACCAACATCGCATCGAATGATTTGTTGGTCATCCGCTCAGATGTCTTCACCTGGAGAAAGGTGACCATAGCTGAGAATACTGACAGCTTATTTCCTGGGGTGACAACAACGTTGCATTGTTCCAACATGCGGGCCCACCGTTTTTCTTCTGCAGGTGAAAGTTCACGGAATGCACGAGCATTTTGTAGCATTGTTTCAATGTTGGTCAAACTCACTGGCTCCGCCACCACCTCCTCCTCCTCTTCCACCTGAGCATCAGGCAGATCAAGATGGTGATCTGCTGCTTCCACGTAGTAAATAACATTGACGTTCACAGCTTCACCATGATGAACCCACCTAGTATATGTGACCGACATCCCATACAAGTGTAGATTATTTTGCACAGTTGACTGGGGTCTTGTAACTGAATTCATACAACTGCTACACGGGCAGAGCACATCAGATTTCGGACCACCGTACTCAGCTCTGATAAAGTTCATGAAGTTTTCAACCCCCTCGACATATGCAGCGGAGAATCTTCGAGCAGAAGTTATCCAAGTCATGTCCATCTGTTAGACATACAAATTAGTTCTTCTACTAGATATTACAGGAAAAACATATATGCTTTTTTATGAAGTCCAGAAAAAAAACTAGATTGGGGGGAGGGAGGGGCCCACCACCATGAAAATCAGGGGAGGAGAGAGAGAGGCAATTTACGTTAACCCTTTCATAGGTTCCCGTAGATGTAGAAAGATGTGTCTGATCCTGCAATATAGGCCGTCCGATCTATATCTAACGGATAGGAAGGAAACTATGACAATTTACCCGCACTCCTCTCCACATTTGCAGATAAGGCTTTCCCTTGTTCATCCTTTTCTCCCACAAGATCTTGATCTTTCGTGCAACGCACGGGCATCTTGCTAGTACTCCTACAATATGTATATTATTGTGAAAGTTCATATACACCGGCCGAGACTAATGCAAACACGGCAGATTTTCATTACATTTCGAAGTTTTATAGGACAAAAAAATGAAAGAAACCCGACCCTAAACCTATTCTATGGCGGTGACCGATGTCCTCCATCTGTGATCTCCATGTACTGGGGCGGGGTTCAAGACCCGTGAAGTGAAGGTGCGGTCTCCGGCGAGGAAAAGTAGAACATGGGAGACGGACCGGCCAGTTGGCACACCATGCCCTGCCGCCTCCCATGCCCTACTCATCCTCGGAGGAGTCCCCGACCTCGGCGGTGCCAGACGTTGGACGACGGCAAGTAGGATGCGTGGCTGACGGTGCTCCCGTCGTCGGCCGCCAGCGTGGCCACCGCTTGTGCGGCGACTTCAGCGAGGGCGGCGACCTCGAGCTCCATCCCCAAAGACAAGCTCTCCCGCAGAGCATTCGCGCTTGTGGTCATGGCGGATGTGGTTCTAGGTAGGAGGACGATGCGTTATGGTGTGGAGGTTAGCTGGGCGTTGCCGCTTTTAGTAGCGCATTCCGGTGAGGCCAAGCGTCCGGGTGCGTCATTAAGTCGCCGGAGTTGTTCCTCGGGCACCGAGCCTCTTAATGACGACATACGAACGGATGGCATGAATGCAGGCAGCTGGCGCCGGCTGGGAACGCACCACGCGACGGCGCGAGGGACGAGGGTTTTGGTGTGCGAGGGTAGTCAGCTGTGGTCGTGGCAACGTTGGAGATGCCCTTTGCTCACATGCGATCCCCGCATGTCATTGAAAAAGCAAGACGACCCGGCATGGTCTCAGGTCCAGAGGATGCAATTGGCCGCGCTACACCACTCCGCGGACGCGTCGCGGCGCCCCGTGCATCCTCGACGAGCCGGGTGTTGGGGTGTGTTTGGATTGTGGCCAAAGTGCACCTTGCCAAAATTTTGGTCATGACCAAAAGATCGGTCTTTGTTTGGATGGTTGCCATTTTTTGTCATGCCAATGAACTCTAGCCAACTCTAGTTCATTTTTCTTGCCAATGTCGGCCAAATCATGGGCAACCAATACCTCAACCAAAATTTTGGTCATGACCTAAAGATTGGTCTTTGTTTGGATGGTTGCCATTTCTTTGGCATGCCAATGAAATCTAGCCAACACAAGTTCATTTTTCTTGCCAATGTCGGCCAAATCATGGGCAACCAATACCTCAACCAAAATTTTGGCTACCCAATGCTTTGATGGGGCAACCTTGGGCACAAACCAAACATACCGTTGGTCGTGCCACAGCACTAACGCCACCCTCGGCAAACTGAAACCGACCGTGTCTAGCGACGATATGAGCGTGTCGCTCACCGCGGTCGCCGTGTCCAGAGGTGGTGCTGGAGCTGCGCCACGTTGTTGGCCCCTATGACCCACATGAACGGTTGTCGGTGGCGAGGAGGTCATGGGCCAGCTCCTCCATTGGACTAGTCTGCGCTACGTCGTCCCGACGGGTATGCCCCACATGTCTGTTTCCCTGTTTTCCCGGCCATATTCGAGCGCCAGTGCTTCGCGTTGCGCATTAGGCCTTTCACTATGTAGACCAAGCGAGACAACTTATTGTTTATTTGAGCCGTTCAGGTATAATCATGTGGCGTTTGCTTATTTCTCATTACTCTCCAACCCTCTTCTCCATCGATCATGTCGCCCTCCAGTCAAGTCCATCCTCCCACATGCCTCATTTGAACATTCCGCCGAGTATCATTCGCATGTACCACCCTAGTCCTCTTTCAATAGATATCCGGACCCCGAGATGAAATCGAGAGGGAACGAGTGGGGGCACATGATGTTGGGGATCGTAGCAGAAATTAAAATTTTCCTACGCATCACCAAGATCTATCCATGGAGTATTCTAGCAACGAGGGGATAGGAGAGCATCTACATACCACTTGTAGATCGCAACGGAAGCGTTCAAGGAGAACGTGGATGATGGAGTCGTACTTGCCGTGATCCGAATCACCGATGACCAGCGCCGAAAGGACGGCACCTCCGCGTTCAACACACGTACGGGACGATCGACGTCTCCTCCTTCTTGATCCAGCAAGGGGGAAGGAGAGGTTGATGAAGATCCAGCAGCACGACGGCGTGGTGGTGGATGCAGCAGAGTTCCAGCAGGGCTTCGCCGAGCTTCTGTGGAGAGAGGGAGAGGTGTAACGGGGAGAGGGAGGCGCCAATGCAGCAGGGGTGCGGCTGCCCTCCCTCCTCCCCTTTATATAGGCCCCCAAGGGGGGTGCGCAGCCCTGGAGATGGATCTCCAGGGGGGGCGGCGGCCTAGGGTGGGGGGCTTGCCCCCCAAGTAAGGGGGGCGCCCCCACTAGGGTTTCCCCCCAACCCTAGGCGCATGGGCCCAAGGGAAGGGGGTGCGCCCAGCCCACCAGGGGCTGGTTCCCTGCCCCTTGTGGCCCATGAGGCCCTCCGAGAGGGCTGGCCCCTCAAGGTGGACCCCCGGTGCCTCTCCGGTGGCCCCGGTACAATACCGATATGCCCCCGAGACTTTCCGGTGTCCGTACAACAACTTCCCATATATAAATCTTTACCTCCGGACTACTCCGGAACCTCTCGTGACGTCCGGGATCTCATCCGGGACTCCGAACAACCTTCGGTTTACTGCATACTAATATCTTTAACAACCCTAGCGTCACCGAACCTTAAGTGTGTAGACCCTACGGGTTCGGGAGACATGCAGACATGACCGAGACGATCTCCGGTCAATAACCAACAGCGGGATCTGGATACCCATGTTGGCTCCCACATGCTCCTCGATGATCTCATCGGATGAACCACGATGTCGAGGACTTAATCAATCCCGTACTCAATTCCCTTTGTCCATTGGTACGATACTTGCCCGAGATTCGATCGTCGGTATACCGATACCTTGTTCAATCTCGTTACCGGCAAGTCTCTTTACTCGTTCCCGTAACACATCATCCCGTGAACAACACCTTGATCACTTTGAGCTCATTATGATGATGTCTTACCGAGTGGGCCCAGAGATACCTCTCCGTCACACGGAGTGACAAATCCCAGTCTCGATTCATGCCAACCCAACAGATACTTTCGGAGATACCTGTAGTGCACCTTTATAGTCACCCAGTTACGTTGTGACGTTTGATACACCCAAAGCATTCCTACGATATCCAGGAGTTGCATAATCTCATGGTCTAAGGAATGATACTTGACATTCATAAAAGCTCTAGCAAACGAACTACACGATCTTTGTGCTATGCTTAGGTTTGGGTCTTGTCCATCACATCATTCTCCTAATGATGTGATCCCGTTATCAATGACATCCCCATGTCCATAGTCAGGAAACCATGACTATCTATTGATCAACGAGCTAGTCAACTAGAGGCTTACCAGGGACACATTGTGGTCTATGTATTCACACATGTATTATGATTTCCGAACAATACAATTATAGCATGAACAATAGACAATTATCATGAACAAGGAAATATAATAATCCATTTATTATTGCCTCTAGGGCATATTTCCAACACGTGATACCTAAGGCGGATTCAAAATTTTGAACCGGTGATCATAGCATCCGCAAATCATATATAAAGGGTATTCAATGTTCGTTTCATTTTTGAACGTACAATACACTCCCTCCTATCCTTTCTACTCCCTCCTTCCATCTATATTGGGCCTAATGCATTTTTCAAGACCGCCTTTGACTATTGACAAGATTAATAGTACATGACATGTATAATGCGAAAATTATATCATTGGAAGCTCCTTTCACATACGAATTTGATGGTATGCTTTATTTAAGTTGCATGTCATATATTATTGCTCTACCTTTTGGTCAAAGTTAGCCTCGAAAACGCATTAGGCCCTATACAGATGGAAGGAGGGAGTAGTTTACATATAATTTTTATGTGTAGTCAAAGTATATCTACTTTGATAGAAAAAAGGTATCAACATTCAACAACGCTCAATCAATATTGTTAGATTCGTACGTACTCCTAGATTTGTACTCGAGATGGTTTCCAATTTGTCTATTGACAAGATTAATAGTACATGAGATGTATATTGTGAAAATTATATCATTGGAAACTCCTTTCACATACGACTTTGACCGTATGCTTTGTGTAAGTTGCATGTCATATATTATTACTCTAACATTTGATCAAAGTTAGCCTCGAAAAACGCATTAGACCCTATATGCTTTGTGTAAGTTGCATGTCATATATTATTACTCTAACATTTCTGTAAGTTGCATGTAATATATTATTACTCTAACATTTGGTCAAAGTAGTATAGTGGAAGTGGATCCTCTGACGTAGGTATCCCTGCCTTACCCTCCCTTTCGGTCACTTACTGGCGGACCCCATGCTTGCTAGGCCCCGCATGTCAGTTACTCAATGGGTTCGGCCATGTCAGGGGTTCCTCATCCGTAGTAATACTCCCTCTGTTTTTATTTACTCCGCATAAAACGGAGGGAGTGGTGGTATAATGAATGACGCGGGCGGGGGAGGGGAGGGACGTCGGTTTGCTCTCAAATGTGGTCCCACAAGCGAGCGAAAACACAAGACGAAGCGCGTTCCATTCGGTGGGCGACGTGGAGGGTCCAGCGTGCCGGGCTGCAACGCGAACGCGACAAGAGCGATGTACAGTCAAAACCGATTGACGGGTCGTCACCAGAACCACTATTCACACCAGAACCTTCGCTACTCGGCTAACAGTGAACTTGAGGAAAACTCACTTTGAAGGCAAGGCTAACAGTGAACTTGCCCAAACATCTCCAGTGGAAAATATATCTGATGAAGACTGGAGAGGCCTCGTTAAACACTGGTCCGATCCGAAGTATCAGGTACATTATATATATATATATCTATATATATATATATATATATATATATATATATATATATATATATATATATATATATATATGTCATCAGATCACATGTTGAAGTCCTATTTACGCATGTGCCATAGAAATCTATCTTCTTGTAGGTGAACTGTTCAAAGAACAAGGCCAACCGTACGAAAGTGAAATTCCAACAAACGACAGGATCTCGTAGCTATATTGCACACTGCGAGGCTCTTGTAATTAGCTGCTATTTCACTCTTTTCGCTGTACCATATTATCGGATCTATATTGACTTGTTCCAAATGCAGAGGAAAGCCCGCAAGGACCAAAAAGTACCTGAACCAAATGCTGTGGAAATCTTCAAGGACCATCACACCAGCAAAAAGAAGGGCATGACTACACCAGTCAAAGCCGCTGTTGTAAGTCCTTAATCCTCATGCCTTTTAACTACTACTTACTCTGACTTGTGCCTTGAACTGCATGGTTTGCAACCAATGTCTATTACTCTTTTCAATTTTATACACAATTGTTTTAGCGTATCATTGCACCTTACAAGGTTTAAAAGAGAGGAGTGATGTTCCTTTGATCTTAACCTGTAATCTAGTTCCGTGCTGGACTTGCCCACACAACGTTACAATTGCCTGTTTGTCTGTTCTCAGTTGTTTTGTGATATGAATGACGTCATACTATGATTACCGTATTATAAACTTCGTCTCTTCATCCTTAGCCCTCAATACAATGTGAAGAAATAGACAATACATTAGCGATGGTACATGGTCATATGTTTGGAACCTGGTTTTATTATCTACTTTGCAATAAAATACAACTAATATTTTACATGGTTCACCAGAATAAGTTCTGTATATAGACCAAAGCTATTTTGTTTGGTTTTGCTGCCTCCTTAATATCTTCTGTTCTGGTACTACTAATGTAAAACCTCAACTTTTCAGCGAGCTATGGAAAAAATTGTGGAACCGCCACCTTCTGAAGGTGGCGAGGCAACTATAACCGCAATGTCAGCTCTTGCTGCAGTGGGTCAGTACCTGTCCACTAACAGTGCCAAAAGCACGTTCCTGCGCAATACTGGGTTGGTTGTTAAGGCAATATCATCCAAACTGCCTTATGATCAAGATATGCAAGCCTAAAGCAATGTTGTATGTGCGCTCCAGACACAAGTCCATTCTCTAACACAGACCCTTTGTGAAACAAGGAGAAACATTGCTCAATGTCGTCAAGATATGCATGGTTTTGAAACCAGACTATCAGCCATTTGCTATGTTGTTCAGGAGCCTAGGGGAAATGAAGGCGAGGGTTATGGTGCTCCATCGGACAATACAGCATGAAAACGTAACAGTCAGGTCAAATGAACTGAGCTTCTGAACTTCTGGTGGTGCATTTATCTGCTAGACTGTTAAGTTTTATGCCAACCTTCCTTTTGTTATATAGTTGTAATTTGTTTTGGTGTGATTCAAAATGTATTCTTAACGTGCAGCCACCGCCTGAAGAAAACAGCAAGCCATTTTTGTATAGTGTAGGGTGTTCCCTATATTTGCACTCATGGCGATCTTTGATGCCGAGTGGATGTAATCTGTGCAATCGCCTTAATAGCCTAGCGTTAGTTTCGACCTTATTTATTTTCTAGTCTTCTTTTTCCCTGGTTTGCTAGTGGCCGCAACTACCATGGGCCATATACGGGCCGTAGGATCCATGGGTCTCCTACGGGCCGTCGATAAATGGACCTGTAATCGGTGGGCCTCGAACCGTCGGATAAATGTGTCTACATGGGCCATAATCGGGCGTAATTTGTATCGGCCCAGCACGGTAACAGGCTGTTAACAGGCCATAGGACAGCAAAGGCTTAATTCTGTCACAGGCATAACGGGTCGTTAATGGGCCAGAATATAGGACGGGCTGGAAACGGGGCAACGGGTTAACAGGCCAGAAACGGGCCGACTCTTGCCATGGGCCGATTTTGGCCCATTAGGGTAACAGGCCAGTAACGGGCCGACTCTTGCCATGGGCCGAATTTGGCCCATTAGTGGAACAGGCCAGTAACGGGCCGACTCTTGCCATGGGCCGAATTTGGCCCATTAGGGGAACAGGCGAGTAACGTGCCGGAAGTAATCGAGGGACGAAAAGGAGCCCAAGAACGTATGGGCCGTCAATAGGCCGGAAGCTAACACGGGTTGGAAACGGCCCATGTAAATCACGGGCCGTTAACGGGTATAAAGAAAATTACTGTTCATTATGGGCTAGACTCACCGTGGGCCTGTAATGGGCCGAAAGATACGAAGGCCTCATATGGGCCGAAAGACGTCGTGGGCCATACATAGGCCAAAAGTGAAATGGGCTGGTATTATATTTGACGGCCCACATGACGTTGTTGGGCCGATTTCCTTTAGGGCCTAACGGGTCATGAGTTAACGGGCCGTAAAATGGGCTATTTGCGAAGAGACCGTTAACAGGCTTTTCATGGGCCAGCCCGTTAACTTTTGACCATGTCAAACGGGCCGGCTTTGTAAGCTAAATGGGCCACTGTTGGGCCGTGCCACGTGTCGACATATCATAGGCGCCTATCTGACCCACTGACGAGCTAACACGTGTTTCGTCCGGCCAATAAGAATTTTACACGTGGAAATTTCCCATTGGTCGGGTGTAACACCCCCAATGTCATGCTACAGTAATCCCCTGTTAATGGTTCCATGTCACCATGTTACTGTTGCTAATCTTCACTTTATCCAAATCACATTTCAAATTCAAATCTATTCTAAAGTCAAAATTCAAATTTGTCAAACATGAAAACTAAAATGTTCAAAGTGTGGCAAACAATTCCTGGATATTTTCATGTTGGAACCAACCTCCTTTGGATTCTCAAAGTGCCCCTGAAATTATTTAGTGGTCCAGCATCATTTAAAATTGTCCTTCTCAATTTCTAAAAATGGTTAGACAACTCCAAAAGGCCCCAAACTTTTTGTGCAACCTGGTAATATCGTGCTTGAATTATGTGCCAAGTTTCACACTTTGCAAAAATCATTTGGTAGCCCAAATAATTGCAAATCTATAGTTGTTTGATTTACAGAAAAAGAAAGGGAAAATACACAAAATCTATTGTTTACTTTAAGCCTGGTTCTACAGTATGGCCCAGCCCACTCAATGGGCGTTCTCCTTCCATCCTCGGGTACAGGAGGCAGGAGGCGTGCGTGTCGGAGACCTCCTATGTGACGCTCTTTGCGTCAAATCGTCGCCGTTTCGCACAAGGGGGACTTCGACTGGGCCGGCCCATGAAGACAGCGACAGCAACAGAAGTCGAACGCGCCCTGTAGCTAAAAAAAATAATACGCGTTGACGGGGATTCGAACACGCGACACTATGCTATAGAGCATGAGTTCTTGACAACTAAGCTAGCTGTTGTAGCTGATCAAATGGCTAGCATCAATCTTAAAGAACAAACAAGCTGCGCAGATCCGAATTAGTTTAAGTATTTTGGAAGCAATATTTTTTTAAAAAAATGGAATATTGTGTGAAACGCAAAAACTTACCAATTTCTGAATTTTTCGAAAACAAGAACATTTTTTGAAAATCTTGAACAATTTGTTTTGCAACCGGAACATTTTTACAAATTTGAAAATAAAATTTGGAAAGGTGAACATATTTTGGAATTCCTGCACAAAATTCCCAAACATGATTTTATAAAACCTTCTGAACAATTTTTAAAACTGGAACATTTTTGGAAACTTCTGAAAAAAATAAAAACATGAACAATTTTTAAAACAGGAACATTTTCTAAAAAATGTGAAAAAATTGAAAAAAAACATTCCAAATAAATTTTGTAAACACAAGAACATTTTTTGAAATGCCCGAACAATTTTTGAAAACTGCAAACATTTTTTGAATTTGAAATTTTTTTCTAAGCACGAACATTTTTTGAAATCTGGAACTTTTTTAGAAACACGAACAAATTTTGGACTTTCTGAACAATTTTCGAAAGAAACAAAAAAAGAAAAAACGGAAAACAGAAAAAGAAACAGAAAAACAGAGAAAAGAAAAAGAAAAAACCAAGAAGAAACAGGAAGAACGGTAAAAACAAGAAAAAACGGTTCAGGAACCTTCTAGAGGCTTCCCAAAACCGGATGGCTAGCTCTAGTTTAATGGGCCGGCCCATTGCTAGCGATGCGGGGTGTTGCCTGTGCGTTCTGTCGACATTTAGAGGCAATGAGCGGCGCATAGGATTTTCCTGCGTGTCGCACATCCACGGCTGCCATGGCCATGGATGGCCTCCACGTCGACTCCCTCGGCTTATAACTGCACCAACACGAACCCTAGTCTGCTCTCGACCGATCCCCTCTCTTTCCCCCATCGTGCCTCTCCTCGTCTGCTTGAAAACGACACAAGAGCTCAAGCGATGACTGCGTCGTCGCCGCCGTTCCCGCGGCCTACCAGCTCCCCGACGCCTGTGGAGTTGTCCCGAAGAGCCGCAGTCGTCGTCCTCATCATCTACGCCCCTGGATCGGAGCCGGGGGGCAACACCGTCGTCGTCCACGTCAATCCCCTTCGACAGACATCGCCTCTGCCTCACCGTCGTCGTCCACGTCAATCCCCTTCGACAGACATCGCCTCTGCCTCGTCGTCGATCCCCTCGACTCCAACTACCTCCGGCTCCCCTGAGTTCCTATGAACCCCCCTGTGAGCTCCTCCTCCGACTCCCGGCCTTGCCCCGTCGATCTGTCGCCGTAGAGTCACCCCGCGAGCTCGCGCCCGCCGTGGCCGAAGCCCTGCCGCAACCGCACCGGGTTCGCCCCCGTACATGCTCGCCGCACCCATGGTCGTGCTCCCCTGCGCGCCTGGCCTCGCGCCTAGCCCGCGCCCGCCCTGCGCCGGCGCATCTCTCGCCCGCGTGCCTGGCCACGACCCAACTGCTCGCCGCCCCTGCTGCAGTCGCCGGTGCCCACCGCTGCCGCTGCGCCCGCCGCTAGTCGGCTCCCGTCCGCAGCGCCGCGGCGCCTGGAGCTCCGCTCCCTGGCCCCGCCTGTAGCCCCGCGCACCGCCGTTGGCCCCGCCCGCCACGGCTGCTGGCCTTGGCCACGGCCATGGCCGATGGCTCCGTCGGCTCCCTGCGCGTGTGTGCGTGCGTTCTGTGTGTGGTGTGTGTTCGTGTGTGTAGCCGCCAGGCCACTACTACCTGGGTCGGCCCCTGTTGAGATTAGGAAACCAATCCCCATTAGTGCTAATCCCCCTAAGTTAACTAAATTGATTGATTTGGTCTAGATGTAGTAGGCCCCACTTATACTATTCATTGGTTGACCGGTCAATTGTTGGCTGAGTCAACCCAGCCCCTGTTTTTATTTTCGAATTAGAAAAAAAATTAGATAGTGGGTAGGTGTTGTTGTGTACAAAAGGTATTCACTGTTTTTATTTTCGAATTAGAAGAAAAATTAAATTCAAGAAATCGTTTAAACTTTGAAAATTCATATAAAATAATCTATAACTCGGATGAAAATGTTTTCTACATGAAAGTTGCTCAGAACGACGAGACGAATCCGGATACACTCTTCGTTCTTCCGCCAGTTATCCCTAGCATAGCGAACCTGCGGCTTTCCCCCTCCGTTTCATTTGTCCGAAAAATGCAAACATCGGGAAAACATTCCCGGATGTTCTCCCCCTTCGCCGGTATCGTGTAGCACCGTGTTAGAGCACGCCTAGCACTACGTATCGTCTTGTCATGCTTAGTGATACCTCTGTTTGCTATGTATTTACTGTTTCTTCCCCCTCTTCTCTCTGGTAGACCTCGAGACCGATGCCGCCCCTGGGATCGACTACGTCGACGACGACCCCTCCTTGCGAGAGCAACCAGGCAAGCCCCCCCCCCTTTGATCATCCCGATATCGCCCATTCCTTTCTCTCATGCTTGCATTAGATTTTGCTACTGTTATTGTTTGCTCCTATTCTGATGCATAGCCTGCTTTTGTATCTACTGTTGTACCTTATCTGCTTACCTAAACTGCTTAGTATAGGTTGGTTAGTGATCCATCAGTGACCCCCACTTGTCCTTGTTGCCCCTGCTTCATCAACGACGACTCGATCTACGTGATCGAAGACCAGGCCCCGACACCGCACATCACTTCCCCTTAGTTGCTCGACACTACTGGGTTACTATCGAGTACCGAGGGTGAACCTCTTCAGCACTTCTGATGTTGACCCTGTAGTGTAGTCATTCGGTCGTGGTCATCGAGGGTGATTTCCTCCTTAACCACTTCCGATACGACTCTGTCGTGCAACCCCTCAAGTGTGAACCTCGAGGGTGGTTCCTCTTACGTTCACCTTGATGTTTACATCGAGTGGAATCCGACAAGGGTGATTTCTCAGGTTTCCCCCCTTGATGTTTGGACACACAGTTGCTATGGTTACTATGACTTTGCACTGGACCCTGTTACTAAAGACGGGTTGGCCCTGAGGGGAACCCGCGCGAGCTTAATTGCGAGTGATGTGGAGTCGGGCGGACCTGGAAGGTGCCCACGAGATAATTACGAGGCGTGGCCAGGCATTCCTAGCCCTTGCCGCAAGTCCTCGAGACGGGGCAACGGGGTCACATCTTTCGTGAGTCTCTGCTTGTTACCGCGCGTTCCTAATCCACTACGATTTGGATATTTGATCCGAGGGGCCTCTGGCCTGATAGCACTAACCATCACGTGGGCATAGTATGGGCGTTCTGCGTCGTATGCATCAGCCGAAGCTTAATAGACGTCAGCGACGGAGCGGCGCGCTCCGGGTTGGACTGCGTAAGCGGCTGCCTTGTTGAAGGAGGTAGCTAGGTCTGCTCACCGGCCGCGTTCGCAACGTGTAGGAGTTCCCGGGGAGATGGCCCATGACCCCTGGGGGCATAGGTTTAGTCCGGCGTGCTGGCCTCTCTATTAAGCCTAGGTCGGGTTGCGGCGTATTGTTTGGCCGAGGCCGGGCATGACCCAGGAAAGTGTGTTCGAACGGAGTTAATCGAGGGTGGTGGGTAAGTTGGTGCACCCCTGCAGGGAAGAAAACATCTATCGATAGCCTGTCCTACGGTAACGGACACTTGGAGTTGTATCTGGATCGATACAATTAGAACTGGATACTTGTGATGAGAACTGGATGGTGATGAGTAATGGATTGTGATGATAACTGGATAGTACGGCTCTGGGATTGCTTTCTCGCAGGGAGTCGAGAAAGGATCTCCGGCCGAGGTTGATAACACTGCTGCTACTTTACTTTATGCTTCTCTACTCCCTCTTGTTGCTGCAAGATGGTGGTTTCCAGAAGATGCTAGTCTTCGATAGGACTAGATCTTCTCTCTATTCTGGCATTTCTGCAGCCCAGTCCACATATACAACCTTCCTTTGATAATGTTGCATATGTAGTGTAGATCCTTGCTTGCGACTACTTTGGATGAGTACTCACGGTTGCTTTGCTCCCATTTTCCCCCTTTCTTCTTCTTTCCGGTTGATGCAACCAGATGTCGGAGCCCAGGAGCCAGATGCCACAGTCGATGCCTACTACTACGTGGAGACCGCCGATGACCAGGAGTAGTTAGGAGGCTCTCAGGCAGGAGGCCTTGCCTTTTCGATCATAGATGCTTTTTTTTGTGCTAGCCTTCTTAAGGCATCCTTGACTAACTTATGTCTGTACTCAGATTTGTTGCTTCCGCTGACTCTTGTGTTTTTGAGCTTATGTATTCGAGCCCTTGAGGCTTGTAATATAAAGCTTGTATTATTTTTATTTGTGTCTAGAGCTGTGTTGTGATACCTTCCCGTGAGTCCTTGATCTTGATCGTACACATTTGCGTGTATGATTAGTGTACGATCGAATCGAAGGCGTCACATCGGGGTTGTTAACGGGTTATCGGATCCAAAACCTGACCCAATAGCTTAACAATGTTCCGTTACGGTGGATGCCACGTGTCAGTCACCCTTGGCGAAAGCACTTCTGTGACGCGCGATTTATCGTCATGGAAGTGGACACTTTCGTGATGATAATTTTGGTAATGTCATGGAACACTTCTACGACAGCACAGGTATGGCTATCTTGATTCTTTCATAAATTTGTCATGGATGTACATGCATGACAAAAAAAGCGACCTACTGTGACAAACACGTATCATCACGGAAGTGTATTTTTTTATAGTGACTGGCGGTAGGGCACCGGTGGCAAGCAACAGCCTTGTCTGGCCGCACCGCCGTTGTCGGTGTCAAAACCGGCGGATCTCGGGTAGGCGGTCCCGAACTGTGCGTCAAGGTCGGATGGTAACAGGAGACAAGGGAGACTTTATTTTACCCAGGTTCGGGCCCTCTCGATGGAGGTAAAACCCTACTCCTGCTAGATTAATATTGATGATATGGGTAGTACAAGAGTGGATCTACCACGAGATCAAGGAGGCTAAACCCTAGAAGCTATCCTATGGTATGATTGTGTATGATGATGGTTGTTCTACGGACTACAACCCTCCGGTTTATATAGACACCGGATAGGGTTAGGGTTACACAGTCGGTTACAATGGTAGGAGATCTCGGATATCCGCACGCCTAGCTTGCCTTCCATGCCAAGAAAAAGATCCTTCCGGACACGGGACGAAGTCTTCAATCTTGTATCTTCATAGTCCTGGAGTCCGGCTGAAGGTATAGTCCGGCTATCCGAACACCCCCTAATCCAGGACTCCCTCAGTAGCCCCCGATCCAGGCTTCAATGACGACGAGTCCGGCGCGCAAATCGTCTTCGGCATAGCAAGGCGGGTTCCTCCTCCAAATCCTGTGTACCTGTACGAATAACGTCTGATTTTTGTAATGTAGCGCTCCTCGGCTTCAGTGCCCAACATGGCCGTCTTCCACGTGTTGAACGAATCCGAAAAGCTTGGGGCGTTTTTTACATCCACACCCTTAGTCATATAAACGAGCCGCCTATTTAACGGGATGGGGATTTTAGATCCAAACCACATCTTCTCCTCTCCGCGAGTTATCATCAGAGCGCCTCCAGCAAAGGTCCATTCCAACATGGCCAGCCGTCGCAGCTCCTCCCCTCGCCCCTCCAGTCCTAAACCCGAAGACTGGGAGAGTTGCACCATCCCACACAGCAAGTTAGTGTCGCTGCAGGCCAAGGGATTCCTTCCCCAGGCATGTATGGTCCCGGTCCGAGCCGGACTCGCCACCTATAATGGCGGAAAGCAAGCGGAGAGCACTCCCAATCCTTCTAAAGGAGAGTGGGTCTGCCTCGTCCCTTATTTATTAAGGGGACTGGGATTTCCAATTCATCCATTCCTCCGCGGGCTTCTGGAGTTCTACGGCCTCCAGCTGCACAATCTCACGCCCGGCTCCGTACTACATATTGCGGGCTTCGTTGCCCTTTGTGAGCTATTTTTAGGCGTCGAGGCTCACTTTGCGCTATGGAAGAGGTGGTTCTGCTTGGTGCCCCGTTCTCAAAAGGGTTCCATTTATCAAGTGGGCGGAGCCGAAGTTTGGCGCATCACCGGGACCGGATACCCATCCGGGACCCCAAAAGAGGCGTCCGAGGACTGGCCTTCGGAATGGTTTTACATAGATGACGTCCCGCTGCCGGACCCTATCCGGGTCGGTCTCCCTGAGTTCGACAATGCTCCACCAAAGAAACGCTTGAGCTGGTGTCCGCGGAGCTCTCAGAGAGAAAGTGACAGAGACGTCCTTTACCTGATGGGCCGGATAAGACTATTGGCTCATTCCGGACTTACCATGATTGGAGTCATGGCCATATGCATTATGCGGGGGGTGCAGCCGCTTCAATATAGAGGCCACCCCATGTGGGATTTCAACGGGGAGGATGACGCCACCCGTTATGGTCGTAAGGGGCCAGCCACAGCTGCCGCTCTAACAAAGATTTTAACATCTTTGTACAAGGGAGAAGAGAAGGACTTCCTCCGCATCAATCCGCGGGCCGGATTTACTATGTACGAACCTCCAAGTTGGGTAAGTGAACAATTGCACTTGCCTGTCTGTCTAACACTCCCATGACTAGATACGTAATCTGACGATTTCAATGCAGGAACTGCGGCAAAAAGTAAAGGATATGAATAGCCGCCCTCCACAGCCTGAGGACCCAGAACGGTCTCTTGACCCGGACTCCGAAGAGGATCCGAACATATCGGTGGAGCTCATCGACGGGGTATTCCATCAGTTAAGCAAGGACGATACCTTGCTGGCCATCACGGCCGATTACCCCGGGTTAATCCCGGCCTCCCAGGTGACAGAAACCGGGGTATTTATTCCCTCAAGAGAGATTCCATTCTCACATATTCCGGCATTTCAAACGACAACCGTATTTTGTAGGGGAGATTTCCAAGGCGGGAGGCCGAACCTGCAGCTGCTAGCCAACAAGGGGCCGTAGGGCCCTGCGGGGAGAAAAGAAATGTAGTCCGGACCGAGATTCCGGCACAAAGGTATAACACGCCCTCTGTATCCCTGGTGTTATTCTGTCCAGGCATATTAACATCCGTGCTTTTCCAGGACGAAGAGGCCTCGCCGGACTATGTCCGGAGAGGTCGCCAATCGCGCCTCCACTAGCCAGGCTCCAACGTCTGGTCCTGAAGCGGGGACGAGCACCAGGCGCGCACCGAACGCTCCTCCAACAGAGGATGTAGACCGGCTGTCTGCCACAAATTCATAAGTGGAGAGTGCCATGAACCACAGGCATCGCCGGACAGTTCTACGCGACGCTTGTTTCTCCCGAGAGGCCTTAAATGCCTTTAATTCGGGAGATGCGTACCTTCATGCCGCTCAAGATGGTTTAGCCAAAGCCACAGAGCAGTATGTGAAAGACATACGGGTAAGAAAATTTTGGTTAAATATATATATACCAGTAGCCCCCGAGACTTGAAACAGTTAAAGTAACTGATTTAAGGATCATATAACATGCAGGTTCTTACAGAGAAGAACACCGTGCTGTCCCAGGAGCTGGAAAAGTGCAAGGCCCACCGCACTAGCCGCAACAGGGGAGCCCAAAGGGACCCCCTCAGGTAAGATACACTTCAAAAGATTAGTATTGTGCGGCATGGGTGCAAAACTGACAATTCATGTTGCAGATGGCGCCGGACTTGATCCGGAGAAGCAACAACTCTTACGCCGGTTAAAGGCCGGTGAGAGTATGTTGACAAGGGTGAGGCGAGAGAAGAATGATCTTCAGGATGCCAACACCAAGCTGGATGTTGAACTGAAGGACGTTCGTGGCCAGCTGTCGGACTCTATGAAGGAGAATCAGCGGCTTCGACGCGGCATATTTAGTAAGTGCTTGAACGAACTTTGAAAAATGAGTTCGGCGAGGAAGTCGAATAACAGAGTATTGCCTGTAGGTATGCTCACAGGTCGTCCTGCAGAGGAGATGCCCGATTCTACAGGTGACCTACTCCCCGAACTCCTGCAACTGCACGAGCGAATTCGGCAGGCGATGCGAGGCGTTGCCCAAGCCTTATGGCCTGCCCACCCCACGCCCGAGGGCCTTGGAGAGCTTGCGGAGAAGCTGAAGGGAGCTCGGCGGCGCTTCCGGTTGTGGAAGATATCGGCCTACCGACAAGGCGCTAGGGAGGCCTGGGCCATGGTGAAGACCCGCTTTATGAAGTCTGACCCCAATCACATGGCCGAGGTCGGACCGGTGGGGCCCGACGGGAAGGAGATCCCTGTGAGCTTAGTG